>CM076577.1:823234752-823927552 GCA_034641835.2 Pinus albicaulis
CATGGAGGTTGACATAGTCAACTAACATCTTAAAGGGATCAAACAGAAGATCATGGAGAATTCATGATGATATGATGGAGTAAGTTGTGCAATTAATGCACACATGATGGAGAGGGTGTACATTGCACCTAGACATGATGTATGACTTGGATAGACAGCGTAGTCAAATATGGAGGATCTTGTCTACATCCATAGTGCAGTTTAGATGAGGGCCAAGGCATGGGAAGGCTCAAACACTATATAAATAAGATGAAGGAAAGAATGAAGACATGCTTGAGATTATTGATGTTGAGGATCTTTTTAGATCTGGAATTGTCTTGTGACATTCCATTACTTTCTTGGGATGTTTAGTAGAGATTTCAAGTGTTGTTTAGCACAGGGTGGTCCTCGTCGAGAATCCCATATCTTTCTTTGAGTAGCTCTGGAAAGAGTATTGTACTTCATTCTACATCAATCATTGGTGCCACATATATTTTCCTACTTTTTGCAAAAAAATCATATTCAAAAATTGCATATTTCTAAAGATCAGCTTGGAAGGTGGAGGCTGTCTTCAATATTTCAGCTGGAGAACTGGTGAAGATTTATTCCTATCACCTTGGGCTTAAAGATCATTATTCGCAAAGCTTCATTTCATATCTGGCATCAGGCCAAAATTTATTGACCTCCTAGCAGTAGTAATACCTTCAGGAATTATGCTGTCCATTTTGCAGATCCAAAAGTTGGAAGGAAGTTGCTAGAATTTCAACTAGTAATCCTGTGAGGGATCATCCCCTTACCTTGCCATCAATAGTTCCATCAGCCTGGAGTTTATTGTAGTATATTATAGCAGGAATAGAGCCTCTCTTTCCCTTACAGTGCAATTTTTAGGAGCAGTTTTATTTCAGTAGCTGTAATCACCATTGGAGGATTGAGAAGCTAGTTCTAGAGCTTCTAGCTTGTATATCTGAAGGAGGGATTAGCCTTTCAAGCTTAGATATGATATTGTGACATATTTCAGCCATCTATTTGTTAGATCTACCTTCATATATGTAATCCCAGTAGATTAAGGGTCAAGCCCTAGGAGGGTGATTTTCCAAAGTTGTAGATCTAGAAAATCCTTTCTGGTCATCTTGGGAATCCATCACATTGGCCAGATCTTGAATCTTGGAATCATCGGAGCTCCATATTTTATTAGATCTACATTTTCATTTTCATCATATAGCCATATATTCATATTCTGCTAAAGGGACAGTGCAGTATTTTCTTCCAGCAACTCTCCAGTTACGCAGTGCCTACTTTGGCATGCTTGCAGGATGATTTTAGGCCTTCTCTTGGGCTAGATCTACTCATTTTTTGTACATTACGTAACTGATTCATCTCCATATAATAAAATGGTTCAGCTTCTCTATATATTATGATTTTTCCTTGAGATTTATTGTTTACTTAGTTGTAGTTATTATATTGTGTTTAAGTATCAATGCATTATTCCATTTTGGGATATTACAGTGGTATCAAAGCATGATCTTTGGCTCAACATGTGGACACTTCATCTTTTTCATCAAAAGAAGAAGCAGATAGATGAGATCTATCATGAAGGAGAATAATTTTTCCACTCCTTTCTTTAGATCCATGCAAGATATCTCCAAGGATGTCTATCAAATGAAGAAGGAAAGGTAAAGGAAGGATCCAAGAAGAATATTTGAAGAGGAAGGTCCAAGCACTTCCTATCAGCAGAAAAGAAACTGAAGAATCATACATCTCCTCATAGATCTACTAAGCCTAATTTCTTTGATGGAGGTAAGAGGTATAGAAATGAAGAAAGAAGAGAACCTGAGACTCATAAGACTCTCAGTTTGTATCTTGAAGAGTACAAGGAAAAATCTAAATCTTTCAAAGATAGTCTAACTCTCCAAGAATTCTTTGAACTCAAGGAAGAAAGAAGATCCTATAGAAACAATAGAATGAAGAGGCACACTAGATTATATTTCCCTACATTTGATGGGTATTCCTCAAGCACTGTAAAGGCTTGGAGGAAAGAGTTAGATATATTTTTCATGCTACATCTTGTCGCTGAAAAGGAGGCTGCCCAAATTGCAGCACTTCATCTCTTAGGTGAAGCCAAGGATTGGTGGTTTATTCACATGGATCATGAAAAAGTGACTAAATATTCGTATTTATTTCACAAGATGAGGAAGAAGTTTGATGTGAAGAAGACAGAGATGGGCCACAAAGAGACATTTCCTAATGAAACAAAGGAGGATGTCATTCTTGTCATTCTGGACAAGAAGTCACTACATTCACTACCAGCTACAGAAGTACCTACATATGGAGAAGAGGCACTTGAAACCTTGCAAGATAGTCTTGAGCTCTTGACACATAGAGTCCCATGCATGTTTCAGGAGATGAATTAGGAAGAGGAGGAATATTCCAGTGTTGGTACATTGGTACAAGAGCAACCATCTCTCTTACCAGCAGTTGGAGACACCATTGTCCCGGTTGGAGGAACTCTTATGTTCTGTCAGGAGGTTCCCACACATCATTTGATCCAAGGTATGCATGAAATTTCATCACATATTGTTTTAGTAGATCTTATAGAAACTTATGAGGACATGCCATTAGGGCCAATGCATAACCAAGGGTTAGAACGAAATGCTGATTTGAAGCAGCAACATATCACAGTGCAGAGGACCCTTGATCTAATTAAGGAGGAGATGAAAATATATCCTAGTTTGTCATGGATGGACTACATTCAACCTCTTGAGTTGAAGTGTAGGTTTTAAAAAGAAGGGATGGGCATGATCCTATGTACAATGATGGGTTATGAGATCAATATTGTACCTTTCTTTGAGACAGCATATGTATTACCCTACAGATCTACAGTGCTGTCACTTAGTAGCAGTGATAATGAAGATGCCCCATTATTCTTGGAGAATTTTGAAGGTAGATTCATTCATGAAGAAATGGAGGATAAGATGATGAATGGTAGACATCTTGAGGTGAGAAATATTTTCTCCTTTCTTGATGACACTTTCTCAATGAGCATCTCACAGCTCAAAGAGAGGCTTCTACCTGCAATAGATCCACAACCTCATTGGTTTTGGAAGGCCAAGGATGAAGAGAAGGTCTCATTAAGATATCGCATGGGAGGTGCACTTCAACATTTCATGGAGTGCAAAGTTCTTCATTAGTTTGAGGAGATTGGTATCTTACAATGGGAGGATGCCAATTTTTTGTAGCATGACATCCATCATCCACATTGGGATGAATGGTTGATTGTATGGAGCAAGGGGTTTCCAAACCACTTGCAGATCTATGATACATGCCAACAAGAAGCATGGTTGCACTGGTTTCTCTTGGGTGAGTATGGTTACTACCCAAAGGTTCATATTTTTTTGGCTCATGCCTTATGTATCAATTATAGAATGCATAAGAAAAAGGCATGGTTACTATGGTTGTTGAGAATAGAGTTTGGACATCACATGTTAGATCTTATGTCCTTGTATTTACTCTTGTTTGGGATATGTCTCATATCTTTACATGTATTTTTGTTTGTTATGTATCTCATGTTCATGTATGTACTTGGGATTGGGAGAAAGCATAACTCACATGATGTGGCACAAAGGAGCTTGTTTGTATTATGTTGATGGGACATCTCACATGTATATTACTTTATTGTTGATCCATGACTTGCATAATGACAATGCAAGGAGGAAGAAATAATCCTTGTTGCTATGGTTACTGTTGGGAGAGTAAGGGTTGAATTCCTCCCATACAATGCATGACACTATTGGAGGATGAAAACAAGAGGCCTTACATCGTTGGCTTATGTTCGGTGATTATGGTCATTGTACATGGTATGATGATGATGTGATGGGGTAGAAATATGCCTTGTTAAGGTGGCTTCTCTTCAGAGAATATGGCCACTACATTTGGTACAATGATGACATGGTATTGAAGCAAGAGGCATTGTTGCATTAGCTTCTTTTGAGAGAATATGGCTCTCATATTCTCATTGATGATTTGGCATGGCAACAAGAAGCATTGTTGTGGTGGCTTCTTTTGAGAGAGTATGGCTCTCTTACTTATTTTCATGATTATCTAGCATGGCAGCAGAAGGCTTTGTTGCATTGGTTGTCATTAGGAGAATATGGTTTGACATTGTTCATGTTTTCCAATATGTCTCTACTTCTTGTTTTTCACTATGATGATGTGGTGTTTGATTCCTACATGCCCAACATGGCTAATGATGAGGGCATTGATGTATGTAATCTACTCTATGTATCATGGGTTGGAGATATAGTTCATGAGTTGGGACTTTCCACTTTGGGAATGAACCACTTTATCTTATGTATCTCATGTATAGAGGAGGACTTTGTTCATCATATGGTTGCCACTTGGAGATTCATTGATGGGGATGGATATCTAAATTTTCAGTTGGAATCCATTCTAGACATGCTAGAGAGCCAACTTTGGAGATGGACATACATGACACATTGTGACAGATGGGGAGGCCTTCCACATGAGGATTCCATTTGGAGGGAGGATGTTTGCTATAGCATCCACTTTTGTAGTTTCTTGAGGACAAGAAACATTTTGTCAGGGAGGACTGTAATATTCCCAAATTCTCACCTAATGTTTGGAATATTAGAGTTCTTAACTTTCTTAATGAATTAAGTAAATAAAAGGTTTGAGGGACCCATAATCATCAATATGAATAAATATCCACTTTTTGTGTGTGAATGTGGATTAATTAAGCCTAGATCTACATAATGAGGTAGTTGAGCAACTACTAATGTGAATGGAATTAGAGATCATGTCTCATTAATGAGATAGATCATGGAGGTTGACATAGTCAAAAGAGATCTTGAAGGGATCATACAAAATATCATGGAGCATTCATGATGAGATGATGGAGTAATTTGTGCAATTAATGCACACATGATGGAGAGGGTGTAAATTGCACCTAGACATGATGGATGAATTGGATAGACAGCGCAGTCAAACATGGAGGATCTTGTCCACATGCACATCATAGTTTAGATGAGGGCCAAGGAATGGGAAGGCTCAAACACTATATAAAGAAGATGAAGGCAAGAATGAAGACATGCTTGATATTACTAATGCTGAGGATCTGTTTAGATCTGGAATTGTCATGTGACATTCCATTTCTTTCTTGGGATGTTTAGCAGAGATTACAAGTGTTGTTTAGCACACGGTGTTCCTAGTCGGGAATCCCACCTCTTTCTTTGAGTAGCTCTAGAAAGAGTATTGTACTTCATTCTACATCAAGCATTGGCACCACATATATTTTCCTACTTTCTGCAGAACATTCATATTCAGAAATTGTAGATTTCTGAAGATCAGTTTGGAAGGTGGAGGTCGTCTTCAGCATTTCAGCTAGAGAACTGGTGAAGGTTTATTCCTATCACTTTGGGCTTAAAGATCATTATTCCTAGAGCTTCATTATAGATATGGCATCAGGCCAAAATTTATTGACCTCCTAGCAGTAGTAATACCTTTAGAAATTACGTTGTCCATTTTGCAAATCCAAAAGGAGGAAGGAAGTTGCTAGCATTTCAACTAGTAATCTTGTGAGGGATCATCCCCTCACCTTGCCATAAGTATTTCCCTTACAACATATTTTTTATGAGTAGTTTTATTGTAGCAGATGTAATCATCATTGCAGGATTGAGAAGCTAGATCTGGAGCTTCTAGCTTGTAAATATAAAGGAGGGATAAGCCCTTCAATCTTAGATATGATCTTGTGACATATTTCAGCCATATATTTGTTAGATCTAGCTTCAGATCTGTAATGCCAGTAGATTAAGGATCAAGCCCTAGGAGGGTTATTTTCCAAAGTTCTAGATCTGGAAAATCCTTTCTGGGTTATCTCGAGAATCCATCACATTTTCCAGATCTTGAATATTGGCATCATCAGAGTTCCAGATTTTAGTAGATCTGCGTTTTTATTTTTATCTTATAGTGATATATTCATATTCTTCTGAAGGGACAACGCAGTATTTTCTTCCAAAATCTCTTCAGTTATGCAGTGCCTACTTTGGCATGTTTGCAGGGTGATTCTTGGCCTTCTCTCGGGCTAGATCTACTCATTTTCTGTACATTTTGTAACTAATTCATCTCCATATATTAAAATGGCTCAGCTTCTCTATATATTCAGATGTTGTCTTGAGATTTGTTTTTTACTTGGTTGTAGTTCTTATATTGTGTTTAAGTATAAATGCATTATTCCATTTTGGGATATTACAAGCAGAGTGAAGTGTTTGGGACTAATAAAAGACCTAAAATTTTCCCTAACTCAAATTCCTTCTAAGAGCATGGTGATGGATGTTGTAGTGGAAAACATACCTCCTAAGTTTGGAATGTTCTTATCTAGGTCATGGATAGTGAAATTGCAAGGGGTAGTGCAGATCGAGATGTCATACATCCTTGTTTCAGTTTTGGGTGGCCAAACTAGTTGATCTATCGAGGAACCATTGATGCAACACATGATCAATGGCAAGGAGAAGCATACCAATCACCCTATTTATGCAATACACTCTGATTTATATTCTTTCATTTTTTTTCAACACTGGTTGTCCCGAAGAGGAGAAGACAGGTTCAGTTGTTATATCATAACTGAAGGAAGAAGAAGACAAGAAACATAACATCAGGGAAGAAAATAAACGGGACAACAAGATAGATGATAAGAAATTCGAATATTTGAAAGCCAAGGTGGATGAATAATAAGGGGAAAAATAACTTTGGAGTATGAATTTTGATGGTGCATAAAGCAAATAAGGTGTTGGTGCAGGAGTGTGGATAATCATCCCAGTAATTGGAAAGACCAAGTTGTGTTCCTACAAGTTGGCTTTTGATTGCACCAAAAATGTCGTTGAGTATGAGGCACTACTCTTGGGTTTGAAGGTTTTAAAGAATTCATGGGATAAAAGGATACTAGTATATGGAGATTCATATTTAATTATCAATAAGATAAAAGGTGAGTACCACACAAAACACCCTCAAATGCAAGCCTACCGTAATGTTGTCCTAGATTGTCTGCAATTGTTTTTAAAAGGTTGTAGGTTTAGGGAGGATGTCATTGTGGGATGGTTTTTCGAGATACAAATAGATTCTTGTTCATTCGAAAGACCTGGAAAATAATCCCTTTACCACATCATGGTGCACCTTCAAGACCAATTTTTGGTAATATATCTTCATGACATCATTGTGTATTCACAATTTGATGAGGACCATTAGCAACACCTAAGGGTTGTTTTTGAAAAATGCAGAAAATATGGAATCTATATGAATCCTAAGAAGTATTTGTTTGGGTTGGAAGAAGGTAAATATTTAGGACATATAATTTCTAAATATGGAATTATATTAGACCCTATCAGAATAGAGGCAATTCATAAGATAGATATTCCGAGAAAAAAGGAGATTAACTCTTTTATTGGAAGAATAAAATTATTAAGAAGATGCATCCCTAATTTAGTAGAGATTTTAACAGCAATTATAGACATGCTAAAAAAGGGTAGCGAGGTTAAATGTACTCAAGAAATAGGAAAATATTTCAATGAGGTAAAATTTACCTTATATCATGCTCTTATTCTTATCATTCCATATTACACTTAAGATTTCAATATTTTCTTATTTTATTCGTAGCATAGTATAACAATTGTCATGATGCAAAAGAACCAACAATGTATAGAGCAGCAAATAACATTCTTCAATAGGATTCTTAGAGATTATGCCCTCAAATACAACATTATGGAAATAATGCCTTTTCCTTGGTGAAAGCCTTAAAATATTTCTGGGTTTACATTCTACATTCACATATCATTGCCTATGTACCCAACTCTGTTTTGAAAGATATGCTCACTCAAAATGATCCAGAAGGTAGGAGAGGCAAGTGGATTGCTTTGATACTTGAATATGACGTATAAATTAATCCCATGATTTCAATTAAAGGGAAAGGATTGGGGAATACGATGGAATAATCAAATATACATGCACTTGAGATTAATTTCTTGGTTTCTCTGTTGAGATAATATGATTCAAGGTCACTTGAATAGGTATCGGAAATATTTGTTGTTTCTCCTTGGTATGTAGACATTTTATATGTGTTTCAGCATTTTCAAACCCATATAGGTTTGACTAAGACTAAATATCGATTCCTTAAGTTGAAAGCTATCAAATTTTGTATCATAGATCAGTTCTCGTATTGGAAAGATCCCAGTGGTATGTTGTTGAATTGTTTACTTAAAGATGAAGTGCAGAAAAACATAGAAGAGTTTCATAAAGGTGCCATTGTGGTGGACACTTGTTTTGGAAGACCAATCCTAACAAGATCGTAGGGGTTTCTTTTTACTATCCAACACTATGTGTTGATGTATATAAAAAGGTTTTCAGTTTTCATGAATGTCAGGTTTTTTAAGGAAGAAATAAACTGCTCCCATTGCCATTGAAACCTATTGTGGTTGAGTCACTCTTTCAGCAGTGGGGACTTGATTTCATAGGTGAAATTCACCCGACCTAATCTGGACAACATAAGTGGATATTGATAGAAACCAATTATTTCACCAATTGGATTAAATCAATCCCAAGTAGAAAGGCTACAGATCCAATTATCATTCAATTTTTGGAAAGAAATATTTTTCTAGATTCGGCTGCCCTCAGAAAATAATTACAGACAACACTGGTTCTTTGAAATCAAGGAAGATGGTGGATTTATGTCACAAGCATAAAATTAACCTTGGCCACTCAACAAGCTATTATCCCCAAGGTAATGGCTTGGTCGAGTCTTCCAACAAAATTTTGGTCAACATAATAAAAAATATATTGCAAGAAAAAAAAGGAACTGGCATAAGAATTTGGTGAATGCATTGTGGGATGATCGAGTAAGCACTAAGAAATCAATAGAAATGTTCCCTTTCCAATTAGTTTATGCAATAGATGTTGTATTTACTTATTCATTAGGAGTTTCGGTGATGAAATTTCTATAGGAAGATCAAGTGGAACCCAATAATGTACAAAGGAGAATCAATAAAATGATCCAATTGCAACAGACTAGGGAAGAAGTTTTCAGAAACACTTGGGTGATACAAGATCGAATTAAGAAAAATTATGACAGGAGGCCTAAGGTAGATGATTATCTGATTGGAGACATAGTATTAAAATGGGATACCAAGAATGAGGAGAAAGGAAATCATGGGAAGTTTGAGAATTTTTGGAAGGGTCTTTTCAAAATTGCTACTTTCCATGGAAAAAATTTCTACTTGCATGAAGATATGATAGATGAATTACTTGGAGGAGGGTCTGTCAATGGCAGGCTACTGAAAATTTTTCTGACTTGAAATTATGTCGATCCAACACTCCATTGTGCATACTATTTCACTTTTAGTACTACAACTGTGGATAGTTATCATTGGAACTTGAAGCCTGAGGAGAAGGCCATGAGGTTTTAGTGATTTGCTACCATATGTAAGTCAGCCAGTCAGTTAATTTTTTAGTCAGTCAGTTAATTTTTAGTTCTTAGTATTTGATTCAATAGTCCAATGGTTAGGCTACTAGTCTATAGTGTTCTTCGCACCTCACTAGGAGGCTTCCATCCCCATTAGAGCCAATGTTAAGGTCCTAGGTTTTAGGGATCAAATTTATTTGTCTCTTCTATTCATTTTGAGATTTTTTGTAATTGTTTAGCCTATGAAATACTACTATCATAGTTTAAGGAGTTATTGTCTGGGGTCACTACAATTTTTTTATACAGGGTCCTTAGATACAAGAGAAAATTTGAGAGAGTCTATGTCTATTAGAAGGTTAGAACCATGAAAAGTAATTTTCTCATGTAAAGTCATTTATGATTCAAGGGTTATGTATCACTGGTCAGAACCATGAATAAAATAAGTCTGATTCATTTATTAAGGCTCTATTGAGTATGTTGTTAGTATTTTTCATGCCCTATTCCACCATTCACAACTCATGATCCCTTTTATTTACACATACTATATACTTTTTCATTTCTATACTCCTTTAATATATCGTATTTCATATACTCCCTTCCTACACCCCCTCCATTTAACATCATATGCAAACCCCCCTCTTTAGCTCACCTCTCATCATTATTCCTACTACACATATCCACAACTCATAACCATCATTTATATTTTAAGATCATAATAACCATAATAACCATTTATCCTAAGTTCATACCCATGACCAAAAAAAATAAGAGGCACAATTGTAAATTCATTTTCATACTATCATCATTCTCTCTCCACTATAAAATTCGCACTCTTCTCTACGAAAAATTATCAGTTACATGACACAAGGCCGAGAGCAGTCTGACAGGGGTTCGAAGACAAGTATTTTTCAACTCTGGGAAAGATTCTATGCAACAGTTTCACAGTCATTACACAATTGTTGCACAACTACCTCCAGCTCCTTGGAGAGGTCTCCCACTACTTCAAATTGGGTTTTCGCGTTATCTGAGGTAGGGGATATAACTTTCAAGCTATAGTTCTCCCTTAAAAAATTATTTACACCTTAAATGATACAACATGTTTGCATTTGATGCACAATCACTGCACAGACACTGCATGTCAATTAGTTTATGTTTTAAGATGTTGAAGTGTTCAAGGTTTGTGTGTCACTTTATCTGAGTCGATGTTTGTCTGTACATGAGCCTGTCAATTGAATTTCATGATAGCTGGCACATTACATCTACATCACATACATCAAAATGTAACAAATTTTATAGGGCATCGAAATAGAAAATTCATTTAAATCTTGTGCAAAAACCCTATAAGTCACCTGTGCATTCCACTGTCATTTTGTCCATTGTGCTTTCAATTGACATTCCCGCCATAGAATTGGTGTCCCATGAAAACATAGTTGAACTATGTGCTCCAGGATTCAAAAGTCTAGATGGAAATCCTATGGAATAGAGGTAAAATAAAAGGAGGAGAAGTGGTTTAGATTGAGCCTAGAGGTCTAGACATGGTGAACTCTAACCCTGCCATTAGAGTGGAATTTGAAAAAAATAGCTACATATCCTTTTGTGTGAAATTTCAAACACATGGCCACCATTTTCAACTTCCAATGATCTTTATTCATGTAGGAATGCAACATAATACACATATAACCATAAATACAAAGATGCAGTGGAAATAACACTTCATTTCATTAATATCAAAGAACTAAAATTTTCTTTAAGACAATGGAATTAAACTAGCTATGGTGCTAGTACCTTATCTCTGAGAAGAGATGTGGTGGATACAAGCCTTTGAACTCTATTACAATGAGGCTCAAGGGCCTATTTATTATTGAGAAAAAATGGAAAACCCTAAACATCCAAAAACCTAACCCTAGGAGATTAAGTGCCAAAACTATAGGCCCTGTTTGGGTCAATTGGTGTTTTAACTTCCAAAGGACATAACTTTGGCATACGATCTTCATTTGACATGCACCATACCTCGTTAGAAATATCTATCCAAGGAATAAAAATTTTGGTATGAGAAGGTAGGTCCATAAACCCATGTTGCTCCCAATTTTCCTAAAAAATGTCATTTAGGGCCTCAAAACAACTCCAGAAGTTTAGGACGTGAAAAAATACTAAAAATAGTAAGTTGTGCCGAAACTGAAAAAATGAAAGAAATCATGGTGGGGCCCCAAGTGGAATAAGCCGATGGCTGCCAATATCCACCTGTATCATTCCTCCCCACTTAGGAACCAATGGTCCCCATTGCATTGAGTTCCTTCAAGAGATGAGGAAACTTCTACTGAACTTGGTCCCTGGTGAACCACTTGCCTTGGTGCAGCAGTTGACCAGCTTTGACAACCCGATAGAGTTGGATATTTTTTTTAGTGAGTGTTCTTGATTTGCATGTCCATAATACAATCTGTTGTGGCATGTTCCATGAATTCTTGGTTTAACTATGTTGGTGTGAGTTTTTCTACAATGTCGGAGGTGTCCAGTAGAGGTGGGAAGTAAGGCTGAAGACAATCCACATTGAATACTGAGTGCAGAATAAGGAATGGTGGAATACTGAGCTCAAAGGCATTGTTCTCTACAACCTTGGTGATGGTGTATGACAATATCGGAGTGGGTGAAGCTTGTGGTGGGGTCCAGTGAGGCACTCCTTCTGCAAATGTGGCCACACTTTGTCACCCACCTCGAATTTGTGTGGCACCTGATGTTGATCATGTTGTTGCTTGTACTTAGTATTGGCTCTGCCCAATATGCCATGAACCTATTGGTGGATGTGCTAAATGCGCTCGATGAATCTGTTCACTTTTTCAACTTCAAACTCAACATGAGTCGAATCGTCTTGAGTAGTCGTAAATGGCATGGCTACGTCAATGGGACATAGTGGATGGAATCCCAAGCCCACCTAAAATCGGTTGTGGCTGGTTGAGCTATGGAGAGCCAAGTTATAACTGTGTTGTACATAGGGGAGGCTCTCATCCCATGTGTGTGGATGCTTTAAATTTTACATCCACATAATGTGTACAATCATCCTATTAATGACCTCTGTCTAGCCATCATTTTGGGGATGGAAAGTTGTGGACTTGGTGACCTTGGTGTCTAGCATTGACCAAAGGCTAGACCAAAATGTGTTGAGGAACTTGCTATCTGGATCTGAGATGATAGATTGTGGGATCCAAAAGCGCACCCACACTCGTTCAAAGAAGAGTTTAGCATTGGCTTCTGTTGTGATATTCTTCTTGTGGGGCACCATAATGGCCATCTTCGAGAATCTGTCAACGACCAAAAAAAATTTGTCATTTCTGTGCTTAGTAGAAGGAAGGCCTAACATGTAATCCATGGAGATTTTTTCCCAAGGTCGACTAGGCATAGGTAGCAGAGTATAGAAGCCTTGCTTCTTGATGATCAGTTTGGAAATGGCGCAAAAAGTACAGGATCTGATGTACTTCCCGACATCCTATCGAAAGTTCGGTCAATATAAATACTTTTGCAATACTTCCACTATTTTCTCAACCCCGAAATGCCCATCGACTCGATTATAGTGTGCTTCTCAAATTATATTGGCACACTCGCTTGAAGGAACACAAAGGTGTCCTAGATGACATAACAGTGCATCTTGGAGATGAAATTTTTGAACTTTCGTACCTTCTAAGAGTGTCTTGTATGTGTGGTTGAATTATGGGTCGCTCTTGTAGAGAAGCGGCCCATCAGAAGTCTCGTGCCCACAAGAGTTGAGAACGGTGGTTAGCGCCACGATCAGTGGTTGACTGAGGCAGTCTGGAACATTATTGGTGCTACCCTTCTTGTACTTGATGTTCAAATGAAACTGTTGTAGATATGTGGACCACTTCTGATAATGATAGTTCTACAACTTCCCTTATGTATGTATGAATTGTAGGAGTCATTGGTCTGTGTGGATGATTGTTTCCTTCCCCAAAATTCAATGCTTCCATTGTCGACAAGCCTAAATAATAGAATACATTTATTTTTCATAAGTGGGATAATTGTGGATTGTGTCAGACAATGTCTCACTGTGAGATTCCAATAGATGCCCCTATTGAGTAAGAAATACCTCAATATCATAATCAAATCCATCTATCTCGATCTCAAATGGTTGTTACATGTCTGGTAACATGAGAACCGGGGAAAAATAGAGGCGATGTTTCAATTCTACAAATGCCTTCTGTTGAGTTTCCAACCAAAAATTTTTTTCTCTCTCCTCCCTTGGTCACTTGACTCAAGGGTCAAGTGATATGAGAAAATCCCAGCACAAACCTGCAGTAGAAATTAATAAGACCCAGAAAGCTACGAAACTCTATTAGAGTAGTTTGCGCTAGCCAATCCCGAATGACTTGGATCTTGGTTGGATCCGCATGCACCCCCCTTTCATCAATAATGTATCCTAGATATTGAACCTGGGCCATGCCAATAGTGCTCTTCTCAAAATTGGCACACAACTCGTGTTGTTGCAGAGTTTGGAGGACCTGTCGGATGTGGTGGAGGTTCTCTTCGTAAGTCTGGCTGAAGATCAGAATGTCATCCAAGTACACCACTAAAAATGAGTTGGTGAATGGCCACAATATGCCATCCATCAACCTCATGAAGGTTGCGGGAGAATTCATCGACATGAAAGGCATGAAAAACCATTCGAAAAGGCCCTCCTTGGATTTGAAGGCAGTCGTCCACACATCAGCAGGCTTGATTTCTACCCGGTGATACCCAAACTTCAAGTCGATCTTTCTGAAATATTTCTCCTATTTGAGTTGGTCTAGAAGGTCATAAACCTATGGGATTGGATAGATATTTATCCAAGTCCCATCCTTCTTCTGTACCAACACGATCGGGCTCCCACAGGGCGATCAACTCGGCTGGATGTGAAATTTCTGCAACATCTCCTAAATATTCCTCTTGATTTCATCGTTCTCCATAACAAAGCGTCGATAGATAGGTCCATTGGCTAGTGGCACACCTAGGGTCAGATCAATGGGGTGCCTGATGTGACAGTGTAGAGGAACCCCTGTGGGTGAGGTGAATATGTCCCCGTACTCCTCCACAACCTTGTCCATTTGTTGTTATCGTGCAGAGGAGCCTTGTCTGGAGGTCATGGCCATGATCTTCTTCTTGTCCTGGGGGAAGATCATCAGGAAAGAAAATTTCCCAGTTTTAGAAATGAGCTTATTGTATTTTTTTGCAGTAACCAAAGAGATAGTGGTAGGTGGTGGTACCTCTAGTATCCTGTACAACTTATTTCCCAAAGTAAAAATAAAAGTGTGAGGTTGAGAATCATACATAACATGTCACTTCCACAAGTATGGTTGGCCTAATAATACATCACAAACATAAAAAGGAGAAATGTCACATAATACCTCATACGTGAAGGGCTTGATGTTGTAGGGAAGGTGGCATTGCTGGCTGATGTGGAGATCACGTCCTTGGTGAAGCCACATGATGGTGTATGGATGTGGGTGTGTTATGGTTAGCAATGCCAAATGCTTCATGACGTATGCTAAAATGAGATTCTTTTGGCTCTCACTGTCGACAATGAACTGTAGCAGGGAACCCTTTACCCACATCTGGGAGTGGAAGAGATGCTCCATCTCCTCTTGATCTTTCGGTTCCTCCTTTTGGATCTTCATAGTGGCAACGGTGGCGTTAGGCCCAGCATCAACAATATGCTTCCCTTTGTCGTTCCCATTATCAGGTTCATATTCAAATTTCAAGCATGCATCTGATTCAAAATCCATCATCTCAGCCACTGGTGACTACTTGGCCTGACACTCACTTGTGTTGTGAGTGGATCTCTTATGGAACTAACACCACTTTCTGGTGTCCTTCTTTGGCTTCGCAATGTTGTTCTTTTCTTGTGGCTTTGGTAGGTTGTCTTGGGCTGCCATGCATTGGCTTTTTCATTTGTTCTACAGTTGGGGGGCACCTTTCCCTTGCTTTTGATACACATATCCAAAGTGTCGCTTCTTTTCTTTGAATTTATGCTCAATCTTAGCAGCATACTAGTATGTCATACCAAACGAGGAGATGTCAAGGAACTCCATTTCCTCCTGAATGTACCTATGCATACAAATTCAATACTTTAGTAGCAAATATTTCTTCGAATCTTTGATACCCAACTTTGTGCACAGGGTATGGAACATATTCGTCAGCTCATGCACATCTTGATCCCTTTGTTGCCACGGTGTGGTCCATTGTATGTACTTGTCCTCATAGCTCCCCACGGGATAGTATTGTTCCTTGATGTCATCTAAGAAATAATTCCAAGTGGGTACGACCAAGAATAGTGATGGTTTTGTCTCATCCTTTTTCTCACAGTAGGTTTCCCACCAGCCCTTTACATGGGGGGTAGCTTTGAGGAGTGCAAAAATAATCTTCTCTCGGTCAGAAAATTCATGAACTGAGAAATATCTTTCTAATAGATTCAACCATCTATCTATGGCATCTGCATCTATTGGCCGTCAAATATGGGAATGTCAAAGTTTACTTGTACCTTAAAGGGATTCGCGCCCCAAGAGTGGCTGTTGGATGAAGATGCGTCGTTGGTAGGCAGTCGTTGAAGGATCTAGGAAAAGTTATCCATGATCATGTTCCTTTTTTTTTCGAGGGCCTCTCCGAGAAATATTTTGATAGGATCTCCTGCTCCCTCATATTTCTTTTTGGCCCCATGGGCGGTCATCGGATTTTGCGAGGTTGATCTTGCAAAGGTTCAACCAAATCGAGCCCTAACTCATTATACCCCAACCTCATTGGGGACATGAAAATAAGGATCGAGAAAAATCAGACCACTCTAATACCACTGATCTGGGTTTATGCAGGAATGAAACATAATACACATATAGCCATAAATACAAATATGTGGTGGAAATAACACTTCATTTCATTAATATCAAAGAACTTAAATTTTCTTACAGACATAATGGAAATAAAATATCTAGGGCGTTGGTAGCTTATATCTGAGAAGAGATGTGGTGGCTACATGCCTCTAAGTTGTGTTAGAATGAGGCTCGAGGGCCTATTTATTATTGAGAAATAATGGAAAACCCTAAACATCCAAAAACCTAACCCTAGGAGATGAAGCGCCAAAACTATGGGCCCTGTTTGGTTAAATTGGTGTTTCAACTTCTTGAGGACATAAATTTGGCATAAAATCTCCATTTGATGCACACCATACCTCATTAGAAGCATATATTCAAGGAATGAAATTGTTGTTCCCGATTTTCCCAAAAAATGTCGTTTAGGGCCTCAAAATGGCTTCAGAAGTTCAGGACTTGAAAAACTGCTAAAAATAGTAAGTTGTGCCAAAACTGAAAAACTGAAAGATACAATGGTGGCGCCCCAAGTGGAAAAGGTGGGTGGCCACCAATATCCACCTAGATCATGCAAGCATGTTTTCCCTAAAATTCAAAGGTCACAAGGTCAAAATTGGTGATATGGAGTTTACAGTGTTTGAGGAAACTATTTCCCAAGCTACATAAATTCCTTTATAGGGTGAAATTTGGTTCAAAGGGAAAGAATTAGATGCCTCACAATTTAAAAAAAATTTAAAACCCAAATACAAGGACAAATATGAAATCACATTTAGAAGGGCTTATTTGTTGAATCACTACAGTCAATTGTTAAAGGTGATCCATATATACTTTACATGTGAAGTTCTGTTAGGTCCCTATATTAATATTGTAGTCCCTTATTATTTTTAGTGTAACCCCCTTATTGTTATTTTTTTAACCCTGTTGCCCCCATATTTTTATTATTGTGCCCCATAAAATCCACTATTTTTATTTTTGTGCCCTTACATTATTATTGTTAGGTCGGCTAGGATTATATTTTGACCCCATGGACTCCTTTATATAGAAAGGAGGTTTTTTCATTTGTATCATCCAAGAATTGTTCATTTATGTAATGTAAATTAGGTTTCCCCCTCAAAGTGGTTGATTTATAAGGCGTTTATCTCTCTTTTATTCTATTTTTGGAGCTGGTTTCATAACATTTGGAATTAGAGCTTTGGATTCTAGGGTCTGGCTGCTTCTAACAAGTCATTGTGGCATTTTTTCTATAAATTTTTTCTACAAAGTTTCAGAAGCTAAAAAAATCCCATTTTTGAAGAAATTATGAGGAACGTCGTGTAAAAATTTCAAATCTTGGTTCGCAATATTTTGGGAGATATGATATGTGGAAGTTAGGGTTTTTGTAGGCTCCCGAATTTCATCACAAAGAGGAGACCTTAGGAAAATTATCATAACTCTCTCTTTGAGCATAGGATTGGAATTCTGTAGAAAGTGGTTGAAATTCCACAGACTGTAGTTTCATTTTTACCAATTTCAGTGCCAAGAGAGGATTCAGTGACACGTGGCACGTCGTACAAGTTAGCTCTACTAAATTATTCCATAATTAGGTCATTGTGGGACATTGGGAATAAATTTGTCTTAAAGAATCAAAATTAGGTCAGAACTATGGAATTGTAAAGAAGCTTCATAAGGCTACTATAGGACCTAATTTCTGATATTGAGGATCCTAAATTACATATATACATCAGTTTCAATATGGATCTCCTCAAAATAAAGAAAAAGGTGTGTATTTGTTTTCAAATTGCATAAGTCTTGTTTGAAAAATCAGTTTGAACTTATTCCAAGGGCATATTGAAGCATGAATATCAATATTGGGTTCTAAAATTCCCTCTAAAAATAATTCAACACCCACTATACCCTCATAAGGATAAACTATGCCCTCATAATTCAACAACTTTCGCTCTCAGAAAGAGAAACAAAAAATGAAATGGAAGTTTTGAAGAAAGGCATGCAAACTAAGATGGATGACATGAATGAAAACATGGAAGACATGAGGAGTGATCTAAAAGTAGACATGGAAGACTTGTCAAAGTTGATACAAGAAATGATTCGTAATGGTGAAAAGATAGTAGAGGAAACACATGATGAGAACAAAATAAATGTTAATCTTGATTTCATAAACTCTAATTTTGGATTGAAGACCTACCATATTCCAAATATCGATATGAGGAATTTTTATGGAAAGGATCTTGTAACATGGATACTACAAATGGAGCAATATTTTGATCTCAATAATATGCAAAACACACAAAAGCTACACATTGCAACTTTATATTTAGAACAAAATACATGTGTATGGTATCGATGGATTTGCTACTGTAAAAATATTGTCACTTGGTCAATTTTTACAGAGTAAATGATAGCACATTAGGAGGATACAAGGAGAAACACCTTCTTTAGCCAATTTATAAATCTCAAACAAAAGGGTTCAGTGGTGGAGCACAATGAGGACTTCCAAAAATTGAATATAAGGGTAACTGATATTCCAAAGGAACACATGATTGATGTTTTCATACGGAATTTAAAGGATAACATCCAACATGAGGTTCACCTTTGGGAACCTAATTCATTGGAGAAGGCATTCAGGTTGGCAATAAAATTGAATAGCAAAAGATAGAAGTGTTAGTACAACTAGAATTACACAACCTACAAGGATGACACCACAAAAATTGGAAGAAAAAAGAGAAAAAGGGATTTTCTAAAGTTGTGATAGAAAATACACTAAAGTTCAAAAGTGTGCTGAGAAGAAATTATTTTACATAAATTGTGAAGAGGAGGAAGAAATTGAACAAGAAACTTCAAAAGAAGAGGATATACTTGAGGAACCAACCCTAGAGAAAGAATAAATGAGTCTAACCATATCCTAAAATGCATTGGTAGGAATTACCACTCCTGAAACTCTCAAGATAGAAGGAAATATCAAGAAGAAAAATGTAACAATTTTGATTGATTCAGGTATTACCCATAATTTTAATCATTGTAAGGTAGCCAAGGAATTTAATTTCTCCCTATACCATGCACAAGAGTGTCAAGTGATGGTTGCAAATGGAGGAGCTATAAGTTGCTCTGGAAAATGCCATAATATCAAGCTAACCATTGGGGAATATGTATTGAATAGTCCAATTCTTTCCATTCCAATGGGATTTTTTGATGTTGTACTAGGAGTACAATGGTTACAATCTTTGGGGATGGTAGCTTTTAATTTTCAAGAACTTCTCTTGTAATTTTTTTCCGAAGGAAAGGAAGTTGAATTACAAGGTATCGTAGGGAATCCAGGAAAGATAATAAGCTCTAATTTCATGAAAAATCTTATGAAGAAAGAACAAAGAGGCATAATTTCACAATTATTCTCACTAGAAGTTCCAACATCAAAATCATATATTTCTCCAGATATCCAAAAAGTCTTGGACAATCATTCAAAGGTGTTTGAAACTGCCAAAGGAATCCCACCTATTCGTGATCATGATCATGCTATTCATTTGATTCCAGGAAGTGTTCCTGCAAAAATCAAGCCTTACATATATCTTTATGTCCAAAAGAGTGAAATTGAATGTATGATTGCAAAATTTTTAGAGGCCGGTATATTTCAACCTAGTCAAAATTCTTTCTCTACTCTAGTAGTATTGGTGCACAAGAAGGATGGATCATGGTGCATGTGTATGGATTATAAGGATCTCAATAAGATCACTATTAAATATAAATTTACCATTCTTGTGATTGATGAATTATTGGATGAATTACATGGAGCAATTTAATTTACCAAGTTGGATCTTCGTTTAGGATATCATCAAATTAGAATGAAGACTGAAGATATTCCGAAAACAACATTTCGAACTCATGAGGGTCATTATGAATTTTTGGTCATGCCTTTCAAGGTTTGATGAATTCCATTTTAAAACCCTTCCATAGAAATTTTTTGTTAGTATTGTTTGATGATATACTAATCTACAACAGGTTTTGAAAGGATCATGTTCAATGTGTTGACAGGGTGCTCAAACTATTTGAGGAGAAACAATTATATGAAAAAAACTCCAAATGTTTCTTTGGAGTGCAAGAAGTGGAATATCTGGGTCATATTGTATCTCAAGAGGGTGTTAAGGTAGACCCTAACAAAATTAAAGCCATTAAGGAATGGAAATTCCTCAAAGCCATAAATCAGTTACGAGGATTTCTCTGGTTAACAGGGTATTATCGCAAGTTTGTTAAGAATTATGGAAGAATATCGGCACCTCTAACAACATTATTGAAGAAAGATGAATTTTCATGGACTCCTAAAGCAAGTAAGGCCTTTGAAAATCTTAAAGAGGCAATGTGGCTAGCACCGGTCTTAGCTATGCCAGACTTCACAAAAACCTTTATTGTGAAATGTGATGCCTCAAGAAATGGAATTGGTGTTGTTTTAATCCAAGAAGGAAGACCCATTGCTTTTGAAAGTTGTTCAATCAAAGGAAAGTATTTACATAAATCTATTTATGAGAAGGAAATTTTGGAAATACTACATGCACTAAAGAAATGGCAACCTTACGGAATGGGAAGACACTTCAAGGTAAAAACTGATCATCATAGTCTTAAATATTTTTTGGAACAAATACTATCTTTATAAGAGAAACAAAAATGGGTCACAAATATGTTGGGTTATGACTTTGAAATCATATACAAAAAAGGAAAGTTAAATGTTGTTGCAGATGCACTCTCAAGAAAGGATGAAGAGGTGCAAGCATTTCTTTGTGCCATTTCTACTATCCAACTAGATTGGATAACCAAAGTAAGGGATGAATGGAAGAATGACGAAGAAGTGTGAAAACTCATTCAAAAGTTGTAGCAGTATCCTAGTACATGTGATTCATTTAGTTGGAAAAATTATTCCTTATGGTACAAATATCACTTATATCTTTGTAAGAATTCCTAACTAAAACAAAAGATTCTTTTGGAATTGCACACCTCTGCCTTAGGAGGACATTCAAGATTTTTAAAAACTTACCACAGGGTGAAGAACGATTTTTTTTGGGATGGCCTTAAAATTGATATTCAAAATTTTGTGGCGAAACGTTTGGTTTTCCGAAAAAATAAAGTTGATACAATTATGACCTCGAGTCTTCTACAACCTTTACCCATTCCAAGTCAACATTGGGAGGAGGTTTCAATGGATTTTATCACAATTTTACCTAAGTCTAAAGGAAATATTTTCATCATGGTGGTAGTTGATAGACTTACCAAGTATGCACACTTTTGTGCATTATCTCATCTATTTAAATCATGTACAATTTATAATTCATTTATGGAAACAATTCAAAAGCTACATGGAAACCCAAAGATTATTGTACGTGATAGAGAACCCATTTTTACAGGAAATTTTGGATGGAATTATTTTCTTGTTGGGGTACTCAACTTTCTCATCTTATCATCCTCAATCCGATGGGAAAATTAGATAGTGAAATTTTTTTTAGAAGGATATCTTCGTTGTTTTGTATATGATAAACAAACACAATGGGTCAAATAGTTACCTATGGATGAATGGTGGTATACCACTTCCTTCCATACTGTAGAAAAAATGACCCCATTTATGGCACTTTATAGATATCATCCACTGTCCATCACATTATCTTTAAGAGAAAATTATAAGGTTCAAGCAGTGGAAGATCACATCGAGCCTCAACAACAAGTTATCAAACTCTTAAAGGATAACCTAAATTTGGCACAAAATCGAATGAAACAATAGGAAGATCAACATCGCAACACGAGAAGTTTTGATGTAGGAGATTGGGTATTTTTACAGCTACAACCATAAAAATAAAAATAAAAATTCCCTCAAGAAAGCTAAGAAGGATAACAAATTTTCACCAAAGTACTATAGTCCTTACAATGTGTTGCAAAATATAGGTACTATGGCATACAAATTGGTGCTTCCTACTTCTTCTCGAGTGCACCCAGTTTTCCATGTTTCATGCTTAAAGAATGTTATAGGTGAAAAACTACTAGTTCAAACAATATTTCCAAAATTTTACAAGGAAGGAAAAATCATATTGGAACCTGAAGAAATCATGGAAACAATAACTTGACAGCTAAAAAATCAATTATTTTCAGAGTATCTCATCAATTGGAAGAACTTACCCACTGAATATTCTACATGGGAGGATTAGAATTTTATACAGAAAAATCTGGAACTACTCAAGCATTGATGACAACATTTTTTTGAAGGAGAGGGGCATGTTAGGTCCCTATATTACTATTGTAGTCCCTTATTGTTATGAGTGTTTCCCCTTTATTATTATCGTTGTACCCTTGTAGCCCCCATATTGTTATTATTGTGCCCTGTAAAGGCCACTATTTTTATTATTGTGCCCTTACATTATTATTGTTAGGTCAGCTAGGATTATATTATGACCCCATGGACTCATATATAGATAAAGGAGGTTTTTTCATTTGTATCATCCAATAAATGTTCATTTATATAATGTAAAGGAGGTTTACCCCTCGAAGTGGTTGATTTCTAAGGTGTTGATATCTCTTTTCTTCTATTTTTGGAGTTGGTTTCATAACAAGTTTTCTTTAGCAAGGTGCATCAGTGCCACATCATATTGCTTATGCATTTCACTGGTAAAAGGAGCTTTAATTTACCCTATTACATATTTAAAATATTATGCAATATGGAAGAAAGGGTGCAGTCCAAAGGAGACAAACACTGGCCTAGTTTATTTCATTTTGCATTGATCAAACTGTTGGTTTTACATGACATAGAGAAAATAAAGATGTCTTGGGATAATTTTTTGTCAAGTGAATTTTTTTTGGCTCATGCAGACATTTCTTCAAGGGAAGCACATGAGGAATAGCCCAAGGCTGAAGATATCATGAAAGAATCAGTGAAGGATAAGAAAAAAATTAGTAAAGGGAAAGGAAAGATCCAAGTGGCACAAGGGGAAGCACAATTTCAACATATACCAAGAACTAGATTAAGGACTAGATATTCTACAAAGCAGATGACTAAGGAGCCAAATCCTAAAAATAACATTGATGTTTCAGAAGATATGCCAGAATAGGGTACAGGGGAGGAACAAGATGTTCAGATGGAGGACAAAGATCTTGAACTCACAAAGTTGCAGGACAACCTTACCAAAGCCCATCTTAGGATTTCTTATTTGGAGAAATAAAATAGAGAGCTTAGGCACATAGTAGGAAATTAAACCCATCAAAATGAAAGTGATTTTTCTGAGAGGCCTCTTAGACCCACAACTTAGGAAAAATTCAAACAAGTAATTTATGTGGAGGAGACAGGAGAACCCGGTGTAAAACCAAGGAATCCCATGACAAGATCAAGAACTAAATAGAAAGAGGAGATGAGGGATACTTTTTAGTCAAAAAAGAAACCATAATTTGATCAATGGAAGAAATAACAGAGGTCGTTTGAGGAAATTAAATATTGTCAACAACAAGTTATTTAAATAACAGAAGATAATGAAAGTTTCAAAATGGTTGCAAAGATACCATTGTTGAAGTTGATACTTAGGTTATAGAAGCTATTGATACACTCAATAGAGAATAAGTGGTTTTAAAATTGACTCTTCCCCTAAATAGAATGGTAAAGGGTTATTATACAAGTTATTTTATTTTGAGGAAAAGAATGAGGGTAATGAAGCAAAAGTTGGCAAGGTCCAGGAGACGTCTAAAGAAGATTAAGCAATCACCTAGCAATCTGCCCACATTTTTACAACCAACTAAGTAAATCAAAACAACCTATAGCAAAGAGACCAAACCTTGATCCAGAAATAAGAGAAGAAGGTAGTTTGGGTGTCTCATTTTGATCGCATATTTTGTCTCATTTGTTGAATGTTCAATTTGTGTAGCTAATGGCTCATTTTGCAGTTACGAAGGGTTACTTGTTTTTGAGGAAAACTATGAGATTTTCTGGAATTTTAATGCTTTCTAGGATTCATAAGGTATAGGTGATGGATTTTTGGAACTTGATTTTTTTTGAAGTGGGAAATGACAGTCAAACACAAAAATTTAAATTTTTTCTATGCAACTGTTGTGCAAGTGGTAACTGGGAATTTCTGAGGTCTCCACACATGGAAAGGGGCATCTGGTGGGTCCTATTCCAACTCAGCATCATCGTCATCATATCCATCATCTCAGTTTCATTCGACACAACCTATGACTATGATAAGCTAGAGCCTACTGCGTAATTTTTGTGCAACTCATCATTCAACTTTTTTATTTTTCAATTAGTTTTGGACCTTTCTATTGTTGTGCTAGTGATGAGGATAGGGATGAAATATGTAGATAAGATAAGGTTTATTTTATTAAAAATGATGTTGCATTTTTTTATCTCAACCTTATCCTATTTTTAGCTTCAAAACTTGATGTTTCTAAGTTGTTTTGTTTTGATCCTCTTAGTGGATGAAAGACACATTGTAACTAGTTTATGATTTTTCACTCTACCTAAATGTATTTAAACTAAGAAATACATGAGAAGTTGGTTTGGATTCGGGATAAGGCATGTGTGTGTGTTTTGTTTTGCTGAAATAAAATTATCAATGTAGATAATTTTCCACTTGACCATAGATTCTCATGGTATGGATTTCAAGTTTTTAATCTCTTCTTATGTTCATGTTAGTTTCTATGTCTTTGTTAGATTTTCACTTTTAAATTGGCTCTCAAAATTTTTCATAATTCATCTATTGTTGATGCTCTAAATGATTTCTTTCCTTTCTAAGCTATGATGGAATTCAAACTTAGTTAGGTGCTCCATTACAATATTCTTATCGATATTTGTTCAAAAAATATATATGTTGCATAATTCATTTAATTCTATGTTACAAGAAATTAGATATCTTTGTGTATTTTCAAGTTACTTTCAAAACTCACTCTATATTTTATGACAGATGTTATTGCTTGAAATAATACCTTGCCTTTGTTTTCATAGGTGTATAATGTAAGATATGATAATTTTTTGTAAAAATATTAATCATGGTTCCATTCCCAGTGCCCCTCCCTCCTAAGTTTGAAAACCACCATCATTAATTCATATTTTACCTTTACATATATGGCCTATGTCTGATGTCGTTAACCTTTATTTTTTATACTAACATTGTTTCGAGTGAGGGATACCCCTTCAGTTGGAAAAGGTCAATTTCTAGGCAAAAGAGGATTGTGGTTACCCCTGTAAACCTTTTCTTAGCCAACAGGTTCAATTACACAGTGCTAATACTAGGTAAATGCAAGGAAGAAACCAACTAACTATGACTAAAAAATGATGCAATGCCTATGCAAATAATGCAATGCTAAATAGTGAATGCATGATAAATGCATAATGTTAAGCAGTAAAGTAAATTCTTGTGATAAATAAAACATTAGAGGAATTTTGATGTCTAAGATGGGCATCCTAATGAATATTATAAAATAATAGTGGAAATAATAAAATAATATTAGATTCATCAACTTTTGGAGGGAGAAAAGAAAAAGCTACTTTTTCAACTCGTATTTTCAACTTATGTCCATGATATTTTACTCAAATATAAAATGGGAGAACTCTTTGCATGCATAAATTCATTTTGCATCCACAGAGTACCCATGTTGAATAATTTTTATGGAACCTACAACATGAAAATTTTGAAATACATGGAAAAACGTGATTGCAATCACGTTTTTCATGTCATGTATTTCACATTTTTCTTGTAGTAGGTTCCATCAAAAGTATGAAACATGGGTACTCCTTGGATGAAAAATTAAATTTTGCATCTAGAAAGTGCTCTCACCCAAAATTTGATTAAAATTGTAGGGAGATAAGTAGAAAATACGAGTTGAAAAAGTAGTTTTTTAATTTTTATATTTTGTTTCTTTTTACTCCAAAAATGGTGAATCATCCCCCATGGTTGACATCATCATATTGGATCTTATTTGTTCTTATAAATTTTTTTTTTGTTGTAATTTTTTTTTTGAGGCCCATTTTAGAACTCAAAATTTCTCTAATGTGTGGTGAAGAATATTTAAACTTTAACCATAAAAGAAAACCATAATTAGCAAACTGACAAACACACCCTAATTAGCAAACCCTAAACTAGTATAAACCTAAAACCCTAATTTAACCAGAGAGGGGGTCAGGTCATGTGAAATTAAACTTCTAATGTAGCAACTGAAGCATTTATCGACCTGCAAGAACCAAGATGTCTGCCATCAAAATCAGTGTAAATAACTGTGCAAAAACAACAATGCTTACCTGTGAGACATTCATAAGAGCAAGAAGGTCATTCTTGTTAGTAGAGAAGCATGCTATAAATTATTGTTCCAAACAAGTTTCAACTCTATCCTGGTAAAAATAATGATAAAATTAAAAACCATAATCATCTTGCCATTATATGCATTCATTTGTGTTTAACCCTAAATCCAGTGCAATTGAGGCAAGATGTTGCCTGCTTACAAAGGAATTTTTTAGGTAAGGTTTTTAAAGCCAGCCAACAATTCTATCATGATATTTAGGATAATCATCTTGTTGACTCTAAAATTATGGGCCTCTTCTAGGTGAAACTAAGATACTAGAGAATTCAAGCGCAAAAACTTTGATTTCAAAAACCCTATTTTGAGGTTGTTTAATGATTTTGTCAAAGAGATGAGGACATGATATAACCATCAGCGAGAGCTAAAGTGCATCACCACCCTGATAAACCTTTGAATACCCAAATGGTAGATCATCGAACATTAGTTGTTGTGTAGGATCAACAGATGAATTCATATAGTCATCATCAGCTATGGCAAGAAGATCATTAGTGAATATATTGTTGTTTTGATCAAATATTATAGAAAATATCAACATGTTGTTCAAAATATCAGAAGGAGGTGAATCAATATGATGAAGCTCCTGAAATAATTGAGTAGTGATATTTTCTCTCTCCTACAGTGGAGCGAAATACAACATCGGCTTGCACTTGATTATCACCTGCACTATCTAGGGATGAATCAAAATAAATGAAAACAATGGCTAATGTGCTTTATTCAACAAACAAATTATGGCACAAGGAGTGATGCATAGAAACCAAAATATGTTCCTAAATAAACATCACTCAGATAATAAGATTCATAGGATGAGCTTCCATCTATAATGATCATGCTGAGAGGAGGGTGGTGTGTGGAAACCCTAATTTAGAAACCCTAATTTGACCTAGCTCATGTATCTCGTGAGGATCATGAGAACTTGACATAACCATTAAGGGAAACTGAAGTTCCTTAACTTCCCGATGATTCCTTGGGCCCTCAAAATATTGATCATAAAATATCAAAGGCTTAGTGAGGTCATCATTTGAACATGAAAAATCAACATCAACAATATTAGTGAATACATTATTGATTGGGTGATAGTTGTCAAAGCCACTGATTTGATTAGAGTCGACATCTAACTGATAAGATCCTTCAAGGAATAGGAATGATGATGTATTGAACCAAGGGTTTATTTGAAATTTTTGTAATGCAGAATCATCCTCTTCACTTGTATCGAATTGCAGATGGAAAAGATCATGAACAATTGATTCAATATTTTCATCCTTTGATTGTGAGGCAATGTACCATGTACCTGATCATAATCAATACTAGTAGAATTAGTTTCTAAGGAATTTGGGGACACTACTATTTTATTAGAATTATTAAATAGATCATGGTACAATAGATGAAAATATTCAAGTGAAGGAACATCAGTTGTATTTAAACTATATCTACACCTCACATCATTGAAATTAGCATCATCTTGAGGAAGCAACAAATTTTCATGCATGTGATGCTCCATAGGTTTGATAGAACATTAAAATTTATCTAAGAAAGGCCTAAGTCATTGCCAACTGGTGAATTAAATTTAGGAATATATTTATCCAGATGCTTAATGGATTCAAGTTGGGTCTCATCAACATGGATACATGTTACATCAATTGAATATTCAGGTTCAAATTCAACAGGATGTGTGAGAGATTCAGGAGAAATAAAATTTGGTTCTTCATCCTATGAGAACTCTTCATCGCTTATATTATAAATGATATAAATTTCATTACTTAACGAAGTTGAAGGAGGTTGTTGAGTTTGAAAGGTAGTAATTCCACCCCATAAGCTTGAGACTTTTCCTGACTCGTAGATATAGGAAATACAAGATTAGGGATAATATTTGGCTAATTTGTAACTTGCATATTATCATGATGACCATAAAAAACAATATTTGTTTCATATTGAAGGTGTTGGAGAGAAAAATAAACCAAATGTTTTAATTTCTCACTAAAATACATCTAGTCCATGTTTCTTTCAAGAGATTCAAAACAAAGATAAAAAACCTACTAGAAAAATATTTTAATGATTCTTCAAGTTTAATTATAAGTTTATTTATTATTCTAAACACATAATGAAATCGTACCTATAAAACAATTTACGAATCTCACTAATGAGTTGCTCAAAAGAATGAATTGAAGTGACAGGAAACATGTGGCACCACTACTTAACACGATCTTCAAGTGTAATATTGAATAATCTACCAATAACATCTTTGCAACCAATTATGTTAGAGTGACAGAAACATATAACTTGACACATATGTCCAAAAATAGTTTTCTAACCCTCACCATCATACTTCCACTATGACAAGTGATAGATTATTTTCATGAGGATAGAAAGATTAATTATTTTAGAAAAAAACCTAAGGATAGATATTTGAGAGAAGGCCATTTAAAGGTATGAAACTAAAATGCAAGCTCCAAGGGCTCTGCTTTTCATTTGGTGTTCCTTCTAGCACAAAATATGTTGATGGTGTTGGATGTCCCCCCAAAAGCTAGGGGTTCTCTGGAATGTGAAGTCCCAATTTGACCTCACATCATTTGGGATCAGAGTCCCATCTGATATGTGGGTCAAGCTACCACCATGAATTTTTTTTTCTCTTGGATGTCAATTAAGAAGATGTTAAAGTGAAGGAAAGGGAGAAATGCCTAGAAAGTGGGAATGCATTCAAACCAAGATGGACAACCTAAAAGACGAGACACAAGAAAGTAACAAGAATAACAAGAAGACACATGCCACAAGAGATATTAGTGAACTAAAACCATCTCAGACATGCATAAGAAGAAATTTCCAGAATTTATTTGCAAATTAGTTCACAATATGTTACTAGCATTGCATGGAATAAGAAGTTGAAGATTCAAAATCAAACACACTTGAGATAGCCATGAACTAGTTCATAAAAAAATCACCTGCATGCAAGCACTACACATATAATGGAAATTTTGGATAGCCATTATGACTACATAAAATTGCATGGGAATAAATGTCGAAAGAGGGGAAATTCACATTAATGTTGCTACAAGTATAAGTAAATGTCTAACACATCATCAAATCCAAGTAGTGAAACCTGGGCTGCTCACATTATCTCTCAAAGCCAAAACCCTAGCCTATACACCACTCTCTCTACTAGCTCCCAAGATCAATGTACCTCTAGATCTCAAAGAAAAATCAACTATCTCCTACTGGTCCTAGTTCAAGTGTTAAAATTCCACTCTAATGAGGCATGAGGGTTTACTTATAGAGGTGAGGAGAGTGACCTTTCACCTCCTCCTTTGACCTTTCATCTACCTTCATATATATTGACCTTCCTCACTATACTCTCATACTCAATGACTATTTCATGCTTAATTCATCTCAGCGTGGTTGGTGGCATTATGATTAAAAATATTTACCTTACAATAGCAAAGGATCCATAAGACTGTTGTTGGAAGCCCTAGAATCCTTGCATTCAATGTTTCTATGAAGTCATAGAGATTTGCATTAACCTTTTAACAAGATTTCGGTGTTCATCTCCTAAATTGAATGCCTTTTCGCTTGTTTCTGTATCTTCCAATAAGGTTGACACAATGTATTGGGCAGTTATATCGAGCCAGTTTGCTTATTTTTTGAAACCCTAATCACATAGTTTCATGAAAAAACCCTAGATTTATTCAAGAAAATCATTGTTTCATTCCCTTTTCTCTATATTTTTTGGTTGAATTAATTTCAATTGATCTAAATTCTTCACGTCGCCTTGACCTTCATAGGTTATGACCAAATTGAACCACAATATCTACCATTGGGGCTTCATTAACATGTAGGGATCTCCAATGTTGATATCTTATACTATATTACAACCTTTAGATTAAACTCTCACACCCATGAACATGTGACTTTGCTTCGATGTAATGTGGTTCTATCCCTTTGGAACAAGTCACAATGAGTCTCCCTTTTAAAATCATGCTCCATAATCCTGCAAACACATAGTCATGTATTAAAACTCAAGATATCACATGGTGAATAAGACAAGAAATAATTGCTATAATTTAATAAATTAACAAATGAGAAATTTGAGAGGAAAGAAAGAGCTCTTTGTCCCGAGTGTTGGTGATGGGTTGTTTATCATCATTTACTTTTATCCTTTTAACAATGGAATTTCCTTTTTTTATCAGTGATCACTCTATTAGCTTATTTTCCATGTAGTCACAGAATACTGTAGGTCACATGGGAATATGAATTCCTTAGCTACGATATTATGAGCCGCCGCATTGAGAGAATGTGACTCATCAATTTCCAAAATAGGGTTGCCCAAAAAATTTTCATAAGTGCATTCATATGGCGTCAAAGACAACAATTCCATTAACAAAATTATAATAGCTATCCACATATTAACTGAACAAGGAATGTTGCAAAAATGGTTGTATGATTAGCATGGTTCGTGCACCCATAAGTGAACTAATGAGATCATATACTCTAAGAAAACCACACGGGCTCAACTAAATGGAAAGCATGGATACCTCCAATAAAGAAAACTGCCATATAGTATTTGTTCATAATTTCCATTATTACAGCGTTACTAATATCTGCATTTCTATTCTTATAGGTCACACTTTTAGTGTAGTTAACACCACAAAATTTCTTCAAAATTCCCATTTTGGTCGGTCCCCAGATGCAAAGAAAACAGTAGGGAGTCGCAAATTGAGGGAAAATCACAATTCACATAGGCATCATGGGTCATGAGGAAGTAATTTGAAGGCAAGTTGCACCGTGATAAAGGTTGCAGGATCACAAAGTTGTGTAAGTTGCATGGACGTATGGTTTCCTCAGCTCCGATGTGGCGATCGATCACGTTCAGGGACTGTGACTTTTGAGGTCACATGATTACACTATCATGGAGGTTGCATCTTGTTGGCTGCATGTCTAAGGCTCTGTAATGTGACTATGCAACTTGTTGAAAAGTGCCACTTACTGGACCCATGAAGATGTTACTAGATTTTCAATGTAGTCCACTTATCTCTTAGATTACATCTGTTAGGGTCCTATAAATATAGGATTCATAATTTTGAATTGACTTGGATAGTCTTGTAAAATATGTACATACCTTGCTTTCTGCAAGTTGTTTTCCCATATTTTGAAAAAAAACAAAAAACAAAAAAAAATCAAAAGAGAGGGTAAAAAGTCCTAAAAGAAATATCAAAGGACTTAAAAAATATATAGACCCCAAAAGAAAAAGATGAAAATAAAACATGAAAGTGTGCAAGTCAAAATGCCACTACTTTTTACTTTTTGCAAATAATTATGGCAGAGTGTCAATAGATGCCATAATCCATGATGAGTTAAACTGTTCAAACTTGACTTCTCATGTTTTCAATTTCCATGTTTTAGATAGTGAATAAATTTTTTTCAGACATTTTAATCCTGACAAATCAGTGTATAGGTAGAGAATAATGAGGAGCTCATCATTTTAATCTGAGCCCTCCGATGAAATAAGGTAGAATTAGATAGTTTTATGCTTTCAAAAGAATAAAATGTTTCAAGATAGCAAGCTTAAATGCACCTACTAAAAGGAAGAAAAAAATGTTAGGGTATGTTGGGTAGGTAGAAAGAAGTGGGAAAAAGAATGTAATATTCATGACTAGGCAAAAATCACTAATTTCCCTTCCCCTGTAGGTATTCAATATACTATACTTCCAGTCAAAGAGGCTTAGAGCATTTCTCTAACTTCTGTTGGGACCAGACCCAAGGCTCAATGACTGGATAGTGGAAAATGTTGAAATCTTATCATAAAATCCCCTTTACCATTATTTATCCCTCATTCATGCATTTAAGTCATGTTCATAAGTAAAGAATCCTTCTTACTTAATGAAGCTTAAAATCTCATTTAATTAACTTCCTTCATTAATAAAAAATACAAAAACCCTCAAAAAATACTCTATCCTAAGTAAATTGGTGAAATGATGAAATAACAAGCTATGCTTTATTTATTTAATTTACTTGGTCATTTAGTGTATTTTTGTGTATTCCATCTCCCCTTGTCATATTAACTTCTAACTTACTTGATTAATTCCCTTAAAAAATACCTTATCCTATATATATATTTACCTTTATCTAAGATACCCCCTAAAACCCACTATTATAAAGTTTTTAGACCAAAGTTAATATGCACATGCTAAATTAAAAACCCAAATAATACCCCCTTTGGTCTAAAACTAACTTTAATTACATATCCCACCCCTTATAGTTGTTAAACCATTCACAAGGTTTAAAGCTATATAATACAATAATCGCACCAATGAATTTTACCCCACTCATCAGCATTTTAGGCTAAATTTCTGAGTGATATTTTGTCATTTTATAAAGGTTAAAAATATTGGGAGCACCACCATGCTAAACTCCGCCTTGTGCAAAAAAATTCGTTTCTCCTCACGTATTTCTAATCCAATGTTTAAACAAAATAAGCTAAGGTTTATTTTTAAATAAACATTAAACCCCGCCCCTATCTATATCTGCCACGACATATAAAGCCTCATGTTGTATATTAATAACTCGTTATCTATGCACCATGACGCATATACATTTAACCCCCGTTATATTCCTTCAACCATCCTTATATCCGCAGTCATATTGAAACATTGGTAAAAGTCATGTTTTATAAATATTTTAACACTTTATACACCCGCTTAACCTTGGCCCTAGTCCCACCTTTGATTGCTCGCAACTTTCAAAAATATACTCACCCTTCGCTCCTAATCGCAAGATCTAATGGCGTGAAATCAATATCACGCAGAAAAATCAAACGCCCGTTCCAACACCAATCGAGCGTGAAATGGGTGGTTTTACCCATTCCTCACCCCGTGACGTGTCAGTATTCTATTGGATCACATTCGTTTGTGTTAAAACAACTTACCGCCTTAACCCAACGTGAAAACTGCTGCCGGTTTCACATTTTAAAACAAAAACCACTCCCGCAAGATGATAAGACCAACATTTAATACATCTACGATAATTAAAAATCACAGTTTAAAAACCTTTGATATATCATTTGATGTTTATTTGTGCATTTCAAACTATAAAAAACTTCTGCTCGACTGTGTAAATAAATTTTTTCCTCAATTTTTTAGTTATACCCAAAATTCCTAAAGTCAACCCTTAAATATTGACCAGGAGCAGTTTCTTGATCAAGTAATCTGGAACAAACTTCAAATTCAACTGCGACTTCCTTAAGAACCCTACAAGAAACCAAATACCTGCATTCAAAGGTATTTTTCGACCAATTTAAAACTTGCAAATTCCATTCAAAAGATTCTGTAATAGAATTAGGTTTTCAATTAAGGGTTTTACTTGAAGGAATTGCCCAAAAACATTGAAAAAGAGGCCAAACCCTAGCCAATTTTTCCAAGAAAGTTTCGAGTTTGAAAAAAGCACTTTTTTAGCCAATTTCCTCAATTTGTGACCTCTGAAGGTCAATTTCACATACAGAAAAGGGTTTAAAGCCTTCAGATATCCTAAAAACTCCTTTTCGTTGTAAATCGATTCAGGAAACCCTCATTTTCTATATTATTCTAGTTTATATCCTCTGACAAAGAAAATTCACTCCTGCAAACAATTTAAGCTTGCAATAGTTAGTCCAAAATGACCAAAAAACAGATCATAGCTAAACCTAGAGGTTCTAAACCAACCAAGCTTGGAGGATCCAAACCTCCAAAATATGTAACCCCTAAAGCTATTAAAGCTACTCCAGCCCTCACTGCTAAATCCACTATATTAGTAAATCCTCTCCAGCCACCTATAGCTGCTGAAGAAACCCTTCCATTGACTGATATGGACTACAAGATTGTTGACCCTGTGGTAGAATTAAACCTTTTAGAAATACATAATTGGTGCTATGATAAGTATTTGGAAAAAGATGAACTGACTATTTGGGTGACTCATTTTCTCTAATATGTAGTTCCATTGACCCACCCTGGACAAGACCGTGTTAGACTGTGTCAAAAGATTTATGAACCAGACCAAAGGGCCATTGTTAATGTAGACAGAGAAATCCTTTTTACTATTACAGCAGAGTCCATAAATCAAATGCTGCAATTATAGTCTAATCCTCAATTAGTCCTCCTATCTATAGAATTTTTGACCCAGTTGTACTTAAGCCTGGATTTCCCAAAGAAGTTTATGATATTTCAAGAATTTTTGCCTTCCCATGTTGACATTCCTAAGTTGAACCCTCCTTATTCCACTGCCAAATTTCCTAAAGGTTCTAGGCATATTATTTCAATGCTATATTTTATACTCAAATACTTTACATATGGATTCACTGATGAATCCATTCTTGGCTTTCTATCCAACTTATCTCCAGGCCAACCTCCAACACTCATTTTGTATTATGCCAGTTTCATAGCAGACAATATTCATCATCAACTGACCAAACTACCCACTTAAGGGGTTTTCAGATACTCTTCCTACTTGTTTCACTTGTTTTTATTCTTCCTAGATGATAATTTTCCAATTGCATTGCAAAAGATGGACTTGGAGGGTAAGCATTTATCTATTGTCTTCTGGACTTCCTTGCTAAGGAAAGAAAATAGTGAATTCACTTATACATATTTTTCAGACCTTTTCCTCCATCCAGCAATGAATATTTTGTACAAATCAGAGCAACCTAGGGTCAATGAAAAAATGAAGAGGGTCTTACAACTATTAGAAAAAAATAAAATGGGATACTGGTTTCTTTATGAAAAGCATACAGAGATGAGAATTTTTGGATCCAACTTATTACCTTATAAGTTGCCAAAATACATAAACATGAGAATTTTTGCATCGGAATATTTACGACAGATTCTAAATTTTGACTCTATCAACTTCTTACCTACAAGGAAAAAGACTCAATTCAAGTTGAAGAATCAGATTGGTCCTTTCATCATAAATAATAGAGGCAGAAAAAGAGATCTCAAAGAGACTAGTAGAATTCAAATTTCAACAAAGTTTTCCATGAAACTATGATCCTCAAGTGATCCTGAGAAATTTAAGGGTAAAATGTAAACTTACACCCTTCATACATGAGCCCAAGACAAAGATTGAGAAGTTTTCCAATCAAGAAGATTGGGTGGAAAACACATTGATAGATATAGTCATTAATACAGAGACAACAAGAAAAATGGTTACAACACAAGCCCTGGAAGTTGTAAAGCAACTAGCGACTTCAGCCAAAATAAGCAGAGAAGAAGGAACATACACAACTGAAACAACTATAGAAACAAAATTCAAGATGATTTATAATAAAAGGCTTAAATTCAGTTCTATTGGGAAAGAAAAGTTAATTGGTGTTGAGGATACAAATGAGCCAGAGGAAAATAATGGTGAAGCTACAGTGATAATCAACAAAACTCTTGCAGAGATTGAAAAGGATCAAACAATAGGTAAAGATTATACTTAGATTATTAAGAAACAAAATATGGAGGCCTCTTCCTCATAGACAGCTGAGGAAAAAGACTTAGATATCAAGGAAAAATATAAACAAATAAAGTAGAAGAATGAGGAAATTAAATCAGAAATGTATTCTCAATTCCTCAAGAAAAAAATAGGGGATCAAAATAGGCTACTGACAGCCTTTGACTATTCTACAAACAAAATGATTATGTCATTTCTACAACCAAATACTTAAACACCAAAGATAGTGGCAGATTACAAAAAGGTAGAATTTGAAGTAGACACTGAAAATGTTCATGAGCTAGACCAAATTGAATTCCATAGACATAGCTCTGAAATGTTGTATTCAAATATGGTGACAAAGGAAATGAGTGCTACCAAGTTGCATAATACTATTCTTAACATGCAGGATCAAATGAAGCTAGAAAAAGGACCTTTGTATGCAAAGGACCTAAGGATTAAAGCCTTAGAGGATTTGATTTTACAGGTGGGATATGATCCCTCAAATGTTCAGGCAACAGAATTGTTGATCAAGAAAAAAAATGATGATATTGCAACTTGGAGGAAACAACTTAAGCTTCCTCAAAGTGAGCATCCACAAACTAAAGAAATCCTTCAAGAGAAAAGTGAAAAAGAAGAGATGATGAAGCTCATCCTCAAACTAACTGCTCAAATCAAAGAAATGGAATCCCAAATGGACCAGCTTATCCAAGAGAAGGAAATTGTGAAAGAGATTGACACTCCTATCATTCCTTCATTTATACCAGTGATTACCATAACATTGGCTTCCACATTAGGAGAAAATATAGCACCAAAGGAACCACTGGCAACTGCAGTGCCAGTGAGTTCAACTACTACTTCAAACACAGATTCTTCTACAACACAAGTTCAACAAACAGATGGATAAGGTCAAATTCTGAAGGCTATGGAGGAAATGTCCTTGAAAACTAATGAAATCAATAGCCTAAAGAAGATGATTGAAAATCTTGAAGCCACAAATAAGTTAGCTCAAATAAATGCTAAAACCCATGAGCAGAAGGAAATTAGACTTGGAGAGAAAATCAAGGGCTTACAAAAAGAGCTAACATTCACTAAACAAATTTCATTTGTAAAGAATCATCTATGGACAAACATAATTGAGGCCATTCACACTCAATGGCCTTAAATTCATATTATATATGAGAAAAGAGACTTATTATAGTAGCTCAGGTAGAGATTCAGAAGACCAAGGATGAGTTAATTGATAAGCCAACTTAGGCTTTAAAACTCATCTCATCACATTCCTGAATAGCAAGAATGGAGAAGAATTGGAAGAATTATAGATATTGGATAGAACAGAGACCATTTTACATATTAAAAAGGTAGTAACAATGAAATTTTTTATGAAATACCTAGAAGAGAAATGTGAATCCATGAATATTTCCATAACAAAGTTTATGGTGAAATATAAAAATTTAAGACAAAAGGATTTTCCAGACATTCATGTCTTCAATGAAAAACTAATGCCCCTGAAAGATTATGATAAGAAAATCAGGGAATTTTCCAAGGAGTAAGTCAGCAAACCATTGCCACAAGGCACTCCCACAGGTAAAGTCCTCCTTCAACATTTTGAAGATTTGTTCTTTCTACAAAATGAGATCAAACATATTTTTGTGTTCAAACCCAATTTTGCTAAATACATGGAGGCAAATGAGAATTTTGGAAAGCTAAATAATATTAAAATTCCTAGTGAAGAACAGTGGCAAGCATTTATAGATTTAATATGAAAATGAGAGGTAAAACAATGAAGAAATTACCTTGAAAACAGTCAAGAAGAAACAATAAAGTAAAAGGACAATCTGTTTATTTTTTACTCCAAAAAGATATATATATTTTTTACAGCAGTAAAATAGTGGAAATATCAGTCAAAAGTGTATCAGAGTTAAAGAGCATCGTTAAAGAGTATTAGATGAAAGAGTATCAGCCAAGGCAACGCAAATGAAGATATTTTCTAGCATCCATCAAAGCACGACAACTAATCACTCAAAAGCTCCTTGATTAGATAAAGTAGTTCTATTTATTTTGGATAAAAGGATAGCTTGCTAATTTGTTAAGTAGCTATCCCTCTTATTTTGTAAAGATATTTTCTATTTCCCAAAGACATTCCTAAATGTCTCCTAGTATATTTGTAACTACATTTTGTATAAATACTTCTACATTTGAAATATTGAGTGTGGAATAAAATTGCTAGACTTTACTATAGACTTTTTGCTGAACATTGGAGGCTATTATGTGTTGATTTTGAAGTAGCAAGCTGGACAAAGCTAAACTGGCATCATAATTCAGGATCCCTGTGATAAGCTGATGAGTGAAGTACTTTCTTCTTGACATTGTTTTCTTTTCTGAGTTTCATGCAATTCATTATATATCTTAATGTGTAACTAGGAATATTACTACAGGCTAGTCTTATACTCCCTGTTTTTAACTAGTTACCATTTTAATATTTTCTGCTGATTTCCAGTGTCAGGAATTCTTAATTGCTCCTACTCCCGTTTGACCCCTGCCTCCTACTTCCATTTTCTAGATCAAAGGATCCTTCATAGCCCTTTATCCTGATCATACCATTTCACTAAAAAAAACACTTTTTCCAAATATCTGAGGGTTATCTATCTTGCCCTGAATACATTTGTACATTTTTGGCCTTGACTTCTAGTGCTGCTAGCTATATTTAGACTCCATAGCCCAATGGACAAGTATATTTCTCTCTATTTTATCTCTAAGTCATTTTTTCCCACCAAAACCTTTAAAAACAAAACCAATTGTTCTATCATAACTAGCCTAAAAACATAAATAAAAAACAAAGATAAATCTTAAAGAGAGAGCCCTCTCTGAATTTTAGGAAGTATGGATCCTAGAATTTGAAGTAGGTTTGTGGTTACCTCTAGTGTTCTTAGACTAAAAACTCAAATCCTACAACTTATGAAATTACTATAGTGATAACAACATCTACATGTTTCACATAGTGTGCATTAATTACAATCCCTAGAATCACAACATCCATGAAATCTTTATCACAAGAATGACCTCTAACCAATGTCCCAACAATATCATTAAATAGTGCATCACACAAATTCCCATTCCTTCCCTCTAAATGGCCTCATTTAGGATCACCACCGTATCCTTGCCAATCATGTTTGCAACAAAAAACCCCTTTTTCCAATTTACAAGAGTGCTAGATTGAATCGTTTCTCACTTCACTGGGAGGGAAACATGAAGCCCATCCACATAGTTGTTTTCCCATTGGATTATCTACTCTTGCTAGTTCTAAGAAAGACCTCACAACATCACCAACAATGACACTAGTACCAACAGATGTTTTGGGGCCCTATATTACTAGCGTAGTCCCTTATTGTTGTTAGTGTATCTCCATTATTGTTATTGTTGTACCCATGTAGTCCCCATATTGGTATTATTGTGCTCCATAATAATCCACAATTGTTATTTTTTTGCCCTTAAATTATCATTGTTAGGTCGGCTAGGATTATATTGTGACCCCATGGACTCGTATATATAGAAATGAGGTTTTCTCATTTGAATCATCCAATAATTTTTCATTTATATAATATACAGAAGGTTCCCTCCTCGAAGAGGCTGATTTCTAAGGCGTTGATCTTTCTTTTCTTCTATTTTATGAGCTAGTTTCATAACATTTGGTATCAAAGCTTTAGAATTTAGGGTTTCTCTACTTCAAACAGTTCATTGTGGCATTGTTGCTATAAATTTGTTTCTACGAAGGTTCAGGAGCTAAAAAAACCCATTTGCGTCGAAATCCAGAGGGACTTCGTGGAAAATTTATAGATCTGGGTTCACAATATTTTCGGAGATATGATCTATGCAAGTTAGTGTTTTGCAGGATCTCGAATTTCATCTCAAGGAGGTGACAATGGAAAAATTGTCATCTCTCTCTTTGAGCATCGGATTGGAATTATGTAAGAAGTGGTCGAAATTAAACAGACTATGGTTTCCTTTGTATCAATTTCAGAGCTGAAGCAATAAATAGTGAGACGTGGAGCGTCATACAAGTTTTCTCTACTTAACCAGTCCATAATTAGGTCATTGTGGGAGATTGGGCATAACTTTGCTGTGAAGAATCCAAATTAGGTCAGACTTGTGGCATTGGAAAGAATATTCAGAGGGCTACTAAAGGACTGAATATAAAATCTTGGGGATCTGAAATTACACAGATACATTCGTTTCAATATCCAGCTCCACACAAGAAAAATGTGTGTATTTGTTTTTTTTATAAATTTCATAAGTCTTGTTTAAAAAATCAGTTTGATGTGATATAAAGGGCATATTGAAGCATAGATATCGGTATTGGGTTCTAAAAATTTTCCCTGAAAGGAATTCAACACTCATTAAGCCCTCAGAAGGCTCTACTATGACTCATTAAGATGAATAAGTCCAACATGATATATAAAAATTACAAGATCAAGTGCAACAAATTTCTCTCTAGCAAAGAGTAAGAAAAAATGAAATGGAAGCTACGATGGATGGTTTGAAGAAAGACGTGGAGGATAAGATGGATGGTTTGAACAAAGGCATGGAAGCTAATATGGATGACTTGAAGAATGGCATGAAAGCCAAGATGGATGGCATGGAAGCTAAGATCGATGGTATAGAAGGAAACATGGAAGATTTGAAGGAAGGTTTGGAAACGTTGCTACAAGAAAATATTCCTAATGGCGAAAAAGTAGTAGAGGAAACTCATGATGAGAAAAAAAGAAATGCTAATCATAATTTCATAGACTCTAATGCTGGATTTAAAACCTGCCATATTCCAAAGATAGATATGAGGAAGTTAAATGGCAAGGATCTGATAACTTGGATACTACAAATGGATCAATACTTTGAGCTCCATAATATGCAAAACACATAAAAGGTACGCATTGCAACTTTATATTTAGAAAAAAATTAGTTTGTATGGTATCGATGGCTTTCTTCTCATAAACTACTAGTCACTTGGTCAATTTCTATGAGGAAATGATAGCACATTATTAGGATACAAAGAGTAACACCTTCTTTAGCCAATTGATAAATCTCAAACAAAAGGGTTCAATGATGGAGCACATTCAGGGTTTCCAAAAATTGAATATAAGGGTAAAAAATATTCCATAGGAACATAGAATTAATGTCTTCATAGGGACTCTAAAGGATAACATCCTACATTAGGTTCACCTTTGGGAAACTGATACATTGGAGAAGGAATTTAGGTTGGAAAGTAAATTGAAATCAAACTTATGGTGACAAGGAAGCCTACCACTCACAACTATAAAGATGGAAGTGTTTCTACTCCTAGACTTCCACAACATACAAGGTTGGCACCACAACAATTGGAAGAAAAAATATCAAAAGGGCTTTGCTATAGTTGTGATAGAAAATACACTGAAGGTCATAAGTGTTTTGAGAAGAAATTATTTTACATAGGTTGTGAAAAGGAGGAAGAAAAGGAACAAGAAACTTCAAAAGAAGAGGATATACACAAGGAACCAACCCTAGAGGAAGAATAAATGAATTTGACCATATCCTATAATCCATTGGCAAGAATTACCACTCCTCAAACTATAAAGATAGAAGGAAATATCAAGAAGAAAAATATAATAGTGCTTATTGATTAGGGTAGTACCCATAATTTTATTCATCGTAAGGTAGCCAAGGAATTGAATTTCTTCGTACACCCAGCGCCAGAGTGTCAAGTGATCGTGGAAAATGGAGGAACTATAAATTTCTCTAGAAAGTGTCATAATATCAATCTAACCATGCGTGAGTATGTTTTAAACTAGTCCAATGTTTTCCATTCCAATGGGTGTTGTTGATGTTGTACTAGCAGTACAATGGTTACAATATTTGGGAACGGTAGCTTTAATTTTTAAGAACTTATCTTGAAAAAAAAATTGGAAGGAAAGGAAGTCGAATTATGGGGTATCACAAGGAAGTCAGGAAAGATAATAAGCTCTAATTTCATGAAAAAACTTTTGAAGAGAGAACAACGAGGTATAATTGCACAATTATGCTCACTAGAAGTTCCAACATCAAAATCATCTATTTCTCCATTTCTCTAAGAATTTTTGGACAATCATTCCAAGGTGTTTGAAACTCCCAAAGGACTCCCACATATTCGTGATCATGATCATGATGTTCATTTGATTCCAAGAAGTGTTCTTCCAAACATCAGTCCTTACAGATATTCTTATGTCCAAAAGAGTGAAATTGAATGTATGATTGCATAAATGCTAGAGTCTAGTATAATTCAACCTAGTCAAAGTTCTTTCTTTGCTCCAGTAGTATTGGTGCACAAGAAGCATGGATCATGGTGCATGTGTCTGGGTTATAGGGAGCTCAATAAGCTCACTATGAAAGATCAATTTTCCATTCCTTTTATTGATGAATTATTGGATGAATTACATGGAACAATTTATTTCACCAAGTTCAATCTCCATTCAGGATATCATCAAATTAGAATGAAGACTGAAGATATTTCGAAAATAGCATTTTGAACTCATGATGGTCATTATGAATTTTTGTTCATGCCTTTTGGCCTTACCAATTCACCTTCTACATTTCAAGGGTTGCTGAATTCCATTTTCAAACCCTTCCTTAGAAATTTTTGGTTAGTATTTTTTGATGATATACTAATCTACATCAGGTCTTGGAAGGATCATGTTCAACATGTTGCCAAGGTTCTGAAGCTATTGGAGGAGAAACAATTATTTGCAAAAACCTCCAAATGTTTCTTTGGATTACAAGAGGTGGAATATCTGGGTCATATTTTATCTCAGGAGGGTGTTAAGGCAGACCCTAATAAAATTAAAGCCATTAAGGAATGGAAAGTCCCCACAACCATAAAGTAATTACGAGGATTTCTCATGTTAACAGTGTATTATCACAGGTTTGTTAAGAATTATGGGAGAATAACAACACCTCTAACAACATTATTGAATAAAGATACATTTTCATGGACTTCTAAAGAAACTAAGGCCTTTGAACATCTTAAAGAGGAAATGTGCCAAGCACCGATCTTAGCTACGCCAGAATTCACAAAAACATTTATTGTTGAATGTGATGCCTTAGAAAATGGAATTTGGTGTTTTTTTGTTGCAAGAAGGAATACCCATTGCATTTGAAAATTTTCCAAACAAAGGAAAGTATTTACAGAAAGCTTTTTATCAGAAGGAAATGTTGGAAATACTACATTCACTAAAGAAATGGTGACCTTACCTAATGGGAAGAAACTTCAAGGTAAAAAATGATCATGATAGTCTTAAATAATTTTTGGAACAAAGACTATATTCAGAAGAGTAGCTAAAATGGGTTACAAAGATGTTTGGTTATGACTTTGAAATCATCTACAAAAAATAGAAGCTAAATGATGTTGCAGATGCACTCTCAAGAATGGATGAGGATGTGGAAGCATTTCTTTATGCCATTTCTATTATCCAACCAAATTGGATAATCGAAGCAAGGGAGGAATGGAATAATGACGAAGAAGTATGGATATTTATTGAAAATTTGCAACAAGATCCGAGTACATCTGATACATTTAGTAGGAAAAATGATTCCTTATGGCATAAAGATCACTTAAATCTTTGTAATAATTCCCAACTAAAAAAAAATATTCTTTTGGAATTTCACACCTCTCCCTTATGAGGAAACTCTGGATTTTTAAAAACTTACGACATGGTGAATAAAGAATTTTTTGGGATGGCCTTAAATCTGATATTCAAAATTTTGAGAGGAATGTTTGCTTTTCCAACAAAATAAAGTTGAGAGAATTAAGACCCTAGGTTTGCTACAACATTTATCCATTCCAAGTCAACGTTGGGAGGAAGTTTCAATGGATTTTGTCAAAGGTTTACCTAAGTCTAAAGGAAAGAGTGTCATCATGGAGGTAGTTGATAGACTTACCAAGTATGCACACTTTTGTTCGTTATCTCATCCATTTAAAGCGAGTACATTTTCTACTACATTTATGGAAACAATTAAAAAGCTACATGGAAACCCAAATATTGTTGTAAGAGATAGAGATCACATTTTCATTGGAAATTTTTGGATGAAATTATTTTCTTGTTTGGGTACTCAACTAGCTCATAGCTCATCTTATCATCCTAAATCCGATGGGCAAATTGAGATAGTGAAAAAATGTTTGGAAGGATACCTTCGTTGCTTTGTATCTAATAAACAAACATAATAGATCAATTTGTTACCTTTGGTTGAACGATGGTATAACACTTCCTTCCACACTACAGCAAAAATGAACCCATTTATGGTACTTTATGGATATCACCCACCGTCCACCACATCATCTTTAAGAGAAAATTATAAGGTTCAAGAATTGGAAGATCACATCGAGCATCAACAACAATTTCTCCAAATATTAAAGGATAACCTAAATCTGGCACATAATCGAATTAAACAATATGCAGATCAACATCATTGTGAGAGAAGTTTTGATGTAGGTGACTGGGTATTTTTACAGCTACAACCATACAAAAAAATTTCCCTCAAGCAAGCTTAGAACGATAATAATTTATCGCCAAAGTACTATGGTCCTTACAAGGTGTTGCAAAATATTGGTACTATGGCATACCAATTAGAGATTCATGCATCTTCGAGAGTGCACCCAATTTTCCATGTTTCATGCTTAAAAATGTTATAGGTGACAAAATTTGCGTTCAAACAATATTTCCAGAACTTGATGAGGAAGGAAAAATCATATTGGAACGTGAAGCAGTCATGGAGACAAGAACTCGCCAGCTACAAAGATTCCAGAGTATCACATCACTTGGAAGAACTAACCCACTGAAGATTCCACATTGGATGATGATAATTTTATACAAAACCATCCACAACTACTCAAGCTTTGAGGACAAAACTTTTTTGAAGGAGAGGGGCATGTTAGGGCCCTATATTACTAGTGTAGTCCCTTATTGTTGTCATTGTATCCCTCTTATTGTTATTTTTGTACCCCTATAGTCCCCATATTTTTATTATTTTTCCCCATATTTTTATTATTTTTCCCCATAATATCCCACTATTCCCTCTTATTTTTAGGTCATTTAGGATTACATTGTGAGCCCATGGACTCCTATATATAGAAAGGAGGTTTTTTCATTTGAATCATCCAAGAATTGTTCATTTATGTAATGTAAAGGAGGTTTCCCCCTCGAAGAGGCTGATTTCTAAGGCGTTGATCTCTCTTTTCTTCTATTTTGTGAGTGGGTTTCATAACAAGTCATTGGTCCAAGCATCATCTTAGCAGCAACATAATGTCCATTAGCTCTATGAGGGAGTGTGTGATCCATGACCACATGCATGGTAACAACACAAATCACATTGTAACATAGTCCAAAACATTTCCATATACAATACCCATCGCACTAGAGCATCAAAAACACCCATCTTATGATAGAGACACCAAAGAAACATGTTTTTATCAAAAGTACTTAATTTTCCTTTCACTAACATTTCATTGCATCTTTCGGTGCATTTTTTCATCATTCTCTTCATGCATTAGTTATTTATTTGTACCATATTCCTAGTGCATATTTCCATTATATGAATTCTCATTGCGGTGCTTAACCAATGACACCTTTCAATAAAACACTAACTATCAAAAACGCTTTTAGTAAATGACTCTTCATAGTATTATTTATGAAGGTTTTGTTAATTTATGCTTTTTTGGTCCATTGTCAGATTCCACGTATGTCATTCATGATATTATAGATCGGGTGGCAATACTTTAGGTGTTGTTTATTGATAACCATAAATATATGTGTGGGTTCGATCACTTGTATGTGTGACATGATTCTCATTTAACAAAACTGTCATTAGTGGAGAGTGCATTGGAAATAGATGACCAAGGATCATGCCAAAATCATTATCCTCGTAACATGTTGAACATTGAAATTTTGAAACTTTAAGCCGCTTTCAAGATTTTCTTTTCCATGGGAGGATGCTATGCCTTAGAAAAATTTCATGAAACTATATTGATTCCTTTCCAATGTATGGTTTTCATTGATTTGTGTGTATCAAGCCACCTTTTCTTAGCTTCCTTTTCCCTGACCTCATATGCTTGAATTGTGTGATAGCCAAAAAAAAGGTCAAAGGGGTGTTTGTACAGATTTGTAATGCATATTTTGAAATGTGGGACCTTTAATCACCTTGATGTAATGCATTCCAATTCAAACCTAGTTCTTTGTGTTTGTGATTATAAATAAAACCTTCACAATGTTAACACAAGCCTTTAATTCCCTAGAATTGTTCCCTAATGTAAGTCTTATGTATGTTGGTATCTTGAAGTGCCATAACACCCTTCTCAATATGAATTGAAACATTCTTTGATATCCAACTTACATGCACAATAATAGTAAGTGTCAATAATATTATATACTACAAGAAAATCCTTGTCACATTCTAAAAATTAAGACCTAAAAGCATAACAAGTATTGAATTGAGTATCTAAAAGACTTGTTATAAACTTCGTGGAGGTGTTTTTAAAATAATGTCACAAATACCACTAAGGTGGCTTTAAATGTTTAGTTTTACATATGTGAACAAACCTTCCTTGAACCTAATTAGCCTTCCAGGGCCCAACTTAAATATTTTCATCTAGCTATTATCTCGAAGACTCAAGTTATGATTGCATATTAGAGAGAAGAAATAAATATTATAATGTGATTGACATGGAAATTCTTCAAACCCTCGGGAAACCACAGGAATATGACGCAAATATGTGTTGTCAATGTCAAATAATTCTTGTGGAAATGCATCTACGAAATAATATAAGACTTAAACAAGGTTGGGCATTTAATCAACCATTTAGGGTTTCAAATATGCATGAGAAAGGAAAACATTTACGAACCCTGATGAGTTTCAAAGTGATGAAGATCATGGTGAGGTGAATTTATCAATAAAACCACAATGCATTTTTGTGATCAAGCTTCGAGGAAAGTCCAGAAGAGTAAAAATGACATGCATTATGAAAAGGGGAACATCGATAGGGTTTGATGAAAATCGAGTCATCGACAGGTTGACAAATTGAACACCTGATCATTACCCTGATGGCCTAAGGCTAGCGAAGGGGGACCCAAAATTTTGAATATGCTCAAAAATTTGGGTTTTGTTGTAGAAGCTACAAAAATTGGTGAACCACTCGTAGAATCTATCATCTCTGGCTACATCCTTATAACAAATCGAGTCTGGTGAATAGCACAAGGAATTATTGAGCCAGGTGTTATGGGTTCTCCTATGGTTTTTTATCTTTTACAGATATACCCCTCCCTTGTGTGTTAGCTAGGTTTTGTTATTCATTCAAAACCACATAAAAGTTTCACACATTCTAGTTACTTAATTTTGATGCATAGAACAAGGAAGAGGGCTTATTGTGTTCATAATTTTAAAATAGGTTTCTAGTGTTTCTCTTGTAACCACCCTCCTGCCACATTTACCCAAGTTAACCAATATACTAAGGTAAAAATGTGATGAGAGGCTACTATGATGTGATACAATCTCCTATACCACCTTAATAAAGTGGAACTGACTGAACATAACCAATATTACCTTCCACAGATACCACAAAACCTTCACGAACCAACCAAAGCTTCTAAGTGCCCAACCTCTGAGAAAAATCATCATTTGACTGACTTGGACCCTCAGCAACTCCCATGAAAATCCGTAAAAGTGACTAAGGCCTTCCAATTTCTCCCACAACAAGGCATGGAAGTGACTGTGGACTTTTATAGTTAGTTTTGTACCAATGACACCACATTATGTTCCACCTTTTCACGCTCAAGACTTAGGCCACTGCGCATAATTTTGAAAACTTCGAAAATGATAAATTACATTGGAACAAATATACTAATGCAAAAATTTGTACAAGTAATTTACTGGACCCCCACTATCCATGACATATGTTTCTTCAAACATATCACAAATATGCTTTCTACATGTCATAACAATAAATATGCTCATAGGAGTCTCATACTTATCTAAGAATCATTAAGAAGCATCGATGCCTTATCACAATAGTTTCATTATCAATTATTAGGTCATATGTATATTTTTAATTCATTTACTAATAAAAAATAGTGAGATCCATACATCATCACTATTATAAAACATCCTCATAACTAGCATATAACCAATAGAAAAACCAGGATATAACATCCATAAAAACCACATGTGAAAAGGTATATTTACCCATAGAATAGAGTAGGAAATAATCTCTTATTAACATATGGAAAATGGAATCATCTGGGAGTTCCATGTACCACCTAGCCATAGACTAGCCTGAACCAAATCGGTTTTTCAGCCTGTCACCCCCATGCCATATTCCAAGCATGAATGTGTGATATCATGAAAAAAATCAAACAAAACCAAATCAGGCCTTCCAGAGGCCAAACCACCTCAACCCTAAACTAGTGATTCCACCTCGGAGTCAAAAATTACTAACCATCACCAGATCTGTCTCTACCCAAGTTTTCTATGGCTCGAGAGAATTTTTTCCAATAATGGATTCCAAGACTAGTAACTCAACCCATAGTTGTTGTCGGGCTTCCAGATTTTTTGTCCAAACAGGGCTTCCTGGACTAGTAACTCAACCCACCAAGGGCTTCTAGAGAATTTTTCTAACCAAGGCTTCCAGGAATAGTAACGCAACCTAATGTGTTACAAGGATTCTAGAGCGTTTGCCTAGCCAAGGCTTCAAGGAACAATAACTCAACCAATAGCCAAAGGAACATGATAAACAACCAATAAGAAAAAGGAAAGGAACCCACCACACCATGGTTATCCAGGAAATGATAAGGCTAGTAAAAACCACTTTCAATCTAGCAATTCATCCATGCCAATGACAGATTATAACCAAGAAACCACATGCATGCCAAAAGTAGCAAGAAAATCATACATGCAACTCAGTACATGTAAGAAAATCTCGTTGTAGTCACTGATCCCGATGTCCTCTCGCACTTTTCTACTTTTCCTTTTCCTTCTTGATCAAAATCCTAATTATGCCACACTACTCCAATTTTTCTCCAAGAAAACATTATGTAACCAAGAGTATGAGAGAGAGAGAATAGTGAGGGAGCTCAAAAACTAAACTGGCAAAAGGTACGAACTAATCTACATAAGCCTTTTTATTAATGAGGCCTATATTTTCTTCAATTTTAAATTGTTTTCCTTTGTTTTCCTCATCACACGAAACATGTGACCTTTCACCTTCATTTTCTCATATTTTCCATTATTTTCATAAATAAAATGCCAATAAATTCCTCATGCCTTTCCATTGCATTTTCCAATTTCCATAACCATTAATTAATCAAAAGTGATCCCTACCACTATTTTTTTGCCCAACATTCAAATTTGAATACATGTCTAATGACCATCGTCTTATTTTACTTTTATTAGCTTTATTACTTGGATTTTTTACCAGGGTTGTTGTAGAACCCTCCCCCTTGGGGGAATACCATCCTCGGTGTCAATGAAACCTACGATCAACAAGACTGATGAAAGAAAAACATATTTCCCATTCAGATTTATAACTTAGCTTCTTGTAGTATTTACAATGATCATCCTGTTGAGAAGAAAACCAACATGAGAAAAATAACAACATCACAACCATAATTAAATGAAATCCATACCACTTATTGGAGCTTTATAAAGCAACTCATGGCAGTATTTACATCAAAATACATACATACATCTATATATATATATATATATATATATATATATATATATATATATATATATATATATACCCAAACACCACATGAAAACATATACCAAAATAATTTTCTCAACCAGTGAATAGAGAAGGATACATAGCTCGCATTTGATCTTCCATCTCCCATGTAGCTTTATCGGGCCCAAAGTGATTCCATTGGACTTTAAACTCATCGATTTCTCTATTCCGGAGCATGAGCATATTTCGCTGAAAATTTCACTACGATTTTGGTTGGAATTATCCTTCTGAATCCACCTGCAATATAGACCATTTAATCACATGATCAACATATTTAACATAATTCTTAAGAAATGACACATGGATTACATCATGGAATTTTAGTTTTGGAGGTAATGAAAATCAATGGGATACTAATCCAATACTCTTAAGAATATTTAAAGGTCCACAATATGGAGGTGCTAGCTTGGAACATGATCCAATCCTCAAGGATATCTTCTTGAGCTTAATGTGCAAGTAAACCTATTCCCCAACTTGAAACTCCTTAAGCAACTTGTGGTGATCTGCATAACTTTTTTGTATGTCCTATGCTACCTTTTGATTTTTCTTGAATACTTTCATTTCATGTTCTATCTCTTCTAACATGTCCAATCCAATCAGTAAAATATTAACTGGATTACTCCAATGGATGGGGGTTTTAAAACTCTGCCCATATAGTTCCTCAAACAGACTCTTCCTTAGTGACTCCTAATACCCATTATTGTAAGAAAAATTAACTAAGGGAAGGTAATCCTTCCATATATTCCTCTAATGCATCACACACATTTTCAACATGTCCTCCAATATCCTGTTAACCCTCTTTGTCTATCCATTTGTCTGCATATGGTAAGATGTTTTGAAGGGAAAATTTGTACCTAATCTTGCAAATAACTATTTCTAGAACCTAAAAGTGAACTTATTTTCCCTGTCTGACGCAACCTTCTTCATAAAACCATGTACCCTCACCACATTTCTAATGAATACTTGTGCCACATCAATATCTAAATACTTAGACTTCACTGGAATGATGTGTGCTACCTTTTTGAACCTATCCACTACAACCATAATAGAATCATGTTGTCTAGATATCCTTGGAAAAATTGTTATGAAATCCATGGAAATGACCTCCCATTTCCACTCTAGAATCGAAATAGGCTGAATTAATCCACCTGTATGTTTACATTTTTCTTTCACCAGCTGACATTTCAAACATCTAGCAACAAACTTATTCATTGTTGTTAATGCCTTTTGATACCCTGGTTGACCTAAGTGCAACATAGGATGAAATTTTCTCAAGATAAGCTTATCGATCTAACTATCATCTGACACAAAGATCTTGTCCCTAAACCTGAACAAGCCATCTAATGTGAGACAATAGTCCACATCCTGATCACCTGTACCCTATTGTAGCCTATGCATAATCTCTCTGTTCCTGTCATATTATTGTCCTGCCTATAAGATTCGATCATGTAAGTCTGTCACATAAGAACTCATAGCCTCTGTGTGATTTACATGTATTATCCTATTAATAACATCTCCAACCCTGCTCTCTTTACCTTTAATGTATCTGATCTCAAAGTCGAACTCACTGATCATGGCCAACCATCTAGCTTATCTGGAATTCATATTTGGTTGATAAAATAAACACCTCAATCCGTTGTCATCACTCATCCAGATGAACCGCCTACCAAGAATATAGTGCCTCCACATATTCAATGTATGTATGATCGCTTCCAACTCAAGATCATGTGTTGGATAATTATTCTCGTTCTTGTTCAATTTTTGTGACTCATAGCATACCCCCCATCCTTTCTGCATAAGGAATCCATCAATATATATCTTGCAAGCATCTATACATACCAAAAACTCTTTGTATGAATATACAATATTCAAAACTGGATCATTTCCCAATATTTGCTTGAACTACTCAAAATTGGTTGCACATTCCTCTATCCATTCAAATTTCTTACCTTTCGTTTGCAACGATGTAATAGGATAAGAAATATGTGAGACGTTCCTGATGAACCTCCTATAATAACCTACTAACCCCATAGACAACCTTACCTCATCCACATTCCTAGGAGCTTCCCACTCCATGATAGCACTTATCTTCCATGAATCCACTTTTATGCCTTCCTTAGAAACCACATGTCCCAAGTAATGTACCTCTGTTTGAAAGAAACTATAGTTACTGAGCTTAGCACATGAATTATTTTATCTCAATAATATCAATACTTCTTCAAAGTCTTCGACATGCTCTTCTTCATTTTTAGAATATACCAATATATCATCAATGAATACAATAAAAAACTTGTCCAAATAAGGACACAATACACTATTCATCAAGCACATAAAATTTGTTGGAGCATTAGTCAAACCAAAAGGAACTACAACAAACTCATAATTCCCATACTTGGTCCTGAAAGTTGTCTTGTATATGTCCTCTTCCTTAATTCCTACCTGATGATATCTAAATCTGTGATCAATCTTCGAGAACATTGTTGCCCCCTTCAACTTGTCCAATAAGTCATTAATCCTTGGTAATGAATACCTTTTCTTGATGGTGACATTGTTCAAATTCCTTAATTCATGCACAACCTTAAAGTAACATTGTTATTTTTCACAAAAAATATCCTCAACTTCCTTACCTTTGCCACTAGAAATATGCACTGCAAATAACACACACCCTTTCCTCCGACTGCTCTTTTCCTGCATAGATTTCACCATTCAAACCGGCATTTCCTTCTACTTTCTATGAAATATTATATGTACCCCATTGTCATCAAAACACTCGATAGCCTTATCATAACAGTCTGCATTAGTCCTATGAATATATAGCTTGTCCATACCCATAATCACACTATATGATCCCAATGGAAATACATTCAAATGTTCATATGTAGGCATACCATTCAACTCAAATGCACAAGCTCTTACCCAATGATGAAATCTCTTCTTTGTACCTATAGCCAACTGCAGTAACCAAGATTATACATGTCCTCCTTTATTTAAGCCACACTTATCCACCAGGCCAGGATTAACATAACTATAACTAGATCCAGGGTCAATCAAAATAGAAACAAATTGATCAAAAATCTTACCTTCCATCCCAATAATATATTCTTTATGATCATCCTGCCTATTATCCAACACTGTGTAAATCCGGGGAACACTTTGTCCAACATCCCCCATTTTTTGTGCCTAATGAGCACTATAAATTTTTGGTATACCACCCAGATGCTGTGGAAAATCTCACCTATGATGATCCTTTCCACAAGTCCAACATTGTAAATTCTTCCACCCTATGCCCATGTTCTACTCCTCAGTCTGAAATCCTTATCCTCAATCATATGAATTGAAATTGTTAGGCGGTGCTACATTCTCTTTCATACCTGTGTCCTGAGGCCTTGTTCAATTTTTATCCCATTTTCCTTTATTATGTGCATTACCTTTCCAATCTGGCTTAGACTCATATATATTATTTGATTGCTCATATCAATTCTTTAGCTTCCAGATGGCCTCCTCCAATGATCTAGGCTTATCAAACTCAATCCTTTCTTTGAATGCAACTAGAAACCCATTGATGAACCATTGAATATTGGCATTCTCCTCCTTGAGATAAGGAACATACCTCAATAACTCCAAAAATATACTAGTGTACTTCTCATCGGTCATAGATCCCATCTTCACCTCATATAATTCTTTTTCCTTGTCATCATAATATCTCTCTAATATGTACTTATTCCTGAATAATCTCTCAAAACCACTCCAACTCAATTCCTCTTCATGAATACCTCTAAAGTTATTTACATCTTCCCAAAAAATATCTGCCTTACATTTAAGACTAAATGTAGCTATTTTTTCCTTCATGTTTTCTGAGTAATCATGCAATTTGAAGAACTTGTTCCTCCCAAGAAACCAAGCATCTGCATCCTGCGACTTCTTCATTTCTCCATAAAATGTAGGTTCCTTTTATTTCTTGAAGTCATATGGAAAATATGCCTTGTCACTCCTCCTGTAAGGATGATAATGATGATGACCATGATTCATGTCTAAACCAGAACTATAATAATGATCATTTCCACTGCCTCGTTTATCAGGTGTATCAAATAATCTGCCATGTTTTATTGTGTCATCCCTATTAAACTTATGCCCACCATGAAATCTACTTCCATATGCCCCATTAGTCCTATCCTCCTACCCATAGTTGATCCGAAGTGTTCCCAATCTCTGTAAGTCTAAAAAGCTCTAAAGGATAATTGGATTGACTTCTTCTTGCTTCTCCTATGCCCTAGAAAGTCTCTCTTGTGATTGAATGATTCTATCATTGTATTCCTTACAACTCCTTATTTCTGCCTTCAATATTCTCAAAATGTTTATTATGTGAAGGGAGTACTTAACACCAGGATGCTCATCTTACCTATAGGGAGAATCTCGTGAGTTGTAGTCTACCATTATGCTAGTCATATTTATTCTTCTCTTCTTGCAAGGTATATCATGTCAACTAAACCAAATCATAAACAAACCAACGTACCTCAGTATAATTTGGGGAGGGTATATCATCTAAAAGTACAACCATATTGGCGCAATACATATATAAACATAATTATACCATTATATGGACATCATCTCAATCCTCATTTAGTTACCATGTATTATGCCACAACCACACACCAAATAGACACAATACGTGGATAAAAACACATGTACTGCATGCATACATACAAAAACTATCTTAAATAACCAGTACATAAACGACATATACTCACTGACATACATGACTAGTGCACAACTGACATGCACTCATGACGACCACATCTAACAACAAGACCAACAACTTTGACATGGCGACACCACTGCAACTATGACCACGCCATGCATATGCAACAAACACATAGACCACAGACATAAGGAGCACATATGTATCGACATGTATATATGACCAACACACACTTCCCTGTTGGGTATGTGTTATATTATTTCCATGACTAATCATGCACGGGGGGTGAGAGGGGGGGTGATACCCCAACGGTGGGTGTGTGGCTTGGTGACACCCCGGTAAGTGCAGTCCTTAATTTCGGTGGAAATGATCGCACCCATGTCGTTTTGAGGTATGATGGTTTTCGACCCCTCGTATTTTGTAGATCCGGTCAAGGGAACTACGGTTATGTTCTAATCCAGGGTTAATGGATTGGGGTTTATGTATGCTTCGGCATGTATATATATGTGTTGTAACACTAAAAGGAATATAATTAAAAATCAAGCTGGTCGTCCCGATTTGGGATCCAGGGGAAAATCTCTGTGTTTATCTGTTTTATGTTTTATGCTCTTGCTATTGTTTATTTTCTGTTATAAGATTCATGTGTAGATAATTTATGTTCAGGGTTAAAACCTACATTTGGTATCAAAGTTGTTTCGGCTTCAAGGGGACGCCTTTGCTGCTGAGGGTTTTTTGCTCGGGCCTGAGGTAGACCCTGTCCAGTGGGAGACCTACGAGATTGATTCTTGTGGTGAAAGAAGATGGTGAGCAGTAGAAATATAGAGATCAAGAAATTTAATGGTCAAATTTTTGAGTTCTGGAAGCTCAAGATGGAGGATCTGTTGGTGGATAAAGATTAGTTGACCACAGTAGATCCAGGTACTAAACCAACGACAATGTCAGATGAAGACTGGAAGAAACTGGATCAAAAGGCTAAGAGCACAATATGGTTGTGTGTCTCAGATTCAGTATTTTTGAATGTATCTAGGGAAGCTACGGCGAAGAATTTGTGGGAAAAACTTGGGACTTTGTACCAATCTAAGTCTCTAGTGAATAATTTGTTCCTGCGGAAAAATATATATAATTTGAGGATGAAGGATGGAAACTTGGTGACAGAGCATCTGAACGCCTTCAATACTGTGGTAAGTCAGCTGTCATCTGTTGATATTAAAATCTCAGATGAAGATAAGTGCATCAGTTTGTTTTGTTCTCTACCAGACTCGTGGGACAGTCTGGTTATTGCAATAGGTAGCAATACAACTACCTTGAATTTTGATGACATTCTCTCAGCCTTTTTTTCGGAGGAAATGAGACAGAGAAATATGGAGGCCCATAATGGAGATGCCTTATCTGTACGAGGAAGGTCCCAAAACAGAAACAAGAATAATTTTTTAAGTGGGAGATCCAAATCTAGAGGGAGATCTAAATATCCTGGAAATTTTGTAAAGGTATGCTGGAAATGCGGAAAGGAAGGGCACTACAAAAGGGAGTGCAGATCTAAAGCTCCTAAGAAAGGAAAGGGATCTGATGATGCTCCTTCTGCAGAAAAAAAAACCAGCTCGGATGAAGGTGGGGATGTGTATTTGGCTTCTTCTTCAAATACGCATTTAGATCATGAGTCATGGTTGATTGACTCAGGTGCATAATTTCACTTCACTCCCCATAGGGAGTGGTTCTGCGAGTATGAGAAATATGATGGTGGTGATGTATTCCTAAGGGATGATAGGAAGGCTAGAATTGTCGGATGTGGAAAGGTTAAGTTGAAGCTGCAAGGTGGAAGGATTAGAACACTTCCTGGTGTTCTACATATTCCTTCATTGGCCAGAAATCTAACTTCTATAAGCAAGATGGATGATGCAGGTGTAAAAATAATGTTCGAGAAAGATGCCTACAAGATGGTTTGGGGAGCACTGGTATTAATGTGGGGAGTTCGGATTGGAAATTTGTACAAGCTACAATGTAGCACTATTATTAATGGATGTAATAGTTCTATGGTTCCTGAAAGTGGAGCAGAAAGCCTAGCTGTCTCTGGAGAAAAGACCATGCTATGGCATCAAAGGCTTGGAAATATTGGAGAGAAGGGCCTTCAGATACTGCATAGAAATGGTATGGTAGAAGGTATGTCTAATTTATCTCTGGATTTCGATTTCTATGAACATTTTGTATATGGAAAGCAGAATCGGGTGAGTTTTCCTTCTAGTGCTAAGAGGGCGAACAAGATATTATAACTTGTGCACAGTGATGTGTTTGGACCTGTGTCAGTTCCATCACTGGGAAAGTCTGTGTACTATGTTTCATTCATAGATGACTTCTCAAGGAATACATGGATATATTTCTTGAGAAATAAATCTAAATTCTTTGACATATTTAAAGAATTTAAGGCTCTAGTGGAAAACCAGACAGAGAAGAAGATAAATGCGTTGAGGACAGATAATGGTGGAGAGTTCTACAAGAAGGAATTTGAAGAGTTCTGAAAGAAGTCTGGTATAGCACGGCATAAGACTACTCCACACACACATCAACAAAATAGAGTTGCAGAAAGAATGAATAGAACACTAATGGAAAAGGCAAGAATCATGCTTAGTGGTACCGGGTTAGGACAAGAATTTTGGGTAGAGGCAATGGAGACTGCATGCTATCTAGTTAATAGATCACCTTCATTAGTTTTGGAGGATAAGACTCCACATGAGGTATGGACTGGTAAGAAACCCTTTCTTTCACATCTAAGGGTATTTGGATGTGATGCATATGTACATGTTCCAAAGCAGAAAAGGACCAAGTTGGATAATAAATCTGAAAGGTGCATCTTTATTGGGTATAAGGATGGTTTAAAAGGTTACAAGCTTTGGAACCCAGAAACAAGGAAGGTTGTGTACAGCCAAGATGTGGTGTTTAGAGAGGTGAAATATGTTGTTAAACATGAATTCATACCAAAGGAACCTGAGAAGATAGAGTTTGAGCTAAAGGAGTATGAATCATACTCTAAAACAGAAGAAGATTCAGAAGAGGAAGAACCACAAACCCCAGCTTTAAGAAGATCAGTTCGGGAAAGAAGGGAACTAGAAAGGTATAGTCCATATGCTTTTTGTTTAGGTTTTTCCTTAACTATAACTAATGATGATCCTAGAACTGTCAGGGAGGCAGTAGATTTAGAGGATGGAAAACTCTCGAAGGAGGCCATGGTTGATGAAATGGCATGCTTGCACAAAAATGAGGCATGGGATCTGGTGGAGTTGCCAGCTGGAAGGAAGCCAATCAGGAGCAAATCAGTGTTTAAGAAGAATATGAATGTAGAAGGCAAGGTGGAGAAATAAAAAGCTCGATTGGTAGCAAAATTTTATTCCTAGGTGTCGGGAATTGATTTTGGTGATATTTTTTCTCCTGTTGCCAAAGTTACTTCTATTAGATTAATTTTATCTGTTGTTTCTGCATTTGTTTTTGAGATAGAATAGATGGATTTTAAGACAACATTTCTTCACGGGGATCTAAAAGAGGAGATCTACATGAAGCAACCTGAAGGCTTTATGGTGAAGGGTAAGAAAGAACTGGTATGTAGGTTGAAGAAGTCTCTGTATGGGTTAAAATAGTCACCAAGGATGTGGTATCAAAAATTTGATACCTATATACGGGGACTTGGATTCACCAAAAGCAAGGAGGATCACTGTGTTTATTTTAAATTAATTGGTGAACATGTTATTTATTTGGTCTTGTATGTGGATGATATGTTGTTGATTGCAAATGACAAAGAAATTATCCAATATTTGAAGACCCAACTGTTCTCCAAATTTGACATGAAGGATATTGGTGCTGCAAACTATATTTTGGCCATGGAAATTAAGAGAGATCAGGCAAAGAGGAAGCTCTGGTTAAACCAAAGGAAGTATGTCGAGACTATATTGCAGAGGTTCAATATGCAGGATAGTAAACCGGTGAATGTTCCTATTCCAGTAGGTGTAAAGTTTTCTGCCCTGTAGGTGTAAAGTTGTCTGCTAAACAGTGTCCCAAGATACAAGAAGAAGAGGAGGATATGTCCCTTGTTCCATATGCAAGTGTAGTGGGTAGCCTGATGTATGCAATGGTCTGTACTAGACCAGACATTACACATGCAGTGGGAGTATTGAGCAGGCTTATGTCAAACCTAGAGAAGGAGCATTGGACAGCAGTGAAGCAGGTTTTCAGATATTTACGTGGCACTAGAGTGATTATGGCTTGTGCTACCACGGAAGACCAATATTGGAAAGAATGTTGGACATTCATGGTTTTTTTGATGTAGACTGGGCTGAAGATCTGGACCAAAGAAGATGTGCAAGTGGGTATGTGTTTAGCCTATTTGGAGGTGCAGTCAGTTGGATGAGTAAAAGACAGCCTATAGTGGCTCTTTCAACTACAGAGGTAGAATACATGGCAGCCACTCATGCAAGCAAGGAAGCTGTTATGGCCCAAATCCACCTTAGGCTGAAGGAAGGCGGGATTCAGGGTAACACCAAACCACACTCAGTCTGGTAGCTAGCCCTACCAGAACAGGAGAGGGCTCTCTCAGGGTCAATCTCAGGAAAAATGCATCAATAGGGCTTGAGATGATTGAAATGAGTGCTAATTTTAGGCTAGGTATATTAATCAAGGAGTTTGGAATGATTTTTTAGGGGTTTTTGCTGGAAAAAGGGAAAGGCAGTTTTGGGCTTGGGGATGAGGTCAATTTCTTGCAGAGTTCAAGTTGGGGCGAGGAAGGCAACGGCTTTGATGTCTCATATTAATTGAATGGATTGAAAATACTACTAAGGATCTGAAGAGGGCAAGAGGGTGCAAGGATCCTCTTCAAACTAATGAAAAACATATAAAACTAAACAAAATTTTAAGGCAGAGCACCAGCAAACTAATGAATTCTACCTTAGTCACTCATTTGTTTAATTTAGAAGAAAAGAGAAGGGAAATGGAATAAATATAACATTAATGAAACTTACAGATACATGGAGTAAAACATCATCAAAACTTAGAGCCACAAGGATCCCAACAAGTGCTGCAAAACCCTGGTCTTTCCTTTGCCAAAATTGCAGAAGTGCCAAACTATTCCCAAGAGTCCAACCCTGAAAATGTCTCAGAAAATAAAATATATAGACAATTATAACCCCTTCCCATGCCTCTAGGGGTCGAGATCATCCTTCTAGGAGCTATTTCAACCAATTCTAAACAAGGAACTGAAATCTAGGCAACCAAACAACTTGCCTCTATATGGTAGGAAACTGATTCATTCATTTAATTTTCACTTTTTAGTGAATGAATCCTCTAGAAAAAGTAAATATGTGCCAAAATTACATCATATTCATCAAATTACATCAAGATAGATCAATAGTTACATCAAAAATTGAAACTAGTCAAAACTGGGCGAATTTCTGAGCTGAAAGGTGAAAAATAGGCAAAAGTCCTCTATGCGCCGCGCCCAAAAACTCAATGCGTCGTGCCACTTTGAACCTGTTTTTGAGGAACTTCCCAAAGTCCAAATTGAATTCATGATAGCTCGTTGGAAATCCCTGTTTTTCTACTATCTAACCCAAGTGGAAGTTCTAGAGTTGGATGTCATTTTCCCCTCCAAAACTTCAATCTCCCAAAACTGGTTCCTGTGTCTGCAAAAGGTGGCAGAAATGCCATTTTCAAGGTGTTTTTGACCCTTTAAACCACCCAGAACTTGCTGAAATCTCTCAACCATTCCTGAGCATGCATAACTTACCATAAAAAACCGAAAACATCAAGTTTTCCTTAAGAAAATGTTCCAAGCATAAGCGCGCGTCGAGTGGCGCGACGCGTCGGGCAGAAAAACCTGTTTTGTGACCAAAAAAACAAAATTGACAAAAATTTCTCCAAATTCCTTGAAATTTGGGTTGTAAGTCCCTCATCATATGAAATGTTGGGCCAAGGAAGCATCCGCCAAGATTCAAAGTCTGACGTGCATTTCTCGCCTCCTCGATGCTTTCTCAACTTAGCCTTCAATTTCCTGATTTCTTGCTTTGCAAACATGAGTGGACGCCCAATGATGGTTCTTCATGTGTCTGAGCATGTTCTTCTCCTTGTTTGCTGCCAAGGTACATGTATTTTAATGGTATTGATCATAGAAGTATCCGTCTCCATGGGAATTTACAAGGTGTGTGTTGGCTTGAATGAGATGAGGAATGAGAATTTGGTTGTTTTGATTCAATGCCAAATATATGATGATGTGAGAGGGACTGTGAGAAATATGGGTAGTGGGGATAATTGGGTTTAATCAAGTGAGATTTAAAATTTAAGGACAATCACTTGATTGTTTGGGAACTTGGGGTTTGAGGACTTTACAAATGAGATGGGGAAATGGGAATGATAGGGAATGAAGTGACATAGGGATAGGAAAAAGGGGTTTAGGAATGAATCACTTAGGATGTAAGGGGATGTAATGGGATAAGGAAAATAAACTATAATAATGAGATCATGGGAGATGGGAAAACAAGCTGGGAAGTGACACCAAAACGGTTTTAAAACACCAATTCAAAACCATGGAGAGGCATTTCTTCAACAAGATGATAGAGTTGGTTTTTGACATTCAACTCTCATATCCGATTTTCAAACTACACCAAACCTTGACAAATAGCAATTCAAAGACCCACAAACTCATTTGAAACATAGGAGGCGATTTCATTTTGCAATTTGAGTGAGAGATGGCAGCAAAACTTTGTTTTAGCTCTGTGCGCCGCGCCCAAACCCAGTGCACCGCGCAGGGTGTATGCGCCGCGCCAGTGCAAATTTGCATTGTAAAAAATGGTTCTATGCGCCGCGCGCGCCCAGTGCACCGCGACCTTCCTCTTGTGCGCCACGCTCTGCAAATGACGCACATTTTGGCCTTTAAAATGCTAGCTTGGCTCCTCCACGATTTTCCTTAGTTCCATACTGTCTCTTTGGCATACCAATGGAATGTTGAAACATATAAATCGTATATATACCAAAGACTTTGAATCTTTCATTTGAAAAACCCATTTCTAACGTTTGAACTTTGGCACTTTTGAAATAAACTATGTTTTTATTCTTTGTTGCTATTGGACTGAATGGTTTGATTTTTACTTGTCTATTTTTGCAGGGATAGATGGCACGGTGTAGTGATGAGATAACAGTGATGGGAGATGGGAAAAAACAAGGTGGGGAGGTGGGATGATTGACACCAAAACAAGTTGCAAAACCCTAAGGAAGCACTTCTCAACAAGATAGTAGGGTTTAGTTTTGTACTCAAATATTCATAATCAAACTCATAATCAACACCAAGCACGAGTTATGAGCAATAGAGGAGTGGCTTTGACTTACTCAAACATGGAGAAACCAAGCAAATTTGATGTTGGAGAGGAATGGCAAAATTTTTTGTGTTTCAGCTCAATGCATAACGCACTTTTGTAGGAGGCTTTTGGAGACCTTCTCGGTGTCCAAATGGGGCACGGGATAGCTTGTTGGAAATCTTATTGAGTCTAATTTCCAACCCAACCAGAATTTTTCAATTTGGAGTTCATTTTCCTTGTCAAAAATCAAATCTCCCAAGACTGGTAAAAATGTGCAAAATGAGGCTGCCTCAAGGCAGAGTGTTGTTACAGTCAACTTTTTAAAGTCTTCCTCAGCTCCAAAGTGAGCTAATGATAGCTCATTGGAAAGATCCTTGTGTCTAGTTATCATTTGACTCATCAAGAAAGTCATTTTTCCAACCAAGCTAAGAGAAATATTGATTTTCCCAAGGTCACTTCAGAGGTGCATCAATTCTCCTGAGGCAATGGTATTTTTGACATTTCTCTAAAACCATGACACCTGTGTAAAAAGTGAAGGAGTTTTCTCTTCCTTGGAATATTTTGGATAAAAATTTCTCTCATTTTTCCCAAATTCATCTTTTATTTCTCAGAAACATCATTTTAGTGAAACCTATCCCGATGTGTGGAACAAGGGATTTGTCGAAATGAAGTGAAATGAAGGGGATAAGGGGCTTCTAAATTCTCTATAAAGTTTTGGGAAGTAGGGAGGGATGTTGGGAAGAAGGGGAAAGTGGAATTTCAGAGATTTAGTGAGAGGAAGGGGTCCAAAAGAGCAAAACACATGCCTAGCCTAGAAAATTTCCAAGTTGTAGCAAGAAACTAGGGTTTGTGCGAAAATGAGGAATTTGGGGGATCTCAGTGATGGGAAGTGTTTAATAAGGTACATTAAGGATAGGGGAAGGTGTATGAACATCAGGATACAATTTTTGATGATGATTTGGCCATCCAAGAGAAATTACCTCCAAAACCCTAGGAGAGGGAAATGGACCTTACCTAGGCACAACTGAAGCATGAACAAGGTGAAAAATGACACTTTGGAACTTGAAATGATGATGAAAACCCTTTGAATGATGGTACACTTAGCCGAATGGTGACATGGACCGACATTTGGACAACTTTGAAAGGAGTGAAAGCAAACCCTAGACCTAATGCTAGTGACCAAATTTTGCTTGAAGGCTCACTGAAATGACAAAATTTACCTTGACACCTTAAAATCATTTTGTAAGAGCATGTTTGATCACTGGAGGAAGGCTGCAAAGGATGACACTATCATTGGCTCCAATGGGGATGGTAGCTCCTTGGAGGTGCCAAGAACTACAGATCTTTGGAAAGCAGACAGTGCCTTCATCCATTGGGCAATGGAATCAAAAGCTCAAACTGAAATGCATGACTGAAAATTGATGACTTGACGACAAAAATTGACTCTCACTCAACTAAAAACTGACTCGATACTTAAATACAACTGAAAAACTGGAAAATATGCTCAATATGAAGCTTATTCAATACAACCTACTCTAACAGTTTCATTCATCACCTGATCAGGTGAAATGAAACAACCAATGCAACCAGGTAATTATTCCAACTGCTGTTTGGATTCTTCGCAAGTGCTCGTTTATGAACAACAAGAGAGAACTACTGAAAGGAAAATCCCATGAAAACTTGTGAACAGATCCATTGAATACTATGGATTCTCTATCCGCCTCCAAAAACACTGCATAAGGATCTTGAAGTTCATGCACACTGAGACTTAGCTCATCCAATGGATTACTTTTCTTCTCCTCATACCATGAATGAAAACTTTTTTTTGAGCTTTGTAATGAAAAATCTGTTAAACAAGACAATGAAGGGTACTTTTGAATAAGATTATGATCAACATCCTTTCCTAGCACATGGTTAGCCAATGGAGAAGAACTTTTACAGCAAACATCATCCAACACACGAGTAATAGGATCATCAAAAACTTGAGAAGACTGCAGTGATGTATCCATTGAAACTGTATGACATCCTACTGGCTATTCATATTTTTCTTTATAGATATTGCAAATATTCTACTTTATAAATTGAAATGCTTCGAAACAAAAGGGTACATAATCCTCTTGCATCATTAAATCATGTATTTCGGCTTCCACGCCTTCATTCGCAATCTGACCTTCAATTTCTTTTGGTGGTTGCAAATCTAGTGCTAGGGAAGGTTTTGTATCCAAAATGATTTCATCAGTCGTTTCAGGGGCAGATTTCTCATTAACAACTTGCTCAATATTTTTGCTACCTTTCTCATCCTCCACATTAAAACTGAGAGATTGTTGGTTTCCTACAGGCTGCTTATTTGAAGATTTACTATGCGATTTTTCTCTCAAAAACTGAAATGATTCAAAACAAAATGGTACGGAATCCTCTTGTATCATTTGATCATATGTTCCAACTTCCAAGTCCTCATCTGCAACTTGACAATCAATGGCATTCGGGGGCTGTAAATCTGAATATGAGAAGTCTTGAACAAGGTTTTCATTGCGCTCAATATGGTCCAAATCAAGGCTTGTTGGCAGTTGATTTCTGATTGCATAGAAGTTATCTATCATGAACTTAAAAAATTCAAAACAAAAGGGCAAAGATCTTTCACTTACTTCAAAATTTGCTGCACTTTCCTCATCATTTTCATAGCTGATATGCATCGGTTGATCACTGTATTCAAGCTGCTGAAAGTGAACTTCCTCCTTCCACAAACTAGCTGCTGATTTGTCTGCAAGATTAGCTTCTGTTTGGAGAACATAATCATCATCATACTGATCAAACTGAGGCAAATCATCAGTATACAACACATCATCAAGCATACATGTCAAATCAACAGATTGCTCTTCTCCACAATGATCTATAAAGCAATCACTATGACAACTGGGATAAGAAACAAAATGTTTTGGATCAGCAACTTGTTCTTCTTCAATCATCGAGCCATGGGCTTGAACATTATACTCATTCCTTTTGGTGATATTTTGCATCATCTCTTCTACTGCACTTACCAACATGTCAAGCTTTACCTCTAGAGATGTCAGTTTCTACGGATCTATGTTTTTCATCTCTTCTTCCTTCAACCTTGCCCTTCAGATCAGCAAATGAGCCTCTACATTTACTGCATTTTTCTGCATCTCTTCAAGTGTTGCAATATTCCTTTCTCTCAACTGAAACTCCATTTCTGGATCAAAGGCACCCGGGTAGTGCAAGAGAGCAGATCTAGGAGAAGGTCTTATATCAGCTGGCATCGAAAAATATACTTGGTTAAATCTGGTAGAAAACTGTTGTATTGTCTCCCCTGGCAGTCTTTTCAGTTGGTTATACTCTTCTATAATCAAGAAAAGGTTCGGTTTGACCACCCACCTATCGAGGAAAACTTTGACGAACTGCTGGAAATCTGAGATTCTCGCATCAGGCAGGGCTTTGAACCAACTCTTGACTTTGCCTTGCAAAGAAAGAGAAAAAAGCCTAATACTAACATCCTCTTCATCAACTTCAAAAAGGTCAAGAAAAGACTCAAAATTCAGAACATGTTTCTCAGCAGTGATGTTGTCGCATTCACCATCAAACCTTGGTAGATATAGGTCATAATTTTTAGGGAAAGCATGGGATATAGGAGGTAAAATCAGAGGCTTGTATCGATCTGGAATTTTACAAGGCATAGGGTTATGTAAAAAAGGTGTAGAATCAGTCTTAGTCTCTTGAGGTTCATCATTTTGAAGACAGTCATCACAAGATTCGGAAAAATGGTCTTGATCAAGCTCAAAGGCATGAAAATCTTTGGTATTTACAATATTCAAAGGGAAAGAGTCAACTGCAGGCTGAAGGTCTTTTCTCAAATATAATATACTTTACAAAGCCTTCTTGATATTTTCGGGAAAAGAGAAGAAATAATTTATGACAAAGAATAAAATGTCTTGGATGAAATTCCAACTTGAATACCTGATCTTTTCATACTGACCTTTCATGTTTATGCTGGTCAAGTTCATCCTCCAGTGGAGTCCTTGGATCTGATCTCGAAACTGATTTAGAATCGCCTGGTGAATAATTTCAGCCTTGCGGTGTCTGATCGTTGTCCACCATCAACCATCAGATCTAACTTGATACATATACTGGGGAGATTTCCAAATCAGATGTTACGTTTACGAGCTAGAACGGGGATTGACTGAAGCAACGTTTATCTAATTCCGCTAATGCAAAGCAAGAGTGTTTCGAAGGCTACCTGGCATAACTTCAGGCTCCGTCTGTAGCTTATAAAACAAATAACACTAACAAGCACACCATTTGATTTCTCCCCAGTATGGTCGCCACTATGTTATGGCCCAAATCCACCTTAGGCTGAAGGAAGGCGGGATTTACGGTAACACCAAACCACACTCAGTCTGGTAGCTAGCCCTACCAGAACAAGAGAGGGCTCTCTTCGGGTCAATCTCAGGAAAAATGCATCAATAGGGCTTGAGATGACTGAAATGAGTGCTAATTTTAGGCTAGGTATATTAATCAAGGAGTTTGGAATGATTTTTTAGGGGTTTTTGTTGGAAAAAGGGAAAGGCAGTTTTGGGTTTGGGGATGAGGCCAATTTCTTGTAGGGTTCAAGTTGGGGTGAGGAAGGCAACGAATTTGATGTCTCATATTAATTGAATGGATTGAAAATACTACTGAGGAGATGAAGAGGGAAAGAGGGTGCAAGGATCCTCTTCAAACTGACGAAAAACATATAAAACTAAACAAAATTTTAAGGCAGAGCACCAGCAAACTAATGAATTCTACCTTAGTCACTCATTTGTTTAATTCAGAAGCAAAGAGAAGGGAAATGGAATACATATAACATTAATGAAACTTACAGATACATGGAGTAAAACTCATCAAAACTCAAAGCCACAAGGATCCCAACAAGTGCTGCAAAACCCTTGTCTTTCCTTTGCCAAAATTGCAGAAGTGTATGTACAATGAAGTGCCAAACTATTCCCAAGAGTCCAACCCTGAAAATGTCTCAGAAAATACAATATATAGATAATTCTAACCCCTTCCCATGCCTCTAGGGGTCAAGATCATCCTTCTAGGAGCTATTTCAACCAATTCTAAACAAGGAACTAAAATCTAGGCAACCAAACAACTTGCCTCTATATGGTAGGAAACTGATTCATTCATTTAATTTTCACTTTTTAGTGAATGAATCCTCTAGAAAAAGTAAATATGTGCCAAAATTACATCATATTCATCAAATTACATCAAGATAGATCAATAGTTACATCAAAAAGTGAAACTAGTCAAAATTGGGTGAATTTCTGAGCTGAAGGGTGAAAAATAGGCAAAAGTCCTCTATGCGCCGCGCCCAAAAACTCAATGCATTGTGCCACTTTGAGCCTGTTTTTGAGGTACTTCCCGAAGTCCAAATTGAGCTCATGATACCTCGTTGAAAAGCCCTGTCTGTCTACTATCCAACCCAAGTGTAATTTCTGGATTCGGATGTCATTTTCCCCTCCAAAACGTTAATCTCCCAAAAATGGTTCCTGTGTGTGCAAAAGGTGGCAGAAAGGCCATTTTCAAGGTGTTTTTGACCCTTTAAACCACCCAGAACTTGATGAAATCTCTTAGCCATTCCTAAGCATGCATAAATTACCATAAAAAACCCAAAACATCAAGTTTTCCTCCAAAAAATGTTCCAAGCATAAGCGCGCGTCGAGTGGCGCGATGCGTTGGGCAGAAAAACCTGTTTTGTGACCAAAAAAACAAAATTGACAAAAATTTCTCCAAATTCCTTGAAATTTGGGTAGTAAGTCCCTCATCATATGCAATGTTGGGCAAAGAAAGCGTCCGCCTATATTCTGAGTCTAACGTGCCTTTTTCGCCTCCTCGATGCTTTCTCAACTTAGCCTTCAATTTCCTAATTTCTTGCTTTGCAAACATGAGTGGGCACCCAATGATGGTTCTTCATGTGTCTGAGCATGTTCTTCTCATTTTTTGCCTCCAAGGTGCATGTATTTTAACAGTCTTGATCATAGAAGTATCCGTCTCCATGGGAATTTACAAGGTGTGTGTTGACTTGAATGAGATGAGGAATGAGAATTTGGTTGTTTTGATTCAATGCCAAATATATGATGATGTGAGAGGGACTGTGAGAAATATGGGCAGTGGGTATAATTGGGTTTAATCAAGTGATATTTAAAATGTAAGGACAATCACTTGATTGTTTGGGAACTTGGGGTTTGAGGACTTTACAAATGAGATGGGGAAATGGGAATGTAGGGAATGAAGTGACTTAGGGATAGGAAAAAGGGGTTTAGGAATAAATCACTTAGGATGTAAGGGGATGTAATGGGATAAGGAAAATAAAATATAATAATGAGATCATGGGAGATGGGAAAACAAGCTGGGAAGTGACACCAAAACTGTTTTAAAACACCAATTCAAAACCATGGAGAGGAATTTCTTCAACAAGATGATAGAGTTGGTTTTTGACATTCAACTCTCATATCTGATTTTCAAACTACACCAAACCTTGACAAATAGCAATTCAAAGACTCACAAACTCATTTGAAACATAGGAGGCGGATTTCATTTTTCAATTTGAGTGAGAGATGGCAGCAAAACTTTGTTTTAGCTCTGTGCACTGCATGCAAACCCAGTGCACCGTGCAGGGTGTATGCGCTGCGCCAGTGCAAATTTGCATTGTAAAAAATATTTCTATGCGCCGCGCGCACCCAGTGCGCCACGACCTTCCTCCTGTGCGCCGCGCTCTGCAAATGACACACATTTCGGCCTTTCAAATGCGAGCTTGGCTCCTCCACGATTTTCCTTAGTTCCATACTGTCTCTTTGGCATACCAATGGAATGTTGAAACATATAAATTGTATATATACCAAAGACTTTGAATCTTTCATTTGAAAAACCCATTTCTAACGTTTGAACTTTGGCACTTTTGAAATAAACTCTGTTTTGCTTCTTTGTTGCTCTTGGACTGAATGGTTTGATTTTCACTTGTCTATTTTTGCAGGGATAGATGGCATGGTGTAGTGATGAGATAACAGTGATGGTAGATGGGAAAAAACAAGGTGGGGAGGTGGGATGATTGACACCAAAACAAGTTGCAAAACCCTAAGGAGGCACTTCTCAACAAGATAGTAGGGTTTAGTCTTGTACTCAAATATTCATAATCAAAATAATAATCAACACCAAGCACGAGTTATGGGAAATAAATGAGTGGCTTTGACTTAATCAAACATGGATAAACCAAGAAAATTTTATGTTGGAGAGGAATGGCAAATTTTTTTGTGTTTCAGCTCAATGCGCCGCGCACCAAGCTCAATGCGTAGCGCACTTTTGCAGGAGGCTTTTGGAGACCTTCCCGGTGTCCAAATTGGGCATGGGATATCTCGTTGGAAATATTATTGAGTCTAATTTCCAACCCAACCATAATTTTTCAATTTGGAGTTCATTTTCCTTGTCAAAAATCAAATCTCCAAAGACTAGTCAAAATGTGCAAAATGAGGCTGCCTCAAGGCAGAGTGTTGTTGCAGTCAACTTTTGAAAGTCTTCCTCAGCTCCAAATTGAGCTCATGATAGCTCATTGGAAATATCCTTGTGTCTAGTTATCATTTTACTCATCAAGAAAGTAATTTGGCCAACCAAGATAAGATAAATATTGATTTTCCCAAGGTCACTTCATAGGTGCATCAATTCTCATGAGGCAACGATATTTTTGACATTTCTCTAAAACCATGACACCTGTGTAAAAAGTGAAGGATTTTTTCTTCCTTGGCCTATTTTAGACAAAAAAATCTCTCAGTTTTCCCAAATTCATCTTTTATTGCTCAGAAACATCATTTGAGTGAAACCTATCCCAATGTGTGGAACAAGGGATTTTCCTAAATGAAGCGAAATGAAGGGGATAAGGGACTTCTAAATTCTTGAGAAAATTTTTGGAAGTAGGGAGGGATGTTGGGAAGTATTGGAAAGTATAATTTCAGAGATTGAGTGAGAGGAAGGGGTCCAAAAGAGAAAAACATAGGCCTAGCCTAGAAAATTGCCAAGTTGTAGCAAGAAACTAGGGTTTGGGCAAAAATGAGGAATTTGGGGGATCTCAGTGATGGGAAGTGTTTAATAAGGTACATTAAGGATAGGGGAAGGTGTATGAACATCAGGATATAATTTTTGATGATGATTTGGCCATCCAAGAGAAATTACCTCCAAAACCCTAGGAGAGGGAAATGGACCTTACCTAGGCACAACTGAAGCATGAACAAGGTGAAAAATGACCCTTTGGAACTTGACATGATGATGACAACCATTTGAATGATGGTACACTCAGCCGAATGGTGACATGGACCAACATTTGGACAAATTTGAAAAGAATGAAAGCAAACCCTAGACCTAATGCTAGTGACCAAATTTTGCTTGAAGGCTCACTAAAATGACAAAATTTGACCTTGACACCTTAAAATCATTTTGTAAGAGCATGTTTGATCACTGGAGGAAGGCTACAAAGGCTGACACTAACAGAAGCAATTTGGTTATAGAGATTGTGTTCAAGTATGGGGTTGGTACAGCAAGCTATAATGATAGAATGTGATAGCCAAAGTGCAATTTTCTTAGCTAAGAACCCTGCTTATCATTCAAAGACAAAGCACATTGATGTTCAATATCACTTTTTTAGAGATATGGTTGAGGCTAAAAGGGTGTTGCTGGTAAAGGTTGACACTTTGAAGAATGTTGTAGATGCATTGACGAAGTCTGTGAGCACTCAGAAGTTCTCTTGGTGTAGAGAAACAATGGGTGTTGAAGAATTGGGCCAAGACTAAGCTCTCCTCTGGTCCTTTGTGGAAAGAAAACAAAAAGTGGGAGAATGTTGGCTATGTGTTATATTCTTTCCACGACTAATCAAGTGCAATAGCCTACCATTTGCGCTGGGCGCAAGGGGTCCAGGGCAGCGCCCTAGTGAAATTTTTTTTTTCCTTAATTTCCAATCGGCGGCCCGCAACCATGGTTTTGTGCATGGTTTTGCACATGGTTTTGGGGTAGGATGGTTTTCGGCCCCTGGTATTTTTGTAGATCTGGTCAAGGAACTATGGTTATGTTCTAATCCAGGGTTAATGGATTAGGGTTCATGTATGCTTCGGCATGTATATATATGTGTTGTAACACTAAAAGGAATATAATGAAAAATCAAGCTGGTCGTCTCTATTTGGGATCCATGGGAAAATATCTGTGTTTATCTATTTTATGTTTTATGCTCTCACTATTGTCTATTTTCTGTTATAAGATTCCTGCGTAGATAATTTCTGTTCAGGATTAAAACATACATTCCCATCCAATACAATCAGTGAACCATGATCTCATACCTCTCTGTGGTATCAAATATCACATAAAGAGAATGGAAACTAGACACCACCCAAGAGAATGAAACTTGCTCTGATACCACCATGTAACCACCCTCCTCCAACATTTACCCAAGTTAATCGGTCTGCTGGGGTAAACATGTGACGAGAAGCTACTATGATGTGATTCAACCTCCTAGGCCAGTTTAATGAAGTGGATCCAACATAACACAACCAATCTAATATTAAGTAGCCAACCAACCCTTATAGGTGGTAAAACCCTAAGAAAACTCATCATTTAACTGACATGGACTCTTAGTCGCTCCCATGATAAGAATTGCAAGCTACCAAGGCCATCCAGTATCTCCCACAAAAATACATGCCAACAACTATGAACTTTTCCAGCTAGTTCTTTGAAAATGACCCTAGATTATGTGTCACCTTTTCAGGGAAAGGAATCACTTTGCTACCCATAACTTAATGAAAACTTCATAAATGATAAATAACATTGGAAAAAATATACTAATGAAAAAATTGGTACAAGTACTTGACTTGGCCCCAACTATCCATGAAAGAAATTTCATCAAACATATCACAAATACTTATTCTACATGTCATAACAACATATCTAGGCATAAGGGTCTCATACTTATCTGAGAATCATTAAGAAACATTGATGCCCTATAAAAATAGATACATTATTAACTATTAGGTCATATATTTATTGTTCATTCATTTACTAATCAAAACATGATGAGATCCATACATCATCACTGTTATAAAACATCCTAATAACCAATATATAACCAAAAAAAATATGGCAAGATATAAAACCATAAAAACCACATATGAACCAACATATTTACCCATATAATAGAAGAGGAAAGAAGGTCTTATTAACATATGAAAAATGCAACTAGGTTTGGGACTTCCATGTACCACACAACCATAGACTAGGTTGAACCAAATATTTATTTCAGACAGTCACCCTCGTGCAATATTCCAAGCATGAATGTCGGATCTCATGAAAAAAACAAACAAAACCAAACCAAGGCTTTCAGCGGCCAAATTACCTCAACCCTCAACCATTGATTCCACCTCATGGTAGATATCACTAACCGTCATCATATTGGTCTCTACCAAACTTTTCCAAGGCTCCAGAGTGTTTGTTCCAACCATAGCTTCCAAGACTAGTAACTCAACCCACAACTATTTCTAGGCTTTAATAGTGTTTCTCTAACTAGGGCTTATAGAACTAATAACTCAACCCACCAAGGGTTTCCAAAGCATTTTTCCAACCAAGGATTCTAGGACTAGTAAATCAACCCAAGTTGTTACAGGGATTCCAGAGCATTTATCCAACCAAGGTTTCCAAGAGATAATAACTCAACCCATATCCAAAGGAACATGAGAACCAACTAGAAAAAAAAGGGAGAGGAACCCACCACACAATGGCTATCTAGGAAATGGAAAGGCTAGGAAAAAGTGTTTTCAATCTAGGAAATCCTCCATACCAATTACATATCATAACCAAGAAACCACAAGAAAGTTCCATGCATTCCAAAACTAGCAAGGAAATCATACATGCAACTTGGTACCTGCAAAAAAAACGTGTTGTAGTTTTTGATCCTGATGTTCTCTTATGCTTTTCTTTTCTTCCTTTTCCTTCTTGCTCCAAGTCCCAAGTATGCCACACTCCTCCAAGAGTGCTTCAAGAAAACTCTATGTAACCAAGAGTATGAAAGAGAGAGAGAATATAAAGAGAGCTCCAAAATTGAACTGAAAAAAGGTACCAACTAATCTTCATAAAGACTTTTTATTAATGAGACCTTTATTTTTTTCAATTTTCCATTATTTTCCTTCTTTTTCCTCCTCACAGGAAATTTGTGACCTTTCACCTTCCTTTTCTCCCATTTTCCATTATTTTCATAAATAAAATTCCAATAAATGCCTCATTCCTTTCCAAAGCCTTTTCTGTTTCCTTTTCCAATTTCCATAGACATTAATTAATCACAAGTGATCCCCATCACCATTATTTTTCCCAAAATTTAACTTGGAATACATGTCCCATGACCATGGTCTTATTTTACCTTTATTAGATTTATTACATGGATTTTTGAATAAGGTTGTTATAGAACCCTCCCCCTTGAGGGAACATCGTCCTTGGTGTTCAATGACACCTGCAACCAACAAGATTGTTGAAAGAAAAACATATTGGCCATTCATATTTATAACTTAGATCATTGTAGTATTTACAATGATTATCCCGTTGAGAAGCAAACCAACATGAGAAACATAAAAACGTGACAAACATAATGACATGACATCCATACCACTTATTGGAGATTTACAACAAAACTCATGGCGATATTTACATCCATATACATATACCAAAACACCACATGAAAACATATGCCAAAAAAAAATTCGCAACCAGTTAATAGAGAAGGATACATTGCCCGCATATGATCTACCATCTCCCATGTAGCTTCATTAGGACCAAAGTGATTCCATTGCACTTTAACCTACTCAAATTCTTGGTTCCAGACCATGAATGTATTTTTCTGCAAAATGCATTGTGGTTTCGATTGGAATTATCCTTCTAGCTCCACTTGCAATACATATTACAAACCATTCAATCACATGATTAACATCTTTAACATACTTCTTAAGAAATGACACATGGAAAACATCATTTAATTTCATTTTCCTATGTAGTGCAAACTGATAGGCTACTGGTCCAATCCTCTCAAGAGTTTTGAAAGGTCCACAATACTGAGGTGACAACTTGGCACATGTTCCAATCCTCGAGGAGCTCTTCTTGGGCTTAATGCACAAATACACCTTTTCCCCAACCTAAAAATTATTAAACAACCTATTCTGATTTGCATAAATTTTCTATTTTTCCTATGATACCCTCACATTTTTCTTGATTAGTTTCATTTCATGTTCCATATTTTCCAACATGTCTAGTACAATCAATATGCTATTAAATGGAACAATCCAACTAATGGGAGTTTTTCAACTCTGCCCATACAATGACTCAAATGGACTCATCCTCAATGAATCTTGATACCCATTATTGTAAGAAAACTCAACTAGAAGAAGGTAATCCTCCTTGCATATCTTTTGTTGATGCATCACATACGTCGTCAACATTTCCTCCAATATCATGTTGATCCTCTTTGTCTATCCATATTTATGTGCATGATAATTTGTGTTGAAGGCAAACTATGTACCTAATATTGAAAATAAATATTTCCATAACCTAGAAGTCAACTTAGCATCCTAGTCTCACAGAATCTTCTTCAGAACATCATATAACCTTGCCATATCTCTGATGAATACATTTTCCACACCACTAGGTGAATACATATACTTCACTAGAATGAAGTGCACTCTCTTTCTCAACCTATCCACTGCAAAAATAATAGAATCATTTTGTCTATATTTCCTTGGAAAACCTATGATGAAATCCATGGAAATGACATCTGATTTCCACTCAGGAATTATAATAGGCTAAATTAATCCACCTCGATGCTTACACTCTCCTCTCACCTGCTGACAATTCAAACATCTAGCCAAAAATCTTCCACTTCCCTCTTCAAATTTGACCAATAATAAAACTTCTCAACCGCTTTCAACTTTTTCTGATACCCTAGGTGACTCGAATATGGCTTAGCATGAAATTACCTCAAGATAAGCTTCTTAAGCTCACTGTCATATGGAATATAGATCATATCCCTAAACCTGGCCAAGCCATCTATTGTGAGATGATAGTCCACATCCTAATCACATGTACCCTGATGTAACCTATGCATAATCTCTTTATACTTGTCATCCTATTGTACTTCCTATAATATTCAATCATGTAGGCATGTTCCATAATAAATCATATTTTCTATGTGATTTACATGTATTTTCCTACTAATAGAATTTGCAACCATGTTCTCTTTATCTTTAATGTATCTGATCTCAAAGTCGAACTCACTAATCATGGCAAACGATCAAGCTTTTCTGGAATTTAGATTCAGTTGATAAATAAAGTACCTAAATTTGATATGATCACTTATAAATATGAACCTCTTGTCGATGAGATAGTGCCTCCACATATAATGCATGAATGAAAGTTTCCAACTCAAGATCATGTGTCTAATAATTATACTCATGCTCATTCATTTTTTGTGACTCATAGCATACCAACTATCCTTCCTACATAAGCAATCCACCAAGCCCTCCCTTAAAATAATTTGTACATACAAAAAACTCTTTGTCAGGATCTGCAAGCTTTAGAACTGGAGCATTTGTCAATAGCTTCTTCAATGGCTCAAAACTAGTTGAACATTACTCTTTCCTTTAAAATTTATTACATTTCCTTTGAAACGATGTAATAGGATAAGAAAACTGTGAGAATTTCCTCGTGAACCTCCTATAATAACCTACTAATCCTATAAAGGACTTTACCTCATCCACATTCCTAGGAGCTTCCCACTCAATGATAGCCCTAATCTTCTCTGGATCCACTTCTATGCCTTCGTTGGAAACCACATGTCCCAAGTAATGTACCTCTGTCTGAAAGAAATTTCACTTGCTAATATTAGCATACAAATGATGTTGTCTCAGCAATATCAATACTACTGCTAAGTGTTCGGCATGCCCTTATTCATTTTTTGAATATACATATCATCAATGAATATAATAAAAAACTTGTCTAGATAAGGGCACAACACACTATTCATCAAGCACATAAAATTATCTGGAGCATTAGTCAAACCAAAAGGAACTACAAAAAACTCATAATTCCCATACCTGGTCTTGAAATTTTTCTTGTATATTTCCTCTTCCTTAATGCATACATGATGATATCCAGATCCCAAATTAATCTTTGAGAACATTGTTTCTCCCTTCAATTAGTCAAAAAAGTCATCAATCCTCGGCAATGGATACCTTTTCTTGATGTTAACCTTGTTAAAATTCATGTAATCGATTTACAACCTGAGAGTACCATCCTTCTTCTTCACAAACAATAGTGGGGCACCTCAAGGAGGTACACTTGGCTTGATGTATCCCTTGTCAGTAATTTCCTTCAACTGCAACTTCAACTCTACTAACTCTTGAGTGCTCATCTTGTTTGGTGCCTTTGATGTTGGTGTTGCCCCTAGTACCAACTCAATAGAAAAGTCTAGTTCCATGTGTGGTGGAAACTCTGAAATCTTGGTCAAAAACACATCCTAAAAAATGTTGTAGAACTCGGTACCTACTCAAAAAATTTGTGTCCTCAACTTCCTTACCTTTGTCACTAGAAATATGCACTACAAATAACACACAGCCTTTCCTCTCACTACATTTTACCTACAAAGTTGTCACCATTCTAACTAATTTTTCATTATTCTTTCCGTGCAAGATTTTTGTTCCCCATTGTCATCCAAACACTTGATAGCCTTATCATAGTAGTATACCTTAGTCTTATGAAGATATAGACAGCCTATACCCAAAAGCATACTATATGATTCCAATGGAAATACATTCTAATTTGTTGATGTAGGCATACCATTCAACTCAAATGCACATGCTCTTACCCGATGATGAACTCTTTTATTTGTACCTATATCCAACTGCACTAACTAATATTTCTTATACACTTCTTTATTTAAACCACACTTATCCACCAGGTAAGGATTAACATAACTATAATTAGATCCAGGGTTAATCAAAATAGAAACAACTTGATCACAAAGCTTGCCATCCATCTTGATAATAGATTCATGATGATCATCTTACATGCTATCCAATGCTGCGTAAATCTGAGGAACACTCTATCCAACAATCCCCATTGACCCTCCACTATTTTTTCCTCCTAAGAAATGTAAATATGTTGTATGCCACCCTGAGGTTGTGGACAATATATCCTACTATGATACTTGCCACAAGTCCAACTTTGTAAAGGCTTCCACTTTGTACCCTTGTTCTGCACCTCATACTAAAATCCCTTTCCTCTATCAGATGCATCAAAATTCTTAGGTGGTGCTACATTCTATTTTTTACCTGTGTCCTAAGGATTTTCTCACTTCTTGTATCATTTTCCATTATTATTTTCATTACATTTGTAAGCTGGCTTAATCTCAAATCTATGCTTTGATTGATCATATCAATGCTTTAGATTCTGGATGGCCTCCTAAAATGATTTTGGATCATTAAACACAATAATGTCTTTGAATGCTACTGGAAACACACTGATGAACCACTGAATATTGTCTTTATCCTCCTTGAGCTAAGGTACATACCTCAATAACGCCAAAAATATACTAGTGTACTCCTCATCGGTTATAGATCCCATATTCATCTCATAGAATTATTTTTCCCTATCATCATAGTATCTCTTTGATAGGTACTTCTTCTTGAATAATCTCTTGAACTCAATCCAAGTAAATTCCTCTTCACGAATACCTCTGACATTATTTACATCTTCCCACCAAATATCTATGTTACCTTTAATACTGAACATAGATATTCCATCCTTCGTGTTTTTTGAGTAATCATGCAATCTAAATAACTTTTTCATCCCAAGAAACCATGCTTCTGCATCCTGTGACTTCTTCATTTCTCCATAAAATTCAGGTGTCTTCTCTTTCTTGAACTCTTCTAGAAAATATCCCCTACAACTCCTCCTATAAGGATGATGATGATGATTACCATGATACAGGTACGAACTAGAACTAGAATAACTCCCATGTCCACTGCCTCCTCTAGCAATTGTATCTAAGAATGTTCCATATTTGATTGTTTCATCCCTAGACACCTGTGCCCACCATGATATCTACTACCATATACCCCATTAGTACTATCCTCCTACCCATGGTTCATTCGAAGTGGTCCATGTCTATGTAATTCTGAAAAGTTATGAAGGATAACTGCATTGACTTCTGCTTGCTTCTCCTGTCCCCTAGAAAGTATCTATTATGATTGAATGATTTTGTCATTGGCTTCCTTACAAATCCTTATTTCTTCCTTCAATATTTTCAAAGTTTTTTTTATCTGAGGAGAGTACTCATCACCATCTTTCTCATCTGACCTATAGAGAGAATCTTGTGAACTGTAGTCTACCATTCTACTATTAATATTTGCTCTTCTCTTCCTGCAAGGTATATCATGTGAGCTAAAAATAATAATAAACAAACCGGTGTACCTTAGTATAATTCGGGGAGCATATCTCATCTGAAAGATCAACCAGATTAGAACAATACATTTATAAACTTAACCATATAATTATATAGACCTCATTTCAATCCTAATTCATTTACCATGCATGATGCCACAACAAAACACTAACTATGCACACTAAATGCATAACAATGTATATACGAAACACATACATACACAATACATACAAACATTGAATTACATAATGAGTGCATAACAAAAATATACTCATCGAAATATATGACATACAAAACTGACATGCACTAATGATGACCACATCAAACAAAAACACCAATAACTTTCACATCTCTACACGACTGCAACTATGACCACGCCATGCATATTCAACAAACACATAGACCACAAGCATAAGGATCACATATGTAATCGACATGTATGCATGACCAACACACACCACCCATATAGTCTAAGGGGTGAACTATGCTCTGATACCACTCTGTGGTATCATATATCACACAAAGAGAATGGAAACCATACACCACCCAAGAGAACGAAACCTGCTATGATACCACACTATAACCACCCTCCTCCCACATTTACCCAAGTTAATTGGTCTTCTAGGGTAAAAATGTGATGAGAAGTTACACTGATGTGATTCAAACTCGTAGGTCACCTTAAGGAAGTGGAACTGACATAACACAACCAATATTACCTTACACACATACTACAAAACTTCTAGGAGCCAACCAACCCTTCCAAGTGGAAAACACTTGAGACAACTCATCATTTGATTGACCTAGACCCTTAAACACTCCCATGGCAAGCCATGTAAGAGACTAAGGGCTTCTAGATGCTCCCACAACAATGCATGCTAGAGGCTGTTGACTTTTTCAGCTAAATCTATGCTAGCGACCTCATATTTTATGCCACCTTTTCAGAGGTAGGAATTAGGCCACTGCCCAGAAATTCATGAAAACTGTACAAATGATAAATAACATGGGAAGAAATATAATAATGCAAAAATTGGTATAAGTACTTGAATGGACCCCCTCTATACATGACATAAATTTCATCAAACATATCACAGTTATGCATTTACAGGTCATAACAACATATATGAGGATAGGGGTCTCATACTTATCTTAGAATAATTAAGAAGCATTGATTCCTTATTGCAATAGTTGCATTATCAACTATTAGGTCATATATTTATTTTTCATTAATTTAATAATAAAAACCTAATGATGTCCATACATCATTAGTGTTATAAAACATCCTCATAACCAACATATAATCAACAGAAATAAGTAGGATATAAAAACCATAAAAAATACATATAAACAATTATATTTACCCATAGAATACAAGAGGAAATAATATATTATTAACATATTCAAAATGAAAATAGGTCTAGGAATTCCATGTACCAGCCCACCATAGACTAGGCTGAACCAAATCTTTCTTTCAGCTAGTCACCCTTGTGTCATATTCCAAGCATGAATGTGGGATCTCATGAAACAAATAAAACCAAACCAAACCAAGGCTTCCATATGAAACACTACCTCAAAATTTAATTAGTGAATCCACCTCATGATCATACATCACTAATCATCAACATATTGATCTCTACCCAAGTTGTCTAGGGCTCAAGAGTATTTGTTCCAACTAGGGCTTCTAGGACCAGTAACTCAACCCATAGTTGTTGTCGGCATTCCATATCATTTTTATATCCAATTATCCTATGACTAGTAACTTAACCCACCAAGGGCTTCTAGATATTTTTTCCAACTAAGGCTTCTAGAACTAGTAACTCAACCCAAGTCATTACAGGGATTCCAGATCATTTTTCTAACCAAGGCTTCCAAGACCTAATAACTCATACCATAGGCAAAGAAAAATGAGAACCAAATAGAAAACAAAAGGAAAGGAACCCACCACACAATGTCTATCCAGGAAATGGAAAGTATAGAAAAACCACTTTCAATCTAGGCAATCCTCCATTCCAATGACTGATCATAACCAATAAACCACATGCATGTGTCATGCATGCCAAAACTAGTAAGGAAATAATACATGCAACTCGGTACCTGCAAGCGATGTAGAAATTATACAACATATATGTATATCCATGGATTCAATCCGATATAAAAATGTACCAAAGATAGATATTGAATCGATTCTACAAATCAATTGTGGAAATTAAACACAATCGCCAATCACATGAAGCAAAGAAAGAATCAAATCAAACCACAACATAGATAATTTCTCGGGGAAATATTGTTGTTCAAAACTCCACTATATTATATTGTATATTCAACATAGAAACATGAAACAATTACAATTCACTCTTCTCACAAGAGTCTCCAGCACTCAACTAACTGTCTCACACTGTCCTGGATAAAACTGACCAACATTTAGCCAATTCTCAGCCTCTAAACAACGTGACTTGCTTGTGCAATTCCTGATGAATGCGATCCCTATTCTTTAGGGATTTTGGCCTTCCTAAATTGCACAAGGGTCATGGGAGATCTAATGTGTGTTTGGTTGATGAGTGCAACCCAATAATCCTACAACTAATAGTTAACATCCCTTTCACCTTTGTCTCAATTGGGTCTCCACTGGAACTTACATGCATGCAGCTAATAATAGTAAATCATCAGTTGCATGTTAGATCACTGATTGTGAGTTAAAGAATATTTAATTCACTTGATCTCTCACTAGTGCAACTATCAGTTACAACTATCTTAACTGACTTTAACTCACCTAGATTGAGTTAACCAATTTCTCATGCATTAACTAATCCACCAACTGAAATTCGAACTCTGTTACAACTATAATTACTCTGTACGCTTCACCAACTACCCTCAACTCGAAATTCATGAGATAACTGATTTTATCACACTCAGTTAACTATTAAAAGTGATTATGAGATAAGATTACATTTTATTGTCCAATTTAATTAAGGAGAAATTAAATTAGACACCGCACCAAATTTAGCCCACGCTAGTATAGGTGCTACTAAGACTTGTTGGTCCCACACTAGTGTAGGTGCTACTAGGACCTATTGATCCCACACTAGTGTAGGTGCTTCTAGGAGCTATTGGTCCCAAACTAGTGTGGGTGCTGCAATTTCTTGTTGGACTTCAACACTCTCTCTCAACAAGAAAGGGATTATCTTCCACCGTAATCCTACCTCTATGGTATTCAAATTTGCTCTTGGTGAGTGCCTTCATCAGAATATCTACATTCTGATATTCCGTGGGAAAGTACTGAAGTAACATTATGTGCCTTTGAATACAACCTTTAAGATTGTGGTACCAGATGTATATGTGCTTGGACCTATCATGAAACACCTGATTAACCGAGAGTTTAATGCAACTCTGTTTATCACAATGTATCATTTTCGGATCCATCTGAGAACCAAGTAAACTAACCAGGATATTTCTCATCCAGATGGCCTCATGTGCAACTTTACTTGCTTCCATTTACTCTACCTCTGCTAAAATGAGTGCCACATATCGTTGCTTCTTACTGTACCAAGAAACTGTTGTCAATCCATTGCTGAAGATCCCTCCTGATGTTCTCTTTTTTCTGATGGACTTCCTTCCCAATATGCATCCATGAAGCCTTGAAGCTTCACTCCCTCTATCCATTTGTACCATAATCCATACTACATAGTGCCCCTGAGATATCTCAAGACATGATTTCCTACCTTCCAAAAGAGCTTTTTCATCTTAAACAGAGCTTGACTTAGTTGGTTAACTGCATAGAAAATTTCATGTCTGGTGTTCACTAAGTACATGAGTGAACCTACAAACTTCCTGTAGATAGTAGCATCCACTACTTCTCCAGAAGTAGCATCCTATTTCCTCCAGTTTCCTGGAAGAGGAGTGTCCATGGGTTTACAACTCTCCATGTGAAACTTACCCAGTATATCTTTGGCATACTTTCCCTGAGAAACAAAAATTTCACAATCTTGCTACCATATTTCCAAACCAAGGAAATAGTGAAGGAGTTCCATGTCCTTCATTTCAAACTCCCTTGCAAGATCATCCTTGCATGAGCTTATGAGCTGCTCATCACCTGTCAAAATTATATCATCAACATAAAGTACGATAATCAAGATCTTACCATCAACCACAATTTGGTACAGGTTTCCATCCACTTCAATTTTGGTGAAGGCGAACCCAGTGGAATAGCCGACAATCTGACTGTACCAAGCACAAGGTGCTTGCTTCAGCCCATATAGTTCTCTCTTGAGTCGAAACACATGCGACTCACTGTTAAATATCTTGAAACCTTATCGTTTCTCTATGTACACTTCTTCCTCAATAAATCCATTGAGGAACGCATTTTTCACATCCATTTGATGAATGCACCACCCCATCTGTGATGAGAGTGCAAGGATAGATCTAATGGAAGAGTACCTCACGACTGGTGTGAATGTCTCCTCATAGTTGATCCCCTCAACTTGTGAGAAGCCCTCTCAAGGGACAATCACATGGCTTTCTCCTCATCAAATTGTATATCCCGTCACACAAAAATCATTCTTCTTTTTGTAAAATACACCTGATATTTATGGGGAGTTTCAGTGTACCCCAAAAATATCCCAATCTTAGCTGTTGGTTCTAGCTTCTTCCTAGCATCTTTGGTCACATGCACATAAATAGATGAGCCAAAAAATTTAAAATTTGAAACATCAGGTTTGTTACCAGTAAAAGCCTCTTCTAGTGTACTAATTCCACGTATCCTATGAGGACAATGGTTTTTCAAAAATACCGTTGTGTTGCATGCCTTCGCCCATAGATGAAACAGTAGGCCCTAATCATGCAACATCGCTCTTGTTGCACCCACAATTTTTATTTTATTTCTTTCTGCGACCCCATTCTCCTGTGGGTTATGATGCACAATCAATTCTCTCTAAATTTCTTCCTTGTTGTAGAATTTCTTGAAATCATTGGAGATGTAATCACCACCATTATCACTCCTAAGAGCCTTCACTTGCTTCCCCGTGTCTTTCTCCACCATTTCTTTGAACTCAAGAAACTTTGTGAACGTCTGATATTTCTTCTGAATGAATTAGATCCAACACTTTCAAGAAAATTCATTAACAGATATCACATAGTACTTATGCTTTTATGTCGAAGGAGTAGAGAATGGTCCACACATGTCTGAGTGAACTCTCTCAAGGATTTTCAAAGCTCAGTTCTCCTTCTCATGATAATTGGCCTTTGAATACTTCCCCATAATACATCCCTTGCATGTGTCTGATTGTGAAAATGTACCCTTGGGATGACCCATAGAAATTTGTTACATGACCTTCAAGGCTCCATGGTGAAGATGGCCCAATCTCCTGTGCCATAACTCACCCTCATCCTGGCTCACCACTTTTTCTGCCTTACCCATCAATGTTGTGGAGCCATATACATCAATTTTATATAGATTCTTAACTCAAATCCTAATCTTCTTCGCCTTTCTTGTTTATTTGTGTCATAGGAAAGCTTTTACTTCACTGAAAAAACATCATAGCCTCTATTCTCCAACATTGGAACTGAGACTAAATTTTTCTTCAAGCCTGGTACATGCATTACATATTTTAATTGAAAGGATTTACATGACTGCCTCTAGAAGGTAATGGTACCAATCCTAGTAGCATTGTACCACCATTCATCACCATATGGAGGTCCTTCTCCTCCAAGCTACTGAAACGTTCATTGTCTCCCATCATGTGAAAGGAAGCACCACTATCCAAGTACCACACCAATCCCATTGCAATTGAAACCATGCATGCAATGAGCGAAAATTCAAGCTCAAATTCAAGGCCAAAGCCTCACCAACTGCAAATCCTTAAGCCTTCTTGTTCTTCTTCTTTTGTGGAAAATTAGTGGCATAATGTCCATGCTCGTGACAGTGAAAACACTTCACTCTGGACATGTCGCACTCCTTTCCATCTTTACTGGACTCAAATTTGGAATGGAATTTCTTTCCTTTCCCTTTCTTCACCTTGACATCCAAAGCACAATCTTCTTCATCTTCATTCTTAAATGAATATGCATCTCTGGTATTCCGTTGGAATTCTTCTTGCACCAAATACAAACAAAGTCGTTCCCAATCTGGCAGCTTTTCCCTTCCATTGACAAAGTCCTGATAAGCCAATGCTTGGGAAGTCCTAGAAGATATAGGCTCCCCAAATCATCATCAGCAACAATAATACCAATGCTCCCAAGCTCATCCCAACATTGGACAAACCTTGCTAAATATTTTTGCATGGAGTTTCCTTTCTCCATTTTGATCTTCCTGAGTTTATCCTTAAGTGCTAATTTTCTTTGGTCACTACTGCTCTGAAATAGATCTTTCAAAGCTTTCCACATTTCATATGGTGTTGCATTTCCATGGAGACTTGAGACAATGTGGTCTCGTACTCCCTCTAATAAGATCCTCCTCCCCTTTGCAACTTTGTTTTGCCAAGCATCAAGATTTGAAGCATCTGTTACAACGTGTTTGGGAAAATCATTGTCAATGAATTATTTAAACACATTTTCCTCCACTACTGCCTCCATCCTATATTTCCAAGCAATATAGTTAGAGCTGCCCTTGAGTTCATAGTCCAATCTCAAGCCATTAAAAGCCATTTTGATCTTGAATCACTTGTGGCACCAAGAATGTCTTCTACAAATTCAAATTATATCCAGTCACAAACTCAGTTTCTCCTCCACTATAGTGATTTAATTTGCTATGATACCATGTAGAAATTATACAACATATATGTATATCAATGGATTCAATCTAGTATAACAATGTACTAAATCTAGATACTAAATCGCCTCTATAAATCAATTGCGGAAATTAAACACAAACACCAATCACATGAAGAAAAGAAAGAATCAAATCAAACCACAACACAGATAATTTCCCATGGAATGCTTGCTTAACATAACTCCACTATCTTAGATTGTATATTTAGCATGGAAACATGAAACAATTACAATTCACTCTTCTCATAAGAGTCTCCAGCACTCAGCTAGCTATCTCACACTGTCCTCGACAAAACTGACAAACACTTAGCCAATTCTTAGCCTCTAAGAAACCTGCCTTTCTTGTGCAATTATTGATGAATGAAATCCCTATTCTTTAGTAATTTTGGACTTTCTAAACTACACAAGGATCATGGGCAATCCAATGTGTGTTTGGTTGCATGGGTGCAACTCAATAATCCTACAACTTATAGTTAACATCCCTTTCACCTTTGTCTCAACTGGGTCTCCACTAGAACTGACATGCATGGAACTAATAATATTAAATCATCAGTTACATGTTAGATCACTGATTGTGAATTAAATAATATTTAATTCACTTGATCCCTCACTAGTGCAAGAATCAGTTACAAGTAGCCCAACAAACTTTAACTCGCCTAGATTGAGTTAACTGATTTCTCATGCATTAACTAATGCACCAACTGCAATTCGAGTATGTTACAACTAAAATTACTCTTCATGCCTCACCAACTACCCTCAACTCAAAATTCATGAGCTAACTGAGTTTATCACACTCATTTAACTATTACAAGTGATTATGAGATAAGATTACATTTTATTGTCCAATTTAATTAAGGGAAAATTAAATTAGACACTGCACCAAATTTAGCCCACACTAGTGTAGGTGCTAATAAGACCTATTGGTCCCACACTCATGTAGGTACTGCTATGAGCTATTTGTCCCACACTAGTGTAGGTGTTGCAATTTCTTGTTGGACTTCAACAAGCGAAACCTATTGCAGCTACTAATCCTAATTTCCTCTTGCACTTTTCTTCTCGTCATTTTCCTTCTTGGTCCAAATCTTGAGTATGCCACACTCCTCCAAGTGTGCTCCAAGAAAACATTATGTAACCAAGAGTATGAGAGAGAGAGCTCCAAACCTGAACTGGAAAAATGTACATATGATCCTCATAAAGCCTTTTTATGTGTGAGGCCTCTATTTTCTTCAAATTTCCATTATTTTCCTTCATTTTCATCCTCACATGAAGCCTGTGAGATTTCACCTTCCTTTTCTCTTATTTTCCATTATTTTCATAAATAAAATGCCAATGAATGCCTCATGCCTTTCCAAAGCCTTTTCCATTTCCTTTTCCATTTTCCGTAGCCATTAATTAATCACAAGTCATCCCCATCACTATGTTTTCTCCCAACATTCATCTTGGAATACGTGCCCATGACCATGGTCTTATTTTACCTTTATTAGTTTTATTACATGGATTTTTTTACCAAGGTTGTTACAGCTCTGCTACCAGTAGACTTGGATAGTATGCCTACAAAGTCACTTCAAGAAACCACAAATGTTGCTTCGTTGTCAACAAGCCTAGATACCACCCCAGCAGAATCGTTGCATCACCTCTCTATGAATGAAACCTTTGTTAATCCTTTAACCTTTATTTAATTTTATTTTCTTTCATATGCACATTGGAATTATTTATTGGGTGCAAATAATTGGGTGTTTATTACACTAGGGCAGATGAGGGATCAAGACTTATGGGTAAGAGAGGTTATTTCTTGTTTGGAAGAAACTGGAAGATATTCTAATTTTATTTTTCTCTCATGCCCTACTTCTATATCATATCTCCAATTGACAAGTTAACAATTAACACATACCAGGAAATACCCAGGAAAACACTTGAAATAAAGTTCAGGTTACATTTATAGGTCGTTGCAACTAATTAGAGTTCTCCATGAGTACCTTTTAGTGTCCTTGTTAATGAGATAGGATGATAGGAGACATCTTCTGGACATGGTTTTTATTACTAATTCTATGAGAGGTTTCCTCTTGTGTTAGGCACTATAACCATAAAAAATCATCAGGGTTAGGGTTTTAGTATTAAGGAAAATTGACCAGGAAAGCCTTCTAGGGTTTCATCATGTGAAAAGAGTATAAAGGAGTTCTATTACGGTTTGAGCATGTGAAAATAGGCATAAGAAAGCTAGTCACAACACTAAAGGTCCAAAGAAATCCAGACTCGTGAAGGTTCATGTAGTGGCATGCAACATAGGGAAAATCACAAGTCTAGGTCAACATCCAGTGTATGTTATGCAAGAAGATGAATGCACAATTTAATGCAATAGGTAGGGCTATTATGTAATGAAATGCTATGTAAATGCAAGGAATAAACCAACTAATTGTGACTAAAATATTATGTAATCCCTATCTAGATAATGTCATGCATATGTAGATAATGAAATAAAAAATGGTGAATGCATGATAAATGCAAACGTTAAGCAATAAACTAACTTGTTTTGATAAATAAAACATGTTGAAGCATATCTAAAATTTAACCATAAAAGCAAACCCTAATTAACAAACTTTGACATAGAAACCTTAATTAGAAAACCGTAAACTATTATAAACCTAAAACCCTCATTTAACCAGAGAGGAGGTTAGGTCATATGAAATCAAACTTCCAATGCTACTACCAAAGAAATTCCTAACCTACAAGAACAAATATGTTCACGATTAGAATCAGTATAAAGAATTGTGCAAAAATAACAATAATTTCCTATGAAACATGCACAAGAGCAAGAAGGTCACACTTGTTATTAGGAAGTCATGCCATAAATTATTGTTCCAAATAAGATGAAACACTATGTCAGTAAAAAAAATGATAAAATTGAAAACCGTAATCATTTAGCCATGATATGCATTCATTTTTGTTTAACCCTAAATATATCGCAAGTGTGGCAAGATGTTGCTTGCTTACACAGGAATTTTCCAGATAATATTTTTCAATCCAATCAACAATCCTATCATGATATTGAGGATAATCACTGTGAAAAATCTGAAAAGATAGGCCTTTGAAAGGTGCACCATAGATACTATAGGATTCAAGTGTAGAAAACATAATTTGAGGTTGTTCAAGGATTTTGTCAAGGACACAAAGACCTCACATAACCATTGATGAAAGTCAAAGTGCCTCACCTCCCTGAAAAACCTGTGAAACCTCAAATGGTTGATCATCGAACATGGGTGGTGTCGTAGGTTCAATAGATGAATGCATACAATCATCTTCAGTGAATCTTTTTTTTTATCAAATGTTCTAGAAAATATCAAATGGTTGTTCAAAAGATTAGAGGGAGGTGAATCAATAGGAGGAATCTCCCCAAAGAATTTATTAGTGATGTTTTCTTGATTTCTTATACTGGAGTGCAAGACAATAATAGATTTCACCTAATTATAACATGCACCAATTAGGGAGGAAAAAAAGTGATTTAAAACAATGGTCGGTGTTCTTTCTTCAACATACGTCAAATCGGGGTACAAGGAGTGATGCATAGAAACTAACAGATGATTGAAATATGTGCCTAGATAAACATCGCTCTAATAAGGATATTTCTAGAATGAGCTTCCATACGGTAATATGATGTTGAGAGGAGATTCGTGTGTGGAAACCCTAATTTGACCTAGCTCATGGGTCTCATCAAGATCATGAGAACCTGACATAACCATCAGGGGAACTTGAAGTGCCTCAAGTTCTTGATGGGTCCTTGGGCCCTTAAAATATTGATCATCAAATCTTGGAGGCTTAGTGAGGTCAAAAATTGAATGTGGAAAACTATCATCAATATTATTAGTGAAGACATTATTGATCGGGTGATAGTTCTCAAAGTCACTTATTTGGTTAGAGTCAACATTTAACTCATGAGATCATTGAAGGATTAGGAATGATGATGAATCAACCCAAGGGTTTCACTGAAATTTTGGGAATGCAGAATCTTCCTCTTCACCTGCAACAAAATACATATGGAAAATATCATGCATAATTGATTCAATATTTTCATCCTTTGATTGTGAGGCAATGTTATCATTTACCTTATCATAATCAAAACTAGCATAATGAATATCTAATGAATTTGCAGACGTTACTAGTTTAGTAGACTTATGAAATAGATCATGGTACAATAGGTGAAAACATTTAAGTGAAGAAGCATTAGTTGTAGTTAAACTAGATATACGACTCACATCCCATACATTAGTGTCATACTAAGGAAGAAACGAATTTACATGCACGTGATGCTCCATAGATTTGATATGACATTCATATTTATCTGATACAATACCTAAGTCATTTCTAGTTTCTAAATGAAATTCAGGGATATATTCAGGCAGATGATTAATGGGCTCAAGTTCAGGCTCAGTTTCATTTCATGAGAAACTGACTTTGTATGCCCTTGCAATCGTGTTCTATCCATTTTTGAAACAGTTAAAAAATGGTTTTTGGATGAACAGGGTTGCCCAGTCAGTAGTCTGTACTGTTGACTGGACATTGACTATACATGGTTGACTGGACCTTTATGGGATAATCACAGTGTGCCACTTATCACATTTGGATTGGTTATGAGATGATTATTTTTTATTGTTTTTTTGGTAGACCAATGAGAGGTCGCCATGTGGCACCTACCCATTGGATAAAATTTTTGTAATGTTCAAGTTGAGGTCTATGGGGGTCGAACCTGTGACCTCCCACCAACAATCTACATGACTTACCATTATGCCACCATTTAATTATTAAAAATATATGTTTCAAAGTTTTATTTAAATGCATGTGAAAGGCACATTTGGCAGTGGCCCGGGGCTAGCCCTAGTCCTGGTCACTGCGCCCATGGGAAACAAGGGGCAGGACCAAGGGCCAGGGCTTAGCTCGACCTCTGAATTATATTAAAGTATTTGGCCATGTTATATATAATTAAATATTTGGTCCATAGACCATATTGGGAAAATTTATGAGGCCACAATTTTTGTCAGCAGTTGGAGAAAACGTTTCCCCTTTAGCACTTTTTGGGGTGAAATTGTAGGGCAGTTTGCAAGCAACTAGAAATTGTAGGACAAATTGCTGGAAAACTTGTGGAGATAATAAATTCTTTAGTTTTTGGTCTTTTTGGGAGGAGAAAGAGGCTAGACAGGGGTTTTTGATAGTTTTTGAGCCATTAGAGCTATCAGTATACCCATTTGAGCACTATAACACCATTTCTTGAGCATAATGAAAGAGGCCCAACCATTGGAAGTTGGACCAGAAGATGTATCCCAGGAGGGGTGAACTCCTTCATCAATTGCTATTGTGTGTTTATTGTTATGGAGATATTTTCTTGTATTTTCTGCAAAAACCCAATTTAAAATTTCATGTTTATGTGTTTAATTGTTTTACAAAAGAGGTTTAAACCCTAAATAAATCACTTGAAAATTTTCAGAAACTGCAAGAAATTTTTTAATACATGTCAATTTGGTATCAGAGCTTAAGTTTCTTGTTAGTGTGAGGGTTTAATTTTTTTGCAAGTTTATGTGATTCTTACAAGGTTGAAGCTCAAGAGAGGAGAAGGAAATACTGTGTTTTCAAGTCTTCCAGTTAGCTCAAGGACAAGGAGAGAAAATTTTCTACAATCTCCACCACAAATTCAACCTCAAATTTCAGTTGAAGCTTTAGCAAGTATGTCCCATGAAGGAGAGCCTTCTAATATATCAGAAGATGAGAAAGCCTTCAAGAAATCATTCTTTGATATGACAAAAATGGTGAAATTTCTCTATCAAGAGAGAAACACAAGGTTGCAAGGTGAGAGTTCCAAACCTCCACCAGGAGATGGAGGAGATGGAGAAAATACTCCAAAATGGAATGGTGATAAACCACCTTTAACACCACCATTATCCTCACCACCATATTCACCATCATATTCTTTCACAACAACTATTTCACCAACACCTCCACATTCTCCAAAGGGACATGGAAAAACTCCATTGTAGAAACTTGACATAAGATTTGAATTGCTTATGTATAATGGTGAGGTAAATGTTGAGAGATTAGATAATTGGGTTCTATTGTACGGTACAACAACCCTCCCCATTTCAAAATTTTAGAATAAATTTCATTTAGAAATAGCTCCCCTTTTTCTTTTTAGGAATAAAAGACTTAGAGGAAATCCGATCATTTTGAACAAAACAAATAAAAATTTCATTGATTAGAAAAACATATATCGCATATCACAAAGCACAAGTGCATATAGACAAATGAAACATTGAAAATCTCCAATCCGATGAAATATAAAGTCTTTTATCGCATCAACATAATACATAAAAGTATTTATATTAAACAAAGTCTGATGTGATAAAGTAATCGCAATCACAAATCGGAGATATCTTAAAACTTGACATTTGTTTTGAAAAATTCCGATGCGATAAGAACAAATTGCAAAGGTTTTAAGTTGTCACATTTGTTTTGAAAGACTCCGATGTGATGCGATTAATCTCAATTTCATTTTGGAAGAGAAATGATACATAGACTTGTTTTATAAATTCTGATTCGATATAACCCATTTCAAGTCGCAAATTGCAAAACGAGAAGATAACAGCTCGTTCAATCAATTGCAAAACTCCAATGTGATGCAATTTATCTCAATCACATTTCGGAGGAACAAACATCATATTCACTCATTCTACAAAACTCCGATGTGATGTGCCCGACCATCATCGCAATTACAAAATCGACGAATATCAAATACAACTTACTCTCTTTGAAAATAGTCGATGTAATATACCATCATCGCAATCGGAAATCGGTAGAGATCATGATATGTTATCCTTGTTGAAAATTCCTTGTTTGTTTTATATTGCGCATATGTTATTTATTCATCGCAATCGTAAAATTCAAAAAGAAAGTTTTTATTCTCATTCCAAAAGTGCAGATCCCTGATTGTACATTTATTATTAAATAGAAAATCAAACAAATAATGATGATTGATTCTACTTTGAATGCGTGAGTGTGACTCTTTAGAGGGAATTTAAGTTTTAAAATGGAGTTAAAATGAAAATCAACGAATAGATCTTTTCATACAGTTGTTCTCCTTATTGCATTATCACCACGTCTGAAAGCCTTTCTCCTTTGTAGAACCATAGAACACACAATCCTTTCATTCACCGAGAAAGAGAGACATTACCAGACGAAAAAATGTCTAAGAGATCTAAGAAAGCAAAGGCTACTGCTGTTGCAAATTTCGCTGCTATTACTATAGTACCAAAAGAAAAACTAGTGAAAATTAAGCTGGTTACAGACACATCATGCCATGGACTTGGAAAAATGACTTGGGAAGATTTATATAACTTAATTGAAAAAGAAAATCCTAAAGTCACTGAAGTAAAGGTGACAGTCCCTGATGAAGATGACTCTGATTCTGATTCTGAGACTCCTCTTAAAGCGCTTGAAAATTCGCTCCTTCATAGAATTGCAGCTCGGGAAAACATTTTCCCTTACTATGATGTAATTTGGTGGGTAATAGACAATGTTACCATCCAAAACATGACCTTTTTTTCAGCTGTGGGAACAATGTTTGGGTATTTCAGAGCAGAGGACATAAAGGAAATGTACCATCTTCCAAGCCCGCAAAAGGTCTACAACAAAGATTTTATTAAAGATTTTGCTGCAAGTAATGAAACTCAGTTTGAGCCAATCAGAGAATGGAGGAAAGCTCCAGAGAAGCATAAAAATGAATCATCAGGTATGTACTCCGTGGAGTCCCTTTCACCTCCATATTGTTATGCTGTCGCGATGATGTGCAGACTATTTGGAAATGATAATTCAGCTAGATTTTCAATTCAAATGGTACCCTTAATCCATTCTGCTATGAATTATGAAATCATGGATTGGGCAGTTATCCTTTCAGATAAGGTAGCCAATATAATCCTAGAATATAGAAAGGATAAAAACACTGGAAACACAACCCCATTTTACTTTTGTGCCTACATTTTAGATGCCCTATGTTTTAACTCTGAATTTCCCATTCTTGGCTGGAAATGGACCCCCAAAGATCATGTTACCTTTCATATTTACCATAAGTTCTTATGGAAGGTGCATTTTAAAAACCATGTTTATAGAATTTGTCACGGTTTCCTCATCCCTATCTATCAAACCATTTTTAACCAATTCCCTCCACGACTTTTTGAAAAAGCCAAGACTGATATGTCCCAGAGTGGTGACTAGTTTGGAGAAGAGAAATTTACTTATGTCAGAATATTCGGGAGTATAGTGGAGCCCCATATTTTACCTCTGTATGTCCCAGACAAACTGTTAGCACAAGAAATATCCTACCATTTAACAATAGAAGGTATGTCAAGGTCCCTCAAGAATAACAAGAAAATAATGTGGCCTACTTTTCCATTTCATTGTGGGCATTATACACTTAATAAATTCACACATGTTGAGAAGGAGGTCATCAAGATAAGGGATCTGAAGCTCTCTACAGTCCCAGGCAGGCAGTATGACCCGAAAAAAGTTGCATTTGATTTCACAACTTTGGTTTCAATCGCTCAATTTGAGCATGAACCAGACGAATTTGATGATTTATTTGTTTCTGTTGATAAATTTTCCCAAGTCTATGACTTGGCTAAATTCAAATTTCAGACTGAAGATATGAATAAATTCATGCTGTTTAGAAGTCAGAGACTGTTGAAAGCTCCTCTTGACCAGTTAATAATTATTTTGCAAGAATCTGAAAATACAGAAATAGAGCAGAAGGAAAAAGAATATGCAACTAGTAAAGCAGAGAAAGAAGCATCTACCAGTAGAAATCAATGTATAGACTGAAAAGGGAATCACAACAACTAATCCTGATAAATAGAATGAAAACATTGGCAGCAATATTGATGTAAATACTGAGAAAGGAGAGACGGCTAGCAAGGCTAATGTTCAAATAGAAAAAGAAGGCACAGGCATTCAGACTAATTTGCAAACCGGGAAAGAAAATATTGGTACTAAGCCAGATAATCAACTTGAAGGAGAAAAGGCCACGGAGAAAGCAGTGGATTCTACTATGGTTATTATTACTTCCCATTTGCTAAATCAATATGAACAATTTGTTCAAAAAATAGGATCACAAAATAATCCTCAAGTTGACATTCTGAAAGACCAAGATATGGAAATCATCCCTGAGCATCCTACAGAAGAACTTGTGTTGAAAGTAGAAGATATTCCTCCTCTAGATATCTTTTATGGTCCTAAGCATAGGGTTGTTTTCAGGAAATAGAGGAAGAGAAGAAGAACAGATCAAGAGTCTCTTTCAACATCACAAGTTGAACTAATGAACATTGTTTGGAAAAATATTGACGTGAATCCTTCAAAGGATCTCACCAAATTGTCACAATATGTAGGCGCCTATAGTGTAGCCACTATATAAAAGGCCTTGGAAGTCACCCAAATAATGAAACAAAGGGAAGTACAGATAGCTATGCTGGAGGAACAAGAAACAGAAAATCAACAAAATATTACGCAGTTAGAACAACAGTTGCAAGATGAAAAGCTCAAATCTAAACAGTTGGAAGAGCAACTTGGTATTGAGAAGAAAAAGATTGATCAACAAGCCCTAAATAAGCTTCAACAGTTAAATCAAGAAGTGGCAAAGTTACAAACCTTACTCCAAAATGAGAAAACTGATAAGGTTGAACAAGAGAAAATATTCCAAGCAAGATTGGACAAATTTAGGGATTATCCTAAATTAGATCAATTTAAAATTGAAGATCTTGAAACAAATAAACTACTATCTTAGTAGCTGAATTAACTATGTCAAAATATGGCACAAACTAAGCCCTTATGTGAAATAGCATAATCTCTTATAGATGAAGGAATCAGCCTCAGGCTCGAATTTGATGATGCAAATGAGAAAATTTCTGAATTTCTTTCATGGCAAGACTCAGAGTAGGGAAGGAATGCAAAACTTCCTAGAATTGAAGAAAAGCATAATGAAATTCTGTTTACTAAATGGGAAAAAAAATTGATCAAAGGAGAAAGAGCCACATCAAGAGCCAAAACTATGATGAATAATATAACACAGCTGGTTAATGATAGTTTATATGCCACCAATTTGATTTCACATTGTGTTCAGGAAAATTACCAAGGGTAAAAGAGATTGATACCAGGTGGAAGCAAGAATTAGTTAATAAAAATCAGCAAATCAGCGAACTTCAAGGAATTTCATGGGATACTATGTGGACATTTCTAATCAAGCCAAACAATCAACAAATGGCAATTAAATGCCTTTCCAATGCCATTAATTGCATCATTCCATAGTTTTCTGATGCCACGTATACTGGTCAGTTACATTCAAGGCTAAGTCATCCAGTAGAGGTTAAAGATATGCTCAAAATTTGCCACCTTGGCACATTGAATGCAGGGGAAAATCAATGAATCTGTTTCATTGTAATATCGCAAGTCTATTTCTATATTTCCGATGATAGATTGTAGCAATAGTTTTAGTTATTTTGTTTTATTAAGTTCCTATTTAAACCCCTTTCATGCATTTAGAAAGGGGTCCTGAATTTGTAATATTTTTTACTTGGATATTACATTTTTGTACTCCATTGACTATTATATTTTTATAAAGGATCACATCTAGTGGTTTATGGAAAATTACCTCTGAGAATTGCATTTTTGTACCTTAGAGTTTGTTTTACATTGAAGTACTGGATCTGGATATTGAATTGCATCTGGAAAAGTATGAAGATGAATCTAGTATTTCTATCGATTTAATGTTATTTTTCTTATGTTATGAGATATTCTCTTTAAATTTGCTCTCATTTATATGTATTTGTTTTACAAATATTTCTTTATACATATCATTTCTGAGCATATAGAAATATTTCATCTTTCACAGTGTATACAAATGATATATAAAATGATGAATACAATGTGTTATTATAACTCTGTTTAATTTCTTAAACAGAGTCATCATTATTTGATGCTGCATATTTTAGTTAAATTATAATACATTTTCATGGTTATTGCTTTGATTGGAAAAATCTTAAAGTTGTATTCATATTTGATACCCGGGTTAAGTTTTAGAATTATTTATCAGTTATAGATTAAATTAGATAGATTATTTCAGTCATTTTAGTTCCATTTTTTACTCATCCAATTATTCCATTACCAACCCATTTATTTATTAGGAAACTGGTCCTATAAATCCAGTCGGAGCCACCACACCAAACGGAAAAGGAGCTATCCTAAGCTCCCGACCGGGTGGTTTTCCCCCACTGTTTGAAGCAGCGATTTTCATGGCTTCAACATTTTTGGCGCTAGAAGGAGGGCCTAAGCTATGAATGGTAGATAAATCCAAACCTACAGGCCATTCTAAGAGCAACTTACCCTCATCATCCTCTTCAATTTCTTCTACATCTCAAATCACCAGAGAAGAAATTGATAAGAGTATTCAAACACCCACTACCAAAGTCTCAAATCAATCAGATAATCAACCTTCTGAGTCTCCTGAAATACAAGCTTTAGTTCATAAACTCCAAGGTTTCTCATTATCATTAGAATAATCTAAAATATCTGAAGGTAGTGTCAGTTCACAAATTGTTTCTTCCAAACCCTTCACTAGGTAACAAAGTGAAAAACTTGGTATTCCTCCAAAGGAATTTCCTTTACCTAGTAGAGTTAAAACAAGAAAAATCCCATTGGAATCAGAGAGTGCTATTAGTTCTTCGTCACAAATTCAATCATTTGTTTCCCAAACCCCAACTCAAAAAAATACAGTTGTTACAACATTGGCTATTCAAACATCTGCTACCCAAACATCATCTATTCCAATATCATCTGCTCAAACAACATCTGTCCAAACAACAACAGTCTCTTCTATTTCTTCAACAGTTATCAAAAAAACAACAAAAGACCATGGACTAGACCGGGAGCTGTTAATATGGCTGCACCTTTACATGATTTACCTGATCATCCTGAAAAATGGCTCCCAAAATTTAGTTCTGACCTTGGTATACAAGTAGAAGAACATATCAATAACTTTATGCTTGCTGTAAATTTAAATGCAGTAGAGAATGAAGATGTTGTAGTCAGGTTATTCCCCTATACTTTGCAAGGGGCTGTAGGATCCTGGTATTTTTCATTACCTTCAGGATATATTACTAGTTGGGATATTTTCTCAGATCATTTCTTGACCAAATTTGGAAATGACAGATCCATAGCTACCCTAATCAATGATATCTCCAATCTGAGGACATAACCCAAGGAACCCATCAAATATTTTAACTCTCAATTCAACAAAATTTTGAATAAAATTCCTACAGATTCAAAGCCTAGTGAGCAAGTTAAAAGTGAATGGTATATAAATGCTTTGCCCTCAAACATAGCAATTTTTTTAGATAGAGCTACGAAACCTACTTTAGCTGAGAATATGAAAGAAGCTATTTCAGTTGAAAAATGGATTATTGCTCTAGATAAGAAAAATTCTATTGAGGAAAGAAAATCCAAGAAAGTCAGATTTAAGGATGATTCAAAGAAGAAGACACCAAGAGATCCATATGACATGGAAGGCTTACATAAAGTTCTCAAAACCATGTCTAATGAAATGGTTGAGATTAAAAAGCAAGTGTCAGAGACTTCTACCAAAAGACCATTCAGGAACTTCAAAATAAATCAAGCTGAATCTAAACCTCCCAATTCAATCTCCAATGCAGAATCAAAAGAGGAAGAAGAAGAAGATACTCCTCCAGTATCAGATGAAGAGGAAGAAATAGAGGAAATAGTTGAATTACATGGGATGTGGGATTTCATTCTCCCCAACTCAGACAATGAAAAAGAATCAATGCCTGTAAGTACACGGATTAAATCTACAACAGATCTTATTCAATATGTTCCTAAGAAGAAAAGTACAACTCCACTTACCAAAGAAAAATCCCCTGTAAAGAAAACTTCTCCCTTACCCACTCAAAACCAGCCATCATCTTCTAATCCTCCTACAACAAAATCTAAGACTTTGGTGGAATCAGATCCTATGGATTATAACATTGTTGAAGACATGAAGAAAACCAGAGTGAACATTTCCTTACATGAACTCAACAAAATCACATCAACAGAAGCTGTTATGGAAATAATTAAATGCAACACCTATTGCTCCTCTACCAAGTGGTGTAGTTGCTAAAGCAGCTAAACAAATAGGTAAGCCACCAGATAAAGTAGATGCCACTGATACTGTTCTTACTGGAGAAAGATCAAATTCTTAGACACCTTCTTTTCTTTTGACTTATGAAATATAAAACAAGAATTTGCATAATTGTTTAATAGATTCAGGAGCATCCTCTAATATAATGCCTAGTTCAGTCTGTGAAAAATTGAATATTGAACCACAAAAGTCTGCAATTCACATTGTTCAATTGGATTGCTCTAAAGTTCAAGTTGTGGGAGAAATAAATTCAGTTACTATTCGATTAGCTTCTGATCCTAAGATTGTCCAAAGAATTGATATTCTGGTCATAGATATTCCTGAATTCTATGGATTAGTCTTAAGCATTGATTGGTCTGCAAAGCTTAAAGGTTATATCGCAACTGATTATTCACATATGTGGCTTCCCTATAAAGGGAAACCAAATCAAATCAAAATTGAGCGAGAAAATCACATGATGCATATTGTGACAGAATTTGAATAAGCAAATGAGCCTGTAGCTTTTAATAACAATATCCTTGGAGGTTATTCTGCTGAATCATTCCTTGGGAATTTCATAGGACCACAATCACCCTTTTCTATAAATACTTTTATTTCACAAATTGAAATTTTTTCACAATCTGATTCTTCCAGAATTGTTAATGTTTCTGATACATCTGTAGATAAACCTGTAGATAAATCTTTATTTTCTTCATTATATTTTGATGGATCAAAATATAGTGATGGAGCAGGAGTAGGATGCATTTTAATTGATCCAGATGGAGAGAAAACCATGCTATCATGTGTTAGGACCCTATAATGTGCCTTTTCGCTCATACATTTTGCTATCATTCCATCCTTTTCCAGTCCATATTTGAAGTCTATATTATCACTTTATCTATTCTTCCAAAGGTATATAACATTTCTTCTCCTTACTATATGTTTAACTTGTTTTACATGTAATTTTACATTACTTTCATACTTAGCCATTAATCGGAATTATATAGTTGCTAAAATAGTTTAAAGACTGCAGTTAATTCATCGTTGCTGTCTGAAGACATCATTGTTGAAATAGTCAAAACAATACGCAAATCCCGTTGTTGAACAATCCGTGATTTGCGATGTTGAAATAGTATTTCAGGTACAACAGTAACAAGAAAAGATAATTAAGAGAGTTGTTACACTGGCTGCAACAACTACACCTCGAAGCCAACACCATCATAACCATTGTAACAACATTCTTGCTATGGAAGAATAGAATATCCTATTCCAGTATAGAAGATCAGATCAGGTTAAGAATAGGATTTGTATGAAATAATAAAATGTGTAGTAGATGTCTCGTCTTTAAATAGAGGATACATTAGCATTAGAAGGGGAATTATGGAAGGCTTAGTTCGAAAGGGAATTACAGAGAAGGAACATGAACCATTTTGTAATATGTTACATTCGACAGATGAATAAAAGATTGTTCTGAGCATTTCTTCTTAATTTCTTTTTCTGGGGAATCTTGTGAGAAGGAAAGGGCCCACCTTCCTCAAAAGATTCACCCATTAATTTCCGTAGTGTGTTAATCGTTATTTTCATCCACACCTTGTTAAAATTCTATTTTGTTGAAATTATTTATGCATTATTGGAACTCTGTTTCCATTGATTATTGCATTGTTTTCATATAATTCATTCATAGGTAATCATTGATTATTTGAATTGGTAATCTTGTTTACAGAAGGATTTTCTGAAAGTGTGATAGTCAGAAACAAGTGCTGAAGATTGCTACTTGGGGAATAGGGTCATGTTCTCTGTTATAACATAATTGGTCTTTTCTTCTGAAGATTGGTTTCTTTTCCTAGATTGATATTTTCTTAATGTAATCCAGGATTCTTCTAATAATTTTCTACAATAGAAAGATTTCTTTTTCTGTAACTCAAAGTAGAAATTCAATTTGTTTGAAGTAGGGTGTGATTAGTGTGATTTTTACTCCAACTTTTCATTAATTTTGAGATTGAGCATATACAGTGTGTGATTGCCTTTGAAATAAATAGACTTCCCCGGGTTGACAATTTATGTAGCACTTGATTATTTAAATTAATAAGTAATTAAAATGACCAACATTTTGGCGCCATTTCCAAGGAAGGCAAGTATAAGTTTCAAAAGCATTGATGTTTTTCTTTCAGATGTGCAGATTGCATGAGAGGACGCAAAGCCAACAAAAAAACTAACCCTACAAGTGGCAAGTGCAAAGGAAGGGCAGGAAGAAAGACCTTTATTGAAAAGATCATATTAAAATCTGAATCTTCTCAGAGGCTAAGCTCTCGAAAGCCAAAGCCTCAACATTCCTCTCAATTGAACTATGAAATAGAAGAAATTGTGAGCCCTGAAACAGTCAAGGAGCCAGCAGAAAATGTTGAAGAGCTAGCAGAAAACGTTGAGGAGCCAACAGAAAACGTTGAAGAGCCAGCAGAAAACATTAAGGATCGAGCAAGTGCAGTAGGAGAACAAGCAATGAAGGGGAACAATGAGGAATCCTTCGGCGGAGGACAAGTAGATCTTGAAGGAGAGGGAAGAGATGAGAATTCTCTCTCTAACATGGGGTTTCCTATTGGTGATCTTCCTAGAGGAGCAACTACTATGAAGAATATCCCACTTTCAGCTTTACCTAACTTTCATGGTTTATCTTCTGAAGATCCTGATGAATTTCTTTTCGAGTTTGATATATTATGTAGAAGTTATGATTACATTAGCAATGCCCAAAAATTGAAGTTATTTCCAGCAGCATTAAAAGGAAATGCATTAAGGTGGTTCATGAGTCTTGGAGGCCATGTAATCACAACATGGGATAAGATGAAATAGAAATTTCTGCTCAAATATCAAGACTACTGCCGAACGAGAGAAAAAAGACAAGAATTATTTAAGATGGTACAAAAGGAGGACAAAAATCTGGAGGACTTTGTGGAAAGACTACAATATAACTTGAAGAGATCCAATCATCCTGATGTAAGTAAGGATATTCTTAAAACAATATTATTGAAAGGAGTGAGGGATGGCTGTCTAGATATGCTAAATATGATTAGTAAAGGGGGCATATCTAAAGAATCATACGATGAAATTGTTAACCTCTGTAAAATATGTTCAAGAGGAGTTGGAAGGAATAGGTCAAACAGCAGGGATACCACATATTCAAGAGTTCAAAAATCAGCCAATGGAGGAGCAACAAGAGCTGAAATAGGTAATTTACTTGAGGAATTTAAAACTAAAATTTTAAGTTCTTTTGCTTCACAGATTGACCCCTTGTAGGTTAAGAAGAAACAAGCCGAAGAAGAAGCGGCTTTGTCTATCTTTTGCCCAAAATGCAGAGATAAACACCCACTAAGGGAATTCCCATTGGACAAGGTGCTGATTTGCACCCTTTGTGAGAAGGATCATGAAACGCAACAATGCCCTTCTTTACCAGGAATAAAAGCAGCATTGCAACCAACCAAAGAAGAAGTTGAAGCAGTCTATCTGTTGACACAGAGAAGGCAATGGAAACTGCGAGGAAAAGGTATGAATTCTAATATGCCATTTTCATCTTCTAATCGTTGGAACAATTATCCTTCTTTTAGTCAAGAAAATTACCCTCCCTTTAATCAAATACAATACCCGCCCTTTAATCAAATGAATTACTCACCCATGCAAAAAACAAACCCTCCCTTTATAGACCAAGCAATGTGTACTCCATGGTCGCCACAACAACAATCTTACTTTAACCAATGGAATCAAAATTGGAGGGGTAAACAACTCCCATTTCCAAATCAATTTCCTCAATTTCAGCAACCACTCCCTCTACTAGCAGGTGCTCCACCGAATAATCAAATGATGAGACCCTAGCTACCTGTACAACCAAACCCTAACCCCAATAATAAAGCTGTGCAGGTTATTGATATTAAGAACTAGCCTATACTTCCTATTTTCCCTACATAATGCAATGATATTCATTTACGATCTGGGAAAATACTTGAACCCATGATTGATGATGTTACCTCTTCTGATTCCGATAAATAAGAGAGAGAAAAACGTGACTCACGAGAAGAGGTACAACTACCCTCTAATAAGGGTACTGGAACAACAAAACCACCATTCCCTGAGCATTTAGCTTTAACTAAAACGCCTGAGCCATCTTCTTTCAATCTTCTAGGGGAATTACAGAATCTTTATGTTAAAATTCCACTCTTACAAGCACTAAGAGATGTACCAATTTATGTCAGAACTATGAGAGATATTTTTGTTAAGAAACCTGGTAGGAAAGCTAAAGATCCCCTTACAGTTCATGTTATGGGTGATCTATCTGTATTAATGTCCGGTAAAGCTACTCCAGTTAAATATGGTGATCCCGACCATCCTATTGTCATAGTGAAAATTGGAAAAACAATAATTCCTCGAGTTCTGGTAGATTTAGGTTCTGCTATAAATATTATGACCCTTGAAACTTCACAATTGTTACAGCTGAAGAACGTAATTAGAGATACACCAACGATTCTAGAATTAGCTGACCATTCTACAATCAAACCGGAAGGAGTTATTGAAGACCTAATCATCTCAGTTGAATCTTGGAATTACCTAGTTGACTTTGTGGTGTTAGAAACTAAAACAAAGTTGGGGGGACATCCTCTAATTTTGTAAAGGCCCTGGTTAGCCACAGTCGATGCCTTTATCAGCTGTAGATCTAGTTCAATGACAATTTCCAATGGATATGAAACCAAGCAGCTTACTCTCTACCCTCGCACTACACCCATGATTAATAATGATAATTCTGTATGGATGGACTATGATGATCATGCTACTCAACTTATTTTGACTATCGGACAAGATTTAAGCCTTAAAGATACCACTGAGGATGAGGTAATTAATAATTTTATTTGTGAACCCTCCTCTGTGACTCCAGAAGCACACAATCAAATGGCTGCACTTTTGAAATCAGATACCTAGGAAAAGCTTAAATCTAAAGATCTACCTTAAACATCAACCACCATCTCTTCTAAAAGTATATTAGTAGAAATTGAACCTAGAAAAACACTGAACATAAACCCCAACTTGACAACTACTGAAACACAGCAATTAATGAAGTTACTTCTTGAAAATAAGAAAGAATTTTCATGGGACTATAAAGATATGAAGGGAATCTCTCCTGAATTATGTACTCATCGCATCTATATCAAGGAAGGTTGTCGACCAATCTGTCAACCTCAATGACGAATGAACCCTAATTTAAGGGAAATTGTTAAAGAGGAACTTCAAAAATTACTGAATGCAGGCTTTATATATCCTATATCTGACAGTGAATGGGTTTCCTCGTTGGTAATAGTTCCTAAGAAAAACGGGAAATGGAGAGTGTATGTAGATTATAGAGCCTTAAATAAATCCACTCAAAAAGATCACTTTCCTATACCATTCATTGATCAGGTGTTGGATAGCTTGTCACGGAAGAGATTATTCTCCTTTTTAGATGGGTTTAGTGGGTATAATCAAATCAAAATTGCACCCTAAGACCAAGATATCACCACTTTTACTAGTCCTTGGGGAAATTTTTCTGATAGAGTTCTCCCATTTGGACTATGTAATGCACCAACATCCTTTCAAAGAGCAGTTATAGGAATCTTTTCTGATATGCTTAATGACTCTATGGAAATATTTATGGATGACTTTACCCCTTATGGTGTGTCTTTTGAGGATGCATTATAGAATATTGAAAAAGTATTTAAACGATGTGTTCAAGCTCACCTCTCCTTAAATACCGAAAAATGTCATATGATGATGAGTGAAGGAGTAGTACTTGGACATTTTATTTCATCTCAAGGAATTCAGGTAGATCCATCCAAAATATAAGTCATTCAGAACCTTCCTATTCCTAGAACACAAACAGATGTGAGAATTTTCTTAGGACATGCAGGATATTACAAGAGATTTATTAAAAAAATTTCCAAAATAGCTTCTCCTTTGTTTGTGTTACTTATGAAAAACGTTGAATTCAAGTGGACTAATCTTTGCCAGGAAGCATTTGTTGAACTCAAGCATCAGTTATCTACAACTCCTATTTTAAGGGGACCTGATTGGGCACTTCCCTTTCATATATTCTCTAATTCTTCGGATACTGCAATTGGACCTGTCTTGGGACAAGAGGAAAACCATCTTCCTTATGATATCTACTTCATTAGTAAGAATATGACTCCTACTGAGCTTAATTACATAGTTACCGAAAAGGAATTTTTAGCAGTTATTTATGCTATTATTAAATTTTGACATTACATTACTGGTTACTCTACTTTTGTCCATACTGACCACTCGTATATTAAGTATTTAATGAACAAATCTGTCACAAATGCTTGAGTCACTAGATGGTTATTGTTATTACAATAATTTGATATTACAATTGTAGATCGACCAGGAAAAGAAAATGTAGTTGATGATTTCCTTTCTCGGTTAAAAGCTGATGATAATAATCCAGTAGATGATTCCTTTCCCGATGAATATTTATTTGTAGTATCGGCTCTCTTACCGTGGTATGTAGAAATTTCCAATTATCTAGTTGCAGGGAATTTACCGTCACACCTATCCCATCGAGAGAAAAGAAAAAGCATTCAACAAAGTGCTCAGTATAGCTGGATAAGTGGGTGTCTTTTCTACATAGGAGTTGATCATGAAATCCGAAGATGCATTAGAGAAGATGAGGCTTATGATGTACTAAAAGCTTGTCATGATAGCCCTTGTGGAGGGCATTTTGCTGATAAGATAAAGACACATACAATTCTTAGGATGGGTTATTATTAGCCCTCACTCTTTAAAGATGAAAATAAATACGTCCAGGCCTGTGATAGCTATCAGAGAATGGGTCAACCTAATCATAGAGATGAAATGCCATTAAACCCCCAGGTAATACTTGAACCATTTGAAAGATGGGCCTTATACTTTGTAGGACCCATTAATCCTCCATCCAACCAAAGAGTTTATATATTGGTTTGCACAGATTATATGACTAAATGGGTGGAGGCTAAAGCACTCGTTAGAGCTAATGAAGAAGTTGTCTTAGCTTTCCTATTTGAAGAGATCTTTGTTAGATTTGGAGTGCCTAGAGAGCTAGTTACAGATGGAGGACCTCCTTTCACTTCTCATGGTTTTAAAGCCACCCTTCAAAAATATCATATTCATCATAGAATGACTACACCATACCACCCCCAAGCCAATGGACAGGTGGAAAGTAAAAACAAAGTAATAGAAGCCATTCTAAACAAAACAATGAAGGAAAACCGAAAGGATTGGTCTCAAATGCTCCCTGAAGCACTATGGGCTTACAAAACTACTTAGAGAAATACTACAAGATTTTCCCCCTATGGATTGGTTTATGGTAAAAGTGTTTTTTTTCCTGTGGAATTTGAAATTAAAACCTTAAGGACTGCTTTGGCTATTAACCTTGATTTGACTAATGCACAGATAGCCAGGTTAAATCAGCTTCACTAATTGGATGAAAAAAGGTTAGATGCCATTCATCAGACAACTATGATCCAACAACAGAGAACAAAATGGCATGATAAAATCATCAAGCATAAGTAATTCCAAAAAGGTAATTGGGCTTTATTGTATGACTCTCAGTTTGAAAACTTTCAAGGGAAGCCACGTACAAGATGGCTAGGACCTTATGAAATAGATATTGTTTTTCCCAATGGAACAGTAAGGCTCTTAACAATTGATGACTCTAAAACACCGTTATTAGTAAATGGTCATCGGCTCCATCTGTACCGGTGCCCCATTTCCAAAGAAGATTTTAAGGCCACCTGCATGGCAGATTCACATTATCTCTTGTTAGGGGAGCCTCCTACCCCTCATTTAATTTAATTTTTCTGAATTATATTTCTAGCATTACAATTATATTTCTTAACTAATAATCCCTGTCAAGGGCTGGCATGTTACAATTGGTTATTTTGCAGATTCTCGATTCACGAAAGGCTTACCAAGAAAGGACAATCTCACTACAAGCAGATCCCAGCTTCATTTCGTGAAGCATTGTTCCTCTTATTTCAACCCATTCATAGTTCATTCCCCATCTTCTAGTGCTCTTTCAACATTTCTATCATTCATTCCCCCCCTCATTTCTTTTCCCCTTTTCATGTCATTTTCCCCATCTTTCCCATTGTTGAAACAACACTCTTCAACAACATTTTCCCTATTTTTCCCAGTGCTCAAACAACACTCTTCAGCAACATTTTCTCTATTTTTCCCATTGCTGAAACACCACTTTTTAGCAACACTTTACCCACTTTTCCCGTTGTTGAAACACCATTTTTTTTTTTCAAATACATCACCATGCAGCATTTCCTGTCATGAAATCATCTTCTTCAGTTCTTTCATTCTTACTTATCTTATTTCTCATGCTAGTTCTACCCTTTCATTGCCTTTTCCTATGATTAAATAGACCTCTAATATAATCTCCCTCATGTTTCAAAAATATTCCAAAAGTTCTCCCATGAATATTTCCGATCTGTTATGAGCAAGCACTATATTTTTTGAAGTATGAATTAAAGGTAAACATGAGGTATGTAAATTTTATATGTAAGTACAATTAAACTATGGTTGAATGAGAAGATTTCGTTTATTATTACCACAATCCCCACACACTTAGAGTCATCATTTCAGCCGTAGTTGGCGGGGGGGGGGAAATCGAAACTTTACACCATCATTTCACAACAAGTCGATTACTCTCATTTTTCTTACCCATTACCTCATCTCTTCACCATCATTCCATGTTCTCATTCACAAAACTTACTCTGTTCAAGTGCGGTAACTTGGCTCTTTGACTGTGCATTTTACCAAAGCTGATTAGCTATGGGAGGACCTCCTATTTGACATGAACCCGCTACGATAGCCGTGCTCGAATTATACCCTGAAGTATATCATATTTTTTCAGCAAGCAGGCTGGGTAGGTTATTTTCAGAGGCTTCAGGAATTTGATCCACAACAGGTTCTTGAATTTGCACGAAACTTTAAGGAAGATCATTCTATTGTTCAAGGAGTTCGGATTCCAGTCTCAAAGGGTGACATAGCACAGGTTTCGGGCCTTCCTATCACTGGCATTTGACGGTTCAACCAAAAAAATATCATTCTTAATGCACAACAGGATTTTCTCCTGCTAGGAGAACAAGTTGAGCCTAAAGGCCAGGGTGTCCCACTCAAATCGCTGCCACGTCCTTGGCCGAAAGTTGCAGAATTTGTTAAACATTACCTCACCTGTGAAGGCCGATACTAGGTAGTTTACTAGCATGATTTTGTCTTGTTAAATCATTTAAGACATGGTTTACTGTTGAATATTCCTTATTATTTACTTGGATGTCTTAGAAATATGTCGCACTATTGTAGACAGGTAAAATTCCCCCTCCTTTCCCTCACCCATCACCGTCTCGTCCAGTTACTAATCCGAAAAGGTTTTTTTCAAAAAAACCTTCCCTTGAACAATCCACCCATAAACCCTCAACAAGCTGCTGAAAATCTTCAGGAAATTGCTGAAAATCCCCATGAACAGTAACCACAAAACACCCTTGACCCTCTAGAAATTCCACTCGCAGAACCAATTGACCCAATTAACCCTACTACCATACCAAGTCCATCCCAATTTAGCATAATCATATGATCCTACTGTTCATATCACTAGTGATGATTCTCAAGCAGATAACCCCCCCTCCTCTACTCACAAAAGGAAAAGGAAAACCACGACCGCCTTTCTACCAAAAAGATGAACAAGGGCCTCAACCAAAGTAGCCACCACTCTTGATATCCCTCCCCCTTTAGAAGAACCCACTCATAAAAGAAAAAAGCAAACTACTAATCTCCCTACCTTTTTACCTAGAAGACGAATGAGGGCGTCAACCGAAGCAACCATCATTGTCACCACCCTAGACTCTCAACCCATTCTTCTAAAACCCCATACACCACCATAACCCCAAATCTCGGAATATTTACCTGTCTCACCCAGGGGCACTAAAACACAAGAACCAGATGCCCAGGGTACTGCGACATTATTTTCTTCAGAACAAGTAGCTATCACACAAGAACTAGCTACTCATTTAGTAGCTATCACACAAGAATCAGTTGTTGATGTACAAGAACTAGATGCCCAGGATGCTACACATCATGTAGTTGTTACACAAGAACCAACTACTCATTCAGTAGCTGCCACACAAGAACCAGCTACTCATTTAGTAGCTTCCACACAAGAACCAGCTATTCATTCAGTAGTTGCTACACAAGAACCAGATGTGACTGTTACACAAAACCCAGTCACACTGGCTTCCCTCTTACAAGAAAATGAGTTTCTAATATCAAAACTAGAAGCTTACAAGAAAGAATTGGTAATGGCAAGGGAAGCATATGACAACGAGCTTAATTTTTACACCTTAGCTCACGCAGCATCCATGGCAGAGAAAAAGATAGAAAAGGATCAGTATAAAGAATACATGTGCAGCTAATGCGGGAATATTTATCATCAAGCGGGATATAAATTAGATCAAATCCTAATGACGATAGAATCTACATCTTCTGCAGTCAAAGAGAAACACTCTACTGTTACACAAGAACCAGTAGGGCCTTCAAAAATTTCAGAAAAAGAAACTATTTCACAAGTACCCTGGCCTACTGTAACTATTAAATCTAAAGTTCCTATATTTTCTACTCAGACTATACCTCAGCCTACCACTTGCAATGCTGAAACACAAACTGAACCATGGGATGAACAGGAAATAATGAACAAGTGGAGGAAAGAGTATGCCATTTCGCAAGACAAAATCTTGCAAGAGCATAAATTACTTTGGCATAACCACATATATTCAAACTGGGAGGTTTTGGAGCAAATACTCCAACAAGCTCGCGCCCATAAGAACCAGAATAAAGAGTTAAAAAGAAAATTTCTCCTGATGTTTGATTTGCACAGAAACTATTGGCTGCCAGAAAACCATCTTTAAATTACTCTCTTTTCCTTACAGAACACCTTGTATTCTTTCAGATAAAAGCAATCAAAGATGGAAGACCCCATAAGGTGTTTAAATCTGAAGATTTTGTGCAAACGTTTGCAGAGGCCTCTACTAGTGACCAACATTTACTGTGTGAATTATATCTTCATAATGAAGCCATTCCTGAAAACAGAAACCTTAGTCTTAACCCTCTTGTTGGTGATATCCAGATTCGGGCATTTGCCTCTTTCCTTGCCAACCAGATTGCATGGCACAATGCTTTTCTAGTGGCCAGGCATAATGAAGATAACTGTCTCCTTTGGATACGGCTAGAACCACAAAACACTGCCACCTTTGTTGCAAAATATTATCAATTTCTGAACAAACCAGAGATGACTCAACACATGCGGCAACTATAGGCAACAGTACTCCAGGACTGTCAACACTTTATTAAGGCCAAAGAAATTGCTACCTTAAGAGAAAATAACATGTTTTGGAAACAATATTCTAAGGAAAATCAGGAGTACAATCCTTTCAGTCCTATTAATCTTGAAACAGCAATCTCCAGGGTACCCGATTACATCAAATGTGTCAAGAAATGCACTGAAAATTGGATAGGGTATCACTTTGATTTTCCTATTCTATCGATGCTAATAGAGGAATATCATGCTCATCATAGGTTGGCCAAGAAGGATGAAGCAGAAACCTGGAAAAAGCTGAAAAATGTGCAAGGATTCAAAGCTTCAACAAACAGTATCTTCTATAGCTAATGCATAAGTAACTTGCATGCCAAGAGCCAGTATCCAGATTCTGATTCAGATTGAAGTTCCCTGAGGACATGCAACCTTTTTAGTTGGGGGGGATGTTAGGACCCTGTAATGTACCTTTTCGCTCATACATTTTGCTATCATTCCACCCTTTTCTAGTCCATATTTAAAGTCTATATTATCACTTTATCTATTCTTCCAAAGGTATATAACGTTTCTTCTCTTTACTATATGTTTAACTTGTTTTACATGTAATTTTACATTACTTTCATACTTAGCCATTAATTGAAAATATATAGTTGCTAAAGCAGTTTGAAGACTGTAGTTAATTCATCGTTGCTGTCTGAAGACCGCGTTGTTGAAACAGTCAAAACAGTACGCAAATCCCGTTGCTGAAACAGTTCGTGATTTGCGATGCTAAAATAGTATTTCAGGTACAGTAACAACAAGAAAAGATAATTAAGGGAGTTGTTACACTGGCCGCAACAATTGCACCTCGAAGCCAGAACTATCATAATCATTGTAACAACATTCTTGCTATGGAAGAACAGAATATCCTATTCCAGTATAGAAGATCAGATCAGGTTAAGAATAGGATTTGTATGACATAATCAAATGTGTAATAGATGTCTCCTCTTTAAATAGAGGAGACATCAGCATTAGAAGGGGAATTATGGAAGGCTTAGTTCGAAAGGGAATTACAGAGAAGGAACGTGAACCGTTTTCTAATATGTTACATTTGACAGATGAATAAAATATTGTTCTGGGCATTTCTTCTTAATTTCCTTTTCTGGGGAATCTTGTGAGAAGGAAAGGGCCCACCTTCCTCACAAGATTCACCCATTAATTTTTGTAGTGTTTTAATAGTTATTTTCATCCACGCCTTTTTAAAACTCTGTTTTGCTAAAATTATTTATGAATTATTGGAACTCTGTTATCTATTGCTGAAACTCTGTTTCCATTGATTATTGTATTGTTTTCATATAATTCATTCCTAGGTAATCGTTGATTATTTAAATTGGTAATCTTGTTTACAGAATGATTTTGTGAAAGAGTGATAGTCAGAAACAGGTGCTGAAGATTCCTACTTAGGGAATAGGGTCCTGTTCTTTGTTATAGCAGAATTGGTATTTTCTTCTGTAGATTGGTTTCTTTTCCTAGATTGATGTTTTCTTAATGTAATCTAGGATTCTTCTGATAATTTTCTGCAATAGAAAGATTGATTTTTCTATAACTCAAAGTATAACTTCAGTTTGTTTGAAGCAAGGTGTGATTAGTGTGATTTTTACGACAACTTTTCATTGCTTTTGAGATTGAGCATATACAGTGTGTGATTGCCTTTGAAATAAATAGACTTCCCCGAGTTGACAATTTATGTAGCATTTGATTGTTTAAATTAATAAGCAATTAAAGTGACCAACATCATGTAGACTAGAATTTGAGTGCACAAACCATACTGCAGAATATGAAGCCTTGATCCAAGGGCTTTATAAAGAAATAGGGTTAAATGTCAAATACTTGAAAGTATATGGTGATTCTGAAATTTTCATAAGACAAGTAAGAAATACCATCCATTGTCTTTCAGGTCATCTCAAACATTATCAAACCCTTGTGCAAGACCTTACCACTCAATTTTTAGCATTCAACATCTGTTCTATCCCTAGAACTCAAAATACATCAGCTGATTTGTTAGCTAATGTTGCATCCAAACTCCTCCCTGCTGAAGATTACAGTCCTGATAGATTTTTAGTCGAATTAATCTTTCAACCATCTGTTCCTGATAATATCACAAACTGGAGAGTATTCTATCATGATGAAGATATATTGAATTTCTTGACTTCAGAGAAATCCTATGATCAACAAATTATTGATGAAAATGATCATGATCTTCAAATACCTCAAAAAGTAATGAAAATCCTATTCCTAAATTTGTTGTTAAGCTTGAAGACCTATATGATATAAAATACAGATTCAAGAAATTTAATAATGCTAAACTTCAAGTTCTACTTTGAAGTTTGAATTAGTAAATCTTGGCTCTGAGTCTAAACCTCAAAATGTTAATCTAGGACTTGAGTTAACTCTAGAGGAAAGAACTGCTTTCATCAAAATTCTGAGTGGGTATAAAGATATTTTTTCTTGGAATTATGAAGACTTAAAAAATTATGATACTTCTGTTATTCAACATACAATTCCAATCATTTCTGATGTCAAACCTATTCAACAGAAGTTAAGAAAAATTCATCCAAATCTTGAAAGTCAAATCAAGGAAGAACTCAATAAACTTTTAAAAGCCAAAATCATTTTTCCTGTAAGGCATTCTAATTGGGTTTCCAACATGGTACATGTCAGGAAGAAGAAGGGAGATATTAGAATCTGCATTGATTTTTGAAATTTAAACAAGGCATGTCAAAAGGACAATTTCCCATTACCAACGATGGAACAAATACTTCAAAAGGTAGCTGGTTCTGAGCTCATGTCTTTTCTTGATGGTTTTCTAGGCTATAACCAAATATTAGTACATCTAGATGATAGGCTGAAAACCACTTTCAGAACCAAATGGGGAACCTATGCTTATCAGAAAATACCTTTTGATTTAGTAAATGCAGGAGCTACTTTCCAAAGAGCCATGGATATAGCATTTAAGGGTCTGATTAATAGATCAATTGTTATTTATCTTGATGACATAGCATTATTTTCAAAGAAAAGAGCCAATCATCTACATGATCTGAAACGAATATTTGAGAGATGTAGAAGATTTGGTATCTCTTTAAACCCAAAGAAATCCTTCTTTTCTCTCAATCAAGGAAAACTATTAAGGTTTTTTGTGTCAAAAGAAGGTATGTATATTGACCCTCAGGATAGAGTGAAAGAAATTTCTAATATTTCTTTACCTCATAACAAAAAATCCATGTAATCATTTCTAGGGAAAATCAATTTCATAAAAAGACTCATCCCTGATTTTTCTCAAATTGTTTTACCTATGCAGAATATGATTAAGAAAAATTTAGTATTCAAATGGGGATATAAAGAGAAGGAAGCCTTTGATACAATCAAACATGACATCATTAATGCACCTGCATTGAATACTCCTGATTTTTCTAAAGATTTTATTCTATATACCTTAGCTACTGAAACATCTTATGTTGTTGTTTTAACATAGCTCAATGATCAACAAATAGAAGCACCAATTTCTTTCTTTAGCTCAAATCTGCAAGGAGCTGAGCTCAATTATTCCGATGTAGAAAAACAAGCTTTCGCCATGTTTAAATCAATTAAACATTTAGATCTTTTCTCCTAAAGACACATACAAAAATTATTGTCCCATTCTCTGCAGTGAGACAATTGTTAATTCAAAAAGAAGTAGGAGAAAAGAGAGATAATTGGGTAACAGCTTTGCAAGAATATGATATTGATATTAAACCAGCCAATATTGTTAGAGGACAAGGTTTTTGCAGATTTTTAGTAGGAGTTCACAACATACCAGAACATCAAGATCAAGCTAATGTTGTTCAAGCAAATCAAATAAGTATTATAGATTCTGAATCTGAATATGTTGATCTGATCTTTTACTTGAAAAATGGGTATGCTTCTTCTAATCTTAGCTATAAGAACAAACGTGCTCTAAGATTAAAAGAAAAAAATTATGAAGTCATTGATGATGTGTTATTCAGAAAAAATTATGATTAAATTCTATTAAGATGTCTTGAAAATATTGAAGCAAAAAAGGTATTGCAAGAATTACATGATGGACCAACAGGTGGACATTTTGCAGGTGATACCACAGCTCACAAAATAATCCATGTTGGATATTATTGGCCTACCCTTTTCAAAGATGCACATGATTATGTGAGGAAGTGCGAAATTTTTCAAACTACTAGTGGAAGACAAAGGAAGCCATCTTTTCCTTTGTAGCCAGTAAGCATTGAGCAACCATTTGAGCAATGGGGGCTTGATATTATTGGTGAAATAATACTTCATTCTTCCAAACAACACAGATACATCCTTACAGCAATAGATTACTTCACAAAGTGGGTAGAAGCAATTCCTTTAAAGGTAGCCAATTCTGATGCAATTATTGATTTCATCGATCAATTCATCATTACCAGGTTTGGTGTACCTAACGTTCTTGTCTTTGAAAATGCATCTTACTTTTTTGGAAATAGTATAATGGAATTTGCAATCAAAAGAGGTTTTAAATTGAAATATTCAGCAAATTATTATCCACAAGGTAATGGTTTAGCTTAATATACTAATAAAAATCTCATCAAAATCATTAAAAAGACCATTGATCATAATCAAAAGAATTGGCACAAGTCTTTAATTTTTGCATTATGGGTTGATCGTATTACTTATAAAGCTTCGATAAGAACTTCACCTTTCAATATAGTTTATGGAAAAGAAGTTGTGATACCATCAAATTTAGTTCTCCCATCATTAGCCCTAGTTCAATTTATTGAAGAAAATCCTTCATCATCTATTCAGTTGAGATTTGATCAAATTCTTAAATTAGAAGAAGATAGAGAGAAAGCAAAAAGTATTCATGAAAAACATCAACAACTTGTAAAATATTCTTTTGATTCAAGTTCTGCTGGATCTAAAACTTTGCAAATTGGTGATCTTGTTCTGAAATGGGATAAAGCACATGAAGATAAAAGTAAGCATACCAAATTTCAAAAGATGTGGCTTGGACCATTTCAGATTGCTGAAAAGATAGGCTCATATACATTCATTCTCCAAGATTTAACAGGAAAAAGAGAATCTCTTCTTGTAAATAGGCTTATATTAAAGAAATTCTTTTCATAAGGAGGTAACCCCTTCTTACCTGTACATATTCCTTTCTACAATTTTTGTTTTTTTTTGTAAATAAAGGTTGTTAATAGTCTCCAATTGATTTTTTACTATTAGAAAATGTCTTAGGAAGAATATTATAAATACTAATTTTATGTAAATAAGAATTTTTATAGAAATGATTACAGTTTTGGATAGTTTAAAATAAAATGTTAAACTTTGAAAATTTGTTCAAAACATTTGCATGATCTTTTGAAACCTTGAGAAAATGTAAATCATTATAAGTTTATTGAGCAGAGAAAGGTTATCTTTAAAAAGTAATGACTTTTCCAAGCTTTGGCATTCAAATAACTCTAAATATTGTCATCCATTTATTCTTAAGGATAAAATCTTTTCACCCCATCCGTTAAGGTTGTGATTTTATAGAATGTAATTCTAAGAAATTATATGTCAAAATTAACAGATAAGAGGTCTCATCACGAGCCTGCTTACCATGATCATAAGGAGTAATAAAACTGACATTACCAACACTGCATACCAAAAGAGGGTAATGGCTTATAATTATAAGACAAGGGGTCTCATCACGAGCCAGCTTGTTCAGTTTGATTACAACTAGTGAATGGCATTGTTATCAACTGGCTACCAACTGGCTACCAAACTAGAACGATGGCTTTTAAATTAAAAATAAAAAGAAGAAAAAGATAAGATACAATGTCTTATGAATTTATCTTTTAAATAATTTCAATCTTAGTCGGATGGGACAATGAATTGTTAATGGTTAAAAGGTAACCCTGTCGAAACTATGAACATTTGCAGGCAACAGAGGCCATGCCTATGAAAAATAGAGTAAAACACAAAAGCTAGAATTGGAGGAGCCCCCTACTTCATTATTATCAACCAATCAAACCTCGAGAAAACCAAAATGTTTTTATTCTTGAGGAGTTAGAAAGAAATTGTAAGTGATTTTTATTCTTTTTTCGAAGTTAGGTTTTATTTAAAAATTTCTCTAAGATAGTTTTCATTATCTTTAAAAAAAAATTATTTACTAGAAATATAGTATTCATTTTATTTTTTCAGAGATAACTGTTTCTTCCAGTGAATCGCCAATTGTTGTAAGGTAGAAAAACCCTCCCTATTTCAAAAGTTTAGAGTAAATTTCATTTAGAAATAGGTCCCCTTTTTCTTTTTAGGAATAAAAGACTTAGAGGAAATCCAATCATTTTGAATAAAACAAATAAAAAGTTCATTGATTAGAAAAACATATATTGCATATCACAAAGCACGAGTGCATATAGACAAATGAAATATTGAAAATCTCCAATCCGATGAAATATAAAGTATTTTATCGCATCAACATAATACATAAAAGTATTCATATTAAACAAATTCTGATGTGATAAAGTAATCGCAATCGCAAATCGGAGATATCTTAAAACTTGACATTTGTTTTGAAAAATTCCAATGCAATAAGAACAAATCGCAATCGCAAATCACAAAGGTTTTAAGTTGTCAAATTTGTTTTGAAAGACTCCAATGCAATGCGATTAATCGCAATTTCATTTCAAAAGAGCAATGATACATAGACTTGTTTTATAAATTCTGATGCGATATAACCCATCGCAAGTTGCAAATGTAAAAACGAAAAGATAACCCCTTGTTCGGTCAATTGCAAAACTCCGATGTGATGCGATTTATCGCAATCGCATTTCGGAGGAACAAACATCATATTTGCTCATTCTAAAAAACGTCGATGCAATGTGCCCCACCATCATCGCAATCACAAAATCGACAAATATCATTTACAACTTACTCTGTTTGAAAATAGCCGATGCGATATACTATCATCGCAAACGGAAATCGGCGGAGATCATGATATGTTATCCTTGTTGAAAATTCCCGATGAGATCAATACTTAATCTTTATGTTTGTTTTATACTACGCATATGTTATTTATTCATCACAATCTCAAAATTCAAAAAAAAAGTTTTTATTCTCATTCCAAAAGCGCCGATCCCCAATTGTACGTTTATTATTAAATATAAAATCAAACAAATAATGATGATTGATTCTATTTTGAATGCGTGAGTGTGACTCTTTAGAGGGAATTTAAGTTTTAAAAATGAGTTAATAAATGAAAATCAAGGAATAGATCTTTTCATATAGTTGTTCTCCTTATTGAATTTTCACCACGTCTAAAAGCCTTTCTCCTTTGCAGAACCACAGAACACCCAATCCTTTCATTCGCTGAGCAAGAGAGACATTACCATATGACAAAATGTCTAAGATATCTAAGAAAGAAAAGGTTGTTGCCACTGAAAATTTCATTGCTATTCCCATCGTACTAAAAGAAAAACCAGTGAAACTTAAGTTGCTACAGACACATCATGCCAAGGACTTGGAAAAATGACTTGGGAAGATGTATATAACTTAATTGAAAAATAAAACCCTAAATTCACTGAAGTAAAAGCAACATTCCCTGATGAAGATGACTCAGATTCTAATTTTGAGACTTCTCTTAAAGCGCTTGCAAATTCGTTCCTTCATATAACTGCAGCTCAGGCAAACACTTTCCCTTACTATGGTGTAATTCGATGGATAATAGACAATGTTACCATCCAAAACAGGACCTTTGTTTCAACTATGGGAAAAATGTTTGGGTCTTTCAGAGAAGAGGACATAAAGGCAATGTACCATCTTCCAGACCTTCAAAAGGCCTACAACAAAGATTTTATTACATATTTTTCTGCAAGTAATGAAAATCAGTCTGAGCCAATCAGAGAATGGAGGAAAGCTCCAGAGAAGCATAAAAATGAATCATCAGTTATGTACTCCATGGATTCCCTTTCACCTCCATATTGTTATGCCGCTGCAATGATGTGCAGACTATTTGGAAATGATAATTCAGCTAGATTTTCAATTCAAATGGTCCCCTTAATCCATTTTGTGGTGAATTCTAAAATCATGGATTGGGCAGTTATCCTTTCAAATAATATAGCCAATAGAATCCTAGAGTATAGAAAGGATAAAAACACTGGAAACGTAACCCCGTTTTACTGTTGTGCCTACATTTTAGATGCCCTATGTTTTAACTCTGAATTTCCCTTTCTTGGCTAGAAATGGACCCCCAAAGATCTCGTTCCCATTCATATTTACCATAATTTATTATGGAAGGTGCATTTTAAAAACCATGTTTATAGAATTTGTCACGGTTTCCTCATCCTTGTCTATCAAACCTTTTTTAACCAATTCCCTCCTCGGCTTTTTGAAAAAGCCAAGACTGATATATCCTAGATTGGTGACTGGTTTGGAGAAGATAAATTTACTTTTGTCAGAATATTTGGGAGTATAGTGGAGCCCCATATTTTACCTCTGTATGTCCCAGACAAACTATTAGCACAAGAAATCTCCTACCAGTTAATAGTAGAAGGTATGTCAAGGTCTCTCAAGAATAACAAGAAACTAATGTGCCTACTTTTCCATTTCATTGTGGGCATTATACACTTAATAACTTCACACATGCTTAGAAGGAGGTCATCAAAATAAGGGATTTGAAGCTCTCTACAGTCCCAAGCAGGCAGTATGACCCAAAAAAATTTTCATTTGATTTCACAAATTTATTTTCAATTTCTCGATTTGAGCATGAGCCTGACGAATTTGATGATTTATTTGTTTCTGTTGATAAATTTTTCCAAGTCTATGACTTGGCTAAATCCAAATTTTAGACTAAAGATATGAATAAATTCATGATGTTTAGAAGTCAGAGATTGCTAAAATCTCCTCTTGACTAATTAAGAATTATTTTGCAAGAATCTGAAAATACAAAAATAGAGCAGAAGGAAAAAGAAGATGCAACTAGTAAAGCAGAGAAAGAAGCATCTACCAGCAGAATCAATGTACGGACTAAAAAGGGAATCACAGGAACTAAGGCTGATAAATAGAATGAAAACATTGGCAGAAAGATTGATGTAAATATTGAGAAAGGAGAGACAGCTAGCAAGGCTAGTTTTCAAACAGAAAAAGAAGGCACAGGCATTTAGACTAATTTGCAAACCAGGAAAGAAAATATTGGTAATAAGCCAGATAATCAACTTGAAGGAGAAAAGGCCACGGAGAAAGTGGTGGATTCTACTGAGGTTATTATTACTTCCCATTTGCTAAATTAATATGAACAATTTTTTCAGCAAATAGGTTCACAAAATAATCCTCAAGTTGACATTATGAAAGACCAAGATATGGAAATCATCCCTGAGCATCCTACAGAAGAACTTGTGTTGAAAGTAGAAGATATTCCTCCTCTAGATATCTTTTATAGTCCTAAGCATAGGGCTATTGTCAGGAAGCAGAGGAAGAGAAGAAGAACAGATCAAGAGTCTCTTTCAACATCACAAGTTGAACTGATGAACATTGTTTGGAAAAATACTGAGGTGAATCCTTTAGAGGATCTCACCAAATTGTCACAATATGCAGGTGCCTATAGTGCAGCCACAATAGACGAGGCCTCGGAATTCACCCAAATAATGAAACAAAAGGAAGTAAAGATAGCTATGCTGGAGGAAAAAGCTACAAAAAATCAACAAAACATTATGCAATTAGAATAGAAGTTGCAAGATGAAAAGCTCAAATCTAACCAGTTGGAAGAGCAACTTGATATTGAGAAGAAAAAGCTCGATCAACAAGCCCTAAATAATCTTCAGCAGTTAAACCAAGAAGTGGAATAGTTACAAACCTTACTCCAAAATGAGAAAACTGCTAAGGTTGAACAAGAGAAAATATTCCAAGCAAGATTGGACAAATTTAGGGATTACCCTAAATTAGATCAATTTAAAACAGAAGCTCTTGAAACAAACAAACCACTGTCTCAGCATCTGAATGAACTATGTCAAAATATGGCACAAACTGAGCCCTTATGTGAAATAGCATCATCTCTTATAGATGAAGGAATCAGCCTTAGGCACAAATTTGATGATGCAGATGAGAAAATTTTTGAATTTCTTTCATGGCAAGACTCAGAGTAGGGAAGGAATGCAAAGATTCCTAGAATTGAAGAAAGGTACAAAGAAATTATATTTACTAAATGGGAAAAACAATTGATCAAAGGAGAAAGAGTCACATCAAGAGCCAAAACTATGATGAATAATATAACACAGCTGGTTAATGATAGTTTATGTGCCACCAATTTGATTTCAGATTGTGTTCTAGGAAAATTACCAAGGGTAAAAGAGATTGATACCAGGTGGAAGCAAGAATTAGTTAATAAGAATCAGCAAATCAGCAAACTTCAAGGAATTTCATGGGATACTATGTGGACATTTATAATCAAGCCAAATAGTTAGAAAATGGCAATTAAATGCCTTTCTAATGCCATTAGTTGCATCATTTCAGATTTTTCTGATGCCACGTACATTGGTCAGTTACATTCGAGGCTAAGTCATCCAGCAGAGGTTAAAGATATGCTCAAAATTTGCCACCTTCGCACATTGAATGCAGGGGAAAATCAATGAATCTGTTCCATTGTAATATTGCAAGTCTATTTCTAGATTTTCGATGATATATTGTAGCAATAGATTTAGTTATTTTGTTATTAAGTTCCTATTTAAACACCCTTCATGCATTTAGAAAGGGGTCCTGAATTTGTAATATTTTTGACTTGGATGTTACATTTTTGTACTCCATTGACTATTATATTTTTATAAAGGATCACATCTAGTGGTTTATGAAAAATTACCTCTGAGAATTGCATTTCTGTACCTTAGAGTTTGTTTTACATTGAAGTACTGGATCTGGATATTGATTTGCATCTAGAAAAGTATCAAGATGAATCTGGTATTTCTATCGATTTACTGTTATTTTTCTTATGTTATAAGATATTCTCTTTAAATTTTCTATCATTATATGTACTTGTTTTACAAATATTTCTTTATAAATATCATTTTTGAGTGTATAGAAATATTTCATCTTTCACAGTGTATACAAATGATATATAAAATGATGAATACAATGTGTTATTATTAATCTGTTTAATTTCTTAAACAGAGTCATCATTATTTGATGCTGCATATTTTAGTTAAATTATAATGCATTATCATGGTTATTGCTTTGATTGGAAAAATATTAAAGTTGTATTCATATTTGAAACCCGGGTTAAGTTTTAGAATTATTTATCAGTTATAGATTAAATTAGATAGATAATTTCAGTCATTTTAGTTCCAGCTTTTAATCATCCAATTATTCCATTACCAACCCATTTAGTTATTAGGAAACTGATCCTATAAATCCAATCAGAGCCACCACACCAAACAGAAAAGGAGCTGTCCTAAGGTCCCGACCGGTAGGTTTTCCCCCCAATGTTTGAAGCAGTGATTTTCTACGCTTCAATAGGTACGTCAACTTGAAGTGTATTGCAGGATACCAAAGGATCAAGGATGATGAAACCAAGCATTAGGGGAATTTTAAGGTCTAAAATGGGCCTCCTAAGGAAATTATAACATAATAATGGAAATAATATAATAAGATTAGATTAAATCATCAAATTTTAGAGGGAAAAAAGAAAAAACTATTTTTTCAAATCGTATTTTCAACTTATCTCCCTATGGGTTTACTCAAATTTTGACTGGAAACACTCGTGGGATGCATAATTTGATTCCTCATCCAAGGATTACCCATGTTCCATAATTTCTATGGACCCTACTACATCAAAAATTAGAAATATATGAAAAACGTAATTCCAATCACATTTTTTCATATATTTCTCATTTTTTTGATGTAGTAAGGTTCATAAAAAGTATGCAACATGGGTACTCCTTGGATGAGAAATTAAATTTTGCATCGAACTGATAGTCCCGCTCAAAATTTGAGTAAAACCTTAAGGAGATAATTTGAAAATATGAGTTGAAAAGTAGTTTTATTATTTTATTATATTTTAATATTTTTTATTTTTTACTCCAAAAATGGTGAATCATACCCCATGGTTGAAATCATCATCTTTAATCCTATTGGTTCATATAAATTTTATTTTGGTTGTACGTTTTTCTTAGGACGCCCATTTTAGACCTCAAAATTCCCCTAATGATTCAATTTACTTCATTAAGTTTGGAAGGTGCAAATCGTATTCGGTGGGAAGCCCAAACTCAAGAGGACACGAAGAAACACGGTAAGGTATTAACCTCTTGGAACGGTTTTGATACTACACTAATAAGACAATTCTATCCATTAGCATACATGCCAAAATATATTATGGATTGGCAAAACTTTATGCAATTAAAGTGTCTAAGTGTGCAAAGCTATACTCAAGAGTTTAGAATAAGAGAACTAATATTGGGTGTAGATTTATCATCAAAAGATAATTTGTTGAATACATTAGAGGTTTTCATAGCTATTTGAGACATACCATACTCATGTTTAACCCTAAACTTTTAGATGAGGTTTCTGTACAGGCTACACACCTATAAGAAATAGGGAAAAAATTTCCACAAGAGGGAAAAAAAGACATTTAAATGTGGAGACAAAGGAAAGGGTAAGTTCAAAGGAGAAGGGAAGAAGAATGCTTCCATCAAGAAAGAGGGAGAAAAATTAACATAAAATCATTGTGAAAAATATGGTCACGATGAAGAACATTGTTGGAAACTTCACGCTGAGATGAGACCCAAACATTTTAACAAAAAAGGGAAGAATAAGATAGATACAACTAAAATACATGATTTAGGATCTAATTCAGGAGATGAAACAAAGATCAAAATGATGGGCTTGAAAGGCAAGGGCATAGAAATCACTAGTTCTTCAAGTTTTTCTAATGATACTCAAGATGAGAAAACAAGAATTGAACTTTCCCATATTCGAGTTATTTCAAAGCATACCAAAATTGATACACTCTTTGATAATGGTTCACAAGAAAATCTTATTTCTGAAAACTTAGTCAAGAAGTTTAATTTAGATACCATTACTCATCCAAGACCTTATCCTTTAGGCTGGATATGCAAGAATGTAAATTTTCAAGTGACGAGGAAATGAACATTTAGGTTTGCAATTACAACAAACTTTATTGATGAAGTTGAACTTGATGTAGTTCCACTTGATATTTCTGGTATTTTTTGTGGAAGCCCATATATTTATGATATGAAATATATTTTTCATCACCATGAAAACAAGTATCACTTGTTCAAAGATGGTATTGGGTAAATTATTAGAGGATATCGACAGAAGCAAAATCTTTCACTTGTGAATGTCAGAAAAATGAAGAGAATTATTAACTCTAGCAAGAATTGTGTGCTATTAATGGTCAAACAAAAGAATGATGATGAAATGAATCTTTTCACTGTTGTGATTCAAATTCGAAATCTGATTTGGTTGAGTTTGTTAACCAATATGATGAGATGTTTCAGGATCCTAAGGGTTTGCCTCCCAAAAGTGGAATCCAACATGAAATTCAATTGCAGCAAGATTGTCCTCTTCCTAACATTGGCATGTATAGGATGCCAGTAATGGAAAATGCAGAAATCAAAAAAAAAATCCAAGAGTTGCTTGACAAGGAAATCATCTGACCAAGTACTTTGCCATGCGGTTCACCTATTATTTTGGTTCCAAAGAAATATGGAACATGGCACATGTGTCTAGACTTCTGTGCATTGAAAAATATTATGGTTAATAACTATTACCCACTTCCTAGCCCCACGGGGGTAGGCGAGTTGGTAATTGAAATGCGGTGAAGTTCGTTTGTAATGTGAGCCCGTACAGGAGGTCACGAGTTCAAATCCCCCGGACTAAAACGGAGTGTGTGGAGAGGGGTGGGTGCATGTTCCCAGTGGGTATAGTGGTAGCAGTCAGAATTGACCCCGTGTAACACGAGTCGCAAGGCTGCCCCAGTTGCCAATCCCACTGTAAAAATAAAATGAAAATAAAAAAATAAAAATAAAAACTATTACCCACTTCCTAGAATTGATGATTTACTTGATCAACTCAAAGATGTTGTGTATTTCACTAAGATGGCCTTGACGAGTGGCTATCGTCAAATCAGAATCGCTGAAGGAGACATATGGAAGACAACATTAAAAAAAAAACAAGGTTTGTTTGAATGGTTTGTTATGCCATTTGGACTTTGTAATGATATTGCTACTTTCATGCGTGTGATGAATGATGTGTTGAGGCATTTTACAGATGACTTTGTGATATTCTATTTATATTACATATTAATTTTTAGCAAGTCCCCTAAAGAACATGTCATGCATTTCAAAAAAGTATTAGATGTCTTGAAGAAAGAACAATTTTTTTTAAAGATGTCGAAATGTGAGTTTGGGAAAAATTAGTCTATTTGGGTCATATTGTTGGAGGAGGTGAGTTGAAATAGATCCCTCCAAGGTCAATTTCATTTTGAATTGGCGAAGGCCGAAAACAGTGACAGAGGTTAGAATTTTTTTGAAAGCATCCCAATATTGGAGGAATTTTATTGCTAACTTCTCTTCTATCACAGCTCCATTGCATGCATTGATAAGCGTGAAGTGGGTCTTTCAGTGGTGAGGTAAGCAGAAAAAAGAATTTGATGCATTGAAGAAAAATATCAGTTCAACTCCTGTACTTTCACTTCCATAGTTGAGACAGTCATTTGAGATACAAACTGATGCAAGTGACTATGCCATGGGTGCAGTCCTACTCCAACATCGTAAGACCATATGTTTTCATTTAAAAACATTTAATGATGTAGTGATTAACTATCCTAGATATGACAATGAATTGTATGCATTAAGTGCGAAGTGTGAAAAATTGGAAACACTACTTGATGGGTAAAGAGACAATCATCCACATGGATCATCAGCCATTGTAATACCTATTATCACAAACAAAGCTCCAACAAGCAAGGAACGTTCGATGGATAGGTTTTCTTCAACAATTCCAGTTGGTGATAAGGTATAAGAAAGGTATCTATAATAAGGTTCTTGATATGATTTCTAGACCTATTATTAGTGCATCCTTTATTCGTAAGCATAATTATGTCATGGATGAGATCTATGTTGAATAATATGCTTTAAATAGTGATTTCAAAGATGTATATGTGAATTTCAGTCAAGGTAACCAAGTAGAGGAATTGGATTATCATGTGCATGATAACTTGTTGTTCCATCTTGGTAAGATTTTTATTCCATAGGGGGAGAGAGTCAACATCATAAGGGAGGCACATAATTCTCTTATTGCTGGTAATTTCGGTGTAGGTAATATGGTGGCACAATTACAGAGGTATTTCTATTGGCCTCATATGCTTGAAAGTGTGTCATGATTTGTAAGAGGATGTTCATTACGTGTTGTTAGTAACCCTAGCAATAGAAATTTGGGATTGTATACACCACTTATTGTACCTTATCCTCCATGGGAGAGTTTTTCTATGGACTTTGTAGGAGGTCTACCTATGTCTAGGAGAGGTCATGATTATCTTTATGTAGTTGTGGATAGTTTCAGCAAAATGTGTATTTTGATGCCCTATAAAAAGAAGAAACAACTAAAAAAACTACCCAGTTATTATTTCAAAATGTATGGGTTCATTTTGGGTTTCCCACATCCATTGTTAGTGATTGAGATTCTCACTTTGTCCGGAACTTTTGGTCAAGCTTGTGGAGACTCATGGACACCAAATTGAAAAAGAGTACAACATTTCATCTGCAAATAGACGACCAAAAAAAGGTGGTGAATAGGACAGTGATACATCTTCTTCATGGCTATTGCAACAAACATCCTAAGTTGTTGGATGAACATTTGCATTATATTCAATATGCTTACAATCGGGCTAAGCACTCTTCGACTCAAACCTCACCATTTGAGCCATTTTTGGGATACTTGCCTAAATCTCCTTTAGATTTTATATTTGGGAAATGTGTTGCTATTTATGGTCATGGTGACATAGATAAAGCTAAATGATTCATTGAACAAGTTCAATTGGTACATCAAATAGCTGGAGAAGAGTCAAGTCAAGTACAAGACAACACATGATATGCATCGTGTAGATCACAATTTCCAAGTCAGTGATGAAGTTTGGATTCACATTATAAAAGAGAGACTACAAGGAGAAGGTAAAAATATGAAACCAATTCGATATGGTCCATTCAAAATTCTTGAAAATATTGGTAATAATGCCTTCATGTTAGATTTTCCTTCATACATGAAAATTTATGCAATTGTTAATGTTGAGAATTTAAGATTGTATGAGCCTCCTTTGATTAAAGATCAAGGAGAGAAGTTAAAATTCCTTTAATTGAATATTTCTCTCCTAAATATCTTGAATAATTGTAGCAAGACACTATCCTTGATAGAAAAACAAGGTCTTTAAAACGAGGAAACATGGAATATCTTCATGTCAGGCTCAAGGGTACAAATCCAAGAAAAGAGAAATGGATTGAGATTGGAAGGGTGAGGGAATTGTACCCTCACCTATTTTTCAATTGAAAATGATATTTTTGGGTCCAAAAGCATCCAATGGGGAGGAATGGTCAACTAGATCAATTTTATGCTCAAAATTCAAAGTTCTCAGAATGGAACGAAACCTATGTTCTTGTGTAGATATCATCATTCTAAATTTAGCGCAACTCATTTCGCAAAAAAAAGACTTTGTATGCTCCTGCAATCACGTTCTGTATGTTTTTGGAAAATAACTAAAAAATGATTTTTGGATGAATAGGGTTTCCCAGTAAGCAGTTTGTACTACTGACAGGACCATGACTACACATGGTTGACTAAACCTATCTAGGCTTATCACAGTGCGCCATTTGTCACAACTGGATTGGTTATGAGATTGTGATTTTTGTTGGTTGTTTGGTCGACCAATGAGAGGCCGCCACATGGCCATATCAAAGGCTGCCACGTGGCACCTCCCCGTTCGATAATTGTTTTGTAAGGTTCAAGTTGAGGTTAGTATGGGTTGAACATACGACCTCTCACCAACAATCTGCATGACTTACCATTATGTCATTGTTTAATTATTAACAATATATGTTTCAAATTTTTATTTAAATGCATGTGAAGGGCACGTTTGAGGGTGGGTCGGGGCTACCACCAACCCTGGTCACCATTCCCACGGGAAACAAGGGGTGGGACCAGGGGCTATGGCTTAGCCCGATCCCCGAATTATATTAAAATATTCATCCCCATTATATATAATTAAATATTCAGTCAATAGGTCACATTGGGAAAATTAATGAGGCCACAATTAGCCCCAGTGGTTGGAGAAAACGTTGACGTATTAGCACTTTTTGGGGCAAAATTGTAGGGCAGTTTGCAGGGAGGTCGAAATTGTAGGACGAATTGCTAGAAAACTTATGGAGATTATAACTTCTTCAGTTTTTGGTATTTTTGGGAGTAGAAAGAGGCTAGACAAAGGTTTTTGATAGTTATGAAGCCATTTAGCTATCAGTACATCCATTTGAGCAATGTAAATGTATGTAAACGTTGTTTCTTGATCATAATGAAAGAGGCCCAACCATTGGAAGCTGAACCAAGAGACGTAGCCCAGGAGGGGTGAAAGCCAACATCAATTATTCTTATGTGTTTACTGTTAGGTGATATTTTCTTTTATTTTATACAAAAACTAAGTTTAAAATTTCATTTTTATGTGTCTAATAATCTGACAAAAGAGGCTTAAACCCTAAATGAATCACTTGCAAACTTTCACAAACCTCAAACAATTTTTAAATACATATCAAGATGTGTGAGAGCTTTAGAAGCAGGACAAGTTGGTTCTTCATCCTGTGAACACTCTTCACCACTTATATTATCAATGAAAGAAAATTCATTAGGTAATGAAGATAAAGGAGGATATAAGTTTGAGAGGTAGAAATTTCCTCTGCAAAAGCTTGAGACTTTCCCAACTCACAGAAATAGGCAAGACAAGTTTAGGGATAAGATCTGGCTAATTTGTAGCTTGCATATTATCATTTTGATCATTAGAATCAAGATTTGTTTGATATCGAAGGTGATGTAGAGAAACATAAACCAAACATCATAATTTCTCACTCAAATACATCCAATCCATCTCTCTATCAGGAAATTCACAACAAAGATGAAAAATCCTACTAGAAAAATCCTTTAATGATTCTTTGGGTTTCATTCTAATTTTAATTCTTCTTCTAAACACATCTTGAAAATCATATTTTTCAAAGTTTAGAAAAATTCCACTAATGATTTTCTCAAACGAATGGATTGAAGTGGCAGGAAATGTGTAGCACCACTGCTTAACATGACCTTCAACCATGAGGGTGAATGATATGCCAATAAAATATTTGTAATTAATTCTTTTGGAGTGACAAAAATGAATAACTTGAAACATATGTCCAAAAACAATTATCCTACCCTCACCATCATACTTCCACTATGACAGGTGATAGATTATTTCCATGGGGACAACAAGATTAATTCTTTTAGAAAAACACCTGGCATAGAGATTCAAGGCAAATCCATTTAATGGTATGAAAATAAAATGCAAGCGCCAAGGGATCAAATTTTCAACTGCCCCTCCTTCTAGAACCAAATTTGTTGATGATGTTGGATGTACCGCCAACAGGTAGGGGGTATCCCCGGTGTGAAGTTCCAATTATGCCTCACACTATTTGGGATAGGAGCGCCATCCAATATTTGGGCCTGACTGCCACCATGATTTTTTTTTCAATCCTGGTTATCAAATGAGGAGATGTTAAAGTGAAGGAAAGGGATAAATTCCTAGAAAGTAAGAATTAGGTCAACCCAATAATGACAACCTATAGGACAATATACAAGAAAGTAAAAATAAAAAAAATAATACATGTGCCATAAGAGGGATTATTGAGCTAAAACCATATCATACATACATAAGAATAAAGTGCCATAATTTAACTACAAATTGATTCACAATATGTTACGAGCATTGTGTGGAATAAGGAAGAAAATATTCAAAATAAAGCACATTTTTTATCGAAATAAACTAGTTCATAAATAAATCACCCGCATGCAAACACACATACACACATAATGGAAATTCTGGATCACCATTATAGCCACATAAACATGCATGGAAATATTCAATGTCGAAAGAGGGGAACTTCTCATTAATGTTGTTGCAAGTACAAGCACATTTCCAACACATCATCAAAGCCCAATAGTGAAACATGGACAACTCACACCACCTCTAAAATCCAAAACCCTAGCCTCACCACCACTCTCTCTACTAGATCCCAAGAGCAGAGTGTCTCTAATTCTCAATCCCAAACCAACTATCTCCTATTGGTCCTAACTCAAGTTCTAGAAGTCCGCTCTAATGGGGCATGAGGGTCTACATATAGAGGTGAGGATGGTGATATTTCACCTCCGACTATGACATTTCATCAACCTTCATGACTCTTTACCTTCCTCACTTTTCTCTCATGTTTTATGAATATTGCATGCTTTATTCATCCACGGGGGCTTCACTCAATGAAACTCTGACATATCACGTGTATTCTTTGAATACTATATAATACCCATAATATGACTACATATTGAAAAATACCTCTAAAAATCACATTATTTAACCCCTTACCAAAATGAACCCAATACACCTCCCCAATTTAAAAAACCCCTAATTTCACTTGATATTGTAGGTATCCATTTTTCATTAACATTTTTTATACCCCTTTATATATTTTCATTAACTTTGAGTTCCATTTTTTATACCTTCCAATATAAAAACTCTTTACCCCTTATACATATCCCAATATATTATGTCATTTTTCCATCAATATATATCCCCCAATATGAACCCATGTGGTATGGTATTTCTCCCCTAGTGAAGCCCCCATGAATTCATATCAATATGGTTTTTGGCATTATGATGAAAAATATTTACATTAAAATAGAATTTGAGTCATAAGACTATTTTTGGAAACCCTAGAATCCTTGCAGTCAATTGCTTCATTCCCTTTTGTCTATCTTTTGTGGCTGAAGAAATTTCAAGTGATCAAAATCCTTAACATCACCTTCGCCTTCATTGGTTCTCACCAAATTGAACTACAATATGTATCACTAAGGCTATTTTCTACTTTATTGTAACCCTTATATTAACCTATCACACCCATGAACATGTGCCTTTTCTTCAATGTGTTATGGTAACAACCCTTTGGAATAATTCCCAATGAGTATCCCTTTTGAAAGCATGCTCCATAATCCCACAAGCACACAATAATCAATTAAAAATCAAGAAAACACATGGTGAATAATATAATAAATAATTAATGCAAATAAATAAATTAATGAATGAGCAATTTTAAGGGAAATAAAGAGCTCATTGTTCTAAGTGTTGGTGATGGGTTGTTCATCATCATTTCTTTTTATCCTTTTAATAAGGTCATTTCCTTTTCAAATGGTGATCACTATTATCTTCTCTACATGTATTCACATACTTGGTTTCCGTGCAACTTTGATTTTTTCCATATAACACTCCAAACAGTTTCCCTTGTGCATAGCCGTACAAGTCACCGTTGGGAGGCGCGACCTCAACGAAATCACATTTTTGTATGAAAATTGAATTTTTCCTTTGCGTGGAGGTCACTCATGATTGGGAAAGTCACAAGGTTGCAAAATATGTAGGTTCCATGGACCTATGGCTTCCTCAGTTACGATCTTGCGAATAGTCACATTCAGAGACTAACTCATCAATTGCCAAATCAAGGTTGCAAAAAACATTGTCATAAGTTCTTTCACATGGCATGAAATCCAACAGGTTCATTAACATCATTATATTAGATATCCACATATTAATTGAACAAGGATTGTTTCCAAAAAGTTTGTATGATTGTAATGGGTGATGAACCCATCAATGAACCAATGAGATCACCTTCTCTAAGAAAACCACACAAGCTCAACTAAATGGAAAGCATGGATACCTCCACCAAAGGAAGCTACCATATAATATCAGTTCACACTTTCCCTTATCATGACATTATTTTTATCTGCATTTATATTCATATAGGTTGCACTTTTAATGACCTACAACCAATGTCCCAACAACATCACTAACTAGTGCATCACACACATTTCCATGCCTTGCATCTTAAGGGCCTCATTTAATATCACCAAAACATATTTTCCAATCATGTATCAGACATAAAAACCCTTTGTACAATTGACCAAAGTGTTAGAGTGAATTTTTGCTCACTTCACTAGGAGGAAAGTGTGAAGCACATCTCCCTAGTTGTTTTCCCAACACATTCTCCACTCCTTCTAGTTTTGGTAGAGACCTCACAACACCGTGAACAATGACACCAGTACCAGTAGTATCTAGTCCAAGCGTCATATTAGAAAAATCATAATGTTCGTTAACTTTTTGAGGGAGTGTGTGATCCTTGACCACGGGTATGGTAACAATAACAATTAGATTCTTATGAACTCCAATAGATTGCCCATATACAATACCCATTGCACTGGAGCATCAACTACACCCATCATATAATAGAGACACCAAAGCAACGTGTTTCTATTAGAAGTACTCAATGTTCCTTTGACTAACCTTTCAATGCATATTTTGGTGCAATTTTGCATCGTGCTCTTCATTCATTGGTTATTTATTTGTACCACAATCCTAGTGCTTAACTTTGTTAAATGAATTCTCATTTAGTTGCTTAACCAACAAAAGGTTTAAATAAAACAATGAATATCAACAAAGCCTTTAGTAAATGATTTCGTAGTGTGATTTATGTAGGTCATTTCAATTTATGTTTTTTTGTGCATTGTGAGATTACACCTATGCCGTTCATTATTTGCTAGACTTGGTAGTAATCCATTAGGTGTGGTTTATCGATAACCATAAATATATGTGTTGGTTCCAGCGCTTGGATGTGTGGCATGATTCTAATTTAACATTAGTGTCACTTGATAAATATCCCAATCCACTCTTAAATTATTTAATGGAGAATGCATTGAAAATTGATGACCAAGGAGCACACCAAAATCATTATCCTAGAAACATGTTAAATATTGAAAGTTTGAAACTTTAGGCCACTTTCAGGATTGTATTTTCCATGGGACGATGTCATGCCTTAGAGAAATATCATGAAACTAGAGTGATTCCTTTTCAATGTATGGTTGGAATCAATTGGTGTGTATCAAGAGACCTTTAATTAGCTTCCTTTTTCCTAATCCCATATGCTTGAATTGTTTGATAGACAAAAACAAAGTCGATGGTGTATTTGTATGGATTTGTAATGGATATTTTGAAATGTGGGCCCTTTAATCACTTTGATGTAATGAACTCCAATTCAAACCCAATGTTTAGTGTGTGATGATAAATAAAATGTTAGCAATGTTAACACATCCCTTTAAACTACTCAAATTGCACCCTCATATAAGTCTTATGTACATTGGTAACTTGAAGTGCAATCACACCCTTCTCAATATAGCTTGAAACTCTCTTTGATATCAAACTTGTATCCAAGATAATACTAAGTGTTAATAATATTATACAATGCAAGAAAATCCTTGTCACATTCTAAACATTAAGACCTAAAAGCACAACAAATAAGGAATTGAGTCTTTGAAAGACTTCTTATAAAATTTCCAGAGGTGTTTTTTAAATAGTGTCATAAATACTACTAAGGTGGCTTTAAATATTTAATACTGGGTATGTGACAACCCTTCCTCGAACCTAATTATTCTTCTAGGGCTGAACTTAAATATGATCATGGAACTATTATCTCGAAGAATCAAGTTATGATTGCACCTTATAGAAAATAAATCAATTAATATGAAAATGATTGTTAGTTTTTGTTGTGCTAATATCAGTTTCAGATTTAAATAAACTTTCTTTGTTTTTCTTATCCATTAAGAGTTTATCCATGAGCATTTGATTGTCTAATCATTAAAATTGGTAAAATTTAGTGTTTTCATGAATTAAAAAGCATATAAACTAATATATGAATAGCAACAAATAAGTACACAACAAGCACAAATAACAGAGCTCAATACACAAGTTTTTTATGAAGGAGTTCATCCCTCCTGGGATACATCTCCTTGGTCCACCTTCATAGTGTGGGCCTCTGTATTAGCTTTAAATGTTCAAATTATTATCTACAGTCGCTTGTTGCCTCTGCAACCTGCTCTAATTGCTCCAAAACATCAAAATCAAACAAAAATGACTCTTCCTGAGCTCATTTTGGTCGAAAATTGCATGAGTTATGGAAAAAACAAATTTTCCTTATTTTTCTCCTCTAAAATTGGGATTATGCGAGTTAAAATGCTAAATTTAGAAAAAACTTCGCATTTTGCGTGCTCCGCCAGAATATCTGCTATATTAATATGCTCTTAATTAAACATAAGTCAACTTAATAATAAGATGAGTGTGCTTTAAAATTTAAGCGCTTGTAGCATTAATTGCAGATTAACATACGTTAATTGTGGCTTAACATATGGATTATGGATAAACTTCATGTTAAATGTTCCCGTCGGTGTAGCGTTGGATGTTGGTTCCAACTGCTGGTTATATGGGAGGTGGTTGGCCCGCGGGGCTGGTCCCCTCTGGACCCTCATATGATGGCACATGAAACTTTAAGTAGTAGCAAAGAAGTATATGGGTAAGACCCATGGTATAGAGAGAGTGGTAAGGCATGCAATTAGTGGGCGGTAGGTCTGGGGTTTGACCCTGACCCCCACCATAAAAAAATTTTCAAACCATATTTTTCGATTCCGCCAAGATAGTTAGCCCTCCAACATAATATTCTCCCACTAGTCCGATTTAGAGCCTCCTCTATATATAGAGAGCTCCGCCGCTGTAAGGTTAAACCATAGGCTATAAAAATATATATTTTTCCATTGTCCCATAGTTCAGCCTTGTATTAAAATTACAATATGTGCCCATATTACAATAATTCCAACCTTGGAATGTATGCCATATCACCTATCCTTCCATGGGGGGGGGTACATGGCATGCCACGTGGCCCTTCCCCATTAGCTCAAAAATCCCCCACATAATAAAGATAATGAGCTATTAAAATAAGATTTTCAATTTTAGAAAAGGATAAAAAATTTAACTTCCCATAACACCCTTGGAAAATATTAAGATGAAACTTGTCACAAAGTCATTGGTTGAAACTGGAGAATATACCCTGTGAAGCTGACTGGACTTGCCACATCATCCCTGTACCTATTTTGCTCATTTTTTTGCCTATTTGGTAAAATTAGCAATAGGCCATAATTCCCTCATATGAAATCAGAATTTGATGAAACCAATTGCGTTGGAATCCTTGAGACGAGCTCTATTCAAGCGTTCAGGTTCAAATCATTTCTGAGCACTTTAAATTTTTAGCTAAATACTGAGCCTTAGATCATTCCTCCCCACTAGAAGCCTTTTGGACCCTAAAATATACTAACAATTTTTCAGCAAGTGTGGGTACAGCTCCCTCACTTTTCCAATCTGCAACCATTTTTCCTTTGAAGGATTTTCACCCTTGAGTCCCACTCTATGGTATTCAACATTCCCTCTTCTTGAAGTTCTGATTCTTCTATCAAGTGTTAGATATTGCTGTTGAATTTCATCAAGATATTCTGGCGAGAAGTCATCTATTGATGGCAGCTGAACATGCTCTCCTTGATCATCATCAAAGGAGGCTAAAAAAATCTCAAATTCTCAACATCAACGAGAGAATAAATTTGGATATAAGGAGGAAACTCTAGCTTCAATTCATTTGTATCGATATTTTCTAGAATTTTAAATGGACCATAATGGATTGGTTTGATATTTTTACCTTCCCATTGCAATATTTCTTTTCTTTTGTACAACCGAACCTCATCACTAACTTGGAATTTGTGATAAACCTGGTGTTTTTCATGCCTTGCCTTGTAGCTACTTTACCTATTTTCAAGTTTCTCTTGCACAGAATGATGTATCAACTGAATTTTCTAAATTAACTTCCTTGCCTTGTCTATGTCACTATGACCATATATAGCGACATATTTCTTAAAGATGAATTCCAATGGAAATCTTTGCAAACAACCATAACATGCCTCAAATAGCGATGTGTTTGTGGAAGAATGTTTTTCCCTGTTGTATGCATGTTGAATGTAGTGCAACTTTTCATCCCACAACTTGGAATGCTTGGTGCAATAACCTCTAAGAAGATGAATAATGGTCTTATTCACCACCTTTATTTGACCATGTGTTTATGAATGAAATGTTGTACTCTTCTTCAACTTTGTGTCCATCATGTCCCATAACTTTGACCAAAAATTCCCAATAAATCGAGAATCTAGATCACTTACAATAAAAGTAGGAAGACCAAAATGGACAGAAACATTTTGAAAGAAAAGATTAGTGATTTGTTAAAATTTAATGGTTTTCTTACATGACATAAAAAATCCCATTTTTCTGAACCTATCTACCACAACATACAAATAATCATGACCTTTCATTGACATAGGAAGGCCACCTAAAAAATCCATTGACATATTCTCCCAAGGATGTGAAGGAACCCGAAGTGGAGTGTGCAATCCAAGCTTCCTATTGCTAGGCTTACCTATTGCACATAAATAACATTCTCTAATAAAACGAGATACACCATCAATCATGCGTGGCCAATAACAATACCTTTGTATATTTTCTATTATCTTTCCTACACCGACATGCCCTGTAATCAGTGATGTGTGCGCCTCCCTTATGATATTGTTTACTTCTCCCTATGGAATACATAATTTTCTGAAGTGATACAAAAAAATATTATGCACATGATAATCTAACTCTTCATTTTTTTTTCCTTGACTCAAACTCTCATACACATCTTGAAAATCACTATAATTTTCATATTTCTCAATGTAACTTTCATGCATAATGGAATTGTGTTTGAGTATAATAGCTAAATTTACAATAGGCCTAGAGAGCATATCAGCTACTTTATTGTAGATTCCCTTTTTGTACCTGATAACCAAATGAATTTGTTGTAGAAAACCCATCCTCCTAAAATGTCTTGATTGCCGCAAATTTGACTGTGATTGTAAGTACTACAATGGTTGATGGTTGGTATGGATAATGGTCTCTTTCCCCATCAAGTAATGATTCCATTTATTTACACTTTATACCAAAGCATATAACTCTTTATCATAGGTGGGATATTTAGTTAGATCTGCATTAAAAATTTCAGAATGAAACGAGATAGGCTTACCATGCTACATGAGCACTGCTCGCATAGCATAATCACTTCCATCTGTTTGGATCTCAATGGCTGTCTAAGATCTAGAAGTGCTAAAGCTGGTATTGAACTTATATGTTGCTTCAGAGCATAAAATTATTTTTGGTGTACATCTCCCCAATGGAAGACTTTCTTCGCACTTGTCAATGCATGTAACCGAGCTACAATGGAAGAAAAACTAGCAATAAATTTCCTCCAATGTTGTGTTACCCCTAATAAGCTTCTTACCTTTGTAACTATATTGGGCTTGGGCCAATTAAAAATGATATCTACTTTGGAATGATTGACCTTCAACTCACCTCCTCCAACAATGTGTCTTGGATACACCAATGAAGTCTTACCAAACTCGCACTTTGACATCTTTAAAAATAATTTCTCTTTTTTCAAGAAATCAAGTACCTTGTTTACATGCATGACATTTTATTCCCTTTACTTGCTAAATATGAGTATGTCATATAAGTAAGCGATGAAAAATTCATGTATAAATGGTCTAAGTACATCATTCATGACTCTCATGAAAGTATTTGGTGCATTTTTTAAGCCAAATGGCATAACTAACCACTCATACAATCCTTGGCTAGCTTTGAAAGTAGTTTTCCAAATGTCCTCTTCAGCTATTATAACTTGATGATAACCACTTCGTAAGTCTAACTTAGTGAAATACTTTTCATGCTTTAACTAAGCAATAAAATCGTCGATCCATGGGAGTGGGTAGAAATTATTTACCGTGATTTTATTCAATGCACAGAAATCGATACACATCCACAAAGTCTCGTGCTTCTTTGGAACCAGAACTATTGGTGAACCACATGGCGATGTAAATGGGAGTATGATACCTTTGTTCAGAAATTATTGGATTTTCTTCTTGATTTCCAAACTCTCCATAATTGACATGCAATACATACCAATGTTTTGAAGTGGAACATCCTGCTGCAGCTGAATCTCATGTTGAATTTCCCTCTTCGATAGTAACCCCTTTGGTTCTTGAAACATCTCGCCATGCTAGCTTACCATGTCAAACAAATAAGATTTAAATTTTTCATCACATCCATCAAAAGATTCATAGTCAACATCATCCTTTTTCTTGATCATGAGAAGCAAAAATATTTTACTTGCATTTACTAGCCTCTTCATTTGCCCTGCATTAGATAAAGAAATATTCAGTTTCTTGCAATGAGCTCTCACAATATATTCCACCCCATTCTTGATCAAATGATATTTGTTCTCATGATGATAAAACACCGCTTTCTTGTCATAAAAATATGGACTTCCCAAGATAATCTCGGAAATGTCAAGTGGAACCACATCTAACTCGACTTCATCAACAAATTTTGCAGTAATAGCAAATCTAAATATGCATTTCCTTGTAACTTGTAAATTGGCATTATTAACTATCCAACCCAAAGGGTATGGTTTATGATGTGGTATAGTTTCAAGGTTAAGTTTTTTGACTAAGTCTTCTAAAATCAAGTTTTCTTGTGACCCCGTATCAAATAATGCATCAATCTTTGCATGATTAGAAATCACTCTAACATGGAAAAATTCTATTCTTGTGTCTTCATTTCGAGTGTTGTTGTGATTGTTTGAGGAACTAGAAATTGCTATGGATTCCTTTCCTTTGTTAACCATGGCGATTATCTTGGTTTCATCTCCTAAATCGGATCCAAGATCTTATTGTGTAGTGGTAGTCATCTTTTGTTTCCCTTTGTTATTTGGTTTTTTTGGCCTTAATTCGGGATGTAGTTTCCAACAATGGGCTTCATAATGCCCCTCTTTGGAATAATGTTTGCATGTAGTTTTCTCCCCTTCATTCTTGATACTTGCATTCTTCTTTCCCTTCCATTTTCCTCCCTTCGCTTTTCACTTACCCTTGAATGACTTATTCTTACTACCCTCTTTAGGAATATTGTTTTCCCTTGCTTCAAGATGCGTGGCTTACACACATACTTCTGTTAGAAATATGTCTCTTAAATCCTATCATATGGAATTGATTTTCCTTGATGGAAAATATCGCATCAGTCAAGGAGCAGAGGAAGCAATGTATTGTAGTAGAGGCACAGAGGCAGTAAAGAGAGGTAGCAAGGCAGCATAGAAGGAATTGCATCGAGCAGCAGAGGCAGCAGCTGAGGCGTTATTCTGAGGTTTACTACCCCAGCTGGTTGATACACTAAATAAGTACATTCCAGGAATCATAACCCAGGCCAGAGACCCTTATCACATCGGAGCATATAAGGCCAGCAGAACAAGTCAACAAGAGGTTGCAAGTGCGATTGAAGCCCAGACCCGATGGGTGTATAAACCAGGATTAATAAGTGTTTGAGTTCCAATTTTAATCGCATCAGAGAAAAACTATGCAGCGGAGTGTTTATTAAAATACTTGCGATTGCAAGGAAAATCCAAACCCGATGGATCAATGAGCTATATTTTAAATATGGTTGAATTCCGATAGAAAACTGTTCTAAAACCGCGAGTGGGTTTACGAAGCTGGATTGCCCATATCGCATTGCCTTTCAGAGATAAGTGGTTTTTTTGAGTTGGGGAGCGTTTCCATAGAATGGGTGACACGCGTCCCTATACGACTCCACAAAACCGCTTGTCACTGTGCGCCATCGCACATTATTGTTCGACCCAGGATGCCCAGTGAAATTGTTGAGTGTTGTTGATCTGGGAAGGAGTCATCGGACGGTGATCGTTTTATGAAGATGTGCGGAGACTAACCAAAGTACGGAGCGGGAATTTGATTGGGTCACTGATCATATATGTGGGCCCAGTTTAAATTATAATAATTGGGCCTTTTAAAATTAATATTTTCGGGTTTAACCAAGGTTGTTTAAATTAAATATAAATTATGATGAAAAGCATTTGGGCCATCATTTTGTATGTTATTCCAAAGTTGGTGGAACAAATAAACCTGGGGGTCGACATAAGAAGGTCATTACTAAAGGAAGTTGATTATGTGAAGTTGGTGAAATATGAGACATATTATGTAATAAACAAGGTTAACATATGCACATATATATATATGCCTTGGGGAGTTCATAACAAAAGGTTGAGATATTAAAAAGCCTTAGTTTAATTAATTTCCTGACCAAGAAAATAGAACAATGAGAAGTTGTTTGGGGTTTGGGTAGACCCCGCTGGATTATCTAATTGATCCCGTCCAGGAATAACATCAGTGGTTTGGTGGTTTTGACTTATGGTTTTAATAGAGGCAAAAACTATATAAGGAGAGGAGGATTATAGTACAATGTGTGCATGCAAATGGGTTGATAATGAATAAATATCTTTAAGAGATATTTGTATGATTGAACTCTGATAGATCTGAATCTACGATGCACCTGTGGATATGATGAAGGTTCAAGATCTCTAGATATTGAAATGATGAATCTCTAGGAAGATCCGAAAAAGAAATGATGAAGACCTGCTGCAAGTCTAATGTACAAATTGAAGAAATTTGGTGGATCTGAGGGTTGGAGCCTTTAGTATGAGAGTGGAAGTTTTCTGCCAGTAGAAGCTGGTGTTAAAATCAGGGGGTTGGAGCTCCCTTACAGTATTGACTGGAGAACGAGAGAAGGTTGTAGCCTTCTACAGGTTGGTGCCTGCATGCTGGTATAAGTCTACGCTAGTACAAAATTGTAAGATGTTTTCTTTATAATAAATATTGAAGACAGAGACGACAACAGCGGGGGTTTTCTCCCGAATTCGATTTCCACCTTAAATACTGGTGTTCATGTGTATTGCTTGTGTGTGATGGTTGATTCTATTATTACTGCTCATGCTTACTACTTACTAAACATCTGATGAATGAATGATGCAATAATCTAAGGAAAGAATTAAATGCATAAAAAGTAAAATGTTTTCCAGTCAACTCTAAATACTGACTCAACCCCCCCCTCGCAGTATTTTTCCCAATAACTTCATCTAAGTTATTTGGATTAAACATAAGGATAGTATGTTTCAAGTAGGAATGTAAACCTCCTATATATTTTAAGAGTGTATCTTGTGAATTCAATTTTACTCCTAGCAAAAAATCCCTCTTTCGAAACTCCTGAGTGTACTCTTGAACAGTTTGGCCTTTGAGATGCCTAAAGTTTTTCCAACTCATAATTTCTTTTTGCATATAGGTTAATGGATAAAACTATATTTTAATGGAAGAAATGAATTTAACCCAAGAAATGGAAATCTTACCATGGATTCACATTTCCTCTTGTGTCTTTGCCTGCCACCAAAATAGTGTTTCTCCTTCTATCCTTAATGAAGCTAACTGGATCTTTATGTCGTCTTCTTGTAAATTCTAAATTCTGTAGTATAATTCCAATTGATGAATCCGATTTTCTAAATTCTCTGCATTAGCCTCTCCATTCTATATGGGAAGTTCAAACTTGATGTCCAACTTGAGTAATGGAGTATTTCCTTTTGGGATCTTGGAATGAGTGTGGGTATGGGTTTTTGTGGTGGATGTGGAAGATGAAGATGTTGATGAGGATGAGGAAGATGAGGATGGTGGAGATGGAGGTGGCTTTCCTCCACTACCTTTTGAGCTCTTCTCTTCATCCTTCTTACTATTTGAAGAACCTTCTCCTTGTGGAGGTTTTGAACCTTCTCCATATTTTTCTGCAATGAATTTTTCATACATGACTTTAACCATTATTTGCATCTCTTTGAAGTCTCCCTTAAAATCCTCTTCTTTATAATGTTCATGAGTCCCTTCATAGCCTTACATTTTGGCTTTGGATTCAAGCTCAACCTCTACAACTTGTACCTCTTCAATCACTTTAGCCTCTTATGCAATTTTTACATCTTCAATCTCAACTGATGGAGATAGAATTTGAGGTGCTTCAGGTGTTTCTTTGAGTGGTTCTTTGGTTGAGGATGATGCTTTCTCAACCTTCTTCCTTCTTGTTCTAATCTCAAGACTAGCTAGCAATAACTTCCCTTCTCCACTTTGTAATCTTAACCTTGTAATAATCACAAAATTTAAACTATTAAAACGCTTCAAGAAAAACAAGAAAGAAACCTTGTGATTTGATACCAACTTAATCTAAAAAAAATTGTTATTTTTTTTGTGATAATATCAGTTTCATATTTAAATAAACTTTACTTTTTTTTTCTTATCCATTAAGAGTTTATCCATGAGCATGTGATTGTCTAATCATTAAACTTGGTGAAATTTAGTGTTTTTCATGAAGTCAAAATCATATAAACTAATGGATGAATAGTATCAAATAAGTACACAACAAGAAAAAATAACAAAGCTCAATACAGAAGTTTTTGATGAAGGAGTTCACCCCTCCTGGCTTACATCTCCTTGGTCCAGCTTCATAGTGTGGGCTTTTGTGTTAGATTCAAATGTAAAAAATTATTGTTTACACTCTCCTGTTGCCTCTACAACCTACTCCAATGGCTCCAAAACATCAAAATCTACCATAAATGACTCTTCCTCAACTCATTTTGGTTGAAAAATGCATGAGTTATGGAAAAGACAAGTTTTCCTAGTTTTTCTCCTCTAAAACTGGGATTCCACTAGTTAAAATGCTAAATTTGGAAAAAACTCTGCATTTAGCATGCTCCGCCAGAATATCTGCTATATTAATCTGCTCTTAATTAAACATAAGTTCACTTAACAATAAGATAAGCATGTTTTAAAATTTAAGCGCTAATTCCAGATTAACATACGTTAATTGTGGCTTAACATATGGAATATGGCTAAACTTCATGTTAAATGTTCCTGCTAGTGTAGCGTTGGTCGTTGGTTCCGAATGCTAGTTATATGGGAGGGGGTTTTCCTGCGGGGCTGGCCCCCTCTAAACCCACATATGATGGCGCATGAAAATTTAAGTAGTAGCATAGAAGTATATGGGTAAGACCCATGGTATAGAGGGAGTGGTAAGGCGTGCGGTTGGAAAGCGGTAGGTCTAGGGTTTGACCCCGATCACCGCCATAAAATTTTATTCAAACCATAATTTTCAATTCCACTAAGATAGTTAGCCCTCCACCATAATAGTCTCCCGCTAGTTTGATTTAGAACCTCCTCTAGATATAGAGAGCTTCATCGGTGTAAGGTTAAACCATAGGTTATAAAAATATGTATTTTTCCATTGTCCCATAGTTCAGCCTTGTATTAAAATTACAATATGCACCCATATTACAGTAATTCCAACCTTAGAATGTATTCCATATCACCTACCTTGCCATGGGGGGGGGGGAAGGGAGGGGCGGGTACGTGGCATGCCATGTTGCCCTTCCCCATTGGCTCAAAAATCCCCCACATAATGAATATAATGAGTCCTTAAAATAAAATTTCCAACCTAAGAAAAGGAGGAAAAATTCAACTTCCCATTGCAACCTTGGCAAATCTAAAGATGACATTTTTCACATTGTCAGTGGCTGAAACTAGAGAATATACCCTGTGAAACTTATTGGACTTGCCACGTCATCCATGTACCTATTCTACTCATTTTTTTGCATGTTTGGGAAAATGAACAACATGCCATAATTCCCTCATATGAACTCGGAATTTGATGAAAGACATTGCATTGGAATCCTAGAGACGAGCTCTATCCAGGCGTTCAGGCTAGAAGCATTACTGAGCACTTTCAATTTTGAGCTAAATACTAAGCTTTAGATCATAAATATTATAATTACCGTGACATGGAAATTCTTCAAACCCTCGGGAATCCATAGGACTATGAAAATAAGATGTGTTATCACTTCCAAACAATTCTTTTGGAAATGCATCTAGGGAATAAGAAAATGTTTAAATGAGTTTGGGCCTTTATTCAACTATCTTAGGTTTCAGATATTCATGAGAAAAACAAAAATTTATGAACCCTACTAAATTTGAAAGGGATGAATATCATGGTGATGTGAAGTTATCGACAAAACCCTAATGCATATGTGTGATCTGTAACAGCCCCGCATTAAAATTTCATTTATTAAAAGTAAATAAAGGTAAAATACGACCAAAGGAAATGGACACTTATTTCAAGTTCAATTTTGGGCAAAATATCCTAGTGGGAATCACTTTTTATGTTTATGGCTAAAGGAAAATGGAAAAGGAAATGACTAAGGCTTTGAAGAGGAAAAAATTTATTGTTGGCACATTATTTATGAAAATAATGGAAACTAGGAGAAAAGGAAGGTCAAAGGTCAAAGGTTGCAAGTGAGGAGGAAATTAAAGGAAAATAATGGAAATTGAAGAAATTAGAGGTATCATCAATAAAAACACCTCGTAGCATTAGTTGGAAATATTTTGTAATATTTTGTCAGCATTTTATCAGTTTAGTGTTAGAATTAGTCTCAGAGAGGAGGAAGCACCAAGAGGAGAAATAAAGAAAGCAAGCAAGGAAAGAAAAGGAAAATAAAACAAGGACAAGGAAATCCAAGGAAGGAAAGGATTATGGAACTTCAGCGGGAATACTTGTAGGTAACAAATTTCATGTGTGATTTCCTAAATGGTTTTGACATGTATGGTATGTGAATGTTGGTATATGGTTATTTTTTTGTCATTAGCATGGATTTTGCCAAGAATTTTTCAGGATTTGATAGTGGTTTTTAGCCTAGCCTTTCCATTTCTGGACAACCATGGTGTGATGGGATTATTCTCGATTTTGAGCTTTGGATTTCCGGATGGTTTCAGAATCTGAGGTGAGGTGGTCTCAAGAAAATTTCCAAAGGACTAGGAATCCCTTGACCAGTAATGGTGGGATACACAACAGAGCCTAAGAGTAGAGATAGGAAAATTCTTCAAGTATGGGAAAGTAATTTTGAGGCATCCAAGCTTGATTGTGTTTTGTGATCTCGACATTGATTTAGGTGTGATCATTGTATGGAGAGGATGTAGGTGGTTTAACCTGTGGATTGCCTTGGTTGTATTTGGATTGGTTTATCCCATAAGATCCCACATTCATGCTTGGAATATGGCACAGGGGTGATTGAATGAAGAGAGATTTGGTTCAGCCAATTTACTGTCGTGTGGAACATGGAAGTCCTGAACCTGATTCGTATTTTCCTATGGTTAATAAAGAAAAGTTTCTCTTTATTTTGGTAAGGAAATTTATTGGTTATAATGTGGCTTTAATGGCTATTCTCTTACTTTTATTTACCTGGTTATATGTTGGTTATAAAAATGGTTTTTGAGAAGATGATCAAATTTTAGCTCAAAATGAAAGTGTCCAGAAAGAATTGAAACTGATTCCAAGTCGAAGTGCTCGTCATTCTGAATCCAACGATGTTTGTTTCACCTCAATCCAAAGACATATTCTCAAGTTAGTACGTTTTGAACATTTGGCTCAACAGCGAAAAAATGAGCAAGTCTACTGACTCCATAGCTGACTAGGCAACCATACAATTGAGTTAGTAGGGTGAATGTGTAGGAATAAGCCAGCTAGGTGATGACACTTGGAATGTTCTAGTTCATTAATTTTTGGTCATATTTTATTGGTTGATTGGGTTTTGAAGTGGGCTAATGAATTGGTTCCATGTGGCCCAATCATGGGTTGCCATGTGGCACCCTAGTGGTGTATTACAATTTTGGAAATGGTCTGATAGAGGCCCAAGAGGATCAAACCCCCGACCTTCATGCTAATAGTGTCGTGGCTTAAAAATAGGGTGTGTGGTGGTTCTTATAATACTATGGTTTGAAAACCTATTTAAATTTTAATACATTAAATGTTGGGGGAAGGAGTCGAGGCTAAGCCCCTAGCCTTGGTCTGATGGCACCCCACTTGACCGCAGGAGCCAAGACTTGAGGACTTGAGACTGAGCCCTAGCCCATGGTCATGCATCATGGCACATGAACAGAAGGTGGAGGATTTGAGCGCTGAAAGGTGAAGGGTTTGTGTTGGAGCCGTGGCCCCAAGCCATATACCACAACACAAGACCAAGAGAAAAGCAGTGGAAGGCGCTTGGTGGAATATTTCCTAGTGTGGGGGCTAGCCCCAGGCCCTATGGCCAACCATAGGACATAGCACTAGGATTTAAGGGGGCCCAACGGGAAGGGTGGGTGGGCAGTTGGCCCAGACCTCGCCCCTGTGGGGTGAATGTCACTACAACCTTGATGTTTTAGAGGCTAAGCTAGCGGGGGTGGGAGTTGAGGGCCAACTTGCAGCCATATGGCCATGTGGCCTTAATTTTCACTCTGAAGGGGTTATTGAGCAATTTAATTTTCCAACAAACTGCACTGTCACAGGGTAAAATTGTTTCCTCATTACCGAAGAAAAAGGAATATTTGTAGGATGACTATTCTGTTGGTCTGATTTGTAGGAAAAATAACAACAAAACTACATTGAGAGCTTGAGAGCCATATGTTTGTGGGATTTTGTCCATATTGAGCTCAAGAAGAGTCTATCTGCTAGTTTTTGGACATTATGTATCCAATGGTGACCTATATTTTCTTATTTAAGCACATCTAAGGATACTTTTTGCAAGTTCAAATCTAATGGTGTATGGATCAACCAAGGTTTTGGAGCACTTCTTGAAGGTGTTTGAGCGCGGAGAAGGCCTTTTAGGGGTATTCTTACCTTCATAATTTTACTGTAGCAGTTTTTACTTCAGGGTTCAACTCATTTTTACTTTTCTCACTATGGCATGTTGAGGAAATTTTTGTTTATGTCCTTGAATGTGGAATTGAAGTGTTTGTTTATGTTCATGTATGCTCATTTTTAGTTGAAGAGTAGGGTCTTTGTAGGAGACACCTTATGTTGCTGAAGTTTTCATGATGATTGTAGGTTTTCATTGATGGGCCTCTAAATTGGACATAAAATAAGGCCCATCTAACACTTCTTAAGCCTATCTACCTTCCTTATGCACATGAAAAGATATATTAAATCTCTCCTTCTGCACTTAATAATTTTTTCTTATGCTTTAATAATTTCTTAGGAAGGTTTAAAGGTAATTGCATATTTGTGCCTAATATTGGTTATTTTTGAAAAAATATTGTGAGAATATTTGGCAAATTATGCAGATTTGGAGAAGGAGATAATTTAGGGACTTTATCCCTACCACTGGAAGATCAAGAGTGAAGAATATTAGGAAATTAGAGAGAAATATTGGATAGATTCAAGGAGGTTTTCCACCCTCAAAGGCAACCAAACGATCCTCATGATATCCCCTCCAGCAATTCAAATTCCAGAGGTAGCCAAGCAACTCAAGACCAAGTGCACTCAAGCCATACTTCACTTGGATTCAAGTGGACTCAATACCTATTTTTAGGAAGCTGCTGGTAGCTTCCTTATTGAATAAATATAGCATATTTAGAGCTAGGAAGAGTTAGTAAATGCTAGTCAATTCCAGGGGATTCGATTCCATTCAAAAAATTTTCTGCAAGCTATTAGGATTTTTTTTGTTTAAGACCTTCGGAATGTAATAAGATTTAATTTTTAGTGCAATGAGTAGACATAATCCATTTTAATGATTTAATTCTAATGATTTGGGTTCGTGGGTTAGGGCCCAATCCATGTGCCTCAACTTCTCTGATGTTTTCATTCTTTCCTTTCTATCATTTAGCTAGTTTTATTTCTGATATTTTCATTGTTGTTATAGTTTGCTGCTATATATTTAATCTTCTTATCTACAGAGTAGAATAGTTGATGAAATCCATAAAACTGTGAGGCAGCCTTCTCCTCTCATCTCTGATAGAGCTCGAGGAGGGTAGAACTTCGCATAGACGAAAAATACTATTTGTTTATGATTTTCTGGTTCTGAGATTAGAGTAGAGTGCAATAATAGTTTTAGTCTTTCTTCCATTGTTTTTATCACGCGGTTCATATGTATTTCATGCATAAATTCGCAGGGTTGATCGCAGGACGTATTGTTGAAGCCCCATAGTAGTTTAGTGGCACCTTCCCACTTCATTTTCCATCTCTAATTTCATGCCTAAGCATTGTTGTTACACCCTCATTTCCCCCCTTCCTTTCTCTTCTTATTAGCTTCCGTGCACAATTTTATTCACAAAACACTTCAAAACATTAAAATTTTGACTTTTCCCTTCCTTCCTCGACCTTCCTTTGTCGTTCTTCAACTTTTTAGAGGTTTTCCATTTTCACCTTACCTTTCTCTTTCTAATGAAAATATTGAAAAACATTGGGCTAGATCCCTTTTCTTTTAAAAATACTTACCGTACTTTGCTAACCACAAATCGCATTGTTTAGTTCTTCGTTTACAACTTACCACAACTTTGCCGCATCGCAATCACACGCCACAACCTTTTTCCCTTTTCATTAACATTTACCACTCCTAAACCCCGATTACAAAATATCGCAATCACATTTCACATCACCTTCCCGAATCATATTTCACATTTCACACATCACAATTCACTCATTCCATTTTTTTTCCTTTAATACTTTCCCCAATTGCGACATTACCGTACTCCTTTTCCACATCAACCATTGCAATTTCTCGTCGCACCTTTTTCCTTTTCCCTTCAGACTTACTGATCCTTTTTTTTTCAATTGTGATATTGCAACATCACATATCCCAGATTATAGTTTTTACCACCCCGTAGATCACTCTTTGCAACCTTTTCCCCTTTTTATTAACACTTACCGCTTTCTTTTTCTGATTGCAATATTGTTATCACACTTCATCGCTCTTCCCCACCGTACTTCACACATCACATTATTTAGCCCGTTCCCTTTAACGCTTACCACTCCAACTTCGTGATATCGTGATTGTGATATTGGTCCCACATCCACATCACATCTCCACCATTGCATATTTCTGGTTATTCAGCTCCAAAGCCTTTTGCACTATAATAAAGACTTAATTCGGTTTAAACCCCCACTTTCCAAAGCCTCCCACTCCAAAGAATTTTTTCAGTATTATGTGCTTTAATGAAGTCCAAACACTTTTTTCACTCCTCTGAGCCTTGTTTCATGTGTTTAAGCCTTCCATGAGCACCTTTAGCCCTTTTTCCTCTTAACTGCAATCAACACTTTTTCAGTTAGAATTAGATCATGAATAATTGTTTAGTTAGAAGCATGGTATATAGATCATAGGATAAGTAGAGTGTGTTTAGCCATTTGGCCAACTCAATGCAATTTATTTTAGTTTCTTTTTTTTCATTTACTTTATGCAATTTAGATTAGTTTCCTTCCTGTCATTTCTTTTCAGCGACTTAATTTAGTTTCCTTTCTATCATTTCATTTCTGCAACTTAGTTTAGTTTCATTGAAGTGTGAAAGACTTCACTAAGAACCCTTATAAATAGTACCCTTTCGTAAAGTAGAAGATGATGGCATGAACAAAATGCATCTGCTGTGTATATAACAATGTCACCTCCAATTTTGTATGAACCCTAGGTTGATAAAGTAAAGTAGGGCAACCCTTGGGAGTTGCAACACTCTTGGTGCAATACAAGGGCTCACCAGTCATGATGTTTATATGAGAGTTCTTTGCTGGAAAACATTTCCTTGAAGGGGAAATAGCCACATTTTTCATCAGTAAAATTTTATGTATTCCTTTTACATTGAATATATGGAATGATCTAGCTATGTTGGTACTGGCCTGGAAATGTAGCCCAAGTGGGGGTGAAATCCATCACCAAATCCTTTGTCGTTCTCTTCATGTATGTCTGTATGAGTTATGTGATGTGAGGTTACTTATGTTTAAGTTTGCATGTGAAAACTAAATCATAACTTGAAGAGACCTTTGAAAAATATGTTTTGTGTTAAGACCCATTTTCCTTGCAAAGCATCAATGAACATTCCTTTTTAGGAAGGAGAAGTTCACCTCCAATTTTATATGAGATGGTATCGGAGAAAGGCTAACCAAGTTACAAGAATGGGAAAAAAGAGTCTCCAAGAGCTAGAGGAGCTAAATTTGGCTCTTCATATGGAGAAAATTGAGTTGAGAAGAATGATAAAAATGTTTGAAGAGGAGAATATGCATATGTGCCTTCACTTGTAGCATGTGTGTAAGGAACAAGTTGATCAAAGTTCCACTCTTGTGACAAAAAAAGACACGTCCAGAATGAAATCGATCCATGGTCATGGTTCAAATAGTGATTATAGACTGTTAGGTCCCTATATTACTAGTATAGTCCCTTATTTTTGTTAGTGTAACCCCCTTATTGTTATTATTGTGCCCATGTAACCCCCATGTTGTTATTATTTTTCCCTTAAATTATTATTGTTAGGTCGGCTAGGATTACATTGTCGCCCCACTAGGATTACATTGCGGCCCCATGGACTCCCATATATAGAAAGGAGGTTTTGTAATTTGTATCATCCAATAAATTTTCATTCATGTAATGTATTGGAGGTTTCCCCCTCGAAGTGGCTTATTTCTAAGGCATTGATATCTCTTTTCTTCTATTTTTGGAGCTGGTTTCACAACATTTGGTATCAGAGCTTTGGATTCTAGGGTTTCACTGCTCCAAAAAGGTCATCATGGCATTTCCAATATAACGTTTTTTATATGAAGTTTGAGAAGCTCAAATATTTAGAGTGTGAAGCCAAAATCCTAAGGAACATCATTTCAAAATTTCAGAGCTTGGTTCGCAATATTTTCGCAGATATGATCTGTGGAAGTTAGGGCCTTTTGCAGGCTCTTGAATTTCACTTAAAAATGTCATCACAGAATGTTCACTATAACGTTTTTTCTATGAAGGTTAAGAAGCTGAAAATTTTAGAGTGTGAAGAAAAAAGCCTAAGGAACATCGTCACAAAATTTCAGAGCTTGGTTCGCAATATTTTCGGAGATATGATCTAAGGAAGTTAGGTCTTTTTCAGGATCATGAATTTCATCTCAAAGGGGTGATCGTGGGAAAATCTTCATAAATCTCTCTCTGATCATCAGATTGGAATTCTATAAAAAGTGACTAGAAGTACCCAGACTATAGTTTCCTTTCTATAAAATTTAGAGCCAAAGGAGAAAACAATGACACTTGGCAAGTCGTACCATTTCACTTTACTGAACCAGTCCATAATTAGGTCATTGTGGGATATTGGACATAACTTTTCCTTGAAGAATCCAAATCAATTTAGACCTATGGCATTTCAAAGAATCTTCAGAGGACTACTACAGGGCCGAATTTCAGATATTGAAGATCTGCAAGAATAGAGATAAGTCAATTTCAATATTGAGATCCTCAAAAGCAAGTAAAAGGTGTGTATTTTTGTTTCCAAATTGAAAAAGTCTTGTTTGAAGAATCAAGTTGAATTGATTCCAAGGGCATATTGTAGAATAGATATCAGTATTGGATTCTAAAATGGCCCCTAAAAATAATTCAACACCCATTAAGCCTTTAGAAGGCTCTCCTATGACTCATGAAGACGAAGAATGGCAACATGACATATCAAAATTACAAGAGCAGGTGCAAAAAAAATTTCTCTCACAAAGAGCAACAAAAAATGACATGGAAGTTTTGAAGAAAGGCATGGAAAATAATATGGATGGTTTGAAGAAAGGTGTGGAATCTAAGATGGATGGTTTGAAGACTGGCATGGAAGCTAAGATGGATGGCATGGAAGCTGGCATGAATATAAGATGGATGACATGGAAGCTAAGATGGAAAACATGAAGAATGATCTAAAAGAAGACATGGAAGTTTTGACAAAGTTGATACAAGAAATGTTTCCTAATGGTGAAAAGATAGTAGAGGAAACTCATGATGAGAACAAAAAAAATGTTAATCGTGATTTCATAAACTCTAATTTTGGAGGGAAGAACCACCATATTCCACAAATGGATATGAGGAAGTTTGATGGAAAGGGTCCTGTAACATGGATACTACATATGGAGCAATATTTTGATCTCAATAATGTGCAAAACATACTAAAGTTACGCATTGCAACTTTACATTTAGAACAAAATACATTTGTATGGTATCAATGGCTTTGCTCTTGTAAACAAATTGTCACTTGGTCAATTTTTACGAAGGAAATGATAGCACATTATGAGGATACAAAAAGAAACACTTTCTTTAGCCAATTGATAAATCTCAAAAAAAAGTGTTTAGTGGGGGAGCACATTGAGGACTTCCAAAAATTGAATATAAGGGTAACTGATATTCCAGAGGAACATGGGATTGATCTCTTCATAGGTACTTTAAAGGATAAAATCCAACATGAAGTCCACGTTTTGGAACCTGATTCATTGGAGAAGGCATTCAAGTTGGAAAGAAAAATTGAATGTAAAATTATGGCGACAAGGAAGCCTACCACTCACTTCTATAAAGATGGAAGTGTTGCTACTCCTATATTTCCACAACCTACAAGGTTGACACCACAAAAATTGGAAGAAAAAAGAGAAAAAGGGCTTTGCTATAGTTGTGATAGAAAATACACTAAAGGCCATAAGAGTGCTGAGAAGAAATGATTTTGCATAGATTGTGAAGAGGAAGAAAAAATGAACAAGAATATTCAAAAGAAGAGGATATACACCAGGAACCAGCCCTAAAAGAGGAAGAAATGAGTGTGACCATATCGTGTAATGCATTGGTAGGAATTACCACTCCTCAAACTCTCAAGATATAAGGACATATCAAGAAGAAAAAGGTAATAGTGTTGATTGATTCAGGTAGTACCCATAATTTTATTCATTGGAAGGTAGCCAAGGAATTGAATTGTTTCCTATACCCAGCACCAGAATGTCAAGTGATGGTTGCAAATGGAGGAACTATAAATTGCTCTGGAAAATGCCATAATATCAAGCTAACCATGGGGGAATATGTATTGAATAGTCCAATGCTTGCCATTCCTATGGGAGGTGCCGATGTTGTACTAGGAGTACAATGGTTACAATCTTTGGGGACGGTAGCTTTTAATTTTCAAGAACTTTTCTTGAAATTTTTTTCAGAAGGAAAGGAAGTCGAATTACGGGGTATTGAAGGGAAGCCAGGAAGGATAATAAGATCTAATGTCATGAAAAAGCTTCTAAAGAAAGAACAACGAGGCGTAATTGCACAATTATGCTCACTAGAAGTTCCAACATCAAAATCATCTATTTCTGCAGATCTCCAACAAGTCTTGGACAATCATTCCAAGGTGTTTGAAACTCCCAAAGGACTCCCACCTATTCGTGATCATGATCATGCTATTCATTTGATTCCACAAAGTGTTCCTCCAAACATCAGGCCTTATAGATATCCTTACTTCCAAAAGAGCGAAATTGAACGTATGATTGCAGAAATGTTAGAGGCGGGTATAATTCAACCTAGTCAAAGTTCTTTCTCTGCTCCTATAGTATTGGTACACAAGAAGGATGGATAATGGCGAATGTGTCTGGATTATAGGGATCTTAATAAGCTCAACATTAAAGATAAATTTCCCATTCTTGTGATTGATGAATTATTGGATGAATTACATGGAGCAATTTATTTTACCAAGTTGGATCTTCGTTCAGGATATCATCAAATTAGAATGAAGACTGAAGATATTCCAAAAACAACATTTCGAACTCATGAGGGTCATTATGAATTTTTGGTCATGCCCTTTGGCCTTACCAATGCACCTTCTACATTTCAAGGGTTGATGAATTCCATTTTCAAACCCTTCCTTAGAAAATTTGTGCTATTATTTTTTGATGATATACTAATCTACAATAGGTCTTGGGAGGATCATGTTCAACATGTTGACATGGTGCTCAAACTATTGCAGGAGAAACAGTTATATGGAAAAAAATCCAAATGTTTCTTTGGAGTACAAGAGGTGGAATATTTGGGTCATATTGTATCTCATGAGGGTGTTAAGGTAAACCCTAACAAAATTAAATCCATTAAGGAATGGAAAGTCCCCACAACCATAAAGAATTTGCAAGGATTTATCGGGTTAATAGGGTATTATCGCAATTTTGTTAATAATTATGGGAGAATAGTAGCACCTCTAACAACATTATTGAAGAAAGATGCATTTTCATGGTCTCCTGAAGCAACTAAGGCCTTTGAACATCTTAAAGAGGCAATGTGCCTAGCACTGGTCTTAGCTATGCTAGACTTCACAAAAACCTTTATTGTGGAATGTGATGCCTCAGGAAATGGAATTGGTGCTATTTTAATGCAAGAAGGAAGACCCATTGCTTTTGAAAGTCCTCAAATCAAAGGAAAGTATTTACAGAAACCTATTTATGAGAAATAAATGTTAGCAATACTGCATGCACTAAAGAAATGACAAACTTACCTAATGGGAAGACACTTCAAGGTAAAAACTGATCAGGATAGTCTTAAACACTTTTTGGAACAAATACTATATTTAGAAGAGCAACAAAAATGGGTCACAAATATGTTGGTTTATGACTTTGAAATAATCTACGAAAAAGGGAAGCTAAATGTTGTTGCAGATGCACTCTCAAGAAAGAACTAAGAGGTGGAAGCATTGCTTTGTGCCATTTCCATTATCAAACAAGATTGGATAACTGAAGCAAGAGATGAATGGAAGAAGGACGAAGAAGCATGGACACTCATTCAAAAGTTGCAGCAAAATCCTAGTACATCTGATACATTTAGTTGGAAAAATGATTCCTTATGGTACAAAGATCTCTTATATCTTTGTAAGAATTCCCAACTAAAACAAAAGATTCTTTTGGAATTGCACACTTCTCCTTTAGGAGGACACCCAGGATTTTTAAAAACTTACCACAGGGTGAAGAAAGAATTTTCTTGGGATGGCCTTAAATCTGATATTTAAAATTTTGTGGCAGAATGTTTGGTTTGCCAGCAGAATAAAGTTGAGACAATTAAGACCCCAGGTCTTCTACAACCCTTATCCATTCCAAGTCAATGTTGGGAGGATATTTCAATGGATTTTATCACAGGTTTACCTAAGTCCGAAGGAAAGAGTGTCATCATGGTGGTAGTTGATAGACTTACCAAGTATGCAAAATTTTGTGCATTATCTCATCCATTTAAAGCAAGTACAGTTTCCACTACATTTATGGACACAATTCAAAAGCTACATGGAAAACCAAGGGTTATTGTGAGTGACAAAGATCCCATTTTTACTGGAAATTTTTGGACAGAGATATTTTCTTGTTTGGGTACTCAATTAGCTCATAGCTCATCTTATCATCCTCAATCCAATGGTCAAACTGAGATAGTAAATAAATGTTTGGAAGGATATCTTCATTGTTTGTATCTGATAAACAAACACAATGGGTCAAGTGGTTACCTCTCGTTGAGTGGTGGTATAGCACTTCCTTCCATACTGCAACAAAAATGACCCCATTTATGGCACTTTATGGATATAATCCACCATCCATCACATCATCTTTAAGAGAAAATTCGAAGGTTCAGGCAGGGGAAGATCACATTGAGCATCAACAAGAATTTCTCCAACTCTTAAAGGATAACCTGAATTTGGCACAAAATCAAATGAAACAACAGGCAGATCAACATCGCAACGAGAGTAGTTTTGATGTAGGAGACTGGGTATTTTTACGACTACAACCATACAAACAAATGTCCCTCAAGAAAGCTAAGAAGGATAATAAATTATCACCAAAGTAATATGGTTCTTACAAGGTGTTGCAAAAGATTGGTACTATGGCATAGAAATTGGAGCTTCCTGCTTCTTCACGAGTGCATCCAGTTTTCCATGTTTCATGCTTAAAGTAGGTTATAGGTGAAAATCTTCTAGTTCAAACAATATTGCCAGAACTTGATGAGGAAGGAAAAATCATATGGGAACCTGAAGCGGTCATAGAAACAAGAACTCGAAAGTTATTAAATCGATCAATTTCATCCTGAAGCGGACACAGAAACAAGAATGCAACAGCTATGAAATCGATCAATTTCAGAGTATCTCATCAAGGGGAAGAACTTACCCACTGAAGATTCTACATGGGAGGATGAGAATTTTATATAGAAGCACCTAGAGCTACTCAAGCATTGAGGACAACACTTTTTTGAAGATAAGGTGCATGTTAGGTCCCTATATTACTAGTAAGTCCCTTATTGTTGTTAGTGTAACCCTTATTGTTATTATTGTACCATTTAACCCCCATATTGTTATTATTGTGCCCTTAAATTATTATTGTTAGGTTGGCTAGGATTACACTGTGGCCCCATGGACTCCTATATATAGAAAGGAGGTTTTTTAATTTGTATCATCCAAGAATTGTTCATTCATGTAATGTATTGGAGGTTGCCCCCTCGAAGTGGCTTATTTCTAAGGCGTTGATATTTCTTTTCTTCTATTTTTGGAGCTGGTTTCACAACATGGACCATATGAGAAATATTATGCATGTGCATTTTGAAATAATCTCCAAGATTCTCATCATATTCCATTTGGTAAAAGTGGATTGCTATAGTCATCTACAATGTCATTATCATCATCAGAAGATGAAAAGATGAATGGCAAGTTTAAGGACGTAATAGGCATTTCAAGTTCAATTCCTTATGTTTATGTTCATAACACCTCTTTTGCATAATTTGAGCACCATACCAAGGGAATTTGTATGAAGCTGCTTCTAAATGGGTTATGAAGGAGGAGGCATTGACATCAATGACCAAGGGATCACCAATCCAATCGTGGTACAAGAGAGACCAGAGTATCAAGGATTGGGATATGGTAAAAGGGAGTTTGGAGAATTCTCTAAATGGTTAGAGGCACATCAACCATTAGAGGATGAGATGTCACATCAATATGGTGGTGAAAATGTAAATTTGTCTCCCAAGAGAGATGAGTGCTTGAAAGGACCTTTTATGTCATATTAGTTGACTCCACATCATCAAATTTGTAACTCCAGGGAAAGGTATAAATCTCATGGATATTTTCTAAATTAAGGTAATTTTGACTTTTTGTGGAATAAGTATCCTTGTAATTTTTGTGATGCATTTGACCATTTTGTGGATTTTTGTGAGACATACATGGTAACCATTAGAATAATGGATAAGATTCTACACATCAATCATGATGAATCTCCTTCACATGAAAGGACTTCTTTTTCAGCAAAGAAGAGAAAGTTCTTTTGTACCCATTACAAGATGCATGGCCATGGAAATGAACATTGTTCGAAGTTACATTGAGAGCTTTGTTCTAAGAAGGGAAAAGAGATTATGCAACCTAATGCAAGGGAAGTAAGAGGTGGAAATGAGGACTAGTAACAATCATAAGCAACCTTCAAGGAAAATATGATGCAAAAAGAGAACCCATAAGCCTAAGAGAGGCGGAGATTGGGTAGAATATTTGTAAAGTTACTTAGTAAATTTTGTAATTACTTTTTATTGTTTATTTATTTTGGTACTTTTGTAAAGTGAAAAATAATAGTCACTATGTGCAACAAGTTTTTGTTTTTCATTGATGCTATGTATTGGCTTGTTTATAAGTCCATATGTTCAAGGAATTTTGGAATGTACAATTTTTCATCCAAGTATTGTCTACAAGTTTTTCATGGACTCACTTATGCAAGTATTCGAGATGAAACTTGTTGTGAATAGAATATTTTTTTGAAGACAATACAAGATGACTATTTTTTTGTAGGCAAAGCCAATTATGTCATTGAAAATTTACAACAGTGTACCCTTTTTGTACAAGCTCAGTTTGAGGATGGTAAAGCAATTTTATGTTGCTTCTTATTTCCAAGTTTGTCTGCAACAACAGAACTTCAAGATGAATTTGTTTTGAGTCGTGCAAATATTAGATTAAAGAGAATGTTCAGATTCCATTCATCGGTGTTTTTTTTCCTACATCAACGATAAGAATTTTGGCTCAATTCTTAACATGACAGTAGGTCTTCATGAAGAATATAGTTGAAGTGCCTTGATTGGGGCTTGAAGAGCACCAATTAAAAAGTAAGCATTTTGGATTGAGTTTTTGGGTGATTTTTAGTTTCATCCTCATTTTATTACCAGGGAGGTAAACTTTTAGAGTCCAAATGTTCCTAGTGGGGAGGTGTGATCAAGTGATCAAATTTTAGTTCAAAAATGAAAGTTCCCAGAAAGTCTTGAAACTAGCGCCAAGTCTAAGTGCTCATTATTTTGAATCCAACGATGTTGATTTCACCTTAATTTGGCACTATATGCTTAATTTTTTTCGTTCGGAACGTTTGGCCCAACAGTTAAAAAATGAACATGTCTGCTAACTAGGCGACCGTAAAGTTTAATCAGAAGGGTGACTATGTAGGTACGAGCCAACCATGTACTAACACTTGGCATGTTTTGGTTCATTGTTTTTTCATTGAATTTTATTGGCTGATTGGGTTTTGAAGTGGACCAAAGAAATGGTGTCGTGTGGCCTAATCATGGGTTTCCACATGGCACCCTAGTGTTGTATTAAAATTTTGGCAATAGTCGAATAGAGGCTCGAGTGGATCGAACTCGAGACCTCTCGGCTAACAATGTGACGACTTACCAATAGGATGCACAGTGGTTCTTGTAATACTATGGTAAGAACCCATATTTAAATTTTAATACATTAAACGTTGGGGGAAAGGGTCAGGGCTAAGCCCCTAGTTGTGGCCTGATGGAAATCCACGTGACCATAGGAACCAATACTTGAGGGCCCTGAGGTTAGCCATGGAACATGGTTAGGCATCACAAAACATGACTGATAGGGAGTGGATTTTGGCACTAACAAGTGAGGGGGTTGGGTCAAAGCCCCAGCTCCAAGCCATATACCACAGCACAAGAATGAGAGCAAAGCAGTGGACGCGACTTGGTGGAAGAGTGCATAGTGTGGGGGCCAACCCCATGACCTATGTATAACCACAGAAACTAGTTCCAGGAGTTAAGGGGATTGGTGGGAAGGGCAATTCATTGGCCCAACTCTCAGCCCCGTGGGGTGAATGTAGCCAGAACCCCGATGTTTGAAGGGCTAGGCCAGTGAGGGTAGGCATCAAGGCCTAGGCCACAACCATATGGCCGCGTGGAATTAATTTTTACTATGAAGGGGTTATGGGGAAATTTAAGTTTCCAACAAATTACACTGTTGGATAGTGAAATTGTCACGTCTTTAGCAGAAAACAGGGTGTATTTGTAGGATGGTTAATCTGTTGGTCCAATTTGTAGGATAGATAATAATAAAACTACATGTAGAGATTGAGAGAAATATATTTGTGAGTTTTTGGAAAAATAGAGCTCAAGAAGTGTATATCTAGGGGTTTTTGGACATTCTGGATCCAACGATGACCTTTATTTTCTGATTTGAGCACATCTAAGGAAACATTTTCTAGGTTCAAGTCCAAGGTTGTATGGATCAATCATGGTTTCGAAGCAGTTCTTGAAGGTGTTTGAGCATGGAGAAGGCCTTATAGAATTTTCTTACCTTCAAAAGTTTACTACAACAGTTGTTACTTGTAGGGTTTAGCTCATCTTTACTTTTCTCACTATTCCTTGTCAAGGAAATTTTTTTTTATGTCCTTCAATGTGGAATTGAAGTGTTTTTTATGTTCACGTATGCTCATTTTCAGTTGGAGAGTAGGTTGTTTGTAGGAGCCACCTCGTGTTGTTGAATTTTTCATGATGATTGAAGGTTTTTACAATGTTTATGTGAGATTTGTTTGCAGTATAACATTTCCTTGAGGGGGAAATAGCCACATGTTTCATTAATAAAATTTTATGTACTCCTTTCACACTGAATACATGGAGCGGTCTAGCTAGGTTGGCAGGCCCAGAGATGTAGCCCAAGAGGGGTGAAATATGTCACCAAATCCTTTGTTGTGCTCTTCATGTATTCTTGTATGAGTTATATGTGATGTGACGTTACTTATGTTTAAGTTTACAAGTGAAAATTAACCCATAACATGAAGAGACCTTTGAAAACATGTTTTTTTTTAAGACCCATTTTTCCTTGCGAAGCATTAGTGAACGATCATTTTTTGGAAGGAGAAGTTATCCTCCAATTTCATATTAGTTTTATGATAGAATTTAGTCATGGCTCTTTCCATGTTTTCACTCATAACTGAATAAATAATGAACACAAGACCTAATTGATGTTAAGAAAGCTAATGAGAGAAGGCAGTGACCCTTCTTGTTAAACCTCATATGATTTTTGAGTCCCTCATGTTCATACTTGCATTCATGACTTGTAGGTCACATATCTACCAAGTGTTTGACAGAATGGAAACCCCAGTTTTGGATGGTCAGGTTAAGTATTGGTTCGAGTTTTTGGTTTACAAGCATTGTCTTCATATATTTCATGAGTTCTAGAAGTTTCATAGCTTTCTGGGTAGAGGCCTAGCCTCAACCCTAGAACATAACCTTAATTATCACAATCAATAGCACAATATTGGTAGAAAAAGTACATATTCACACTAATGTAGGCTTATGGGAGCAAATGGGAACCCATATTATCTTGGAGGCATTTGCAAGGGAGCGACTGGGGTTCTAAGTCAGGAAAAAGGTGAGTTGTCACAGAGGTTGGATACCTCGAGGGGTTTGGTTACTCTTGGAGGTCCTATGGCACCTGAGGGAATTCAGTAAGGTATTGTTGTGTCAACTCCATTTCCTTAAAGTAATCTAGTAGGTTGAGTCATATCATGATGAACCTCAGCTCATGTTTACCCTCACCAAGTCGGTGAAAGTGGGTAAATGTGAGAGGAGGGTTGTTACACAGTGGTATCAGAGAGGGTATAGTTATATTTGGGTAGTTTCTGGTTTATGTTCTATTTGGGTGATATCTAATACCACACAGTGGTATGAGAGCATGGTTCAAACACTTGAACCGGATGGGCTGAATGAATGTGGTTATGCATGCATTTTTATGCTTAAGGTTTTCATGCATGGGGTTATGGTATGAAGGATATGTCATTATGATGATATTCTTATGTTATGATGTTGATTTTCTGGCCGAGATAGAGTAATACATGTAGATCATCAAAGCAAGGTTACAACACTAGAATTTTGGGTAAGAGTAGATCATCATATAGGTATTGTATGTTTGGCATGCAGGTATGTTATTTAATGGATTTTTATATGCATTAGGGTTATATACATGTTTTTCATTTTATTGTTGTTGTGGTTACATGCATGGTAGATTATAGTTGATTAGTGTGGTCTTATGCAGATGTGTCAGATAGTCATGTATGATAGTAACTTGTTGTTATATGCATTGTTATTGTTGTTATATGATATTTAACTTGATGATTATGTTATATGTTGTTGATAAATATGTTATATGTTAACGTGTTGATTGTTATATGATATTTAACCTGATGGTTATGTTACATGTTGTTGATAAGTATGCTATATGTTAACTTGTTGATTTTTATATGATAGTTAACTTGATGATTATGTTATATGTTGTTGATAAGTATGTTATATGTTAACTTTTTTATTGTTATATGATATTTAACTTGATTTTTATGTTAACCTTTTGTTGTTATATTTTAATTAACTTGATGATTAGGGTTATTGCATTAAGATATTGATGGTATACATATCGTGTTGATCTAGATTGATATACGTTGATAGTTAGGGTTATGAAATTCAAGTATGAGTCAATATGCTTGTGATATTGTGTCATAATAATATAGACTGACTATGCATATGTGATTGTTATGCATGAATATAAATTTTGTATGAGTTTAGGATGTGAACATGCTAGCTAGTTATTGTTATGGATATCGTGACCTTAATTATGTTTGGCTTGATATGTTGTGAATTTATGTCATGCTAATCTATATCAATTGTGCAAATAAGATAGCCTCACATGAGATACAATGAGTTATGAGTTTGATTATTTCATCTATTTCATGTTTGAGTGTTTTATTATGTCACCTATTTGGTATGATTTTGCTTATGTCATCTACTTGGTGCTTTAATGTTTGATTATGTCATATATTTGGTGTTTGAGTGTTGGGTGTCTATTATGTCTTCTATTCGTTGTTTTAATGTTTGAATTGTTTCATGATATGATTTTGTATCTATAATATTGCATGAAGGAATGATCTTGTTTGAGATGGTTGAAATAACACATTATGGGTTGATACAACTAATATGTACTTGAGTGCAAGTAGGTGATAGGTGTAGCCTTATGTATATTACGACTGACGAATGTGAGTTGTTTCTTGATTATGATATGGTTGTTAGAATTGGTAAAGGTTGATTTGAAATTAATAGATATGATGTCTTGATCTTTGGAGCATGTGGTTGAATTGTGTGTTCAGTGACAAGGCAACGTACTTGGCACAACAAGGTAAGATAATTGGTATATTTTTCTACTTATTTATACATTGAAAGTTATGTTTTTATGGAAGTATGATACATGGAATTTCATGGCAAAGATATTTCCATGAAATATTTCAAAAGGATTAGGTTGATATTTCCTTTGGAAGTATTGGTAAGCCATGGGGATTGATTCATGGTGATTGTTGCTAGTCTTCTAATTTTGATCTTTTATGAGTTGTTGTGCTTGATATCATATTTTTTTATGTCTAATGTATTACCATACCACTATGTTTGTGGTTTCATATTACTATTGGTTTTCACTGGTTTTGTTAGTGTCTAAATTTTCAGTGATCAAATACACTCTTTCAGGTTTACTTGGTAGTGGTCCTTGGTCAAAATTTTATATCTTCAAATACATTCTCAAATAATTTTTTTTCACTAAATTATGTCTAGGTCTGAATGATACTCCCTTAACCCATTCATAGTCATCATAAATTTCAAGGTCATGTCATTCATTATCAATCTAGGATCATAGATCAGTCAACATACCTCCATCTAGGTCATGGTCTAGGTTTCTTTTTTTTCACCATCATAATGTCCAAATCATGTCATGAAGAAGGAAAATAAATGGGCCTTGTCACTAATTAAATCACCTTCATTGGGAGTTATAAAAGATAGGAAAATAAATAAAAGGCAATTGGTATTTTCTCAATAAGTATTTTACACGGTCAAAGTTTTTCAAAAGTTCTTATGATTTCACTAAAGATAAAAAGTAAATTTTGTGAGTTATAAAGGTAAATGAAGTTTTTTGAGTTCATTTCATTCTTTAGCTTTCAAAAGAGTTCCTCTCTCATCCTCAGAACACTCCATGACTATCTAAATATTGAATACAACCACCAAAAATTGTTCCAAATTTCTCTGTGCTACACTTCTGACAGCTAAGCTACGCTTTTGGTAGCTACACTATGCTTCTGGCAGCTGCTACGCTTTTGGTGTCAAAGCTCCAAAATCTATCAAAGGGTCAATTCATCATTTCTCAAAAGTTCAGGTGCTTCCAAACTAGTAAGTGAACAACCCTTACCTCTCCTTCAAGTGAATTTCTTTAGCAAAGGGTAGATTCCCTCTTCTAGGGTTTTCAACTATATTTTAGGATTGTTGAGATGTTTGGTTCCTTAAAGTTGGAAAAACCCTAGTTTCATCACATAAAAAACCTTCACACATCACTCAAATACCTTACCAAATCACTACATATCATTTATATCTCTCCTTGCTACCAGTTTCACTCAACCCCTAGTTTTCACTACACTTTTGCAAAGAAACTAGAAAAACTCTGTGTTTTAACCTTTTTCCACCTTTCCCATACCCATTTTCAAAATTTTTACTTGCATTCTATATCTAATGCACCACCATATCTCCCCAATCTTTTAGGGATTTTTCCCTAACTCTTTTCCATCTCATTTATATCCCTCAAATCACTATATCATCATCCACTTTTTTCCTAATTTTCACTTTCCCTTTCCTCCACATCAAGTCATGGTTTTTCTTGCTGAAAAAAATAATGGAAGGTGAGAAAAGAAAGGCTCATAAGGGAGGTCATAATTCAAGTTTGAGCCATCCAATTTGTAGAAGATTAATCCTTTTCCATATGGCAAGAATTCATTTGAAGGTAATGGTTGTTTAAGATTTTTGTGAAAGAGTTCAAGAGGTAGGTTGTCATGCTCAATTGAAAAGCTTTTTTGCCACCATATTTATGAGAGATAAGGTAAAATAACAGGGATTGAGTTCACTTTATCAGCAGATTCTATAGCCTCAGCAACAGGTATCCCGAACCATGGAGAAATCTAGTTAAAAGGGATGGACTTGGACATTGAGAACTATAAAATGTTCTTAAAACCACATTGCAAAGATGCTCCTCAACACGTCTTTCTTTTCAAGAATTTACTTGACAATTATTCCCCATTGATGAAGCTGATCATGAAGTATTTTACATGTGAAGGGAGATTCTCAAGGTTGTACCAATACCACATAAGGTTATTGATGCATTTCTGATGTAGGGGCATTAGGCTAAAAAAAATTCCATGCATTTTCATTAGACTTAGGGGTCTTTAGTTTTAAATAGAATTAGATTTTATGTAATGAATTTAGTGGGTTCTAGTTAATTTTAGTTAAATGTGGAGAGAATTGTAATTGCTCTCAAATGATTAGTTAGGCATATGGAGATATTAGAAATTCGAAAAGACTGCAGAATAGGAATGAGTTGGAGTCAGTTTCCACAAATCTAGGGATTTAGTCTAGATTTAGGATTTGGGAATTTTAAGAGTTTTGGGCGCTGAATCGATTCACCATTAAATTGGTATAAATGTAAGCCTGCGGGCATATAGCAAAGAGAGACAACAGGAAGGAATTAGAGTAGAGTTAGAAACAAAGTTTTCTAAGCCTACGAGTAGCTGTGAAAAGGGCCATTGATTTGAATATCTGGCCAAAAACAAGAAGGATTTTGTAATTGATTTCATATATATAGATGAAGGAAATTATTCTGAAATACATGTGCATTGACTGATTGTATGAATTTGCGTGTTTGATATTGAATTGTGAGGGAGAATTTGGTTGTATCGATCACAGAATGGATCAATACAATGGACTTCTAAATTGAAGTATAATTCACATGGATGTGTTTCAAAATCGTAGTTTACATCATGTAAAACAAAATGGGTTTTTTACACTTTCTATTTTGTATTTGTAGCAAAGTGAAGACCGGTTGAGAATGCGTTAATGTATGACTGTAATAGAAGTTGATGGAATGGAGCATTGATAGATCGATGAAATGTTGAGCCATTCGAACCTCGAGCTGAACAAAATAGGGCCAATTGAGTTAAAGGCACAGTTGAATGAAATCACAGTGAAATGGTGCAGAAATTTCGTATAATTGAAGGCAGAAGATGCAAGCTGAGTGTCTTATGAAGTTTGATGAAATGAACAATGAGAATTAACGGCATAGTGGAATCAAAACTATGAATGAGCATGTGAGCAGAGGAGCTACGGAATAATTGATCAAAGGAAAGGGAGAAATCCGAGTTCTAGAATAGAACCAGAGTAATTGCAATGGAGCAGAACCTTAATTGAGTGGGAAGTCATAGAATTAGAAGACTGTTCAAATTGGAATAGTAACTAACACGACAATGAAATGGAATAGCATGTCAATCAGAAGGCAGGAACCATGAGTTCAGTGGAATGGAACTCTGAGTGGATAGAAGTGGAACCGTGAAGGAGGTAGGCAGTTTCAAGAATAAAAACCAGAAGTATTGCGTAGTTTCTTAAGTGGTAAGTTGTTTTGGGAAATTGAACGCGATATCACCCATTGCTAGACACGTGGCGATAGGTGGTTTTAGAATCCCACTTATGTTGTGTAGCTTTGGGAAAATAAAGGACGTTCAGGTTAGTAACGCGATATCTGTTTGATGGCTCAATCAAGGGATCGGACGGTGTTCACATCACAAGCTGTGTGATAATTAATGGAGTATTTATTGATGATGGAGAGTGTCGAGTTATAACGCGATGGAAGATTGGCCATCAGATTGATTCTATAGATAACGCAAAGGTGAGTTGTGAGATGGTAGGGCCCAACAGTTAAATATATGTTGGCACCGATGTTTAATTGAAAGTCGACCTTTGATTTGTAATGGAATATTAAATAAGTTGAATTTTCTGTGGGACCGAATGAACTTTGATATGCATGCTGGGCGTTGGCTTATGTTTAACCAAAGTCAGGTCTTCGTATGGAATATGATGTGGCTGGTTTGATATGATTTTATTTGCATAGTGAGAGCATATGGACATTATATTATGTCAACCATTGATGTTTTAAATACAAAACCGAACCTTGTATGATAAAAATATTAAGTGAAGGGCGCATACATATTTTGATAACTGGCACTTTGGGTTTTATTCAAAGTCGAGTTTTAATACGAATAAAGATGATAAAAGCCGTGGGGAAAGCATGCATTCAAGTCTCCAAAAATGAAAGAAGGTGAGAGTGAAAGTTTATTTATTTGGGTCATTGAATTATTCAAATGTTAATTCGAATATTTCTGAGTGATTAACAAATTATGAAAAGCTTCTGTGTGTTAGATTTTCCCAGATTTAAAATTATATGGGGCTAAAAAAAATTGGAAGTGCATTTTTATATGCAATAGAAAGTCAAGATTATGGGTTGAGTGGGGTAGCCCGCCATTAAGTGGTATCAGAGCAGGATAGATCTGTTGAGAATTGAAGAAATTTTTATAAGGTGTGATGAGAGAAGAAAGAATATCAGATTCTAAAATCTGATATGCAAAGGTACACAGAGTTTCAGTGAATAGAGATTTTCAGAACTGGATGAATGAAGAACAAGATCATTCAGGGACCTTGCAGGTAAAATAATTTTAAATCTGATTTTGAAATGATGATTACAAAATTATGGTTGCAAATATGATGAAAACAAAGTTTTGATGGTGATAGCAGTGAACCTGATATTCAGCTAAAGGTTGGATAGGGAGAAATTGCAGTGTTCTCAAGAGAATGTGAGTTGATGAGCAGTGTTTAACTCTGGTTTGTAGAATTGTTTGGAGAATTCATATTGTAGGCAATTGAAAAAATCTTAAGAGCAGTGATGAAAGAGTCCAGTAGAGGATTCCAAAGAAAAGAAGAAAATGTGGCAGAACGTGAAGAGATTCAATAGAGGTTGAATGAGTTCTAAAAGTTGTAGAGTGAAGCCTAGAGAGAGCATAAGAGAGTGCTCAAGAGGTTCCAGAGATAGTGAACCAGTACTTGCCAAAAGCCCAGATCCGGAGGAAAGGATTGGTGAGGTAAGTGCCAACAAGAGAGCTTGTTGTTGTAGAGGCTTGGTGCAGCTCATGAGTGAGGAACTCATGGAGAAGAATATGAATTCTAAAATTCATATAGAAGAGAGCAGAGGTTCTGAGAGAGGCCACAACAGAAAAGAGAAAGAATATACCAGGACAAATGGCATGAGGAAGAAATTGTCTAATGCAGAATATTGGAAAGAGGCAGCTGAGATCAGAGAACAGTTTAATAAACTGGAGATGATGATAGAGGAAACCTAGAGAGTTGGTTGGCTCATGAAGAAGAGAGTAAAATGGCAACCATTACAGTTGAGGTTGAGGCAAAAGGAGATTGCCTTATTGAAAGAGGAACTCAGAGTTCTTGAGTCAAAGATGGAATTTGAAGATTTCACATACAGATCTGTTCAAAGGGAAGTGCTTGAGAAAGCAACCAAGACTGAAAAGTCTTGTGGTTTTAAAAATAAAGAGTTGTGTATGTTTGCAGGTACATCACAATAATATGAACAAGCTTTAAAGTTTGTTGAGGAGGAGAAATTGAATCTGAAATCTATTCAGATCAATGCTGAGATAGCAAGATCTCAGGAGGAATTGAAGACAAGGGATTCTAATGAGAATATTCAGCGGAATATTGAGGAAAAAGGTGAAGGACCATATGATGATCGGTCAAGAACAAGTGAAGGTATAAAAGGTTGAGTGAAGTTCCCAAAATCTACTCCAATTGAAGTTGTTGAATTGTATAGAAGGTTGGATTTACAAAAAAGAGAATTGGAGAAGCAGAGGACCTATGCACAGGATAAATTTTTGAGGAAGCAGGGCAGGAAGGTCTTCATGAATAATGTTCATGAAGCAGATGATGGAAAGAAGGAGAGGCTAGCTAACAGTCTCATAGGGGATGAAGATCAGCATACTGATGTGCTAACAGAGGAATTGGAAGGAAACTCAAAACAACATATTGATGTGTTGTCAGATGAGGAAGAGGTATTGAGACCTTGTAATTTTAGTGTTGAAGGTTCATGTGTTAACTATGCAGGAAAAGAAGAACAGAAAATGGAAATTATCAGGAAATTTAATAAGAAGGAAACTATGTTAGCTGAAAACATAGCGAAGGATCATCATTTTAACATGGTGATTGGAACAGTGGAGATAACTCTAGAAGCTGAGGAGAAAGATAGTGAAGATTTTCTGAGTCCTGAAGAATACTTGGAACTACAGAGGGAAGAATTGGTGACCGGATCATCAATTGAGACTGTTGGGTCTTGTGATTTTGAAACTGACAACTTGATTGTGCTAACAGGTATTGCAGGAGACAATCCATCTCTTGGGATTATCTTAAAGGAAGGTGAAACAGTCATGCAGGAACTTGTTACTATTGGTGACAAGGAGGATTTGGCTTGTCTGAATAGCCAAGAGAAGACTGGAGGACAGACTTTTGGAACTGTTACAGTGATGGAAAATCAGAATTCTAATCTGATTAAGGATGAAGATACAGTACTTGAAGAACTTGATTTGATTGCCAAAATCAATCAAGGAGGTGAAGGACAATTACTGAAGATTGTCAAGGAAGAAGAGGGCTATGCTGAAGCTTAATTGCAGCATACTACTGATGTAAAACAAGTACCAAATGAATGGCTGAAATGTTTGATGAAAACAATTATACAAGAGGAAGGAATTGTAGACACTAGGGTGAATTTGCCTGAAGTTGTGAAAGAGGCAGTAGCAGATACTAGTTTGCAAAATTTGATTATTCTTACTAGTATACTGAATGAGTACATTACTGCAGATAGAGGATTGAATGATAATTTATTTTTTGAAGATAAATTTGTAGGTGATGAACAAAATAAATTTTTTGCAGAGGGAGATATCTTAAGAGATATTCACGAATTTTGGAAGGCAGCAACACTTGGGGAGGTAACAGCCGAGGCAACATTGACAACAACAACATCAATGTTGGTAGCAAGAAGGATAGTAACAACAACAATAGCAAAGGTAGTTACAGCAGGAGAAATTGGAGGCAGCAGTAGTGGGCAAAGTAAATTCCAGTCAAAGGAAAGGCTAGACATAGAAATTGAAAACACGAGAGGACTGATGATGAAGGTGTCTCAGAAGTAGAAGACAACAGCAAGAAAGCAGAGGAATTTTAACAAAGGAAAGACAAGGGTAGGATGTGAAAGTATGGCTAGTGGTAAATTGTAGAACAAGATATGGAAACCTGGAGAAGTGCAGTTGGAGAATAATGCAGCTGTTGGAAAGTAGCAAAGCAAAGTATGGGACCCAGGAGGCAAAGTTTTAAGAGCACGTGATCAGGAGATCATGATTAATTTTAATCTTGGGAGTCTGATGCAGGGGCATTAGGCTAAAACAAATTCCATTCATTTTCGTTAGACTTAGGTGTCTTTATTTTTCAAGAGAATTAGATTTTATGTAATGAATTTAGTGGGTTCTAATTAATTTTAGTTAAATGTGGAGAGAATTATAACTGCTCTTGAAAAGTTAGTTGGGCATATGGAGAGATTAGAAATTCAAAAATACTGCAGAATAGGAATGAGTTGGATTTAGTTTCCACAAATCTAGGGATTTAGTCTAGATTCAGGATTTGGAAATTTTAAGAGTTTTGGGAGCCGAATCGATTCAACATGAAATTGGTATAAATGTAAGCCTACGGGCATATAGCAGAGAGAGACAACAGGCAGGAATTAGAGTAGAGTTAGAAACAAAGTTTTCTAAGCCTATGAGTAGTTGTGAAAAGGGCCATTGATTTGAATATCTGGCCAGAAACAAGCAGGCTGTTGTAATTGATTTCATATATATAGATGAAGGAAATTATTCTGAAATACAAGTGTATTGACTTATTGTATGAATTTGCATGTTTGATATTGAATTGCAAGGGAGAATTTGGTTGTATCGATCATAGAATGGATTGATACAATGGACTTCTAAATTGAAGTATAATTCGCATGGATTTGTTTCAAAATCAAAGTTTACATCATGTAAAATAAAATGGGTTTTTTACACTTTCTATTGTGTATTTGCAGCGAAGTGAGGACCGGTTGAGAATGCGTTAATGTATGACTGTAATAGAAGTCGATGTAATGGAGCGTTGATAGATCGATGAAATGTTGAGCCACTTGAGCCTCAAGCTGAACGAAATAGGGCCAATTGAGTTAAAGACGCAGTTGAATGAAATCATAGTGAAATGGTGCAGAAATTCCATATAATTGAAGGCAGAAGATGTAAGCTGAGTGTCTTATGAAGTTTGATGCAACGAACAATGAGAATTAATAGCATAGTGGAATCAGAACTATGAGACGTGCAATGAGCATGTGAGCAAAGGAGCTATGGAATAATTGATCACAGGAAAGGGCGAAATCCAAGTTCTAGAATAGAACCAGAGTAATTGCAAGGGAGCGGAATCTTAATTGAGTGCGAAGTCACAGAATTAGAAGACTGTGCAAATTGGAACAGTAACTAACATGAAAATGAAATGGAATAGCATGTCAATCAGAAGGCAGGAACCGTGAGTTCAGTGGAATGGAATTCTAAGTGGATAGAAGTGGAACCGTGAAGGAGGTAGGTAGTTTCAAAAATAAAAACCAGAAGTATCGCATAGTTTCTTAAGCGGTAAGTTGTTTTGGTAAATTGAACGCGATATCACCCGTTGCTCGACACATGGTGATAGGAGGTTTTAGAATCCCACTTATGTTGCGTAACTTTGGGAAAACAAAGGACGTTAAGATTAGTAACGTGATATCTGTTCGATGGCTCGATCAAGGGATCAGACGGTGTTCGCATCGCGAGCTGTGTGATAATTAATGGAGTATTTATCGATGATGGAGAGTGTCGAGTTATAACGCGATGGAAGATTGTACATCAGATTGATTCTGCAAATAACGCAAAGGTGAGTTGTGAGATGGTGGGGCCCAACAGTTAAATATATGTTGGCACTGGTGTTTAATTCAAATTTTACCTTTGATTTGTAATGGAATATTAAATAAGTTGAATTTGTTGTGGGACCGAATGAACTTTGATATGCATGTTGGGCATTGGCTTATGTTTAACCAACGTCAGGCCTTCGTATGGAATATGATGTGGCTGATTTGATATGATGTTATTTGCATAGTGAGAGCATATGGACATTATATTATTTCAACCATTGTTGTTTTAAATACGAAATTGAACCTTGTATGATAAAAATATTAAGTGAAGGGTGCATACATATTTTGATAACTGGCACTTTGGGTTTTATTCAAAGTCAAGTTTTAATACAAATAAAGATGATAAAAGTCATGGGGAAAGCATGCATTCAAGTCTCCAAAAATAAAAGAAGGTGAGATCGAAAGTTTATTTCTTTGGGTCATTGAATTATTCGAATGTTAATTCAAATATTTCTAAGTGATTTGCAAATTATGAAAATCTTCCATGTGTTAGAGTTGCCCAGATTTAAAATTATTTGGGGCTAAATTTTAATCCTATAATCACTAAATATGTGCTTTCACCTAAAACTACAATTGAGCAAAGAGAAACCATGGAGAAGCCACCTATGCATGAGAGTGAGTCACTGTTAGGTCCCTATATTACTAGTATAGTCCCTTATTGTTGTTAATGTAACCCCCTTATTGTTATTATTGTACCCTTGTAACCCCCATATTGTTAGTATTGTGCCATTAAATTATTATTGTTAGGTCGGCTAGGATCACATTGTGGCCCCACAAGGATTACATTGTGGCCCCATGGGCTACTATATATAGAAAGGAGGTTTTGTAATTTTTATCATCCAATAATTGTTCATTCATGTAATGTATTGGAGGTTTCCCCCTCAAAGTGGATTATTTATAAGGCATTGATATCTCTTTTCTTCTATTTTTGGAGCTGGTTTCACAACATTTGGTATCAGAGCTTTGGATTCTAGGGTTTCGCTGCCCCAAACAGTTCATCGTGGTAGTTTCTCTATAAAAAAAATTCTATGAAGTTTCAGAAACTGAAAGTTTCAGAGTGCGAAGCTGAATCCGTGAGGAACACTTTCATGAAGTTTTAGAGCTTGGTTCACAATATTTTCAGAGATATGATCTGTGGAAGTTAGGGCTCTTTGCAGGCTCCTGAATTTAACCTAAACAGGTCATCACAGAATTTGTGCTATAACTTTTTTTATACGAAGTTTCAGAAGCTGAACATTTTAGAGAGCGAAGCTAAAATCCTAAAGAACATCGTCGCAAAATTTCAAATCTTGGTTTGCAATATTTTTGGAGACATGATCTGTGGAAGTTAGGTCTTTTTCAGGCTCCCGAATTTCATCTCAAAGAGGTTATCATGGGAAAATATTCATAACTCTCTCTCTGAGCATCAGATTGGAATGATGTAAAACGTGGCTGCAAGTACACAAACTTTAGTTTCTTTTCTATCAATTTTAGAGCTAAAGGAGGAAATAGTGACACGTGGTAAGTCATACAAGTTCACTATACTGAACTAGTCCATAATTGGGTCATTGTGGGAGATGGGACATAAATTTTCCTTGAAGAATCCAAATCAGGTCACACCTGTGGCATTCGAAATAATATTTAGAGGGTTACTTCAGGGCCAAATTTTAGATATTGAAGATCTGAAATCACAGAGATAATTGAGTTACAATATCGAGCTCCTCAAAATCAAGAAAAAGGTGTGTATTTTTTTTCCAAATTACGTAAGTCTTGCTTGAAAAATCAGTTCTAGTTGTTTCCAAAGGCCTATTGAGCATAGCTATCAGTATTGGGTTCTAAAATGCTGCCTAAAAAAAATTCAACACCCATTAATCCTTCAGAAGGCTCTACTATGACTCATGAAGATGAAGAAATGCAACATGAGATATCAAAATTCCATGAGCAAGTGCAACAAATTTCACTATCACAAAGAGAAACAAAAAATGAAATGGAAGTTTTGAAGAAAGGCATGGAAACTAAGATGGATGGTTTGAAGAAAGGTGTGGAAGCTAAGATGGAAGGTGTTGAACCCTAAAGATGTCCTTTCCTTTCACCAAATTTCACTTCATTCCATTTGTCCTTTATCAGCTATAGGCTTAAAGGATCAATAGGAATGATTAAAATCACTTTAAGAATGCATGTAATGACTGACTTATTATACTTTTGTGGTTTTGTTGTCATAGTGACTTTTGATCAGACTTAGCTATAGAATGCAACCATTCTGTAGCTAGTCGCATATTCCGCAGCCATCTTTATGTTCACACAGGTTACAAGTGTCATTTGAGGGAAAGATGCATATGGTTAAATTCCAGAACTCTCCTACATCATTCCTTGTCCTCTACGAAGGCTGAGAAAAAATATGCAAGTGGTTATGCACGTGGATAAAGCCAAAACTAAGAAGCAGACTTCTGCAAGGATAAGGACTCTGTAGGTGTCTTCAGAAAAATACGATTCCTCAACAGGATTTCTAGTTTGATTTTGATTGTAAAAGACACCTATGCCTATTTCTACTCAATGACAATTATGTATTTTCTTATAAGAATAACTCAGTGAACCGAGAAACAGTTAGTTGATGGTTTTAGTTGATGTTTTGTTGTTAGTTCTCAAAAGCTGTGATACTCTGTTTCTGAGTGTTTTTCCTTTAATGAAAGAAGTATAAATTTTATGCATGATCTGAAGCAACTTTAAGGAGTTAAGGATTCGTGTGCCAATCTGATGGTAGAGGGCCCCTACTGTTTGAAAGGCTTTGTGCATATTTTCTAGATAAGTGACCTTTAACTCTGTTTTGTTCTTAACTTAGGCAGTTTTCTGAGCATCATGTTTTATGTTTACTTACATCAAATATTACAGTCAATCTTGTTCTCATGAGTTGTTCCAATATATCACTAATGCGTGAATGAGATATAGCTGTAGTACTCTTGAGTTAATTTCCTTTTAGTTCAGTTATGTTCATTACATTTCAGTTCTATTAGTTAATTTCATTTCAGTCCTGTTAATTAGACTTAAAAGACCCTCATTATTTTATAAGTTGCTCTTGTTCTTAACTTCTTCTAACACATCATTATCATATGAACAAGAATTAGTTATATCATTTTGAGTTCTTGACTGTTCTGCAATTTCTCATAATTTTACAAACGACTTTTTTTTCCCAAGTTGTTCCAAGAGATCTCTAACCTTTGAATGAGGCTTAATAGTAACATTTTGAGTTGCAGAATGAGTTAATTCTAGTGTCATAAGCTATTTTAGCATAGGGTTCCTTACTATGTTGCAGATAATCTTTTCTCAAAATTTTCCAACAAATTTCTAACAACGGATGAGATTTTCTCTGTGATATTTTAAGTTGTTGTTTACTAAAGAGAACCTCATTACATCAAACTAATCCTTTTCTCAGTTTGTTCCAACATACCTCTAATGAAATGAATTGGACTGAGTTTAATGTTATGAGTTACTTTTATCATCAGCTTTACAATCTGTGGATTAGCATTTTCTGTTCTTAGGTGCCATTCATAGTTTAGAGTAGATTTTATTCTGTTTTGGTGTGATCAGTAACTTCTCTTTGTCAACAATTTAGTTCTTTTTCTCTTAGCATAAAAACAAAAAACCAAAAACACTATAAAAACACTAAGCAAAACGAAGTAGGAAGAAGATACCTAGGCACATATGGTGCACTTCACTTCAACAGTTTACTAGCCCTGGTTGACAATTTATGACATCAATTTAGAAACACTAAGTTGAGTAGAAATTTTGGCGTCGTTGCCGGGGAAGTGTAACTAGGTAGCCTTGTTTCTTACCTCCCAAAAACAATTATATGCGTAGAGAAAGAGACTCAAGGGGTAGTTTTATAAGAAGCAGAAGCTTGATTCCTAGAACACCACTTGTTCCACCAAGACCAAGAGGCAGCACACCTCCAACTAAAACCCACATCCCATACTATACTGATCATAGACTTTCGGAAGACTTAAGATCAGATATTCCATCAGAAAGACCTTCCACTTCATCCACTGAACTTGTCCTAGAAGAAGATTCAAGGACCCCTGCTAGAGACATAAAATTTTCCACTTCCACAGGGGAATCAACCATGGCAGAAGAAGGGGGAGGAGGAGTCTTTAATGGAGAACATACACTATTTAGAGGAGGTAGAGGTAGAGGAGAAGGAGAAGGAGGTAGAGGTGCAGAAGGAGAAGGAGGTAGAGGTGAAGAAGGAGGTATAGGAAGAGGTAGAAGGGAAATGGGAAGCTCGTTTGGGTTTCCTATAGTAGATGAAGAAACCAATGCAACTATGAAAAATATTTCACCCTCTATCCTTCCAAACTTTTATGGACTCAAAAGTGAAGATCCTGAAACCTTCCTATTTGAATTTGAAGTCCTATGTAGAACCTATGATTACTTACAAGATGCCCAAAAAATTAAACTATTCCCTTCAAGATTGAAAGGAGTAGCATTAAAATGGTTTATGAGTTTAATCAATAGTTCTATTAGGACATGGGAAGACATGAAACAAGCATTTCTAGAGAGGTATTTGGATTACTGTATGCCAGTCAACCATAAGGAGGAAGTGTTTAAAATGTTACAAAAAGAGGATGAAAATCTAGAAGATTTGTTGGAAAGGTTTAACTATAACATCAAGAGAGAAAAAATTGAAAACTTAGACCAAGATACTTTGAAATTATTTTACATAGATTGTGAAGAGGAAGAAGAAAATGAAAAAGAAGAGGATATACACTAGGAACCAACCCTAGAAGAGGAATAAATGAGTCCAACCATATCATGTAATGCATTGGAAGGAATTATCACTCCTCAAACTCTCAAGATAGAAGGATATATCAAGAAGAAAAAGTTAATAGTGTTGATTGATTCAGGTAGTACCCATAATTTTATTCATTGTAAGGTAGCCAAGGAATTGAATTGTTTCCTATACCCAGCACTAGAATGTCAAGTGATGGTTGCAAATGGAGGAAATATAAATTTCTCTGGAAAATGCCATAATATCAAGCTATCCATGGGGGAATATGTATTGAATAGTCCAATGCTTTCCATCCCAATGGGAGGTGCTGATGTCGTACTAGGAGTACAATGGTTATAATCTTTGGGGACGATAGCTTTTAATTTTCAAGAACTTTTCTTGAAAAAAAATTTTGAAGGAAAAGAAATCGAATTACGGGGTATCACAGGGAAGCTAGGAAAGATAATAAGCTCTAATGTCATGACAAAGATTCTGAAGAAAGAACAACGAGACGTAATTGCACAATTATGCTCACTAGAAGTTCCAACATCAAAATCATCTATTTCTCCAGATCTCCAAAGAGTCTTGGACAATCATTCAATGTGTTTGATACTCCAAAAGGAATCCCACCTATTCGTGATCATGATCATGCTATTAATTTGATTCCAGGAAGTGTTCCTCCAAACATCCGACCTTATAGATATCCTTATGTACAAAAGAGTGAAATTTAATGTATGATTGTAGAAATGTTAAAGGCTGGTATAATTCAACCTAGTCAAATTTCTTTCTCTGCTCCTGTAGTATTGGTACACAAGAAGGATGGATCATGGCATATGTGTCTCGATTATAGGGAGCTCAATAAGCTCACCATTAAATATAAATTTCCCATTCCTGTGATTGATGAATTATTGGATGAATTACATGGAGCAATTTATTTTACCAAGTTGGATCTTCGTCCAGAATATCATCAAATTAGAATGAAGATTAAAGATATTCCGAAAACATCATTTCAAACTCATGGGGGTCATTATGAATTTTTGGTCATGCCTTTTGGCCTTACCAATGCACCTTCTACATTTCAAGGGTTGATGAATTCCATTTTCAAACCCTTCCTTAGAAAATTTGTGCTAGTATTTTTTGATGATATACTAATCTACAACAGGTCTTGGAAGGATCATGTTCAACATGTTGAGAGGGTACTCAAACTATTGCAGGAGAAGCAATTATATGCAAAAACATCCAAATTTTTCTTTGGAGTACAAGAGGTGGAATATCTAGGTCATATTGTATCTCATGAGGGTGTTAAGGTAAACCATAACAAAATTAAAGCCATTAAGGAATGGAAAGTCCCCACAACCATGAAGCAGTTGTGAGGATTTCTCCAGTTAATAGGGTATTATTGCAAGTTTGTTAAGAATTATGGGATAATAGCAGCACCTCTAACAACATTATTGAAGAAAGATGCATTTTCATGGACTCCTGAAGAAACTAAGGCCTTTGAACATCTTAAAGAGGAAATGTGCCTAGCACCAGTCTTAGCTACGCCAAACTTCACAAAAACCTTTATTGTGGAATGTGATGCTTCAGGAAATGGAATTGGTTTTGTTTTAATGCAAGAAAGAAGACCCATTTCTTTTGAAATTCATCCAATCAAAGGAAATTATATAAGAAACCTATTTATGAGAAGTAAATGTTAGCAATACTGCATGCACTAAAGAAATGGAGAACTTACCTAATGGGAAGACACTTCAAGGTAAAAACTGATCATGATAGTCTTAAACACTTTTTGGAACAAAGACTATCTTCAGAAGAGCAGCAAAAATGGGTCACAAAGATGGTGGGTTATGACTTTGAAATAATCTACAAAAAAGGAAAGCTTAATGTTGTTGCAGATGCACTCTCAAGAAAGAATGAAGAGGTGGAAGCATTGCTTTGTGCCATTTCTATTATCCAACCAGATTGGATAACCGAAGCAAGAGATGAATGGAAGAAGGACAAAGATGTATGGACACTCATTCAAAAGATGCAACAAGATCCTAGTACATCTGATACATTTAGTTGGAAAAATGATTCCTTATGGTAAAAATATCGCTTATATCTTTGTAAGAATTCCCAACTAAAACAAAAGATTCTTCTGGAATTGCACACTTCTCCTTTAGGAGGACACTCAGGATTTTTAAAAACTTACCACAGGGTGAAGAAAGAAATTTTTTGGGATGGCCTTAAATCTGATATTCGAAAGTTTGTGGCGGAATGTTTGGTTTGCCAGCAGAATAAAGTGGAAACAATTAAGACCCCAGGACTTCTACAACCTTTATCCATTCCAAGTCAACGTTGGGAGAATATTTCAATGGATTTTATCACAGGTTTACCTAAGTCTGAAGGAAAGAGTGTCATCATGGTGGTAGTTGATAGACTTACCAAGTATGCACACTTTTGTGCATTATCTCATCCATTTAAAGCAAGTACAGTTGCTACTAAATTTATGGACACAATTCAAAAGCTACATGGAAACCCAAGGGTTATTGTGAGCGACAGAGATCCCATTTTTACTGGAAATTTTTGGACGGAGTTATTTTCTTGTTTGGGTGCTCAATTAGCTCATAGCTCATCTTATCATCCTCAATCCGATGGTCAAACTGAGATAGTAAATAAATGTTTGGAAGGATATCTTCGTTGTTTTGTATCTGATAAAGAAACACAATGGGTCAAGTGGTTACCTCTCGCTGAATGGTGGTATAACACTTCCTTCCATACTGCAACAAAAATGACCCCATTTATGGCACTTTATGGATACCATCCACCATCCATCACATCATCTTTAAGAGAAAATTCGAAGGTTCAAGCAGTGGAAGATCACATCGAGCATCAACAAGAAGTTCTCCAACTCTTAAAGGACAACCTAAATTTGGCACAAAATCGAATGAAACAACAGGCATATCAACATCGCAGCGAGAGAAGTTTTGATGTAGGAGACTGGGTATTTTTACGGCTACAACCATACAAACAAATGTCCCTCAAGCAAGCTAAGAAGGATAATAAATTATCGCCAAAGTACTATGGTCCTTACAAGGTATTGCAAAATATTGGTACTATGGCATACAAATTGGAGCTTCTTGCTTCTTCACGAGTGCATCCAATTTTCCATGTTTCATGCTTAAAGAAGGTTATAGGTGAAAATCTTCCAGTTCAAACAATATTGCCAGAACTTGATGAGGAAGGAAAAATCATATTGGAACCTGAAGTGGTAACGAAAACCATAACTTGACAACTATGGAATCGATCAATTTCAGAGTATTTCTTAAAGTGGAAGAACTTCCCACTAAACATTCCACATGGGAGGATGAGAATTTTATACAGAAGCACCCATAGCTACTCAAGCATTGAGGACAACACTTTTTTGAAGGAGAGGGGCATGTTAGGTCCCTATATTACTATTATAGTCCCTTATTTTTGTTAGTGTAACCCCCTTATTGTTATTATTGTACCCTTGTAACCCCCATTTTGTTATTATTGTGCCCTTAAATTATTATTGTTAGGTCGGCTAGGATTACATTGTGGCCCACTAGGATTACATTATGGCCCCATGGACTCCTATATATAGAAAGGAGGTTTTGAAAATTGTATCATCCAAGAATTGTTTATTCATGTAATGTATTGGAGGTTGCCCCCTCGAAGTGGCTTATTTCTAAGGCGTTGATATCTCTTTTCTTCTTTTTTCGAGCCGGTTTCACAATAATCACAATAGTCACCTTTGTAGCTGCATGAGGAGAAAGCACCTATGGAGGTTGAAATGGCAGAGTAGGTGGAAGATAAATTAGCTGAGGAGATAATCAGGGAAAAGGATGTACAGATAGCATAGCTAAAGGATAGCCTCTCAAGGGAAAATTTCATGATAACCTTTCTACAGCAAGAAAACATGCAATTGAAGGTGAAACAGCTACTCCAAAGTAGACCAAAGGAAAATATTGAGGCAGAAAAAGATAAGGGAAAAGAAGTGGTAGATGTTGATCAGTTGGAAGACATGGAAGCTAAAATAAAGCCAAGGAGGCTAAGAACAAGAGGATTAACCAAGAAAAAAAAATAAGAAAATGAGTCGTCTCCTCCATTAGGTCAGTAAAGCTTTGATGATTTTATCGCTACTGAGATTAAGCAAGACAAAGAGTTTTGGCTTGACAAGGTGAATGAGAATATTAAGAAGCTTTTGAAGAAGGAAGGAAGGAATAATAACCTCCATAGGCACATGGCGAGACACTATGTCACCAGGAACCAAATCGCCAAAGTCGGGGTTAGGAATTTGAAGAAAAAGCTTAAAGAAATCCTAATTAAGATAAAAGAGAAAGAGAACTTGAATTTTCTAGTTGAAGCATCCCTTTTTGTCTAGATAACCATTCAAGGATGCTATGGACCAAAATCCAGCAATTTTTGAGCATTTTTTATATTTTTGGCAAACTCTGGGAATTTCACCCTTGTAGTAGCGTAGCACATCCATGCAATGTTTTTCCTCATAGGCTCCAAAATAGATTTTATCTACATGGTTGGATTTCTATTGGAGTGTAAATTCTAGATATGGTCTTGGTTTTCCATGAAACCTCCTAGTTTTGAAGAAAAACAAAGAAAAAAAAAAAACCCTATTTTTCATGCTTCTGCCATTGTTTTTCCTTGGACGTGGCGCTTCTGGAGTAATATTGGAAAATTTAAGTTTTTAAGGTTTTGTAGGAGGTATTTTTCAGTTTTAAGATTGATTTGGATAGAGGAAATCCCGGACTACCTTGCCCAATCTTCATATTAGCATAAGGATGCCTAAAAGTTAGCTAAAATTCCCTCCAAGTTGTGTGACGCTTCTGTCTTGGATGCTTTTTGGACAGGTGTCAACGAAAAATGATCAAAATATCTAGGTTACAACTATCCCAAAAGATGTGTTATGGATAATAAATATTTTTTATGCTCCTCATTGTTGAGGAATCTTATAATTACTCATGGAGACAAAGGCTCCTATTTATTAGCTAAATTTGGGGGGATTGCTTCTAACTTCCCTAAATTCTAGGTAATGACTCACTAGGTGAATTTATGATGTATTTTGGATCAGGTTTTGACCCAATTAGGTGTAATATTCTCTATTTCCTATATGTACTCCAACTCAAGTCATTTTAGAGGTTGGATAGTTGATACTACAGTGTGGAGCTTATGTACAATCTTTTCAGTGAAATCAAAGACATGTTACAGCTATAATTTTGGGACTCCAGTGGTATGCTTATTAGCATTTTTTTTCTTAGTAACACCATCAAATTGAATTTTAATGTTTTCTTGTCATCACATGTATGCTTCTATATGATTATCTTATGAGTCTACAAATATAATTCTTACTTTTTGTGCTATGTTTTATAATATTTTCATGAATCTGTTTTACTTCCTTTGATGAATGAATTCATGTAATATGATAATTTTGGCTCTCTCTTTTCAAACCCTATACCACAATGAAAATAAAAGTGTGTATTCATCTCTACAGTTGTTCATTTGAATTTAGACCTAAAACCTAGATGTAGTTCCTAGACTAACATTCATATCCATCAAAGTTCAAAACAAAACCCTAATTCACTGAGCTTATATCTAGCCGAAGATCATTCCATCTCCATTCACCACATTTACTTTAAAAGTGACATTGAGAGAGCCCTCTCTGGTTTGGTAGGGCTAGCTATCAAATATAAAGATTAATTTGAGGTTACCTCCTTGAGTCTCCATTCTCAGCCTTGGGAAATGGAGGGAGTGATTAAAATTTTGGCATCGTTACCTAAGAGCAATTGTAAAACATTCCCTGGGGATACTTCTTTTAGTTCACTAAAGGTTAGACTTGCAGTGGGTGACAAATTCTAACATTTAAATAAGGATGAGTTAGTAAATTTGAGCCAAAGCAGAAATTCTCAAGAAAATTGGCTCCCAAAAGACACACCAGGTCAAATCTAGACCCAAATCCCTCATCAATTGTTAATGACCCTAAGAGTATTTTAAGAAATCAGAAAACAAAGTCTCAGAAATTTATAAAGGATATAACCCTACTTGTCAAATCAAAACATTTTCTTATGAGATTAATTACTCCAGAATATTTGTTCTTCAATTTTAAATTTGAGACATATTTGTTCAGTCCTAAGTCCAAATCCTTCCTTTCAATAACCGTCTTTGACCCCATTTATTTTGATACCTACTTTCCATTTTCTGAGTCTTCTTATTTCGAGCTTGATAGTGAAGGCTGGTCTAATTTTCATAAACTTGAGAGTTTGGTCGATAAGTTTCAAGTAACTTTTGAAAAAGCTTATTTCCAATACCAACAGCAATATTTTGCTTCACCCTCTACTATCACACCTTCTCACATAGTTACACCATCAGCTCTTACTTTCACTTCATCACTAACTCTACAGTTTACACTCCACAACCTCCTCCATTATTCATGGCCATATTTTCTCCGTTGATACTACCACCACAACTCACTTCACTACCTCATAATTATGTTCAAATATTGCCTCTGTTTGATTGTACATTAGAGGTTACCTCTTACCAACACATTTTTAAGGTGGCTTATTTCATCAATCTTGAAGAGATTGATAACACTGACGCCAAGATGCACATTTTAGCACAACATTTTGCAAGAGAGATTAAGAAATGGTTCCGCTCCCTAAAAAATGGTTCTGTAGCTAATTCACAACAACTGATTTATTTATTTATGGAAAAATTGGAGGAGAATAAGAACCCTTTATAGATTTTAGCTAAATACAACGCCTTGAAAATAAATCCCAATAAGTCTATGCAAGAATTCACAACTATATTCAATACAATTTATAATTCCATTCCTTAAAATATCAAGCCTCCTCCAGGCCTCGCATTACTTCATTACCCATATGGTTTCGATCCTGATATGGCCTACCAGCTAAGGGAAATAAATCCATCTACCCTTGAAGAAATGAAGTGAAATGCAATGAGCATTGAAGCGAATCTAATTATCAAGAATTTAAAAATCAAAATAGAAAAGAGGGTAACCATCAAGGAAGAAAAATATACTTCATCAGAGGGAAAAATCAATACATTGATCAAATCAGTGGAGAAGATGATGGACAAAATGACCATCGTGGATAGACAAGCTGAGCCCTCAATTAGAAATCCCAGTTTCAAGGGTCAAAATTAGCAGTCTCAATAAAGGATCAAGAAAAGGGCGTAGAGGGGTCATGATCAAAGAGGTTAGCAACAAATTCACACTCCATTTCAGCAAAACTATACTGAAGGCCCTAATGAACAAGAAGAAAAAATTCTAGGCAAAAACCATTTATTTGAGGAAAATCAATGACCTATTTTCCTGACTAAAGAAGGTTAGTTTTCTGCAGAAATTTATGCACCTGATGATCATCAATATGTTTTTTCTAACAATGATATATTATCAGTATGGAAATAAGGCTACCAAAGAGGATATAAGGATTCTCTTACCTAGGTGCAAAGATAGTATGGTTTGAGAAATAGGAGCGTGCCTATAACTTCAAGTCATAAAAAACTGAATTCTCAAACTGATGCTCACCATAAAGAGATGTCTACTTCAAATCAGAGAAAATATAAAGGAAATTTTGTTCCTAATCATGGGAAAGGAAAGGAATATTCTATCAGTAATCAAAAGAAATATAAAGAAGTTCAACATGGCAGATAGAGAAAGGAGATTCCACACAAAGATCATCCTGGAAAGAAAGATGCACCATTTAAAGAGGTAGAAAAATATTCTCCTCCTTTCAGTCTTGAAAATGAAATCTCAAAACCGAAAGTATCTATTCCTTTAATGGAAATAATAAAAAATGACCAGTATAAGTTTCAGGTAACCAAGTTTCTTAGGGTAGATCAAATTTCTGATATGGTTAATGTGAGTGATGATCACCCTGAAATTTTATTTGGTCCTGTTGTAGATGGATAATTAGAAGATAGTGAGGTCCCTCCTTTTTATCTTAGCCTCAAAATCCATGATTTTGTCCTCCATAAATTCATGTTAGACTCTGAAGCGTCTCATAATATCATGCCTAAAGCCATCATGGACAAACTAGAATTGGATATTATAAGACCCAACCATGACCTTTACTCTTTTGGTTCATGAAGGGTTAAATTTCTTGGTCTCATTAAAGATCTAGTGGTGTATTTAGAGAAAATTCCAGCCAAGGATGTCCTCATGGATGTTATTGTAACTTATATCCCTCTTAGATATGGAATTCTACTCTCCCGATCATGGGGACTAAAACTTAGATGCTCCTTGTAGCTCGACTTTTCCTATGCTACTTTACTGGTATTTGGGAAGCTCAGAAAACTATATCGAGAAAATAAGATGAAGTACATGATCAGTAGCAAAGAAAATCCTAATAATCACACAATAAATTATTTTGACATGGATTTAGAGTCTTTTATTTTATTCAGTGACGATTTTTCAATATCATCAGAATTTTTGATGAAATAAAAAGCCGAAAATTTAGAATTTTCAAATTATGTTTTAAAAATTTCTAGTGCAGAAAGACAAGAAAATATGTCAAGTGGATTGGAGCCAAGTGAATCCACCAAAAATAGAGATGAAATAGTGAATTAAACATAACCTATTGGTACAATAGACCTTTCTCAAGTAGTTAGTCAAGATCAGTCATCCAAATTGTAGCTTCTCGATGAAGAAAGTGGTTTGTGGACCATGGATTTCGATGGAGCCTTAGGTAAGGAAGGGGTTGGAATTAGAGTGTGGATTCACATCCCTATGAATGAGCCATCTAACCTTCTTTCTAATGTTTGAAATGTATTCATACAAATTGGCATTTGATTTTTTAAACATTGAAGCTAATTGTGAGGCTTTGATAGCCAGTCTGAAAATTCTTAATAAATTAGGTGCCAAGAAAATTTATGTGTATGGCGACTCTGAATTAGTAATAAATCAAGTCAAAGGGGAATACTAGGACAAGAATCCTAGAAAGTTATATTACCTTAATGCAGTGCTAGACATCATCAAGACTTTCACTGAATATACTTTGTCATTGATTCCAAGGAATAGCAATGTCATTGCTGATTCTCTTGCCACTTCAGCCAGCATGTTCAAATTCCAGTGTATCCCAACAAAAAATATTAAATTAACGTCAAACATCACCATGTTGTTCCAAATAATGTTCAGTATTGGAATTTTTTCAATATGACAAACAAATCAACAACTTCTTGCAGACGGAAGAGGATTTTGTGAGTTCACAAATAGACAACCAAGAAATGCATGCTACAAAAATGATGGTACTGCAGTTGAAAAAAAACTCCATTCTAAGTGGTCTTGTACCTTTGGAGGAACTTTTTGACCAAGATTATGTTGCACGAAAACCAACAATGTTGCCGACAAAAGTAGGAGTGGAAGACCTCAATCTTGGCACTCCTGAAAAGCACAAAATGGTCAAGATTTCAAATCCTTTAGCTCAGAAATGAAAGGTACATATGTAACACTCATGTATCAGTTTGTCGATTTTTTTCATGGCAGTATTCTGATCTAAAAGTGTATGATAAGAGTATAATTCAACACACTATTCCTTAAAACCTGATCAGAAGCCTTTCTTCCAGAAACTAAGGAGAATTAATCTCAAGTTGCTACCCTACATTCAAAAATAAGTGAACAAGTTGTATATTGTTGGTATTATAGTTTCTCTTCATTTTTAAAATTTAATGTCAAACTTAGTGCCAGTAAGAAAGAATACTGGTGAGATTTTCTTGTGTATAGATTTTTGTATTCTGAATAAAGAATCGTTTAAAGACAACTACCCACTTCCAAAGATGGATCATATTCTGAAAAGGGTTATTGGTTCTTCCAGAATTTCATTTTTGGATGGATATTTTGGGTATAATCAGATTTTAGTTCATTTAGATGATCAAGAGCAGACAACCTTTACAGCACCTTGGGGTACTTTTATGTATGCTAAAATTCCCTTTGGGTTTAAAAATTCAAGAGTAACGTTTCAGCGAGTGATGGATATCGCCTTCTCCAATGAAAAGGACATCTTGTTAGTCATTTATATTGATGACATCATAGTTTTTTGCAAGATAGATGAAGAGAACTTGCAACATTTGAACAAAATTTTCCAAACGTGCAGAAAATTTGGCATATCGATGAATCCAAAGAAGAGTTTTTTTTGTTGTGGAAAAAGGGAAACTTCTTAGTCATATCATATCTAAATATGACATCCAAATAGTTCCTTCAAGGATTGAGTCAATTCATAATTTGGACTATCCTAGAAGTAATAAGGAAATCCATTCATTCAGTGGTAAGATAAATTTCTTGAGAAGTTTTATTCTTAACCTTGTTGAACATTTAAGAGAAATTACTGATATGTTGAAGAAATACAGTGAGGTGAAATGGTCAGATGAGGCAAAGAAATCATTCAATCAAGTTAAATTTTCATTGTCTCAAGCTCCTATTCTTATCAGCCCGGATTATACACTTGATTTCATCATTTTCTCCTTTGCTTCTAAACATACTCTAGAATTTGTCCTTATGCAAAAGAAAGATCAGAAAATAGAACATCCCATTGCCTTCTTTAGTAGAACCATAACAGACACAACCTTTAAGTACAATATCATCAAAAAATAGGCCTTGGCACTAGTTAAAGCATTGAAGGACTTTCGAGTCTATATTCTTCAGTTTCATGTTCTTGCATATGTCCCAAACACTATTTTCAAAGATGTGATAACATATAATGATCGTGAAGGTCGGCATGGCAAGTGGATAGATTCCATGCTAGAGTATGAATTAGAAATAAAACCTACAAAAAAGATCAAGGGAAAAGGTTTGGCTAAGTTCATGCCAGACTCAAATTTACATGCCTTGGACATCAATTTCATTGTTGCTTTATCTGAGGAGAAAGAGAATGATTCATTACCTCAGATATATGAAATTTTTACTTCATCACCATTGTATGTTGATATTGTTCATGTGCTGCAGAAGTTAAATCATCCTCCCAGCTTGCCTAACAGTAAAAGTAGATCTCTGATGTTAAAGGCTCTTCATTATTACATTCTTAAAAAAATTTTGCATTGGAAATATCCAGCTGGAGTTCTATTGAATTTTTTGGTAGAAGGTGAAGTTGAAAAAGTGATGGTAATGTTCCCAAATCGAGACAGCTAGCAATCCATGGTTGGAAAACGCATTTTCCAGAAATGGAGATAGCAGGATTTGATACCAAGACCTGGATCCCTTAGACCAATGTGTCTATGAAAAAAATCCAAGATTTGGGGCCAAACAAATCCTTCTAGAGTGGTTAAACAGATCTCCCACTACTAGATATCCTTAGAAGGTGCCCGATGAGGGACTGCAACAATTCTTGAACAAGAAATGGAAAGACAACATTATTTTACAACCATGAGCACATAAAGATCTTATCAGCCAATAAATGATGTTATAGCAGTAGGAAGAGTACAATATCTTGAGGAAACAACCTCTCAAGAAAGGCAACGCAAGCCTCAACAATTCATGTACATGAAAGGACAAAACACTGCTACATAAATGAAACCCTTGGCTATGACAGCACAGTCAATTATGGAGTACTGCTACAATATAATTTCAATACATGGATATTGCAATGATATAGCTCAAATACATTAGGGGAGCAAATCTCTAACCCTTAGAAATAATAAAACATCAATCCTCCAAGGGATTGGATGAAATATGCAAAATGGCCAAAATGCTGCAGTTGCTGGGTAGATGCAACAACTCAAATATGGAACTCAATAGAGAAGGATGAAGATGATAATCAATATAAATTAGACCTCCTCAAATGGATCTCCAAGTGGAAGGCTGATCCTTACACTTGAGATCTCACCCTCCAAACAACATTGCAAGACCTCACTACAAGTGCTCTATGAAAATAACGCAGTCCAAGAGGGTAACTACACTGTAAGTGGAATGGACTGAATTGGCCAAGTGCCAAGATTTGAAAATAAGCTCCAATTCTTCCAAAATAATCCTTCAAGGGAAAGAAAGAGTCTTCCTTTGAAAAACAAGCAATGGAAGAGGTGTTGTAACTACTCACTGCAACACCCTACAACACAAAATTATGTTGTTGCAGCAATAACATTGTCCTAGAGGAGGATGCTTGGCCACAAGCCTAGATGTGAGAAAAAACAGTAAAAATCCTTCAAGAGGCCCTCAAGAAAGGAGGAGGAAATCCTAAACAGGAATTCCCCAGCAATTCTTTCTAAACAACAAAGAATGCACAATGTTTGAATAGACATGAAATGAATAATCACAAGCATGAATAACAACGGCTCTCCTCCTCTCCATATATAGCAAATGAAGGCTCTCTCTCCATGGGCCCCATCCATTAGGGTTTCCTCCATAAAGGAATATTCCCTCCTCTATCTTTGCACTGTCCAATGTAGTGCTTTCCATCTCATACCCTGTGTTGTTTGACTTGGTCAAACTTAACCAAGCCTCTTTACAAAAGTCTCCTTTCACACATGAGGGTGTGAAATCTAGTTCCAAGGCTGATCCCCTTTCATACTAGAGGTATTTTATCCAAGTTTTTATTATGAATGGGTCTTCTCTCCCAATTATTCATCTCCTAAGCGAAAATACACAAAATTAATATTCCAATTTATTAAAGGAAAAATTTGGAATATTACAGCCCTCCCCTCCCAAATGTTGCTTGTCCTCAAGAAACTGCAAGGATAGAACTGGAAAGTCTCCACTCAAGGCATGGAGTCAGAAATGTGATGAGGAGAATCTTCCTCATGTGGATCCTTCATCCCCAAGAAATCATCCAAACAAAATGAATCACCTCCCAACATGGTAACTCCTCAAAATCTCGTTCCACCTCAAGCTCTGGAAATGAAGGTGGGCTGAAAATCTGAACATGGCAAGCATCATAACATACCCCAAGCTTTCCTTTTCTCCACTTATGACAATTTTAGAGTCTGTGTTTATCCTAGGCTGCAAAATTATTGCCCTCAAATGGAAAATTGAAGAACAATCCTCCAAAGAGTGCTCCTCCAACAATGAAGAACAAGCTGGCCCAAAACAATCCATCCATGATGAATAGGACAAGGTCATCATAGAGTAACTTAATGAGAAGTTTGTTGCAAGTTATGCATGATGATACATGATACAAGAAATGTCTCAAAAGGATACAACATAGTTTCATCCACTGCAATCTCAGAAAGGAAAATGGCAAGTGACATACAAAGTCCATCACATCTACTAAGGAATAGTAAATGGTTGAATATAACAACAATATAAGATCAAGAAATTTCCCATGGCTGTACAATGGATGACGATCAAGTCCATGTTCCACCTCAAAAGATAACACATAGGTAGTAATGGTGGCCATATCTCCTCCCATGCCCCCATTAGAACATGTAGTGCAGAAAATGTGGGGATTTTCTCCCCTAGGACACATCCAACTCATGTGTCTTTCTCATAATCATGTTTCTCAGAAAATGAAGTCATTATCAGAAAAAAAATGAGGAAAATGCTGAAGGTTCCATGTGTTGCAATAATGTACCAACAATTTTCCCAATAGTGACAGCGCAGTTTTCCAAACTGCTGCTTCAGAAAATCACATGGCAAGCTGTTTTGTGCATATGAATAGTTATGTATGTCATGATAGTTACTGATAAATAGAAAATTCCTGAGTATATCAACTAATCATATATGAAAGAAAACATTTTCCCAAGGCCATATGAAATATGGTTGTCTCCATCATACAAATTGGCCCAATTTTGTCCATGGAGCCCAATGAAAAACTTGCCCTTTTTTGGAGCAATGCACTGAATATGAATGGTAAGAGAAAAAAAATGTTGTGTTAGATAATCCATGGATGTAAAAGCAATATTATTACCATATTTTGAGAGCCAAATGACGCATGTGTATATGAATGATCCCTCCATAGTAGTATGGTAGATTCTCAGGAAGAGAATTGAACCATATGTTGCATAAAGATCACCCTCCTTATACTTGGAAATCCAAGTCAATAAGATCATAGCAAGTGAGGTCATACCAATGTAATATATGTCTCCATCCACTACTCCATCAATCTCACCTCCTCTTTGTCTTCCAAGTGCATCAAGTGTGAAGTGATCCTAGGGAAACTCCATCAATAATCCCAAGCTCTCAAGTGACAGCATTGTTGGCCTCTGCAAATGATCTCTAGCCAACTCATAGCTCCATTCTTTGACATTCTCCTTGTCAAAGATATCTCCCATAATGATTCAATACATAAGAAGTCCCTCCCAAGGTGGAAGTACCTCTCTATCATCAAAATCCAAGGATATAATTCCATCTCCTCCTCCTGCAACATCATGCAAAGTGTGAGAGAAAACATGCTCTTGATCTCCCAAGAACAAGCAAAGAAACAAAACATTTTGCTACCTCCCCATACCTCCATCATACAACTCATGTGATGAAGACACAGTGAATGATATGAGTATCACATCAACACCATGCATCCATACTCTATGCTGCTCAAGGATGCAAGTATCCTGCCATCTCTTCTCCATCCTCCTACTCTTAGGAAGAGTGCTTGCCAAGTGATGGCCAAACTCTTTCAAGAGTAACCAGCGCAGCCAAGCCTCCTGTTGTCTGGTATCATAAATTTGCAAGTAGCCTCCTAGATCCTTGCTCCTCATCCACATCTACTCAACCACTTGTAGATGCTTCCTCCTTCTCCTCATCTTGGTACTCCTCCCATGAGGGCTACCATCCTCCCAAATCAAACTCCTATCTTTGCACTTCATGGGATTTTGAAATGCAATATTCTCAAGGATCAATGAGACCCTATCATGACCCAAATAGGTGGTAGGAAAAAACCTCCCATCATGATGTGTATGGCTCAAGGAATGTCCAACACAAGAATGACAGATGTTATCCATCCTAAGATTTCCTCCATCTTCTATCTGCTCTTGTGAGAAAGGAAGAAAATATTTGCACTCCATGGTGTGTTGAAGTGCACCTCTAATGAGATCTCTCCTTGAGACCTCCCTCTTAACAATAATTTTCCAAAACCAATGAGGTATTGGATCTGAAAGTAGAAGTTCCTCTTTGATCTGAGAGGAGCTCATTGAGAAAGTGTCATCTTGAAGGGAGAAAGGGTTTCTTACTTCAATAGGTCTACTATCAATCTTCAAGGTTTAAAACCCCAACCTACAATGTGATATGCAATCCAAAAAAGTATCATGAGAATGATGGTTTTCTTCGTTGAATATCTCCATGTTGCACAGTGCAGTGCAACCAAGCTGTTCTATGGTAGCAATGTGTTTTGACTCTTGGTCATTCAAAAGCAAATTTCCACATTGATAAAAATAATTTTCTGCAACAATAGATTGTGGAAATATTTTCATACCTTGATGTGCATTTGGAACTTCTTGTAGGGTTGCAAGAGTTCCTTCCTCCTAAGTGTTGGCTGCCTCAACTGTCGATGCATGTGACTGCTCCTCCATGAGTGTGACAGCGTTATCACAAGGCTCCTCAAGTGGTGGTGTGGTCTTCCCTTCCTTTTCCCTTTCACCATCAAATGTTTTGACCAACCCTTGGATGAACTTTGAAAATTTTTTCTCCCTTGCATGGCTCAAGTGGCTGCTCCACCAACCATAGGCTTCACCCTCCAAGTGCAGTGCTGATATTTCAACATCTTCTTTCTCTACTACAGGATGTAGAAAGAAAAATGCCACCTGTTAGTGTCGATATCTTCATCCCTCCGTCAGTGATCAAATTCTCTTGTTGCATTGCATGTTAGGTGTCTCACTCAGTTAGCTGCATTCCATTAGGATCATGGATCATCTTACGGTAGTGGCTTGTTGTACATTTTCCCTCATGCCCTTTACCTGATGGCACATTTCCATTCATCTAGATCATCTGCAAGAGTCATTTTTAGGGTTTCCACTTTATTAGGTCTAGGGTTTCATCAAAAAGGTCTTCAAAATGTTCAATAACAGTTAGAAGGTGCATGAGGTGATCGAATAAGGTTTCAGTACCAATAAATTCCATAATCACATGCTCAGAGATTTATTTTTCCTCAAAACCCTGTTTTGAGGAAAAACAGAGTATTCTATGTTTTCATGTATAAAATTTAATGTAATTTCAGTTTTTCCTATGTAGGAAACTTCAATGGCAACCTTGGTCACCTTACCAAGCTTCAACAACTCCATCCCCTGCAAGGAAAACCAAAAAAATTGAATCATTTAGTTCATCAAAGGTAAAAATGAAGTAAACTGCCCAAAAACAGAGTTGAAAAAGTAAGTTACAATGCAAACATTATAAAAGTGGGTTTTATGAGTGAAAAATCAAAAGCTATTGTATATAAACTCATTGGTCATGTTCAAAGAGCTCATTTTCATTCAAAGGAGAAAAATTGAGCAAGAGAAGGTCGTGTTGGAGAAAGGGAGCAAGTTTGAAGCAAAACTATGCAAGTTCAAGGGTGTGGCGCACAGAGAAGGCGTGGCGCATTGGGCTGCCCTCCACAGTGTGAAAAATACACTGGCGCGACGCATATAGAAGGCACGACGTGTTGGGTTTGTGGTGCAGCGCATATAGCTGCAAGCCCTATTTCACCATAAACTCCCTCAAATTTCCAAATTTGCTCAATCCCATGGTGTGCAAGTAAGTCAAGATTCCTTCCATTGCTAGTGAAAATTTTTTTCTTAAAATTTATGGTGGTTTAGTGTGATAAAACTCAAACCCTACCTCTTTTCAATTTTGGCTCAAAAAAAATTACCTAGGGTTTGAATTTGTGTTTTTGCTACCAAGTCCACTCCATTACCCCCTCACTCTTTGACTCCTCCATTCATTTTTCACTTTAATCCACTTATTCCCTAAACCCCCTATTCCCAAAGAGTTTTTCCATATCATTCCCAAAATCCCTTGTATATTCTCATTCTTGGTAGCAGAAAACTAAAAACACCATAAATTTCTTCATACTCATCAAGAAAACTCACACATTAGAAAACATGGAGTCTGATCCCTCCTATGACCGAGATGACGAGACACAAAATGATTTTCCAACAGAAATGCATGCACCAAGGAGACCTCACAAGGGTGGTAAACATATATGAGAGGAGCCTACTTCAGTTGCCGAGTTGCAGGCCTACCCTCTTGCTGTCACATGCTTTCAACACCAATCCTGTTATCAGTTATGTGAGATGGTAGAGAGAGTTCAATACCATCATGACTTGGCCAGGTTGTTTGTGCTCCATCTTCAAAATGGCCAAGTCACTCTAGCAAGTGTGACATTTACCTTGACACCGGAGTGCATTTCTCTAGCAACTGGCATTCAAAATGTCGGTGAGCAGTGGAATAAAAGGCAGTAAATTGACACAGAACAGTATGAGCCTTACATCAAGGCTGGTTATCAGAGACATATCAATAGAGTTTTTCCTTTCCAGTATCTAAAAGACTCATATGCTCCCTTGATGAAACTCATAATTAAGTATTTCAGCTGTGAGGGCCGGTTTTCTCGCATATATGCTTATCACATCAGATTGTTGATGCACTTTACTAGGGTGAGAATGATGAATCTCCCCTACTTTATTTTCCGGAACATTGAGAAGATGACCACCTTAGTGCACAAGAAGACTCCCCAGCATCAGTATAACAACATATATCATTTTGCACTAATCAAGATTGTGGTCATGCATCAACTTGGTTTACAGAACATCTCATGGGAGGATTTCATTTCACATGAGGTCTTCATCACTCCTCAAGTAACTCTAGCAGCTTTTCATGAGACAAGTGGGCCTTCACATCAGCAGGAGCTTCATGAGACACAAACTGCTAGTGTGCCAGTATTTGTCACCTACCAAAAGGGCACTAGAAGGTTGTTTGCAGCAGCAAAGCGAGTATTATCTCCACCCGGGGTGGAAGGGGTCTCGCTTCCTCCATCAGCAGAGCAGGTCCAGGACATGGGCAAGTGGCCATTACATGATGAGTGGCCTTCAGGAGGGCAGGAGACAGATTTCATTCTTATTCAGGATGATGACATCGATTTGGGCTCACAAAGCTCAAAGCTTAAAGAGATCATTTAGGAACAGCAAGAGGAAATCCATGGTTTTTCTCTCAACCTAGAAAGATCCAAATGGATAATTACCTATCTGAAGCAAAGAAACAAGCAGCTAGAGGATCAGAAAACCATTATGGAGCTGCAAAACATACGAGAAAACTGGCAAGCTACCAAGAGGAGGAAAACCAAGTTGACACCACTTGAACAAGAAATTGAAGATGATCGTGAATCTTGGCTCAAAAGGATAAACATACATTTGGAAAATATGTTGGATAAGGCCAAAAAAAAGAAAAACATGTTGAGGCACATGGCCTACCACTACTTGGCGAGAAACAAGGTGTGCAATGCAAGAATCAGGAACTTGAAGGCCAAGTTGAAGAAGGCATCAAAGAGGCGAAAAGAGCATGATAGACTTCAGATCTTGGCTGAGGCTTCCTTGGCCCAACACATCTATTAATGGAGGAAACTCAACCCAAATTTCAAAAAATTTGGGGCATTTTTTGTAATTTTTGAATTTTTGGCTCAAAAAACATACTTTTTTGCCCAATGCGCCGCGCCACCTAGCGCTCGCTTTTGATGGAGGAATCCTTTTGAGGAAAAATCAGCATATTTGGATTTTTAATGAAAAAATATGCATGCTCACAAATGGCCGAGAAATTTTGACAGGTTTTGGGCTTCCAAAAAGGTCAAAAACACCCCAAAATGACCTTTCTGCCCCTTTTTTGACACACAGGAAGCAGTCTTGGGAGAACTCAGTTTTGGAGGGGCAAATGAAGGCCAAATTAAAAAATTCTACTTGTGCTAGAAAGTAGACAGAGAGAAATTTCTAACAAGCCCACTTGGAGAAAATTTGGATGCCGGGAAGGGCTCCAAAAGCATCTGCAAAAAGGCACTATGCATAGGGAAATCAGCGCAGCGCATTGGAGGAAATTTGCTCAATTTGACCAAAAATACTCTGTTTTTCGCCTAGTTTCTTGGCAGTTTGACTTTTCTACTTTCAATTGTCAAACTTATGATGTAATTTAATGTGATTTGATGGATTTTGATGTAATTATTCTGAATTTTCACTCATAGAGGTAGATTCATCCATAAAAAGGTAGTTTACAACTGAATGAATCAATTCCCTAGTTTTCGAGGCAAGCTGTTCCACTGCCTAATTTTTAGTTCTCAGTTTAGAATTTGTTGAAACAGCTCCTAAACTCATGACCTAGACCCCTAGAGGCTAGGATGAGTTTTTTTTGCCTATATCTTATGTTTTTTCAGTCATTAGCATGGTTGGACTTTTGGGAAAGCTTGGAGCTTATTGTATACTCATTTCAGCAGTTTGGCTAAGGAATAGACCAGTGGTTTGCAGCAATTTGTGGGATTCATGTGCCATCTTGCTTTGGTATTGTGTTTTCTTCTATAATTGTAAGTCGACATGTGTTTTGTGTATGTGTTGTGGCCAGCAACAACCCCCCTTCTTATTTAGTATTTTCACTACTAAATAAGTGGGGGCCCTTAGTCAAAAAATTTTAAAAATCGATTAGTGTTTGTATTTCCTTTTTCAATAAAACTTACTATCATAAAATTAGGATAATACCCCTTGAAAAATATAAAAAATCTTAAGTTTTATGATAAGGTAGCATAAAATCATTCCTTAAAGAAATATCGCATCGCAAAAAGGGTAATGGATACCTCCTTACAAGCAGAATTCAAAGATTGTGAGATCATGATGCGAAACTACGCACTAAAAACATTTATCGCATCGCATGCCTCAAATATCATTTACGCTGAAAAACCTCAAACCACTGATATGCGATGGCACATATCACAAATCACATTTCACAGAAAAAAAACATTAACGGATGATTTTCATATGCTACGCTCCAGCGATTTTGCGATATTGCGATATAGCGATTTTGCGATTCTGTGATATTGCGGTATTGTGATATTGAAATTCCAATTGCAATTTGGCTATTTGGCCACAATTTCCTGTGGCCTGTGGGGCCTTTTCACTATTTGATGTAGGCCATGCATTCAAAGAAGTAAACAACATAACATGTCTACGATTGTTCAAATTTCTAGGAAGACCATTCGGCCCTTATGATATTGCCAAAAATTTCACTATTGCAGTCAAAATAAAGGTGTTTTCTAAAGAAGATGATATTTTTGATGACATGTTCCAACAGAAAGGTACACTTAAAGAGGTTCTACATTCGGCCCAAATGCGATTTCCTCCAGAAGAATTTCAAGAGTTCAAGATATACAAGGAAAGGAGGTTAGCTAATATCCCTTTGGATAAATTACGCTTGGAAGCCATAAGGGAACCAACTCCCAGTATTAGTCTCAGTGGAAGTTTAGGCACAGACAGATCTAAATCTAAGTCCGGGAGAGAAACGTCAGAACACTCTAAGAGGTCTGAAAGTGACCATGATAAAAGTGAAGGGACAGTAAGGGATACTGCCCAGTCAAAGGAGCTCCCACAACAACAGGTTTGACCTCTCCACAGCTAGATCCTCTCCCTCTCATCATCCAGCCACCATCAGTCAGAACCGAGCTAGATAAAGAATGGGAGACATTCAATGATTTAATCAATATTTAAGGACAGAGCACAAAGACACCTGTGAGTAATGTATGGGAAAAAAAAGATATAGTCACAGAAACAATTAACAATGTCTCAGAAATGGAACATATTCCCATTACCCCATCCTCTAAAATTATGCTTAAAATAGAGGAAATTCCTCCTCTTGATGTATTTTATAGTCCACAACACAAGGCTCTAGTGAGAAGACAAAGAAAGAAAAGGAAATTGGAAAACGTGCTCTCTCATAATGCAGAGCAATTAAACATCCTATGGCAAGATCCTACCACCGATCCCACTAAAAATCTCACCAAATTATCTCAGATCACAGGAGCATATGCCTCTGTGACCATTGATAAAGCATATGAGGTACAACAACTGCTGAAAGTGAAAGAAGATCAAATACAGGTTTTGCAACAACAGCTGCAACAAGCCAGCACCAACAATGAAGCACAGAAATAGCTTGAAAGATTACAGCAGGACTTCCAACAAATGTAGATAGGGTACCAGAATAGTTTGGCTGAAAGAGAAAAATAGTTACAGGTTATGAAAGAGATGCATAAGGATGATCCTAAGCTTACATAATTCATCACATAATCCATTTCCTTAAATGATCAACTACTGGAGCAATAGAAAAAATTGTGCCAAATAATATCACAGTGGAACTCTTATTGCGAAATAAGCGATAAAATCACTAATCAAGTCGTAGAATTACGACATGATTATGATTTAATTGATAAAAGAGTTACCGAATATTTGGCTTGGCAAGAAACAGAGGAGGGGAAAAGAGGAGGCGCACTAATAATCAAAGACAATAAAAAAGAAATGCTCTTTAACAAGTGGGATGCACAAATCAGGAAAGCAGAGCAGGCGGCAAAAGAAGCAGCCACAACAGTAAACAGTGTTATTGAATGCATAAATTAAAATTTGCACAAGGAAAATCTGATCTCAGAAACCACTCCAGGGTATCTACCGAAAGTACAACAACTATAGACAGGCTGGAGACAGAAGGCTCAAGAAAAGGCAGAATCAATCAAAAATTAACTAAGTTGAATTGGGATTCTTACTGGGCATATTTGGTAAAACCACACAGCTAGTGCATGAATCTCAAATGTATCATCAATTCTGCCGAGAAGATGGCACCAACTCTTTCCGATTCCGTTTTCACAGGAAAGTTAAAGTCAGAAGTTGGCCAGCCGACTCTTCTCAAAAAAATGATGAACGCTCGCGATTTCAAGGAACAAATACACAAATAGTTAGTTTTTAGTTTTAATTTTAGATTCAGTGTTAGTATTAATTTTTCTTTATTTTTTCCTGAAATGAGGACGGTCATTTAAACCGTATCCTACATTTTTGTAATAAATTATTTTTAGATTTAGTTAGTAGTATTTAAACCCTTCTCATGCATTTAGAGAAGGGTCCTGAAATTTGTCAAAAACTTGTCCTCAGAACATGCACTTTTGCACCCTCTAAGGAGGTTTTGATGAATGAATGGAACAAGATTTATTGATATCTGCATTTAATATCTACTACTAATGTTGCACTTTTGTACTCTTAGTGGATGTTGGATTAAGAAGAGATAAATCATTATTGCTTGAAGCTCATGAGTAGAACTAGTTATAAATGGTACTTTTATCTCTTAACTATTTCTGCCTTTGTGTTAAAGTGATATTCATGTTCAGTTTTTTATATATTGATGCGTGAATGCTTGAGTTATCATTTGGCACTTTTTTACGGTGATAGCTATTTATTTATGCTTAATATATGAGTAGCTTATTATGCGATATGTTTTTCACAACTGTTTCGTCTAATGTTTTATACGAAGTGGTTTATCTCCATTGAATTCTTTTCTCATAATAGTTGAATGATATTTATTACCAATTTTTATTTGAAATCATTTTAGATCGCATAACGGAAAGATTACATCTCGGGTTAGTGTAGAATTAGATATTTCTGTTTATTAGAATACAATTGCATGTTATTAGATTAGAGTTAGAATAAAAGCATTTCACTTTGGAACTTTTAGAAAGGAAATATCAATTCTCAACACAGACACACGCATATTGGGAAACTGGTCCCATATCCCCAGTTGGACCCACTATACCAAATGGAAAAGGAGCTGCTAACCAAGGTCCAGACCGGGTGGGTATCCCCCTTGTTGTAGACCCGATTTTCGGGGCTTCAACATATTTGGCGCTAGAAGGGGGGCCTTGAACTATGAATGGAAAGTAATTCAAAATCTAAATACCATTCTGAGAGCAAATCGCCCTCACCATCTCCCTTGACTTCCCCATCACACTTAGAATCTTTAAATCTAGAGTTAGAATTCGAAAGAACAATAGCCACTGCCACAAACCCTGACATTTCAGAAGAATCTGCTATTGAACCTCCTGAAGTTGAATCTTTGATCCATAAACTTCAGCGATTTTCAATATCACCTCAAATATCTGATAAATATCAAGGCAGCTTGACTTCGCAATATAACCCTGCTCATCCTCTCACCAGATTAAAGAGTGAAAAGTTTGGTGTTCAACCAACCGAGTTACCTCTACCTACAAGGAAGAGAGCAAGGAAATCACCTAAAGGGTCTGATAGTGAGACTCTTTCATCATCATCATCCATCTCAACCTCTTCACCACGAAGTCAACCATCCACCCCTGCACTTCAAATTATTGTCCGTCAGTCCACTAGAACTTCCACATCTCCTTCTCAAACATCTGGAATCATAATATCCTCATCTTCCCAACTGTAGGGATCATCTTCTATGCTTTCCTCTATTTTTAGTTTAGCGATGGCCCAATCTCCATGGAATAACCCAAGGGCAGTCTTAATGCCTGCACCCTTGAGTCAAATACCGGCCCATCCTGAAAAATGGCTACCTAAGTTTAATCCTGAAGAAGGCATGCTAGTGGAAGAACATATAAATAAATTTATGCTGTCCATAAATCTCAATGGAGTTACCAATGAAGACGCTGTTGTACGAATTTTTCCCTATACTCTACAAGGAGCAGCTAGATCATGGTATTTCTCATTATTGTCTAGATCTATCACTAGTTGGAATATCTTCCAAGATCAATTTTTGACTAAGTTCGGTGATGACAGGTCTACGGCGACACTGATCAATGACCTATATAACCTTAGGGCTGAGTCAAAAGAAAATATCAAAGATTTTAATTCACGTTTCAATAAACTGTTAAATAAAATTCCTACTGCTTCCAAACCTAGCGAAGAAGTGCGAAGTGAATGGTACATCTATGCTTTACCATCAAACATAGCAATCTTCATTGATAGGGCTAACAAAAAAACTTTAGCTGATAATATGAAGGAAGAAATAGCGATAGAGAAACGTATCATAGCCCTAGAAAAGAAAAACGCGATAGAGGAACAAAAATCCAAGAAATTTACTTTTAAGGAAGACCCCAAGAAAAAACAATCGAAAGATCCATTCGATTTAGAAGGATTGTAGAAAGCTCTGAAAACCATGTTCAACGAAATGGTTGAAATTAAGAAACAAGTGGCAGAAACATCTTCTAAAAATCCATACAAGCCTTATAGAAGAAACCCTCCGACCAATTCAAAGCCGCCAAATACTATCACAAGTGTTGAATCAGAAGAAGAAGAAGAGGAGATTTCTACTGAAGAAAGTACCAATGAAGAAGAAGTTGTAGAGGTACAAGGTATGTGGGATTTCATCCTCCCAGATGAAGAAGATCAAGAGGCATCCCCGGTTAACACTCGAAGTAGAAATCAACTTGATCCTCCTCAACCTACTCCTAAGCCAAAGAGCGCAAGCTCAATGACTAAGGATAAAGTCACAGCCAAGAAAACGACATCTAAAGTGACTCAAACCAACCCAGTCCAAACAGATTCATCAACTCCATCAAAAACGCTGATCGTTTCGGATGAAATGGAGTATAATATCATAAAAGACATGAAGAAGACTAGTGCTAACATCACTTTTTATGAATTGAGCAAGTTAAAACACCAGAAAAAGGTACTTTTGAAAGAATTACATGTTGTACCAGAAAAACCTCTGCCCGCCACTGTAATCTCTCAAGCTTCCCATGAAATGGGAAGACCTCCAACTAATGTGATTAATAAAGTTGATCCAAAATATATCGCTTTAATTGGAGGAAGGTTGAGATCTCATACTCCCCCATTTCTTCTTACTTATGAATTTTTCAATAAAAAATTGCATAATTGCTTAGTGGATTCTGGAGCTTCATCTAATATTTTACCAAAATCAATATGTGCAAAGTTGAACATTCAACTGCAAAAATTTGTTGTGCGCATAGTTCAACTAGATTGATCGCAAGTTGAAGTGATCGGCGAATTAAATTAGGTTACCATAAGGCTGTCATATAATCCAAAGGTATGTCAAGTTATCGACATTTTAGTTACAAATATTCCATAATTTTATGGCTTAATTCTTAGCAGAGATTGGTTAGAAAAACTTCACGGATACTTTGCAACTGATTGGTCGCATATGTGGCTCCCTTACAATGGTAAACCAAATCAGATAATGGTTGAGCGAGAAAAACATCAGAAATACATAGTAACAGAACTGGAAGGAGAAAATGAACCGATAGCATACGGCAATAATATCATTGGAAACTACTCAGTTGATTCTTTCTTAGGAAATTTTAATGCTCATACTTCACCTTACTTAGAACATTCTGTTTTATCTCAAGTAGAATTTTTTTCTCAAACAGATAGTTCTAAATGTATTAATTTTATAGATGCTCCTGTAAATAAATCTTTATTTTGGAAATTATTTTTTGACGGTTCTAAGTCTAATGAAGGAGCAAGAGTAGGATGCGTGTTGATTAGTCCAGAGGGAAACAAAAATATTCTAACTTGTAGACTCGAGTTCGATTGCACCAATAATACCGCAGAATACAAAGCTTTAGTCCAAGGATTACACAAAGAAAACGGATTAGACATCAAATATCTACAAGTTTTCGGATATTTTGAAATTGTAATCAGATAGGTACACAATAATATACATTGTTTATCAGGTCATTTAAAGCATTATGAATCTTTAGTTCAAGATCTGACTGAACACTTTATAGCATTTAATATTTCATCAATTCCCAGACTCTAGAATGCTAGTGCAGACCTCCTAGCTAACGTAGCTTCCAAGATCATTCCTTCAGAAGACTATAGCCCTGATCGATTTTCAATCGAATTAATCTTTAGACCCTCGATTCCTGATAACATTACCAATTGGAGGATTTTCAACGATGATCCTGATATTGTAAGATTCCTCACATCTGAAGGATCTTACACCAATCAGATAATTGATGAGGACCAACATGACAGACAATTGCAACAATATAGCACTAATAATGCTATGCCAAAGTCAGTAGTCAAGTTGGAAGACCTTTATGATTTGAAAGATTGATTCAAAAGATCTACCAATTCAAAACTGAAAAGTTCAACTTTGAACTATGAATTAGTAAATCTAGGAACTGATACCAAACCACAGAATATCAACCTAGGCCGTGGCCTAGCTCCTGAAGAAAAATTAGCGTATGTTCGTCTTTTGAAACAATACAAAAGTGTCTTTTCTTGGAACTACGATGAACTCAAAACTTATGACACTTCTATCATCCAACATACTATCCCAATGATAAACGATGAAAAACTTGTCCAGCAAAAGTTGAGAAAGATCCATCCCAATTTAGAAAACCAGATCAAATCTGAACTCAATAAGTTATTGAAAGCCAAAATCATTTTTCCCATTTGACATTCTAAATGGGTTTCCAATATGGTTCCCGTTAGAAAGAAGAATGGAGACATTAGAATTTGCATTGACTTTCGAAATCTTAACAAAGCCTGCCAAAAATATAATTTTCCTTTTCCTCCCATCGAGCAAATACTGCAGGCAGTTGTAGGATCAGAATTAATGTCCTTCTTAGATGGTTTCTCTGGTTACAACCAAGTGTTGGTCCATCCCGATGATCAATTGAAAACCACATTCAGAACCAAATGGGGCACTTACGCATATCAAAAGATGCCATTTGGTCTGATCAACGCTAGTGCCACATTTTAGAGAGCCATGGACATCGCATTCAAGGAATTAGTTAACAAATCAGTGGTAATTTACTTGGATGATATAACTGTATATTCCAAGAAACAAGGAAATCATCTTAGAGATTTAAAACAGATCTTCCAACGTTGTCAAAGGTATGGAATTTCACTTAACCTGAAAAAATCCTTTTTTGCATTAAGTGAAGGAAAACTTCTTGGATTCATAGTGTCAAAATCTGGAATTCATATTGATCCTGACAGAATCAAGGATATTTCCAAAATACCCCTACCTCACAACAAGAAATCTATGCAATATTTCCTTGGCCAGATTGATTTTGTAACGAGATTTGTGCCAGATTTTTCAAGAATTGTATCTATTTTACAAGCAATGATTAAAAAGAACTCAAACTTAAAATGGGGCCAAGACAAATATGAAGCATTCAATCTGATCAAACAAGTAATTGTTAACGCTCCATCTTTAGCGACTCCAAATTTTTCCGATCCTTTTATTTTATATACATTTGCCTCTGATAAATCATATGCTGCGATACTCACTCAAGCAAATCAAGACAAGGCAGAAGCCCCAATTTTCTTTTTCAGTTCAAATTTACAGGGGGCTGAGTTAAATTATTCAGATGTAGAGAAACAAGATTATGCTGTTTTCAAAGCAATTAAATATTTTAGACACTTTCTACTTAAAACCCATACAAAAATCATAGTACCATTTCCAGCGGTAAGAAATCTCCTAGTACAGAAAGATGTGGGTGAGAAAAGAGCCAATTGGGTTACTGCCTTACAAGAATATGACGTAGATATCAAACCAGCGAGTATTGTAATAGGTCAATGCTTTTGCAAAATGCTAGCTGGAGCATTGCTTATTTCCGAAATACCATCTGCAGAGATACAAATGTATGAGGTAAGCCTAAACGATGTTGAATCATTATATGCTGATATCATATTTTATCTAAAGAATGGATATGCTCCTCCAAATCTCGATTACACCAAGAAAAGAGCTCTAAGGTTGAAAGCTAAACAATATCAGCTCGTGAATGATGTTCTTTTTAGAATGAATTATGATTCTGTTCTCCTTAGATGTCTTGAGAAATCTGAGGCTAAAAAAGTCTTGTAGGAACTCCACGATGGGCTAGCAGGCAGACATTATGCTAGAGATGCTACTGCACATAAAATCCTCCGCGCAGGCTATTACTGGCCCACACTATTCAAAGACTCACATAGCTACGTAAGGAAATGTCAAGTTTTTCAAACCGCTGCTGGGAGACAAAAGAAACCATCATTTCCGCTGCAACCAGTCAACATTGAGCAACCTTTTGAGCAATGGGGATTGGACATAATAGGTGATATCGTTCCTCATTCTTCTAAACAACATAGGTATATCCTTACAGCAACAGATTATTTTACTAAATGGGTAGAAGTAGTTCCTCTCAAGATGGCTAATGCCGAGCACATCATCGAGTTCATAGATCATTTCATAATCACCAGGTTTGGTTTACCTTCTTCTTTAATGTTTGATAATGCATCGTATTTTTCTGGTAATGCTATGACTGAATTTGCACTCAAAAGAGGTTTCAAACTTAAATACTCTACCAATTATTACCCACAGGGGAATGAGTTAGCTGAATCTGCAAATAAAAGCTTAATTAGAATCATTAAGCGAACCATTGATCAAAATCACAAAAATTGGCATAAGTATTTAATATATGCTTTATGGGCAGATATAATAACACAGAAATCCTCCATTGGCACTTCTCCCTTTAATTTAGTTTATGGGAAAGAAGTGGTTCTTCCAACTCATCTAGCAATTCCCTCTTTGGCCTTAGTTCAATATATTAATGAAGCACCAACTTCTTCCTTACAACTAAGGCAGCTGGAAATAATTAAGCTAGAAGAACAACGAGAACAAGCCAAAATAACTCATGCTCATCACCAAGCATTAGTAAAAGCTTCTTTTGATTCAAACATGATATCCAAAAAGGACTTTCAGATGGGAGATCTAGTTTTAAAATGGGACAAGGCTCATGAGGAAAAAGGGAAACATACAAAATTTCAACGAATGTGGCTTGGCCCTTTCCAAATTGCAGAATTCATAGGTCCATCTACTTTTATGTTACAGGATTTAACAGGAAAAAGAGAGTCTTTACCTGTTAACGGACAGATCCTCAAAAAATATTTTCCATAGGAGATCATTCTTCTATTTTGTAGATTAGTTTTCTTTATTTTCATAATAAAACCAGTTGTAAATGGTTACATTTGGAATTTACGAAAAAGATACAAATTCTCTTTTAGATTTTGTTTTTTCACTTGTATAAATAGAATTCTTCTAGAAAATTGATCATTATTATTGAAAGATACAGTTAAAGGCTTTAGGCCTAGAAATGATACTAGTTTCGACCTTGTAAATTTTGATAAAAAGAGACCTTTAGTGGGAAATTGTTTTATATCAGTCCAATAAAAGGTATCAATAACAAAACAAATATTCTCTGTAGAAAATATCTTTCCAAAAAACTCTACCATTGTCGTCCAGAGCTATCTTAAGGAAACAATGACTTCCTCCCCACCTAGGAAATTACAACGTTCATGGAATAATCCAATGATACACTTTAACTTAAAGAGTAAGAGGTCTCATCACGAGCCGACTTATCATGATCATAGATATTATAGCTTGCTGACTTTTCCAATACTCCATACCACAACAGGGAAATGACTCAAGATTTTTGCAATCAAAAGACAAGGGGTCTCATCACGAGCCAACTTGTTCAGCAAAGTTATAAGTCAAGTGAATGGCACTGTCATAAATTGGCTACCAAACCAAGACATTTTTCTTTAAGGGTAAAAATAAAATGAAAGCGATAAGTGTGGATATGGATTTCTTTTTGAAAATTGTATATTTCTCTAAGTAGGATACAGTATCATTGTTGGGTAACAGGTAACCCTGTCGAGGCTATAAACGCCTGCTGGCAGCAGAGGCTCTACCTACGACAAATGAGCATATTTAAAACTGATTTACAGAGAAGCCTTTGTTTTTATCTTTATAAACCAAGTAGTGACTGATGTAGATACAAGGACTAGCTTGAGGAAGTAAACAATCAAAGTTAAATATAGAAGAAATGAAATATCATTGACAGTTAAAAGCATGATGTACTTTGTCTTTATATAATAAAGTTTGATTTTCTGAAAAATTTTCTGTTTTGGAAGTTTAGAAAATTCAAAAGAAAAGCAGAGATAACTGGTTCTTCCAAGTGGATCGCCAATTGTTGTGGCCAGCAACAACCCCCCTTCTTATTTAGTATTTTCACTACTACTAAATAACTGGGGGCCCTTAGTCAAAAAATTTAAAAAATCGATTAGTGCTTGTATTTCCTTTTTCAATAAAACTTACTATCATAAACTTAGGAGAATACCCCTTGAAAAATCTAGAAAATCTTAAGTTTTATGATAAGATAGGATAAAATCATTCCTTAAAGAACTATCACATCGCAAAAAAGGTAATGGATACCTCCTTACAAGTAGAATTCTAAGATTGCGAGATCGCGATGTGAAACTACGCACTAAAAACATTTATCACATCACATGCCTCAAATATCATTTACGCTGAAAAACCTCAAACCGCCGATATGCGATGGCACATATCGCAAATCACATTTCACAAAAAAAAAAACATGAATGGATGATTGTCATATGCTACGCTCCAGCGATTTTGCGATATTGTGATATAGCGATTTTGCGATTCTGCGATATTGCGGCATTGTGATATTGCAATTCCACGAGATTGCAATCTGCGATACTGTGATCTGCGATATTGCGAAGCAAATCGTAGATCGCCTTATCACAGATCTTTAGGGCTCATTGTACGAAAAAGTTTTTTTCCATAAACCGAGACCTGGTTATGCACTTTAATGTTAATCAATGAGTTAGTTGTCAATCATTAATGAAATATGGCTTTCTTCTGATCGAAGATCCATTTCACGTAAGGTGGTATATTTTATATGTCTTCGGCATTTAAAGCTTTCCCGTCACCTTTTTCTTATCATTATTCTCTCCTCATTTGTAAACTGCAGGAATGAAGAACAGAAAACTATGCAAAGCAGTATTCAGGATATTATGGGAAAGAAAGGAAAAGCTCCGAGTTCTGAAGACAAAGAAATGACGCCCTTGTATACAAACACCGTCTGTAATAAACATGCTGGTATTACTACTTCATAAGGCATGTACAGTCTATTTGAGGAAGAGAATCCCAAAATAATGGAGTTTACAGCTACTGCAGGCTCACATGGATCTTCTGAGGCATCTATTACAGAGCTAGCTTGCTCGTTCTTGCACCGGATAGCGGCGAGGCCCAAAATTCTTCCATACACGGACATGGTTAAATGGGTACTGGACAACGCAGACATCAAAAACAGAAAATTTAAGACTCAGGGTCAAGGACTCATTGGCTCATTCACTCCACAAGATTTGAGACTCATGTATCATTTACCAGAGCCACAGGCGACTTATAAAAAACAGTTCATGGAGAAGTTTGCTAAAGAAAATGAAGAGCTAGAAGAATGCACCAAGGACTGGTCAAGGAGGGATGAACCACTAAAAAAGGATAAACATGGTATGTATAGTACTGGTTCTCTCACCTCCCCGTATTGCTTTGCTGCTGCTATGCTCTGTAGACTTTTTGGGAAGCCAAACATTAATAAATTTTCATCTGAATGGCTACCATTATTGAATTCTGCCATTAATGCTATTGTTTTGGATTGGGCTAAGATATTATTTGACAACTTAGCCACAACCATTTTTAATTACCGGTCTAAAAGAACTATTTCTCAGAGAATTTATCCCCCTTTCTACTTATCTGCATATGTGATGGATGCAATCTGTTATATTTACAAGTTTCCTTTAATGGGTTGGAAATGGATGACTCAAAACCCCTTACCCATTCATATTTATCATAAAGAATTGTGGGATTCCAAGTTCACTCCGTATTTTTACAAGATTTGTCATGGAATCATGTCTCCCCTGTACAAAATGTTATATGATAAAGACGCTCCAATATTTTCTCCCGAAGCAGAGGTAGATATACTCCCTGTCACGAGATGGTTCGGAGAAGAACTGTTTACATATGTCAGGGTATTCGGAAGTCTCGCTTCCCTTCATGTCTTACTTTTATATGTTCCTGATAAACTCATGGCATGAGAAATTTCTTATCAAACCTGTGGAGAAAGAGGTTTGACTAAAGATTTGAAGGACAAAAAGAAGGCTATTTGGCCACAATTTCCTGTGGCCTGTGGGGCCTTTTCACTATTTGATGTAGGCCATGCATTCAAAGAAGTAAACAACATAACATGTCTACGATTGTTCAAATTTCTAGGAAGACCATTCGACCCTTATGATATTGCTAAAAATTTCACTATTGCAGTCAAAATAAAGGTGTTTTCTAAAGAAGATGATCTTTTTGATGACATGTTCCAACAGAAAGATACACTTAAAGAGGTTCTACATTTGGTCCAAATGCGATTTCCTCTAGCAGAATTTCAAGAGTTCAAGATATACAGGGAAAGTAGGTTAGCTAATATCCCTTTGGATAAATTACGCTTGGAAGCCATAAGGGAACCAACTCCCAGTATTAGTCTCAGTGGAAGTTCAGGCACAAACAGATCTAAATCTAAGTCTGGGAGAGAAACGTCAGAACACTCTAAGAGGTCTGAAAGTGACCATGATAAAAGGGAAGGGACAGTAAGGGATAATGCAGTCAAAGCAGCTCCCACAGCAATAGGTTTTGACCTCTCCACAGCTAGATCCTCTCCCTCTCATCATCCAACCACCATCAGTAAGAACCGAGCTAGATAAAGAATGGGAGACACTCAATGATTTAATCAATATTTAAGGACAGAGCACAAAGACACTTGTGAGTAATGTATGGGCAACAAAAGATATAGTCACAGAAATAATTAGCAATGTCTCAGAAATGGAACATATTCCCATTACCCCATTCTCTGAAATTATGCTCAAAATAGAGGAAATTCCTCCTCTTGATGTATTTTATAGTCCACAACACAAGGCAGTAGTGAGAAGACAAAGAAAGAAAAGGAAATTGGAAAACCTGCTCTCTCATAATGTAGAGAAATTAGACATCCTATGGTAAGATCCTACCACTGATCCCACTGAAAATCTCACCAAATTATCTCAGATCATAGGATCATATGCCTCTGCGACCATTGATAAAGAATCTGAGGTACAGCAACTACTAAAAGAGAAAGAGGATCAAATACAGGTTTTGCAACAATAGCTGCAACAAGCCAACGCCAACAACGAAGCACAGAAACAGTTTGAAAGATTACAACAGGACTTCCAACAAATGAAAATAGGGTACTAGAATAGTTTGGCTGAAAGAGGAAAACAATTACAGGTTATGCAAGAGATGCATAAGGATGATCCTAAGCTTACAAAATTCATCACAGAATCCATTTCCTTAAACAATCAACTACTGCAGCAACAAGAAACATTGTGCCAAAGAATATCACAGTGGAACTCTTATTGCGAAATAAGCGATAAAATCACTAATCAAGTCATAGAATTACGACATGATTACGATTTAATTGATAAAAGAGTTACTGAATATTTGGCTTGGCAAGAAACAGAGGAGGGGAAAAGAATAGGCGCACCAATAATCAAAGGCAATCACAAAGAAATGCTCTTTAACAAGTGAGATTCACAAATCAAGAAAGTAGAGCAAGCAACAGAAGAAGCAGCCACACCAGCAAACATTGTTATTGACTGCATAAATGAAAATTTTCACAAGGAAAATCTGATCTCAGAAACCACTCCAAGGTATCTACCGAAAGTACAGAAACTGCAGACAGGCTCGAGACAAAAGGCTCAAGAAAAGGCAGAATCAATCAAAAGATTAACTAAGTTGAATTGGGATTCTTAATGGGCGTATTTGGTAAAACCACACAGCCAGTGCATCACTCTAAAATGTATCATCAATTCTGCCTAGAAGATGGCGCCAGCTCTTGCCGATTCTGTTTTCACAGGACAATTAAAGTCGGAAGTCGGCCAGCCGACTCTTCTCAAACAAATGCTGAACGCTTTCGATTTCAAGGAATAGATACACAAATAGTTAGTTGTTAGTTTTTATTTTAGATTCAGTGTTAGTATTAATTTTTCTTTATTTTTTCCTGAAATGAGGACGGTCATTTAAACTGTATCCTACATTTTTGTAACAAATTATTTTTAGATTTAGTTAGTAGTATTTAAACCCTTCTCATGCATTTAGAGAAGGGTCCTGAAATTTTTCAAAAAATTGTCCTCAGAACATGCACTTTTGCACCCTTTGAGGAGGTTTTGATGAATGAATGGAACATGATTTATTGATATCTGCATTTAATATCTACTACTGATGTTGCACTTTTGTACTCTTAGTGGATGTTGGATTAAGAAGAGATAAATCATTATTGCTTGAAGCTCATGAGTAGAAATAGTTATAAATGGTACTTTTATCTCTTAACTATTTCTGCCTTTGTGTTAAAGTGATATTCATGTTTAGTTGTTTATATATTTATGCGTGAATGCTTGAGTTATCATTTGGCACTTCTGTACAGTGATAGCTATTTATTTATGCTTAATATATGAGTAGCTTATTATACGATATGTTTTTCACAACTGTTTCATCTAAATTTTTATACGAAGTGGTTTATCTCCATTGAATTATTTTCTCATAACAGTTGAATGATCTTTATTACCAATTTTTATTTGAAATCATTTTAGATCGCATAACGGAAAGATTACATCCTGGGTTAGTGTAGAATTAGATATTTTTGTTTATTAGAATACAATTGCATGTTATTAGATTAGAGTTAGAATAAAAGCATTTCACTTAGGAAATTTTATAAAGGAAATATCAATTCTCAACACACACACACACACACAGATATTGGGAAACTGGTCCCATATCCCTTGTCGGACCCACTATACCAAACGGAAAAGTTGCTGCTAACCAAGGTCTGGACCAGGTGGGTATCCCCCTTGTTGTAGACTTGATTTTTGAGGCTTCAACAGTATGCCATATCTCTCTTTATTTCATCTTAACTAAACAAAACAAAGATAAAGGTAGAATACATTGAAAGTGCAATGCTCTACCTAGGGTTTGCTTAGTTATCTATGTTTTCAGCTGATTGAAAAGGGTCCCTGAGTTCTTCATGCCCTTTTCAACTTCTCATATGTCTAAAACCTCTCCATCTCACTCAATTTGAAGTACCAAATCACTTTCCTACCTTTCCCCATAGAGATATCTGCAAAACTGAGCCTCATTCCCCAGGCCCAAATCTGCCTTTCAAATTTGAGCCAACAAAAAATCATCAAATTCAATCAAACACCTCTGTACACATACCTAGTCTAAAATCAATCATCACATCAGTCATCTCAAGCTTACATTGGCCATATTTTCTGATATTGACAAGGAGAGAGCCCTCTCCCGACCTGGTAGGGCTAACTACCAGGTTAAGCGTGGTATGATGTTATCCTAGATCCTACCTTTCTCAGCCTAAGGTATATTTAGGCCCTAACACCACCAAATATTTTGCCCAAGTTCTTGCAGTATATTACCCATCAAAGGTAGACAACAAAAATCTATTGCCTTTGATTTCTTTTATGCTACATGGTCTCTTCTCTTCCTTAAACTGGATGAAATGATGAAAATATAGAGTCTCCTTGAAGGCTCTAGGTTGAGATCTATACTCAACAAGGTAATCACTCATAATTTGATGATCCAAGTGTCTTCCATGCTCAATGTCTTCCTCTTTGTGAGAATAGCAAGTGCATGGTCCTTCCTCTTCTTCTTCTTCAATCTTCTTGACCTCCTTGGAGAGGTCTCCTCTAGAGCTGAAAATAGATGAGAATAAACTCATCTTCTTCAACATTTTTATCTTCTTGGGCTTAGACTCATAGATTGAGCCAAGAAATTTTCTTTGATACCACTGTAATGTTCCCAAATCGGGACAGCTAGCAATCCATGGCTAGAAAACGCATTTTCCAAAAATGGAGGCAACAATATTTGATATCAACACCTGGATCCATTATAAAAATGTTTCTAAGACCAAAATAAAAGAGTTTGAGCCAAATAAATCCTTCTAGAGTGGTTAAACAGATCTCCCACTACTAGATATCCTTAGAAAGTTCCCGGTGAGGGACTGCAACAATTCTTCAAAAAGAAATGGAAAGACAATGTTATTTTACAACCATGAGCACATGAATATCTGATCAGCCAATAAATGATGTTATAGCAGCAGGAAGAGTAAAATATCTTGAGGAAACAACCTCTCAAGAAAGGCAATGCAAGCCTAAAAAATACATGTACATGAAATGACAAAACACTGCTACATAAATGAAACCCTTGGCTATGACAATGCAGTCTATTATGGATTACTGCTGCAATATAATTCCAACACATGGATATAGCAATGATATATCTCAAATACATTAGGGGAGTGAATCTCTAACCCTTAGAAACAATAAAACGTCAATCCTCCAAGGGATTGGCTGAAATATGAAAAATGGCCAAAATGTCGAAGTTGTTGGGTAGCTGCAACAACACAAATCTGGAACTCAATAGAGAAGGATGAATATGATAAGAAATATGAATTAGACCTCATCCAATGGATCTCCAAGTGGAAGGCTGATCCTTACACTTGAGATCTCACCCTCCAAACAACACTGCAAGCCCTCACTGCAAGTGCTCTATGAGAATAACACAGTCTAAGAGGGTAACTACAATGTAGGTGGAATGGAATGAATTGGCCTAGTGCCAAGATCTGCAAATAAGCTCCAATGCTTCCAAACTAATCCTTAAAAGGAAAGAAAGAGTCTTCCTCTAAAAGATAAGCAATGGAAGAGGTGTTGTAACTACTCACTGCAACACCCTACAACACAGAATTATGTTGTTGTAGCAATAACGCTGTCCTAGAGAAGGATGCTTGGCCACAAGCCTAGATGTGAGACAAATCAGTACAACTCCTTCAAGAGGCCCTCAAGAAAGGAGGAGGAAATCCTAAACAGGAATTCCCTGGCAATTCTTGCTAAACAGCAAAGAATGCACAATGTATGAATAGACATGAAATGAATAATCATAAGCATGAATAACAATGGCTCTCCTCCTCTCCATATATAGAAAGTGAAGGCTCTCTCTCCATGGGCCGCATCCATTAGATTTTCCACCATAAAGGAATATTCCCTCCTCCATCTCTGCGCTATCCCATGTATTTCTTTCCATCTCATACCCTATGTTGTTTGACTTGTTAAAACTTAACCAATCCTCTTTGCAAAAGTCTCCTTTCACACATGAGGGTGCGAAACCTAGTTCCAAGGCTGATCCCCTTTCATAAGAGGGATTTTATCCAAGTTTTTATTATGAATGGGTGTTCTCTCCCAATTATTCATCTCCTAAGTGAAAATAGATAAAATTAATATTCCAATTTATTGAAGGAAAAATTTGGAATATTACAATGATGAATTACTTTCATAAAGGTGATTGTGGTAGTCATATTTTCTGGAAGACTACAGAAAACAATATATTGAGGGTTGGATTTTATTGGCCAATTTTTTTTCCCAATGTTTATAAAACTATCATGAGTTTTCATGAGTGTAAAATTTTTCAGGGAAAGAGAAAGCTCTTACCGTTGCCCTTGAAATAAATTTCAATTCAAGCACCCTTCCAACAATGGGGGCTTGATTTCATTGGTGATATTCACTCTCCATCATCAGCTCAACATAAGTGGATACTCACTTCTACCAATTAATTCACAAAGTGGATTGAGGCCATCCCTACGAGGAAAGCTACAAACACTGTCATTATTCAATTTTTGGAGAGAACTATTTTGTCTCGTTTTGGCTTCCCATAGAAAATTATCACTGACAATGCAATCGCCTTTAAGTCCAAAAATATGATAGAATTTTGTGATAAATATCACATAAGACTAGGGACTTCTACAACATACTATCATCAAGGCAACAAGTTGGTTTAATCGTCAAACAAATCATTAGTGAGCATAATGAAGAAATTGTTGCAAGAGAACAAAAGATATTGGCACAAAAAGCTAATAAATTCTCTACAGGCGGACAAAGTTAGCACAAAGAGATCAATCAGCATGTCACCCTTCCAACTAGTTTATTGTGTAGAAACAATATTTCCCACTTCCTTAATAGTATTGGTGATGAAAATTCTACAAGAGATTGACAACGAGCCAAATCACATCTGAAGAATCAATCAAATGATTCATTTACAACAATCAAGGGAAGAAATTTTCAATCACACTTCAAAACTTCAGGAGAAAATCAAGAAGACCTATGAAAATAAAACCAAATATGGTGATTAAAAATTAGGAGATGTTCTTTAATGGGATGCCCAGAATGAAGAAAAAGGAAAGCATGGTAACTTTGATAACTTATGGAAAGGTCCTTACAAGATTACAAAATTAAGGGTAAATAAGGCGTTTTTGTTAGAAGATCTTGATGGGAAGGAAATCTTGGGAGTACTGGTGAATGGTAGGTTCTGCAAACATTACCTTACCTGATCTTGAATAAAAAGGTTCGCTTTCATTGTAAATATCATTTTATTTTTTGTCAAAGAATAAGGTTTTTGCAGAAGTTTGAAGCCCGAGGAGAAGACCATGAGGCTTTTATGATCAGCTGATGTTTTTCTTTTAAAAAGTTAAAAAATTCCAGTTAATTTTTCAATCAAATTCATTTTCTGTTTTATTTATTCATTTTAGTTTTTTGAAGCTATTTTAGTTTCCATTTTTGAATCCATTTCCCAATGGATGAGGCTAGTTGGTCTATGGTGTTCTTAAAACCTAATAAAGGAGCTACCATCCCTAGCTGGAGCCAATTTTAGTGTCTAAATTTTTGGTGATCAAATACACTCTTTCAGGTTTACTTGGTAGTGGTCCTTGGTCAAAATTTTATGTTTTCAAATACATTCTCAAATAAATTTTGTTCACTAAAATTTTTTCTAGTTCTAAATTCTACTCCCTTAACCCATTCATAGTCATCATAAATTTCAAGGTCATGTCATTCATCATCAATCTAGGGTCATAGATCAGTTAACCTACCCCCATCTAGGTCATTGTCTAGATTTCTTTTGTTTCACCATCATAATGTCCAAATCATGTCATGAATAAGGAAAATAAATGGTCATTGTCATTAGTTAAATCACCTTCATTGGGAGTTAGAAAAGATAGGAAAATAAAGAAAAAGAAATTTGTATTTTCTCAAGAAGTACGTTACATGGACAAAGTTTTTCAAAAAGATTTTTTCTCAAAAGTGCTTATGATTTCACTAAAGACAAAAAGTAATGTGTCTAAGTTATAAAAAAAAATTAATATTTTTGAGTTCATTTCATCCTTTGGTTTTGAAAAGAGCTCCTCTCTCATCCTCACAACACTCCACAACTATATAAATATTGAATACAACCAGCAAAATTTGTTCCAAATTTCTCTTTTCTACACTTCTGGCACCTACGCTACACTTCTAGCACCTACAATACGCTTCCAGTAGCTACACTACGCTTTTGAAAATTGCTACGCTTTTGGCTTCCAAGCTCCAAAAAGATATAAAAGGGTCAATTCGTCATTTCCAAAAGGTTAAAGTGCTTCCAAATCAGTAAGTGAACATCCCTTACATCTCCTTCAAGTGAATTTCTTCATCACAAGGTGGATTCCCTCTTCTAGGGTTTTCAACTATGTCTTTGGATTGATGAGATGTTTGGTTGATTAAGTTGGAAAACCCCTAGTTTCATCACATAAAAAAACTTAAAAAATCATCCATATACGTTACCAAATCACTACATATCATTCATATCCCTCCTTGCTACCATTTTCACTCAAACCCTAGTTTTCAGTACACTTCTGCAGAGAAACTAGGAAAACTCTATGTTTTAACCCTTTTTCCACCTTTCCCATACCCATTTTCAAAATTTTTACTTGAATTTTGTATCTAACTTACCGCCAAATCTCCCCAAGTTTTTAGGGATTTTTCCCTAACTCTTTTCCATCTCATTTCTGTCCCTAAAATCATTGTATCATCATCCCATGTTTTCCTAATTTTCACTTTCCCTTTCCTCCACATCAAGAGAGGGTTTTACTTAATGACAAACATTATGGAAGGTAAGAAGAGAAAGGCCCATAAGGGAGGTAATAATTCTAGTTTTTATCCATCCAATTTGCAGGATTACAATTCTTCTCCATATGCCAATAAATCCTTTGAAGACAGTGGTTGTTTAAGATTTTGTGAAAGAGTTCAAGTGGTAGGTTGTCATGCTCAATTGACAGGCCTTGTTGCCACCATATTTAGGAGAGATAAGGCTAACATAGCAGGGATTGATTTCACTGTATCAACAGATGCTATAGCCTCAACAATAGGTATCCTGAACCATTGGAAATATGGTTCAAAGGGATGGACTTGGACATTGAGAACTATAAAATGTTCTTAAAATCACATTGCAAAGATGCTCCTGAACACATCTTTCCTTTCAGTCATTTACTTGACAGGTATGCCCCATTTATGAAGTTTATCATGAATTATTTTACATGTGAAGAGAGATTCTCAAGATTGTACCACTACCACATAAGGCTATTGATGCATTTCACTACCACCAAGCCACTCAATTTTCCTCATTATCTATTTAGGAGTCTGGGAAAAATGACTGAAAAAGTACGAAGTAAAGGCAAGGATCTCCATACTAATTTGTTCCATTTTGGTTTGGTCAACGTTATAGTTTTTCATCAGCTCTCAGAAATCAATATGTCTTGGGAAACTTCCATGAAGTTAGTTGCTTCTATTCTCACTACTAATCCACCTATCATTCAGAGCATACCATTATCATCAAGAAAGCCAAAGGAGGTGGTCTCCTCAAGAAGACAAGTAGAGGTTCCAAAGACACCAAGGGATAAAATCACTCAAACCTAGGAGAAGGGTAAAAGGATGTTTTTTTCTCCTATGATCACTAAAGGTGTGCTTTCACCTGAAACTACAATTGAGTAAAGAGAAACCATGGAGAAACAACCTATGCATGAGAGTGAGTCACCCACGAGAGCGAGTCACCTTTGCAGCAACATGAGGAGAAAGCACCTATTGAGGTTGACATGGAAGAGCATGTGGAAGACAACTCAGCTGAGGAGATAATAATGGAAAAGTATTAAGAGATAGCAAAGCTCAAGGATAGCCTCTCAAGGGAAAATTTCATAATAACCTTCCTACAACAATAAAATATGTTGTTGAAAGTGAAACAACTGCTCCAATGCAAACCAAAGGTATATCTTGAGGCAGAAAAAGGTAAGGGAAAATTAGTGTTAAAAGTTGATCATTTGGAAGACATGGACGTTTAAATAAATATAAGGGGGTCAAGAACAAGAGGATTAACTATGAAAAAAGAACAAGAAAAAGAGTCATCTCCTCCATTAGGTCAACAAAACTTTGATGATTTGATCGCTACTGACATTGAGCAAGACAAAGAGGTCTCTCTTGAAAGGGTGAATGAGAATCTCGAGAATCATTTAAAGAAGACAAAAAGGAACAATAACCTCCAGAGTCACATGTTGAGACACTATTTCACCAGGAACCAAATCGCTAATGTTAGGGTTAAGAATTTGAGGAAAAAACTTAAAGAAACCCTAATTAAGATAAAAAGAGAAATACAATGTGGTTTTGCTAGATGAGGAATCACTAGTTGTCTAGATCATCATTCAAGTATGCTATGGACCAAAATACAGGAAATTTTGAGCATTTTTATATTTTTTGTGATTTTTGGCAAACTTTAGAAATTTCACCCTTGCAGAAGCATCACACAACCACACGATGCTTTTCCTAAGAGGATAAAAATGAGATTTTCTCTACATTTTTGGATTTCTCTTGGAGTGTGCATTTCATATATGGTCTTTTTTTCCATGATACCTCCTAGTTTTGAAGAAAAATTCAAAAAACACCCTATTTTTCATGCTTCTGCCACTGTTTTTCCCACTGTACGACGCTTCTGGAGTAAGCTTGGAAAAATAAAATTTTTAAGGCCTTTCAAGAGGTATTTTGTTATTTTTAATATTGGGTTAGATATAATACATCCAAGGCTACCTTTCCTAATATTCAAACAATAGGATGATGCCTAGAAGTTAGCTAAAAATGTCCTCCAAGTCGCACGATGCTTCTATCTTGGATGCTTTCTGGACAAGTGTCAAAGAAAAATGATCAAAATATCGAGGTTACAGTTGTACCAAGAGCTATTTAATGGATAATAAATATTTTGTATGCTCCTCATTATTGATGAATATTGTAGTTACTCATGGAGACAAAGAATCCTAGTTATTATCTAAATTTGGGGGGATTGTTTCTAACTTCCCTAAATTCTAGGTAATGACTCATTAGGTGCATTTATGATGTATTTTGGATCAAGTTTAGACCCAATGAAGTGGAATATTCTCTATTTCCTATATGTACTCCAAATCAGGTCATTTTAGAGGTTTGATAGTTGATATTGTAGTGCGGATTTTATGTATAATCTTTTTCAGTGAAATCAAAGACATGTTGCAGCTATAATTTTGGGACTCTAGTTATATGTTTATTAGAAATTTTTTTTCTAAATAACACCATCAAATTGAATGTTTATGTTTTATTTCCGTCACATGTATTCTTCTATATGATGATCTTATGAGTCTACAAACATAATTCTTATTTTTTGTGCTCTGTTTTATAAGATTTTCATGAATGTGTTTTACTTCCTATGATGAATGAATTCATGTAATATGATCATTTTGACTCTATATTTTCAAACCCTATACCAAAATGAAAATCTAAGTATGTTTTTAAGTATACCTACCTGATCTCATCTTCAGCTCTGCAGTCGTTCATTTGAAATCAGACCTAAAACCTAGACCTAGTTCCTAGACTCAAATTCCTATCCAGCAAAATTCAAAACAAAACCCTAATTCACTGAGCTTATATCTAGCCTAATATCATTACATCTCTAGTCACCTCATTGACTGTAAACATGAAATTGAGAGATCCCTCTCTATTTTGGTAGGGCTAGCTACCAAATGTAAAGATTGGTTTGAGGTTACCTCCTTCTGTCTCCATTCCCAGCCTTGAGAAATAGAGGGAGTGATAACATGTTTCTTCTTACTTTCTTTTGATTTGTGCCTTTTATGTTTTGAGAGTCTTAGGGATTGGTTGGGGAAAGAGGGAATTTGATGGAGCTTGGGAAGAGTTGTGTGGTATCCGAAAAGTAATGTAATCTCTGGATGAATTTGGTGCATGTATAAGGGAAACTGAAGAAAATAATATGACAACCAGCTGGACTAGTTCAGTCCATTGTGGCAAATGGATGGGGGAAGCACAGTCATGAGAAGGGTAATAGGAAAGGTAAGGTAAATAGGTTTGAGGTGTCAAATTCCTTGACTATGTTGGGAACTATTGTTCTCAATGTTCTGCATGTGTTGCATGAATAAAGTGAGTTCTCTTAACCTTTACCTTATGATACATGGCAATTATGTTGTGATCTTGGTTATTCTGATGTCTATATATGTATACATGTATGTACGTATGTTGTTTAGACCTATATATTTGTATGTATGTATGTCATTTTAATTATGGAAATTTTGAGGTCTAAAATGGGGTTCCTAAGGAAATTATAAAATAATAGTGGAAATAATAAAATAAGATTAGATTACATCATCAAATTTTAGAGGGAAAAATAAAAAATGATTTTTTCAACTCGTGTTTTCAACTTATCTCCCTATGGGTTTACTCAAATTTCAAGAAGCAGCACTCATTGGATGCAGAATTTGATTCCTCATCCAAGGAGTACCCATGTTTCATACTTTTGATGAACCTTGCTACATGAAAAATCAGAAATATATTAAAAAAGTGATTGCAATCATGTTTTTGCATGTATTTCTCATTTTTCATGTAGCAAGGTCTATTGAAAGTATCCAACATGGGTACTCCTTCGATGAGGAATCAAATTTTGCATCCAATGAGTACTCCTGATCAAAATTTGATTAAAGCCTTATGGAGATAAGTTTGAAAATACAAGTTGAAAAAGTAGTTTTATTGTTTTATTATTTTATTATTATCTTAATTTTTTACTTTCTTTACTCCAAAATTGGTGAATCATCCCCCATGGTTTATATCATCATCTTGAATTCAATAAGAACCAATAGGATTCAAGATGATGATGTAAACCATGGGGGATGTTTCACCATTTTTGGAGTAAAGAAAGTAAAAAATTAAGATAATAATAAAATAATAAAACTCATTTTTCAACTTGTATTTGCAAACTTATCTCCATAAGGTTTTACTAAAATTTTGATCGGGAGTACTCATTGGATGAAAAATTTGATTCCTCATCCAAGGAGTACCCATGTTGGATACTTTCGATGGACCTTGATACATGAAAAATGAGAAATACATGCAAAAACATGATTGCAATCACTTTTTTAATGTATTTCTCATTTTTCATGTAGTAGGGTTCATCAAAAGTATGAAACATGGGTACTCCTTGGATGAGGAATCAAATTCTGCATCCAATGAGTGTTCCTTCTCAAAATTTGAGTAGACCTCAAAATTCCCCTAATGCTGAGAGGGTTGTCAAGGATCATTCTTGTGGAGGAATGATTTTTTGTGCAAGTGATTGGCATGAAGAGGTTCTTGTTTTATAAGGAATAAAGTGGGAAGAGTAGTCGTGACAGATCTATGGGGTCAATATCATGTGGATATGAATGGATATTATTTCATAATACGATGTCCATGTATATGCTATAGTAGGTAATGTTGAGGGATACATCAATGCAATGAAAGCAAGGTGGTCTTAGGATGTGCAATACCAGTGTTGTGTACATGTAACATATGCAGTATTATGTACATATGATGTTGTTTGCATGTCACATATATGGTGATTGTGTGCATGTTTCATATACAATGTTGTGTGACTTATTACATATGCGGTGTTGGGTACCAATGGTGCCATGTGCATGTTGTGAATGCAGTGCTATGTACATTTGGTGCAATGTACATGTTGTATATGTGGTGTTGTGTACATATGGTGCAATGTACAAGTTGTATATGCGGTTTTGTGTACATATGGTGTGGTGTGCACGATTATACATGTGGTGTTGCATTCAGGTGGTTTTATGCACTTGTGGTATATGTGGCATTGTGTGCATGATTATACATGTGTTTTTATGTACTTGTGGTATATGTGGTGTTACATGCATGTAGTGTTGTGTGCATGTTGTGAAGATGGTGTTGTGTACATGTGGTGATATATACACGTTGTATAGTTGGCACTATGTACATGTGGTGTTGTGTACATGCTGTATAGGTGGTGCAGTGTACATGTGGTGTTGTTCACACGTTGTGCAGGTGGTGTCGTGTATGTGTGGTGTTTTGGTGGAATTGTGTACACGTTGTGCAGGTGGTGCAATGTACATGTGGTGTTGTTCACACGTTGTGCAGGTGGTGTCGTGTACGTGTGGTGTTGTGGTGGAATTGTGTACATGGGGTATGGTGTACCCATCATACATATTTTGTTGTGTATATTTGGTATGGTGTTACAGGCATTGTGTAGTTGTGTATCATGATATGTGTATTCGTGGTATGGTACGATGCATACATATATGTAGTGTGTTGTACACTGGGTGTAGGTGTTGTGCTATACACCAGGCGTAGGTGTATGTGTTGTGTTGTACACCGGGTGTAGGTGTATGTGCTGTGTTTTACATAGTGTGTAGGTGTGTGTTTTGTGTTTTACATCGAGTGTAGGTGTATGTGTCGTCTTGTACACCAGGTGTAGGTGTATGTGTTTTGTTGTACACCGAGTGTAGGTGTATGTGTGGTGTTGTACACCAAGTGTAGGTGCATGTGTTGTGTTGTATAATGTGTGTGTGTGTGTGTGTGTGTGTGTTGTAGAGTGTTATGGGATAGGCAGGTATGGGATTCTTTGGGCCCTTCCTTTTCTATTGAGGTTTGAGGCGGTTTAGTCTCGAGATACCCTTTTTTTTGTTAATGGTTGAGGCAGTTTAGTCTCTGGATGCCCTTGTTGTTGAAAATGAGCGATGAGGTGGGTCTCCGAATTCCCTTGCTGCTTAAATAGAATAGAAAGCACAAGGTGCTTGCCACTTTTGGAAATTGATTCAGTGTGTGTATAGAAAGGACAAAGACCAAAGGAAAAAGTAAAGAACCATTTGAAAGATAAGTATAATTTTTTTTTTCTTTTTCAGTTTTTAACAATGCATGTGATCTATGACTCTGATTTATGGTGGTTACATTCAGATATATGTTTTTTATTATGATGGTTTTTCTTGAGCTAAGCGGATTTGATATGTTTATATTTTTATACATGATTTGGTCAAAGAGCTAGGTTGACTTGTTGTGACAGGAAGTAAATATATTTTCAAGTGTACCTTATTGATGAACAACTAATGAGGTATGATTTGACTTTATTTCAATTACTTTTAGTCTAATGATTTTTTTTTCTTCGTACAGGAAAGCATGAAAATGGTTGGTTTGGGGTGGTTGAAATTTACTACAAGAATTAGTAGTAGGGGCAAAAGGAATTGGAACAAGAAGAGGTATGTTTGTAAAGCTTTTCAGGAGTAGAGCCATTATGGCACATTGGTACCCAATAGTTTCCATTTATTTGCATGAACATGCTATCACCGATATGATGGTTTTGAGGAAGGTATATGTCTTGGTTGTTTGAACTTTCGATGTGAGGAAGACTTGCCAAGGGATGGATCGCCCGGGAAAAGGGATGCTAGGGAACTTAGAAGTTGAGAGACTGCACAAAAGGGGGTGACTAGATTTATTGAGGGAATGTGTAGCAGAGAAGGGAAGGTCAAGGATGGATTTTTTTCTCATTATCATTGCTAGATGGAATCACATGCATGTTGGGAGTGTGCCCTGGAAAAATGAGACAAGAAATATTCATTGAGAGGACAAGTGGCACAGGATCGTAGAGCTAGAAATTGGATGTAGGCTTGAATTTGGTAGTGGATTATGGAATTCCAGGGAAGGACGAGAATCATGGTACTAATTTTGAGGGTGGAGGTGTGAGCCTCTAGATTCCCTTATTACAAATACAAGCATTGTATGGTTATTTGTTGGTTGAAGCAAATTTGAATGAGTATATGTGGTTGTTATTGTAAATACCATAATGATTTGTGCTATAAATATCCAGTACATTGTATGATTTTTATGTTTTCAGCAGGTTATTCACTGTAAATACTGCAACGAGTTAGGTTGTAAAACTCCATAGGCAGTATTATTGAGCTTTTAAGTACTTTTTTCTAGTTGTAGGTGTCAAATACCACTAATGGAGGCATTCCCCTAAGGGGGAGGGGTCTATAATAGCCTTGGGTTAAAATTTCATGTAATAAAAGTGAATAAAGGTAAAATAATACCACAGGAAAGGGACACTTATTCCAACATAAATATTTGGAAAAATATCTTGGTGGGAGGAAATTGAAGGAAACTAATGGAAATTGAAGAAATTATAGGTAGCATCAATAAAAATACCTTAGAGCATCAGTTGGCAAGATTTTGCAAGATTTTGTAAGCCTTTTTTCAGTTTAGCGTTAGAATTATTCCCATAGAGGAGGAAGCACCAATAGGAGAAATAAAGCAATCAAGAAAGGAAAGTAAATGAAAAGCAAGGAAAGGAAAGGAAAGGAAAGGATAAAAAGGAAAAGTAAAGCAAGGGAAGGAAAGGATCAAGCAGCTTCAATGGGAATACTTGTAGGTAACAGATTGCATGTGCAATTTCATAGTTGTTTTTTACATGCATGGTATGTGCATGTTGTTATATGGTTCTTTTATTGTCATTGGCAGGGATTTTTCTAGGATTCAAAAATTGGTTTTAGCCTAGCCTTACCATTTCTCGATTTTTAGCTTTGGATTTCTAGATGGTTTTAGAATCTGGGGTGAGGTGGTTTGGTGGTATCATGAACATTCCCAAAGGCATAGGAATCCATTAACCAGTAATGTAAGGATACACGATAAATATTAAGGGTGTAGATAGAAAAAATTCTCAAGGATGGTAAGTTAATTCTGAGGCATCTAAGATCGATTTAGTTTTGTGATCTCAACACCAGTTTAGGTGTGATCATAGTATGGAGAGGGTGTACACGGTTTAACCTTTGGATTCCCTTGGTTGTATTTGGATTGGTTTATTCCATGAGATCCCAGATTCATGCTTGGAATATGGCATAGGGTTGATTGGATGAAGAGATGTTTGGCTCAGCCAATCTATGGCCGGGTGGAATGTGGAAGTACTGAACCCAGTTGCTATTTTCCTATGGTTAACAAAGCTATGTTTCTCTTTATTTTGGTAAGTAAATGTACAGGTTATTATGTGTCTTTAATGGTTGTTCTCTTATTCTTATTTACATGCTTATATGCTGGTTATAAGCATGGTTTTATGACATATTTTAGTCATGGAAATTTTCATGTATTCATTCATAACTTAATAAATAATGAATGCAAGACCTAATTGATGTAAAGAAAACTAATGAGAGAAGGTGGTGAACCTTCTTGTTAAATCTAAAATTAATTTTTAGTACCTCATATTCAGACTTTCATTCATGACCTGTAGGTTGCATATCTACCAAATGTTTAACAAAATTGCATTCCCAGTTGGGGATTCTCAGGTTAGTTCCTGAGTCCATTTTTTTGTTTACAAGAATTTTCTTCATGTCCTTCATGAGTTCTAGAAGTTTCATAGCTTTCTGTGTAGAGGCCTAGCCCTAGCCCTGGAAAATAGCCTTAATTATAATAGTAACCAGCACAACATTGGAATACAAAGGCCACAATCACATTGATTCACGCCTATGGAAGTGACTGGGAACCCATAGTCACTTGGATTCCTTGGCAAGGGAGTGACTCAGGATATAATTCAAGAAAAATGTGAGTTGTCATAGGGGTTGGATAACTAGAGGCGTTGGGTTACTCTTGGAGGTCCTGTGGCACCAAAGGGAATTCAGTAAGGTCTTGTTTTGTTGACTCCATTTCCTTAAATTCATCTAGGATGTTGAGTCATATCATAGTGACCCTAAACTCATGTTTACCTTGGGAAAGCCAGTGAAAGTGGGTAAATGTGAGAGGAGGTGTTACATGATCAAGCTTCAAGGAACGTCTAAAATATTAAATATGGCACACACTGTTAAAATGGGAACAAAGATAGGGTTTGCTGACAATTGGGTCATTGGGAGGTTGACCAATTGAGAACTTGATCATAACCCTAATGGCCTAAGGCTAGTAGAGGGGGGCCCAAAATTTTGAATATGCCCAAAATTTTGGCTGTTGTTGTAGCGACTACTATAGATAATAATAATAATAATAATAATAATAATACGAGTTTATTAACACTTATATACAATATAAGGAATGAGAATGTTATTCTTGAACAATGATCAATTGTCCCTTCCCTATGCTCCCCTTTGATGTCATGAATAGTATGATTTACAATTGGTCATTAAACCATTAACTAGGATCCTCCATGAAACTGATACTATGCTTGAGGAAAGTTTATTCAAACCTTTCCTAGGTTCTCCATATTGTAAGAGAAATCCTCTTATGGAGAAGAGAGTTCTATTTATAATATATATAATACAAGATAAATATAGAGGAATAATATCTACATTTCATTCCTTTCATTCCTTTAAATATAATATATTGGTTCTTTCAATGCAAATAGTAAAAGAAATTTATTTTATCTCTACTTAGTGGTTGTCTAATGTATCCAAGCATGATGTAACCTTCAGCCTCAGATCCCAACCCTAGGATTATGTACCTGCACACATAGATAGAAACATATAACCCTCCCCAATCTTAATTAACATGAAATAAATTTGAATTATGCCTATATCTAATTTATATTCTCCAAATTTACAATCAAATATATGAAATACAAGCATGGAATAATATAAATTGTACTATTTGGAGGGGAATAAAATCATAAATATATATTAAACTAGAAATAAAGTACATCAATGTGATAATACCTTAAGACCATTGAGATGATTTCTAGCTCCAATTCCCTTAAGCCATGTTTATCCCTCTCTCCAAGTGTGTGTAAATTTCATGACATTTAAATATGTAATGAATACATTATCTAGCTATATTTTAGTAGTAAAAGGATTTTATGGGATCTAGATATATTTTCCTATTGAATTATGTTTCCTCTATATAATAATGAAGGAGGTTTGGGATAGGATTAAATGCTTGGAATCTGATGAACTAAACTCATAGGAAAAGTCCAAGGATCATAATGGAGCATTTATAACCTAACTCAAATTTATCTCCTTCAAAATATTCAAATATAGAAAATTCTAGAGGCATTCACTTGTTTAACATTGGAAAAAGGAGATGGTCTCTCTTTTTTTACTAGCAAAAAACAACAAGTCATTCCTTGCAAAAGGCCAAGATGTATCCATGCATAAAAATGGTGATTTTACTACCATAGATATATAGTTTTAGTCTAGTGACATATATGCATGTGGTTTCCTAGTTATGATTTGTCATTGGCATGGAGGATTGCCTAGATTGACAGTGGTTTTTCCTAGCCTTTCCATTTCCTAGATAGCCATGGTGTTACAGGTGTTACCTTATTTTCTCGTTGGTTGTCATGTTCCTTTGGTTGCGGTTTGAGTTACTAGTTCCTAGAATCCTTGGTTAGAACAATTCTCTCGAAGACCTCTAAGAGCTTGGGTTGAGTTACTAGTTCTGGAAGCCTTGGTTGGAAAAACACTCTAGAAGGCCTTGGTGGGTGAGTTACTAGTCCTGGAAGTGATGGATGGAAAACGCTCTAGAAGCCCCGTGGAATTTGTGGGTTGAGTTACTAGTCCTGGAATCCCTGGTTGGAAAAAATGCTTTGGTACCCTAGACAGCTTGGGTAGATACCAACCTGGTGATGGTCAGTGATGTCTGATCATGAGCTGGAATAATTGTTTGAGGTTTGAGTTGGTTTGGCCTCTGGAATTTGTAGTTTGGTTTTATTTATATTGTTCCATGATATCCCACATTCATGCTTGGAATATGGCACGAGAGTGACCGACTGAAAGAGAGATTTGGTTCAACCTAGTGTATGGTCAGGTGGTACATGGAAGTCCCAAACCAAGTTTCATTTTTCATAAATCAATAAGATCTCTTTTCCTCTTGTATTTGATGGGTAAATGTACTTGTCATTATGTGGTTTATATGGATATCATATTCTTTCTATTTCTATTGATTATATGTTGGTTATGAGTATGTTTTATAACAATCATGATGTATGTCTCTCATCATGTTTTGATTAGTAAATGATTGAACAATGGATATATGACCTAATAGTGGATAATAGAGCTTTTTTGATGAGGCATCAATCGTTCTTAATGATTCTCAGATAAGTATAATACCCCTATTCTTAGATTTAATGTTGAGACCTGTAGATTACATATTTGTGAAATGTTTTATGAAATGCATGTCATGGCTAGTAGGAGTCTATTAAAGTCATTGATCAAGTGTTTTCATTAGTACCCTTTTTTCAATGATATTTGTCATTTCTAGAAGTCTCATGCAGTTCGTGGCAGTGGCCTGAAAACTGGCCATGAAAAAGTGGCACAAAATCTACAGTCAATGGCACATGATTACATGAAAAATTCCATAGTCGTTGGGATGGCCTTTCTATGTGTGTGACTGGAGGGTTCCAGTCACACTGTTGCCTTGTCATGCGAGTGACTGGGGTTTTTGGTCAGTAAAGGACAATTTTCTTTAGGATTTAAGAACCTGGAAATGTTGTTTGGCTCCTAGAGGTTCTGTAGGATGTGTGGATGGTCAATGTGGTTGTGTTCCATCGGTTTCACTTCCTTAAGGTGGCTTAGGAGGTTGAATCACATCATAGTGGCCTCTTGTCACATGTTTATCCAGGTGGACTAGTTACCTTGGGTAAATGTGGGAGGACGTGGTTGTAGAGTGCTATCAGAGCATGGTTCAACCCTTGGACCGGATGGGAAGTGTGTTGATCATGCATACATGTTGGTTTCATATTTTCTCTTTATGATTGTGGTCAATGTGCTTGCTGTGTATACATGGTGGTGGTCATGGTTGTATTTGTGTCGTCATGTTAAATTTGATGATTTTGTTTTTGAATGTGTCGTCATGAGTGTATTATGGGTTAAACGTTGTTTATGCATGACAATGTTTACCTGTTGTTGTGCATACATTGACATAGTGATAGTTTTTGTGCATGTGGTCATGGTATGTGGTTGGTATGGTCATGCATAGATGATTGGATAATGATTGAAATGATCATTATAAACGGATGATATATCCTCCCCTAAACTAAGTTGAATATACGTTGGTTTGTTTATGATTTGGTTTAGTTGACATGATACACCTTGCAGGAAGAGAAGATCAAATATGGATAGTAGAGTGGTAGACTATAGTTCATGAAATTCTCCATATGGATTATATGAGAAACATGGTGAGGAATGCTCCAATCGAATAAAATATGCGTTGATAATTCTAAACGCATAAATAAGGAGTTGCAAAGAAGAAACTGATAGAAGTATTCAATCACAAGAGAGACTTTTTAGGGAACAGGAGAAACAAGTAGAAGTCAATACTACTATTACTCATATTTTTTCATATTTTTAGAGATAGAGACTTCTTAGAATCAACCATGGCAGGAGAATAGGACTAATGGGTTATATGGTAGCAGGTCTCATGGTGGGAAAAAGTCAGATAGAGTTGACACAATCAGAGATGGAAGGTTCTTGGATAAAATGGATAGGAGAGGTGATGGACACAGCTACTATTCTAGCTCTGGTTTTGACAGGTATCATGGTCATCATCATTATCATACTTACTGGAGGAGTGATAGGGGATATTTTTTGCATGAGTTCAAGAAAGAAAAGCCACCTACATTCAATGGGGAAATGAAGAAATCACAAGATGTCGAAGCATGGTTTCTTGGGGTGAACAATTTCTTCATATTGCGCGATTATTTAGAGAACATGAAGGCCAGAATAGCTACATTCAATGTTAGATTTAAAGTAGATATTTGGTGGGAATATGTAAAGAATATTAGAGATATTTATGAAGAGGAGTTGACTTGGAGTGAGTTTGAGAAACTATTCAGGAAGAAGTATCGATCAGAAATATAATCTGACGACATGGAAAAATAATTCTATGAGTTAAAATAGGGTTTATGACTGATGAGGAGTACACTAGAATATTTCTAGAGCTGTTGAGATATGCGCCTTATCTAAAGGAGGAGAAGTCCAAGATTTGGAGATTCATCAATGCATTGTCGGTATAATTCAAGGATAGGATTGAGTTTGATGACCCTAGATCATTGGAGGAGGCCATTCAAAAGCTAAATAATTATTATGATCAATAAAAGCACAAATATGAGACTAAAACAGACTAGAAATTTAATGCAAGGAATAAACAAAAATAAGACAAGAAATTAGCAAGGCCTCACGACATAGGTAAAAAAGAGAATTCCATTCCGCATAAGAAGTTCAATGCATGCAACAAAGGACAACAATTTTAGTCTGAGGAGAAAAACAAGGGTGTTGGTTGGAAGCCTTTACATTGTTGTACTTTTGGTAAGGATCATCGTAGGAGAGATTTTACACAATGTCAGGGTAGTAGAACATAGATTTATAGTGCTCAGGAGGCACAGACAGTGGGGGATGTTTGATAAAGCATTCCTCAGATTTATTCGGCATTGGATAATTGACAGGTAGATCATCATACATTTATCATTGATATGGATGGTAAACTTTGTGATCAAGTTGTTTCTATTTTGATTAACCTTGGATGTAATTATAGCTATGTTAATCTTGACCTAGTGGGTAAGTGTGGTTTGAGTAAGGAAGTGAATGTAGAATCTTGGTTAGTGCAGTTGGATATAAGTACAAAGAAGGGATTTCATCATTGGGTAAGAGCTTGTTCATTTGATTTGAATGGTATTCCTACATCAGTGCATTTGAATTTATTATCATCAATATCATACATTATGCTTTTCAGTATGGACTGGTTATATCTTCGCAGGACTAAGGTGGATTGTTGTGACAATTCTATCGTGTGTTTGGATGAAAATGGAGAAAAAATAATATTAGAGGGTAAGAAGAAGGCAAAATCGATAATAATGGTGACAACTATGCAGGCCAAGCCCAATCATGGGAAAGGGTGTTTGATATTTACAATGCATATTTCCAGTGATAAAGGTAAGGATGTTGAGGATGCAGAGGTATTGAACAGGTACCTAGTTCTACAGCAGTTTTAGGATGTGTTTCTGACTGATATTTTAGAGTTTCCACCTCACAGGGAAGTGAATTTTTCTATTGATTTGGTACCATAGGTAGCACCAACATTAAATTCACCGTAGAGGATGAGCACTCCAGAGTTAGTAGAGTTAAAGTTGTAGTTGAAGTAAATGTTTGACAAGAGATACATTAGGATAAGTGTATCACCATGGGGTGCACTGGTATTGTTTGTGAAGAATAAGGATGGTACGCTTAGGTTGTGCATAAATTACAAGAACTTGAACAAAGTGACCATCAAGAGCAGGTATTCATTGTCAATGATAGATGAGTTATTTGATTAGTTGAAAGGAGTAGCAGTGTTCTCAAATATTGATCTAAGATCAGGGTACCATCAGGTAGGCATCAAAGGAGAGGACATTTACAAGACAACTTTCTAGACTAGATATGGCATTATGAATTTGTTGTAGTTTCATTTGGTTTGACTGATTCTCCAACTACTTTTAAGTGTTTAAATAATAACATGTTTTTTCCTTATCTAGACAAGTTTGTTATTGTATTCATTGATGATATATTGGTATATCTAAAAATGAAGAAGAGTGTTTCAAACACTTAGTATCAGTATTGAGATTGTTGAGAGAGCATCAGTTGTATGCTAATCTTAGTAAGTCTGGTTTCTTTCACATAGAGGTACATTACTTGGGACATGTGGTTTCCAAGGAAGGAATAGTAGTGGAATCTGAAAAGATAAGGGTTATCATGGAGTGGGAAACTCCTAGTAAGGTGGATGAGGTAGCTCCTTTATGGGGTTAGCAGGTTATTATATCAGTTTCATTAGGAAACTCTCACAAATTTCTTACCCTATTACATTGTTTCAAAGGAAAGGTAAGAAATTTTATTGGATAGAGGAATGTGCAACTACTTTTTAACAGTTGAAGTAGTTGCTGACAATCTCTCTAGCTCTAAAGATTGAAAATTCAGATAAAGAGTTTGTGGTGTGTACATATTCTTGCAAGAGAGGACTTGGTGGAGCCCTTATGTAGGAAGGAAAAGTAGTATTCTATGAGTCATAGAAATTGAATGAGCATGAAAAGAAATATCCAACACACGACTGTGAGTTGGTAGTGATCATACATGCATTGAATATGTGGAGACATTATCTTCTTGGTAGGAGGTTTGTATTGATTAGTGATCACATTGGATTTACGGATTTCTTTTACCAATAGAATATGCATGATAGACAAGCTAGATGGTTGGCCACGATCAGTGAGTTCGACTTTGAGATCAGGTACATCAAATTTAAAGAGAACAAGGTTGCAGATTCTCTTAGCAGGAGGATATAGGTGAATGACATAATGGTTATGAGTTCTTATGGGACAAATTTACAAGATAGGATGTTACACAAAGTACAACATGATGACAGGTATAGAGTACTTAGGCAAAGGCTACAACAAAGTACAATTATAGGTGCAGGTAGTAGTACAAGTACAGGTGTAGGCACAGGTAGTAGTATAGGTACAGGTACAAGTACAGGTATATCAAATACATTGACAATGGTGAAGAAGTTATACTATTGCCTAAATTTGAAGAGGGAAGTGATAGATTTTGTGGCGAGATGCTTGGATTATCAATAGGTAAAAGCAGAGTGTAAGCATCTAGGTGGATTACATAAGTGTATTCCAATTCCATAGTGGAAGTGGGAGGTCATTTCCATGGATTTTTTCAAAATTTTGTCAAGGACATCTAAGCAACATGATTCTATCATGGCTGTGGTGTATAGGCTGAAAAAGGTAGTGCACTTCATTCCGGTGAAGTATATGTATTTAGCTAGTGTTGTGGCATAAGTACATATCAAAGATGTGGTAAGGTTACAATGTATAGTGAAAAATATTGTATCAGACAAGGATGCCAAGTTTACTTTGAGGTTGTGGAAAGAGTTATTTTCATGTTTGGGTATAGAGTTGGCCTTCAGCACAACTTATTGTCTGCAGATAAATAGACAGACAAAGAGGGTCAATAGGATATTGGAGTACATTTTTAGGATGTATGTGATGCATCAACATAAGATATGGGAGTAGTACCTTCCATTGGTTGAGTTTTATTACAAAAATGGGTATGAGGAGTCACTGAGGATGAGTTCATTCGAGGAATTTTATGGGTGGGGTTGCAATAACCCTATCAGTTGGAGTGATCGAGTTAACAGGGTATTGATTGGAATGGACATGTTGGAAGAGATGGAACAAGAAATTCAAGTAATCAAGAAGAATTTAAAGGTAGCGCATGACATGGATAAAATTTATGCATATCAGAATAGGTTTTTTAAGGAGTTTCAGGTTGGGGAACAAGTGTACTTGTGCATCAATCCCAAGAAGAGCTTGTTAAGGATTGGATCATGTGCCAAGTTGGAACCTTGGTATTGTACACCTTTCAAGATTCTTGAGAGGATTGGACTAGTAGCCTATCGACTTGCATTTCCTCTGACAATGAAAGTCAATGTTGTTTTCCATATGCCATTTCTTAAGAAGTATGTTAAAGATTTTGATCATGTGATTGACTGTTTTGTATTGTAGGTGGAGCTAGAGGGCGAACTTCAGACTAAAGTGTAGTGTATTTTGTAGAGAAAGGTGCTCATGCTTCAGAACCGAGAAATCTAGTAGGTTAAAGTGCAATGGAATCACTTTGGGTTCGATGACGCTATATGGGAGATCGAAGATCAGATGCGGGCTATGTATCCTTCTCCACAGCCACTAGGATGGCCTTTTTGTGGGAGCGACTGGAGGGTTATAGTCACAATGTTTCCTTGTCATGGGAGTGACTAGGGTGTTTGGTCAGTAAAGGAAAATTTTCTTCATGAGTCAACCACCTGGAAAGGTTGGTTGGCTCCTAGAGGTTCCATAGGATGTGTGGATGGCCAGTGTGGTTTTGTTCCGTTGGTTCCACATCCTTAAGCTGTCATAGGAGTTTGAATCACATCACAATGGCAGGAAAGGATAGTATCAGTTTCACTTTATCATTTTCTAAAAGAGTGGATAGTTGAACAAAGTGTTAAGATAGAATACATTCCTACCAAGGAACGAGTTGCAAATGTATTTACTAAACTTATTCCCAAAGCAACATTTGAAAATATCATAAAAAGATTGACCGTGATATCTCTCCCAAGTCATCAGTAAGAATAGCCAATATCAAGGGGAGTATCCCTTTACCATTGGTGTAAAAGGAGAAGAGATTGAATACAGGGGTAGAAGTTGCAAACAGGGGGATTTTGATAGCAGCAATGCACAAATATTTGTGGTTGGGCCATTAATAACGAAACGGGGGATTCTTGAATATTTTGTTATAATTGATGTCAAAGTTAGGAGCTAACTAAAAATGTCAAAGTTAGGGGGGGGGTTTGTAAATATTGTTTTCATTAATGAAAAAGATATAGGGATACTAAAAATTCTCAAGATAGAGATTGCAAGACAAATATTGTTGGAAATATTGTTTGGATCCAACTTTTTATTGATGCCCAGTTTGGATAATCTAAACTTGAAGGTAGTTTTACTCTAAATGCCTAGTTCAGTTAGGATCATAGAATATTTGGTTGAAATTTTGTTTTTAGACCTTTCTAATGGTAAACTATAATTCCTTATAAATCCATAGGAATGAGGATATATGAAATATTTTTTCACTTCGATCTAGCCAAAAAGTAGAGATAGGCCTAGCCAATTTTACAACAAAGCCCTATAATAGAATATATAAATACTATAAATAAAGGATAAATGATTTCATTTTAATACAATCCAATCAATAATAGATATGAGGTACTTAAAAAAAATCTAGGGAATACTCTTGGGTTCATAAAGATGGAGAAAAAATTTGTTTTGTAGAGTGAAGAAGTAATCTTGTAATTTTCACTCTAACTTTTCTTTTGCAGTTTTCAATACCATGAAACTTGGAATAGATAGAGGGAATATTGTCATGTACCTATGGTAGAAATTTTATACTTTTTTTCACCATAATTTTGGATATATGATCTGAGCAATTGAGGGTTCTTGAATCCTCTTGAAATCTACTACAAACAGGTCAACTTGGAATTTTCATTATAAATTTTCTTCTAGGATGTTTTATAACATGAAACTTGAAGAACATAGATGGAATATATTTCTATAATTGTGTTATAAATTTCAACCTTGTCTCATTGTAATTTCAAATATATGATCTAAGGAATTTAGGGTTCTTGAATGCTCTTGAAATGTACTTCAAACTGGTCACCCTGAAATTTTAGTTATGAATTTTCTTTTTGGATATTAAGACCATGAAAATTGGATGAAATAGATGGAAGTTATTAGTGTACCTATGGTAGAAATTTTATATTTTAATTAGCTATAATTTTGGAGGTTTTATCTTGTGAATTTAGGGTTCTTTAATGTTCATAAAATTGGCTTCAAACATTTCAGCTTGGCATGTTCACTATAACATTTTTCTTAGGATGTTTAAGATTATGAAAGCTTGAAAAGATAGAGATAAGATCTAGAGGTACCTATGTTGGAAATTTTATATTTTTTTAGTATAATTTCATAGATAAGCCCTAAGGAATTTAGGGTTGCTAAATAGTCCCTAAATCAGCTTCAAACAGGTCATTTTGGCATTTTTGCTATAACTTATTTTATGAGACTTTTTAGATTGTGAAAAATTATAGGTAAAAGGAGACATACATAAGTGACTCAAGTAGAACTTTTAGAATCATATTTTAAAAATTTTATGTGTTTCATGTTGTACAATTTTTTACATAGGAAGAGGCAAAAAATAACAATTTTTAGGAAAATAAAATCGGGTGAAGGCAGAAGCAGTAAGAAAAACTTGTGAAGGTAAAAGTAGAAAGAAGAAATCATGAAGAAAGAATTATATAAGATACATGATGAAGGTAGGAATATTAACACTCAATGGAGATTGGTTCCTATAAATATTTTCATATGAAGGGATTGATGTTTCTTGTAGGTTAGTGACTAAAAATTTTGCAACAGAGGGGATTGGTGCCTCCTATAGGTTGGTGCCTATTGGTACCTATAAATATCACAGTAGGGGAATTTTTGTCTCATGTAGGCTGATGCTTACAAAGTTTGTAATAGTTGGTTGGTGCATACAAATATTTATTATAGATAAATTTTCAATTATATCTTGTGTTGCATATATTAAATTGTTTGGTTATGATTCATGGATGTTTAAATATGTAAAAAATTGTCTTATAATGATTCACAACCCCAACCCCAACATAAATGTGAATCCAACACCTTTATGTGCTCCAAATAATTGTCTTTGGACTCACAATAGAAAGAATCTTTAAGGAATCATATAAATTCTGAAAGGTTAAAGATATTCTAGAAGTAAGAAGTGGTTTTTCTTATGTGAGAATATTTGGGTTGTAGGGAAAACCTTTCATTTATTTATGAAAATATTTTCATTGCGTAATTTGCAAACAATGCAAGTATTATATCCACTTATTCCAACAAATAAGGAATAATTTACTTGTCACATTTCCTATTATAATAGAGGAGATCATATTCAATAATAGTTCTTAGCTTAATGAGTTCTCAAAATATTTTAATAGCTCCTAGATGCATGAAACTCCAGGTTCTAATGTTTTTACCCAAATGGTTTATTTTCTACTCAATTGATCTCCCTTGGATACCCCATAAAATTTAATATAACATCAATAATTCATGAAAGAGAAGGGGATAGTAAAAACTCTCAAAATAGTTTCCTTGAAGTTCAAAAACTAGCTTTTCAAGATAATTTTGATACTCTTGTGAGCACTAATGAATACTACAAGAAGCAACGATAAATAGGTAATCATAATTAAACCAACTCTCCTAATTTATCAAAAATATGTACTTCTATTTCAAGGAGTAAGACGCATTACTTTCATACTTGTCAAAGGAAATCAACTACTATTAGTTTTTGATATGGATGAGACAACGATTTCCCCAAGAAAACCCTTGAGAAATTGCATATGGTTTCTTCGAATAAAAAAATAAAAAGAAAAAAGGATACTACTAAGAAGTTTAAATCTGAAGTTGAGGTTCACAAAATTGTTCCCAATTATATGTAAATTGATGGTGGTGTTGCTATTGATTATTGCGAAGAAAATAGATGGTGGAAATCAGATATATTTGTGAGAAATTGATCAAAAAATCAGTCACCTTTGAGGAAAAAATGACCATGCTTCATCATATGGAATTCAACTAAAATTCTAAAAAATTATAAATTAAAAATTTCAAGCTACAAAACAAAAAGTTGTCAAAAAGAAGAAGTTTGAACCTGATTTTTTAAGGGGAAAAACTTCGAAAGAGTTTGAGCTCCATGAAGCTACTAGATATGCACTTAAGTATTTCATTGTTTAGAAAGAGAAAGAGAACCCGTAGTTGAAGAAACAAATAAAATAATTGGAGGATGCTTTGCTCCCCAAACTCTCTTGTTCCTAAAATCCATATCCTCTATCAAGCCTATTCAAAACACTAAGAAGAAGCATGAATCAAGCATGAAATTAAAAGGAGTAATAATATTGCTTAGTGCTATAAGAAATTATGTTACCGATAACATTGATAAGAGGATTCATATAATCCTATAAATTTGGGGACTTGTTATAGTTCCAATACTATGACAACATGATTACAAAATTGAGGAAATACTTAGGTTAGTGTCATTTTTGTATCCTTCCACCAGTGATCAAATGGACTCCTATAATATTATAATAGGGTCCTTGAGTCAATTTTTTTCATTTCATTATGTCATCATGCAAAAAATTGGTCATTGGATGCAGATCTAGGTCTATTTTTACTCCTTCCAAAGTTTTACTAATTGTTGGTTCATTTCACCTCTCAGTTGAGTGTACCATCATTCAAAAGTTTTCATTGTCATTACAACCATCTATGTCATGGTTTCATTCAGTACAGAGTCTCCATATATGTTATACAAGAATCAATAACAATTCATACATGTGAATTTACAAGAGCCCACATATATAGTCATTTCCCATCTAAATTGTTACATTTTTTCCATGATTTCGTTATAACTTGAGATACCCACAATGCCCATTAATTTACAAAAATAGAAACATAATTTGTCTATAATAATATAGGGTAGAGTATAAAATTTGGAGGGTTTCATTAATGGTTGTGGAGAATAAAGAATACAACCTTCAAAATGCTATAGATATGGATTCATCAACCAATCAAGTGTAGTATACATCATGTGGTATTAATGAGTAAAATGATTGCATCATATACTCTAATTCATGTTGAGCATATTATCATGTATAAAGTAGAAATATTGATAGTAAAAGGCGATACTTATGAGCCACAGTTTCTTGTTTTCTTGAACATTTTATTGGTAACTATTCTGAAGGTTCTAATTTTTGTGTTGTAATAGATAATCTATTTTAAGGGAACATATGTGTTTCATAAATACTATGCTTCTTGTACTGATTTAAAAACAATGACAATAGAAAGGATATTAGTTTCTATTTCAAAATACAAACTGCATGTAGTATTAGGTGTGATAGAGGGAGCCTGTTTCACACTATGATACAGGTAATGTTTCTAGCCTCATTTCACATTGTGATACAGGTAATGTTTTTGGCCTCCCTCTGATAGATTAGTGGCTTCTTTTTGTTTATGGTAAAATAACAAGCATTGGAGGTTAAAAAACATAGTGCACCATAGATTTTCTCTTAGCACAAATAAATCAAGCATACATTAGATTTTTTTCTAGCACAACTGCAACAAATCTAGGCTCAAACAAATCTAGCACCTACTAGATTTATTTCTAACACAAACACAAACATTGTAGCATAAAAAAAATCTAGTGTGTGGAAAAATACGAGCATTGCAAGATTGACAAAAAACCAAACATTGGCATTGCAGGGTATAAAAAATCTAGAACGTACTAAATTTATTTTGTTTTTTGCACAAATAAAAGCATTGTAGAGCTAGAAACAAAAGTATTGCAATGTAAATCAAATCTAACATGTGTTATGTTTGTTTCCAACACAAACACCAACATTTCAAAGTAAAAAAAATTTAACATGCATTATATTTTCTTCAAACATAAACACAGGTATGTCAAGGTAAAACAAATCTATAATGTGCTAGGTTTTTTTCTAGCACAACACAAACATTTCAAGGTAAAAAAAATTTGGCACACAATAGATTTTTTTTTAGCAGAAAAAAAACATTGTAAGGTAAAACAAATCTCATGCATGTTATATTTGTTTGGAGCACAACCACAAGAATTACAAGTTAACAAAAACCTAACTTATGTTAGGTTATTTTTTAACACAAACAAAAGCATTGTAGGGTCAAATAAATCTAGCAAGCAATAGATTTATTTCTAGCATAAACAAAAGTATTTCAAGGTGAAAAAAATATAGCACCCACTATAGTTGTTTCTAACATAAACAAAGTCATTGTAGGGTAAAACAAATCTAGTGTAAGGAAAAACATAAGAGCATTTTAGGGTAAAACAAATCCAGTGCATGGTAAATTTGTTTCTAGTATAAATACCACATTTCAAAGTAATCAAATATAACATACATTATATTTATTTCTAGCATAAATACAAGCATTAAAAGGTAAAACAAATCTAGCATGGGCTAGATTTGTTTCTAGAGAAAAAGCAAATATTCCAAGCTTAAGAAAAAATCCTTTGTGCCTTATATTTTCTTTTATTAGAAACTCAAAAATTGTATGGTAAAATAAATCTAGGATGTGCTAGATTTATTTCTAACACAAACACAAGCAGTGCAAGGTAAAATAGACATAGTGTGAACTAGATTTGTTTTTGGTGTTGGAAATATTGTCATTGATGGCAAAGGAATTGGCAAAGAAGGAGCATCTGAAATAGTAACTAGGCAGTAGTAGAGAAGAACAGAGGAAGAGTGCATTTACAGAGAGCAGTATCAGTCAAGGAGTAGGGACAAGCAGTGAATTGAAGCAAAGTTGTCCAGAGACAGTGTAGGAAGAAAAAGGCCATTGAACAGAAAAAGGTTCTAAATTCTTTGTGAATTATATGTATATTCTTGATAGAATTCAGTAGGAAGGATAGTTGAGTCCCTGTGGACAATTATGAATCATTGTGAAAGCATGGTCTGTAAACATCATAAGCTCTATGAAAGGAGTAGATTCGTGAATCTGTATAAGGTAATTTTGAGGAGTATTGATTGGACAAATCGTTATCGATAACACGAATTATTGTTCATTGATACTAGTATCTCTCTCTGTGTAATGCATTGCCGAAAATTTGATTGCTAAGGTCATGATACAGTGAGAAATGGGGAATTCATAACCTGATGAAGCAGCGCGTTATAGTATGCGAAGGAATATTACTATGAAACTCCCTACCGCATGATTGGACCAAACTCTATTGAAATAAACATGAGTTAAGGGACCAAAAGGAATAGCATAACCTGACTTAACCGTGGGTTGGTCACTATTCCAAAACCACGAGCGGATTTGTGAGGAGGGATTGCCCATATCGCATCGCCTTTCGGTGATAAGCGGTATCTCCTGGTAGGGGAGCGATTCCATAGGGTATGCGACACGTGGCGAGGTAGACCCATGGAAAACCACTATAATAGTGTACCATCACACGTTATCGTTTGACCAGGGAAGCTGAGTGATATCATGGTGAGCCGTTGATTTGGGAAAGGGCCATCGGACAGTGATTGGTTGATAAAGATGAGCATAATATAACCAGTTGGAGTACGAGCATTTGATTGGGCCATCGATTATGTATGTGGGGCCGAAACCAAAGGTCTATTTAAAATCCATTTGATAAAAGTGCATTAATATAAAGTTCTATTATTTAATTTAATTACGAAAGGTTGTGGATAATGTTTATTTATCAAATTCCACGAATTTGATAAATAAAATTCCAATAAAAGAAAAGAAAACCATCAGCAGTTGATTGGTTTTGACTCATGGTTCTAATAAAGGCTAAAAATATATAAGGAGAAGAGGATTATTGTACGACGTGTGCATGAAGAGGGGTTGATAACGAATAAATCTCTGTAAGAGATATCTGCATGATTGAACTCTGATAGATCTGAATCTATGATGCACCTGTGGATATGATGAAGGTTCAAGATCTCTAGATCTAAAAGTGTTAAATCTCTAAGAAGATCTGCAGAAGAAATGATGAAGACCTGACACAAGTCTGATGAAGAAATTGAAGAAATTTGGTGTATCTGAGGGTTGAAGACTTCAGTATGAAAGTGGAAGCTTTCTGCCAGTAAAATTTTGCATTAAAATCAGGGGGTCGAAGCTCCCTTCCAAGAAAGGTTGGTAAACAAGATCAGGGGGTTGGAGCTCCCTTCTAGTAGTGATTGGAGAATGAGAGAAGGTCGTAGCCTTCTACAGGTGGGTGCCTGCGTGCTGGTATAAGTTTGCGCCAGTACAAAATTGTAAGAAGTTTCCTTTATAATAAATATTGAAAACATAGTTGACAGCAGCGGTGGTTTTCTCCCGAATCGGGTTTCCACCTTAAATCTTGGTGTTCATGGGCATTGCTTCTGTGTGATGGTTTATTCTGTTATTACTGCACATGCTTACTAAAACATTTGATGAATGAATGATGCAATTAAGAAGTAAATGCATAATAAGATCTCTGGACATACGCAAGTTTTATTAAAAATATCTGTGTGCATATGTGAGTTGAGTTCACTAGAGTAGCATATATTTTTAAGAGAAAGAAAAAGAAAAAAGTTTTAAAATACTGATTCACCCCCCCCCTCTCAGTATTTTTCCCAAAAATTGGTATCAGAGCAGGTCCTTCTGAAAAAGCTTAGCTGCTAGAAGGAAGATCAAACAAGATGAGTAATCAAGATGGAACAACTTCTATCAGGCCTCCGCTCTTCAATGGAAGCAATTTAATCTTCTGTAAAACAAGGATGAGATCCTATCTTCAGTCTCTGGGAGCAGATGTATGGGCTATTGTTGAAAGAGGATATCAATATCCAGCCGCAGTACCATCAGATCCAACGGAGAGAAAGAATTATGAAACAGATGCCAAAGTTGTCAATGCTCTTTTGGGAAGTCTAACTGAATCAGAATTTGTCAAATTCATGTAGCTGGATGTACAGTAAAGGAAATATGGGACAAAATCATTCTAAGTTATGAAGGTGATGCAAAGGTAAAAAGTGCTAAACTCCAAATTCTCAGAATTCAATATGAGAATCTAAAAATGCATAATGAGGAGAGCATTGCCAATTTATTTTTACGTCTTGATGAGATCGTAAATCGTATGAGAAATCTGAGAGAAACAATAACTGAATCGACCTTGGTTGAGAAAGTTTTAAGATCACTGACGGCAAAATTTGAGTCTAAAGTTTCTGCTCTTGAAGAAAAGCAGGATCTTGAAAATATTACTGTGGTACAACTTCATGGCATACTAACTTCATATGAAATGAGAAGAGGAGGACCATCTAAAGTCAAACAAGCCATCTTTATATCTTCTACAAAAGGGAAAGAAGTACAAGAGACAGAAAGATCAGGGTATATCTCAGAAGAAGATGAGGTAAATTTTGTAAAGAAACTCCAACTTGGCATAGAACGATTCAGAGGTAAGCTTCCTTTCAAATGTTTTGCTTGTGGAAGAGTTGGTCATTATGTTGCTAAGTGTCCTCACAAAGAAACACATGAAAAGGGAAAGGAAGTAGCAAGAAGGAATAAGAATCGGTTTAGCACTAGAAAGAATTATTATACTCATGAAAACAGTGATGGGTTATCAGACAGTGAGGAAGAATGTGAACAAAATCTTAGACTTCTCATGGCATTTGAAAAAGATTCTAGTGAAGAAAAAGATACTATTATGGATGCCTTAGAGAACAATGATTTTCTTGATGAAATCAATCAACTCAAAATATGCTTAGAAGAAAGTAAAATATCCATAGAAACTCTAAAAAATCAGCTTGAAGAAAAGGAGAAACATAATGAAAAATTAGAATGTGAAATAGTAAGTCTAAGAAAAGAAATTGAGAAAGTAGAGATTTTTAATCTTAGATTTGATAAAGGATTTGAAACCTTAGATGAGATTATCAAGGCACAATTTTCTCCTCTTATAAAGACAGGTCTTGGATATATCAGAGAATCTTCTCAAGCTTCAGCACCTAACTATCTAAAAGCAGCTACAACCAGTATACAACATTCTGCCACTCAGCAAGGGAATAAAGAATATTTACAAGTAAAGCATGATCATCTCAATTCAAAGAACACCAAAAAGAATACCTTTCAAAGAAACACCAACCAACAGGTAAATTAAAGTAGAAGATTTTATGATCACAAAAATTTCTTCTTCAACGGACAATGTTTCTTATGTCATAATTTTGGTCATAAAGTTGTTCAATGTGTTGCATATAAAACCATCATGACAAGAGAAGCAAGAAAGAAAAGGATTGATATTGGAACAAAGAAGAATACATATAACAACTTTTCTCCTCTTCAGAATGAAGTTGAATGTGCTTATTGCAATAACTTTGGTCATGAAGACCCTATCAGGAGAAAAGTTCACCTGTAAAGAGCATATTCCTTCAAGCTCCAAAGTATGGAAAAAGAAGGAATTACAGGTTGAAAATTGTGGCATAGCTTTATTTGCAGAAGGAGAAGAAAATCAGTGGTACATTGATAGTGGATTCTCAAAACACATGACAGGTCACAAAAACAAACTTCTTGCATATAGTGCTCTAGAAAAGGAAAAGAATGTTACATTTGGAAATGATACTCCTGCTGTCATTAAGGGAAAAGGATATTTTTTTCTAAAAGAAAAGGTGAAAGCTAATAATTTCATGTATGTGGATGGATTAAAGCATAACCTGTTAAGTGTAAGTCAAATGTGTGATCAAGGAACTGAAGTTGTCTTGAGTTCAAAAGAATGTGTGGTACATGAGCTTGATACAGGTAAAACAATTATAAAAGGAAACAGAACTCCAATAAATCTGTATCTATTGAAGAACTGCAAAGAACAATGATACTTGATTAAATCTTCAGAAAATTGGCTATGGCATAGAAGGTTGGGGCATCTAAGCTTCTCTCAAATCAACAAATCAAACAGACTTAAAGTTTTTCGTGATCTTCCCAATATTACTCTACCTGAAAGTATCATATGCAAATCTTGCCAATTCGGGAAGCAAACCAGAGTGCAATTTAATGCCAAGTAAGGATCATCAAGTAAGCCTCTTGAACTCATTCATACTAACATATGTGGACCTGTGAGGAAAAAGTCACCACGTGGTGAACAATACTATATCTTATTTATTGATGATTTCTCTAGAATGTTTTGGATTGGGTCGATTAAACACAAAGATGAAGCATTTGATAAATTTCAGATCTTCAAAGCACTAGTTGAAAATGAATTAGATCTAAAAATAAAGTGTCTTAGATCTGATTGAGGAGGAGAATATACATCAGATGAATTTCTTGAATTTTGTGAAAAACATGGCATAAAAAGATATTTTTATGTAGCTAGCACTCCACAACAAAATGGCGTAGCAGAAAGAATAAATAGAATAGTTCAACAAATGGCTAGAGCTATGCTTGATGATTTTGGAACACCTGACACATTTTGGGGAGAAGCAGCACATACAGCAGCAAATATTCTTAACAAGGCACATGTTCATGTAAATAGTGATAAAACTCCATATGAACTATGGTATGGTAATCCTCCCACTGTGAAGCATTTTAGATTTTTTGGGAGCAAATGCTTTATAAAAAATAATGATGAAAAAATTGGCAATTTTGAACCCAGAGCAGATGAAGGAATACTTCTTGGTTACTCCTCTAGGAGTAGGGCATATAAATGTTACAATAAAAGACTTCGGAAGATTGTTGAATGTATTGATGTTGTTATTGATGAGTCTGCAGCCTCCTAAAGAAGAAAAACAAACAACAGATGAAGATGATGATACACATATCCTTCACATGTAATTAGAATGATATAGACAATGGAACTCAATGAAGAACTCAAAGATGATTTATCAAAAAAGCCTCATCCAGACATGTTCAAAAGAATCATCCTAATCTCACCAGAGAAAAGAATCGTGTACAAACAAGAAGGACTCTTGTGGGATCTTCTAGCTATCTGGCATTTCTATCCACTATTGAACTACACAATTTCAATCAAGCTAGCAAAGATGAATGTTGGATTCAAGCCATGAATGAAGAGCTTGATCAAATTCAAAAGAATCACACTTGGGAATTAGTACCAAGACCGCATGATAAAAATGTCATTGGAACTAAATGGATATTCAAAAACAAGTTAAATGAGAATGGGGATGTTATAAGAAACAAGGCTAGACTTGTTTGCAAGGGGTATACTCAACAAGAAGGCAGATTTTGGAAAATAGTACTCTGTTTGCGCTAATTTGAAGCCATAAGAATGTTTCTTGCTTTTTCAAGCTTTAAAAAAATCAAAGTTTACCAAATGGAAGTTAAATCTGCTTTTCTCAATGGGGATCTAGAAGAAGAAGTTTATATAGAACAACCATAAGGATTCACTTGGGAAATGATGAAAAGCTTGTTTGTAAACTTAAAAAGGCTCTATATGGTCTCAAACAAGCTCCAAGGGAATGGTATTATCGTCTTGACAAATATCTTCATCAACAAGGATTTTCAAAAGGGTCTGCTGATAGCAACCTATACACAAAAACTGAAAATGATAAACTATTGATTGTGGTTGTATATGTTGATGATATCATTTTTGGAAGTAATGAAGAGTCTATGAGTCAGAAATTTGCTTCTGCTATGCAGCAAGAATTTGAAATGTCTTTACTTGGGGAACTAACATTTTTTCTTGGCTTGCAAGTGAAACAAGCAATAGATGGCATATTCTTATCACAAGAAAAATATCTTAAGAAAATTCTGAAGAAGTATGGCATGGAAGAGTGAAAGCTTGTAAGTACACCAATGATAACTGGATGTAATCTCAGTTCTCATGATGATTCTCCCATGGTGAATCAACCAGAATACAGATCTATGATAGGAAGTCTACTTTATCTCACTGGGACTAGACCAGAAATTATGCATGCAGTTGGGATTATGGGGCGATTCCAAGCTAATCCAAAAGAGTCTCACCTTCAGGCTGTCAAAAGAATATTCAAATATCTACAAGGAACTCAAGACTTTGGACTATGGTATCCAAAGAATATTGATCTCACTCTTCATGCTTACACTGATGCAGATTGGGCTGGAAATGTTGATGATCAGAAAAGTACTAGTGGTGGTGCATTTTATATGGGGCCCCGATTAGTATCATGGTTCAGCAAGAAGCAAAGCTCTATTTCCCTATCTACAATAGAAGCAGAATATGTTGTTTCCGCATCATGTTGCACTCAACTTCTTTGGATGATGCAAACTTTACAAGACCTTCAAATCAAATGTTCACCGCCTATCTCCATTATGTGTGATAATACAAGTGCCATCAGTATTTCAAAGAATCCTGTTATGCATTCCAAGACCAAGCACATTCCCATCAAGTATCACTTCTTACGTGAAAAAGTGCTTGAAAAAAAGGTGAAGTTGGAGTATGTTCCCTCCAAAGAACAAGTTGCTGATATATTTACCAAACCATTACCCAGGGAATCATTCGAATATCTCAGAAAAAAGCTGGGAGTAGTCTCTGCCATGCAAAAGATTAGATATACTTAAATACAGAAGATTAAATTGGATATGCGGAGTTCCTGCAGGAAAACTGCATATGGGAATTTGCTGACAAATTTTTCTGGTTCAGCATTCTTCAGCACAGTTGCGATGCTGATGGGTATCTCTAGATGCGCAGGTTAAGGGGGAGCATTGGTCATGTGGAAAGGATCAGGGATAATTTTAAGAACCCCCCTAAATTTATATATATAAAAAATAGGCGAATCCCCATGATACATAGGAAAAATGGAAGGTGATTTTATTAATAATATAATATGTATATATAATTTTTTGGCGAATCTCTCACGAGATTATATTATCCTGTAAAATCATGGCGAATCACCAGTAAAAATGGCGAATCACTACTACAAAATGGTTAATCGTTGTCTAGTGGAGTTCGGGGTGTTGGTTCCAATGAAGATATGGTAATTGAACCAGGAGTAGAAGGAAGAGAACCACCGAGACCAAGCATGGCACATGGTGACTCGTGAGGGAAGTAGTTCTCGTGTAGTTTGGAAAACGTGTTCTTCTAGTTCTGCTAAGCGTAGTGTTGTTTGTCATGCTACTACTAGCACTGATATTGAGGTTGGAGAGGAGTTTGAGGAAAGGTAGCAGTGGTGGAGAATTACAAAGAGTACTCCATGATGGGCTCCATTTTTCCCTTTGGTATTTGTGCCTGCAAGACCTTCCGTCCATTGAACCAACAATTAGCCATTCAACCAACAATCAACTTGACTGAGTTGATTAGGTACGAGTCAACTTAGACTAATCTTCAAAACTATGATTTGCACTATCCCATATTTATCACACTAATGCTACACAACATTGTGCATTTGCACCTAACTCTCAATAATTCTTTTCCAAGAAAAAACTATAATAAGAAAAATATTTTACTATATTCTAAAAGGTGAAGATGTCGAAATCATGCCACAAAGTGAAAGGAAATAAAATATCTTTCCTAAAACCACCAAATATATAAAGAAAACAATAATGATTATAATAATAGAACTAGATCTATCGATCTATCGATATATGCATGATATGAGAACCATAAGCATTCAAGAGACTAATTTCAAACTCAACAAAATCCTCTAAACAAGCAACAAACAAACCACTAAAAATTTCAAAGATATCAAGGCTAGACATTAACACAATTTCATGTACTTGAATAAGCCCATTGTTGCTTAGCGTTAGACTTCTTAAATTAGTTCTTTATCATTTAATACTATGACACTATCTATGTGAAAAGAAATAGGTCCCAACTTCATCAAATCCGATTTCATTTCCAATCAAAGATCAAAACTAGCTTCGTTTCCAATACCAATATAAAATCACACATTTTCCAAATATCAATAATTATTTTCCAAGAAAATATAAAACTCGAAACTCAGCAAAATTCCCCAAACACAAGCAACATATATACCATTAAAAGTGATTTCTCTTCTCTTTGATAATTGTTTGTGATGTATTTTTACTTCTTTTAGTTAGCTTCTTCCTTTAGTTATTATTATTAGTGTTTTTCCATCATCAAATAGCTACCAAACCATAAATAACAATAAGTAAAAGGACACAAGATATAGGCAATCATTCAGGGCCAAAACCTCTCCAATCTTGAGAGGAAAACCCACATGAATTCCTCTTCTTATAGAATCTTCAATTGATGAATTCCAAGACCTAGACCCTTGACCAAAAACTCCTCCAAGACCAAGTCAACTTTGCCTCTTTTTCCAAATCAAACGAGCTACTTCTTCCTTGTCTTCAGTTTTGTCTTGACACCACCTTGATTGCAACTTCATCCTTCCCTTCTGCAATTTCAGTCTTCCTGCAACTTCTGCACTTTTCGGCCCTTATTTCAGAAACCTTAGGCCGCATGTGTGAGAGGAAAATGGATATTTTTTTCCTCTTTTTCCTTCGCTAGGCATCCTTCTTGTTCTTAGAGAACTTGGTCCTTAAAACAGTGCTTACTTGCCCCAATCCTTAACACTTCGTTGGATCTATAACTCGGCTTCCTTACAACAAATTGAAGCCCTAATTTCTTCGCACATGTCGAGAGAAGTAGCCCAAAAGAATTCAGAAATCACGTCCTTCTTTTCTTCCTTCGTTCTCTTTCTTTTTCACACCTTTTCCTCCTTATGATCGAACTAGGAATGAGTGAAGTGTGTCTCTCAAGTGTGGTCGAAGTCTTCCTTTTATAGGCTTTCTTGTCCATGAAAGCAAGTTGACTTGTAACTGTCTCTAGGCCAACTTGTCTTTGGGAAGGCCAACTTGTAGCTTGCACATTTTATGAGGTCTTGGAGGGCCTTTTGACTCAACTATGACTCAAATAAACTCTTTTACAATATGTAATATGCCCAAATGGGTCATTCATACATGAAAATGACTTTCTTGACTTGTAGAATAGCTAACAAGCCCTAGGAGCTCACAATGGGAGCTAGAGCTAAAAAATAAATTTCCTTGAGCATGAAACCCATGCCTCAACAACAATAATAAATTTATTTTTCTCATTACATCAAATACATAAAATCATGATTACATATGTCATTATGAAGACCAAACCTAGTTACATATTTCAACACTCCCTCTTAACTAGGGAGGCATTCATAATCCTTACAAGGTACTCGGACAGTCTCAATCTGAAGAATTCTCGTAAGAAGAGTCGAATTGGTAACCCATCTGTTTAGCATCATATCAACCATCATTGTCACATAACAAGGCTTTGACTAATAGCTCTATCTCTCCATAAGAATAGAGCACAATGTTGGAAAGACCAATGATTTATAGACACCATCATCATTGTCTCTCAAGGCACATACCCCACCTGGGTGTTCACAGGGTATGTCCTCCCAGGACTATTCTTATCCTAGATTCGCAGTCCTCAAAGAATATCAGTCCTTTAGCACTACTCTTGTTGTGGATTCCCTACCACATCCTCGAAGAGTATCGGATGCCAGATGCTTACCCAATCCTCCATTCTTTCTTCCAAAGTGAAGACAAGAATGATGTGTCTATCTCTCCCTCTTAACTAGGGAGGGTATACCCATTCTTATGAAGGAATGTACCCATTCCTATAAAGGAATGTACCCAAGCTCCATCCAAACTAGGGACTTGATTTCCAATAGCATCTCTTTGGTGGAGATTATGGTACTTTCAGCTGCTTGAAGAGATCCTACATTCCATGTCATGAATTTCATCTTTAACATTATGCAGCTTTCATATTTTGGGGCTTCTTCATATGGCATTGACCATCCATCACTTTCATTCACGAACCATGTTAGTCATGTCATCCTTCCTTTCATCAGAAAGTGATATGCTAGTCCATATATGGCTTTCCTTCATACATCTACCTTTTCCACATCATGCGTCCTTCGGGATCTTTCATCCACCACATGAGTACTAGTTGTAGGTGACATCCACAACTCCCTTTTAGTAGCCCTATATTAGCCCATCCAAACATGTTCAAAAATGAAAAATGAACATCAAACAAAATTTACCTTTTGTGATGGTCCTTCATCATGACATTTGCTTATTGTAATATCAACTTTTTGCATACATATTGACACATCTCCAAGATATTCAATTGTTAAGGGTCTTCTTTCTTTTCAGACTTTCCCAAGGTTTACATATCTTTCCCATGGAGATATCATGGTCAATTCTACTAGTCATCAAATGTTGATTTCCTTTTCCATGCGACCATAGTTGCATCTTTCATGATCTCTTCTTTTCTCTATTCACATATCACTTCTTAGGAAATTCTAATCATATTTCCTCCATCTTTGTCAACCACCTCATATTTCATATGAGGACATATTATGTTGATTTCTTCTAGTCAATATGTGAACCGTACCCCTTCATGCATCTTTCCAACAAAAGAGAACCCTTTCCTTTGATAAAATTCATGAGGTAGAGTATCTATCCCAGTTATCTGCAACTATATGATGACATGACCTAACTTATCAAACATATCCATACACACCTACTTCCTTCTTTTCATCATCTAGACTTCCTTCAGCAACTTAATTTCCTTGATTGAGAGTACTTAAATAAAAAATGATAAAGAGTCTGCTAACCCTAAAAAAATGATAAAGAGTCTGCTAACATTAAAAAAAATGATAAAGAGGCATCTTGCAAGAGAAGATAGTTGTTTAAGACTTTCACAAGACAAAATTTCTACCCATAAGTTGATAAATTTTACTAAATTCTTAATAATGTTAATAATAATCTAATTTTAAGGTCACACCCAACCATACGCTAAATTGGTGTATAAGAGTCGTTTGTTTGTGGGACAAGGGACTTGCCTTTGCATAGAAATTTCACTGCTAAAGTCTGCAAAAGTGTGCATACTCTACCCCCCTTTGGATTTGAACTTGTGACATTGTCCCCTTTTCATTTAAACTTGTGACGTCTTACGAGGAACCACATGTTCTTAACCATTAGGTCCTGTATATGGAGACAAGGAACACGACAACGTACAAAATGTCTATACCTACAAGGTTGACATTGATATCCACAACACGTCCTTCTTTAAGGATGGCTCAAGAACCTATTTAGAGGTAGTTGACTCATCACAAAGTGAACCAATAGCCTTTGTACATTTTGCATGTACACCCTAGTTAAAGATCAATGGGAATTCATTGAGATATCGAGGGAATTAATAGGTGTTTTTCTTAATAGAGTAAGTCAATAAGTGGACAAATTTAGCATTTTTGGTAAGTTTATTTTTCCAGTTTATTTATTCAGCAAAGCAAATTTTCTCTTTGGTCTATTCATTTTTCAAAATTTGGATGATGTGGATAGTTTTAAAATAGGTCAAAACCTTTAAAAAAAAATTTCCAAAGCCAAAATTTCCATCAAAAAAGTGGAACTATAACTTCCAATAAAAATTTTACCCGATTAAGGGAAGAGTTTCATTAAAAAAAGATTGACTTCATCCACTAATTAACTTAGTCCTTTCCAACCTAGAGTAGCATCTAATTTCACCTCTTCAAACTTGGGTGAAAAAAAGTGTAATTTGATTTCTTGGTGCCATCTATGTGATAAAGAAAATTAGGGTTCTCAAGTATCTTCTTTTGTAACCCTTAACATTGCTTTTATTCAATGGCTGTTACAAGCGTGTTGTGCCATGGAGGTCTTGTTATAATATAAACTCATAACAAAGGGGTTTTTTGGCATACAGTTTTCTTAGTGTGCAAAGTTCCAACTTATCCTGACGGTTATAAGGCAAGATTGTCTTTAAATGAAAAATTTTAATGAGAAATCAAGCCCATGTTTTTTCAGCGACATCTCCTTCATTGAGATTATTTCTGTTAATATTGATTTTTTGGTAGCTATGGTCTCATCCCAACCATTTTGGGAGGCAATTGAAGTACCAAGTGATCCAAAGATGGATATGAATATTTATACAATAGATTATTATAAGCATTTGGATACAATACATTTATGTGTGTGGCTTATATAAATATATATGTTACCAAAATAAATACCATGAAATATAACATATCCAAGATTGTTATAACAATTATAACCTAAATAATTTATTTGGGATCTTTACTACTTTTTGGAGGTTTCACATTTTAACATGTTTACTCCTAGTTGTATTTGAAAAGGCAGTGTCGTCTCATATAAGCATAAACTTGTTTTGCATCAATTCAAAAGTCATGAATGCAATTGAGGTCAGAAAATACCATGGTTGTTTGTCTTTTTCTATACCTATGAAACAGTTGCCTCGTGGTTAGTTATCACTCTCATTGTTTCTATATTTTTGTTGCAAGTTATTTTTATGTTTTTTTGGGGGACACATTCAATTACTAAGCCCTCTAAAGGAGAGATAACTACAAAATACATAACATTGTTTCATTACACAATACTTTTACTAAAACTACATAAGAACAATCATCAAGATCTCAGTTCAGCAGATTTCAGCTAGTGGCATGTCATGCAACCCAAAAAACTACAATTCCCCCATTACATGAGATGTGCAGATGGGACCAAATACAAACCCTAGTTGACTTTGACAAAATAATAACCCCTTGTCATAACAACTTAGCCACATGAATGTGCTTGTGTTAAGCCCCTTGGGGGTTGTTTCAACTTTCACATGCACAAGTGAACCAATTATGGTGCCTCGCCTCTTTGGGCCAACTATAATGCTTCTATTAAGTTTAAAGGAAGCACTTTCAAAAAAAACCTATATAAGAACATAAGCATTTCAATTGTAAGCCTACAAACATCTTTACACTGATATGAAAAGTGCATTGAACAAATCATTTACCAGTTAACCATTGAGTGAGTTGGTGTTCTCTTTATGTTATTAAACCATTAGCTATTCAGGATTGTGTAGATATTGTCAAGAAAACTAACATAAACAAATACTATGAAAGATCTCAATACCTTTTTAACAGGCTTTCTCTTAATTATACTTGAAAGGCTAGTGTCATTTTTATTATTAGGGTTTTTTCTTCTTATTTTAAACTTTTACTGGATATGAGATAGATTGTGTTTAACCATATTCAGGTTACATCCAGGTTGTATCATGTAGCATCCATATCATATACAATTTTATACAAATCAAGGTGGAAAAGAAAGCAGGCTTAGTGACATAATTGTGGTATGTAGACTAGCAAAAGTGATGCATTTTAATTTGAGTTCAAAAGAATGAACAATTGCATAATAATGCTAGACAACAAGCCAAGGTTTGGATGTTTTTAGAGAGTCTTACTGTCAAAATGATCTCATCTACTCTTCTTATTAAGGCTTTTATATCCCTAACCTAGACCAGCTACTCAATTCAGCTAAGGAGATTTGAATTTCTCTACCTCACGAAGCTTGTTACAATTTCACCATGTTAGGTTAATAGAAAAACTATTTACAATTTAAAATAAATAGAAAACAAATGGAGGCAACTAGCATTTTTATGGTGCTTGATTCAGCCATCCTAAAAACATGTATCCAGTCCCAAATTACTTCTCTATAAAGGAGAGTAATCTCAAAAACTAGGCACAAAAGCATCCTAAATGCATTCAGACTCCAAGGCAGTAGTTGAGTACTCATTGGAACTTTTATATATTCTTGAGAATACAGTGCGAGTTGATTTGGTTCTGCTGCCTAAAAACCTAATAATTAACAAGTAGCTATCTTAATGTTGAAGCCTTGAGTTTATTACTTAGGATGGAGGGATATTATTTCTTCTTAATTTCTGATAACCATTCCACAATGGCAGTAACACCATGGAAAATAGGTAAGAACCAACTACAGTAATCTGCATAAGACCGAACAACTAAAGAAAAGATGATAGTATTAGCTTGATCAGGATAACTAAAACAAAGAGAACGGATTAAAGAGTCAAGAAGTTTCTCAAAGAAAATCAGACAACAAACAGAAGCATAACAACAAGTAGCAAAGCAAAGAGGAAATCTTCAAAATAATGTTTAAGGAATGACCTTACAACTAGACTACTTGGATAGTTGGTTCTTAACTAGATCCCAGCGATCAAAGATATGCTCCACCCCTCAATCCTAACAAATGGTTGCTGTTTGGTTTCACAAAGTAACATGTGTTGTGGGAATGTCGAGTTGCTAGAGCATTTTGGGAATGGGTTACCGCTGAGTACAACAATCTCTTTGTTAGTCATCTTCTTTGGGAGGGCGTCAATTTGGTGATGGATGGATGATCAGGAAGTCTAGCAGAGGTATATAGAACACCTAAGCATCTCTTTTGAGCGAAAATAGATGTTGTGCTACCTAACGAGAATGCCTCCCCCTCCATGTGAGAAAGATTGCAAATGCTAAATCAATGTTATCAGCGTAGATTTCAGCCAGAATTGGAATTTTAAAAAGAGTGTAGAACCTCTCTTCAAAATATGGGCCAAAGAAGATATACTTGCATTCCTTGCATATGTAGGGAGAGGTAGACTATAACCACAGCTTGGCCCAATGATACATACTACTTTATGTACTCTTCTATCATTCATAAACGAAATATGAGATGCAATTTCACGAAAAAACACAAACGAATATCAAGGAAATACTGTAAACCCGCAATAAATGTTATAAATTCCTTAGAGAAATGGATAATGTAACTCCATGTTCTTATCCAAGTGGCGGATATGAATCCTTTTGAAGAACCAAGAAAAGAGGTCAAAGAACTCACTAAAATTGACACACTCATCTTGGATGTGCAAGGAACATTTTTACCAAATGTGAAATTACTACTTAGGACAGGTAGAATTCCATTATATATTTGAATTGTCCATTATACTAAATAATAAAATAGTTGCTCATTGAAATTTATGGAGGAAAAAAATATGGCTCAACTAAGGTTGCTTTCAATGCCAATTGAGTAACCCAGTTGAAATACACTGGTATAAATTTTAGTGTCACAGATGCAGTATTTTGTCCACTGAGGTTCATTTTTTTGGCAACCATCCTAGCAAAGGCACATAAGTTAGTTTCTTCTATCAGAATTTAACATCACTCCAGTCCATCTTTCAAATAATGTCTCTTCCACGAAGGGTCAGAAAAAGAGACCTGCAATACTCATGGATGGAATTAAAGTATCAATGTATGTTATTTATGAAATAATGTCTGTATATATGTTATAGTAGAAAGATAAAAGCAATATTCTGGAATGTTAAACCTTCCGTAAGTGTAGATTTAAATGCAGAACATAAACACGCAGTAAAAAATTTCATGAATTGCAATAAATATATTATTTCACAAGAGTTAGACTTTCTAATTACATATTATATGAAATTTAGTTGTGACATCTACCAGGAATTGAGAGCTTTGCAATATTATTGTAACAAAAAGAAGTAAGCCACATAACTTTGCATTATTTGTCAACTCAACTGGAGATGCAATGCTGCAATTTTGATCTGGATCATCCAGAAGCACATCTAACCATCTCTCAATATTGTCTTCAGTCATGTCATTGAAATTCTCAGATGATGTTTCAGATGACAGTTTTAAGTTTGTGTTATTTTCACCTTCTTGCAAAACTGGTGATTGATGCTCACTATAGAATGTTTGAGCCAGATTGCCAGGTAAGGTGCTGTTATTTGCACCATCTGAATCATTTTTCTCAGTTGGGGCAACAGACTGGTCACCACTTTTTGTTACTAATCCATTTTTCTTGACGAAGCGACATAAGACAAAAGAAACCTGCAAAAGTAATTCCATCAATACTTCCTATTGAAACAGTTCTTAATGACATTTAAAGAGATCTAAAATAAGTTATAACTAAAGAAACTCCCCAAGAGACAGTATCTCGTAATACCAACAACTTTAATGGTGCAGAGAGACTCAAAATTATCATATACTTCCCACAGGTTTAATGGCTACAAATGAAAAATATCAACATCCAAAGAAGAAGAGACAAACAAGAAACATGTAAACCTGCTGCTTGGCACTGCTTCTCATCAAGCCGATACTCATGCATAACCCAATCTGTCCTTTCTCCAAATGGAGCACGACCCCTATAGAATACTAGTGTCTTTTTTGATCCAATTGTACTCCGCTGAGATGTAACTTTCCGGTCCTTTCCAGTGCTTCAGTGGCCCTATTAGTACGTGAGCCATTTGGATACTTCCTATCGCATGGACTAAAGAAATGCCATTATAGATCTTTGCTTGGGAGGCAAATTTTATCTGCCAAAGAACAAGATATTTAAGTCAGCCCAGTAACCAGCAGAATTATTGGTGTTTCAGTGACTACAGAGCATAGTTATCCAAAATAGCAGGACAATCAAATTCAAAATAACATGTTACTTAGCAACCAGAAACCTGAACAGAGAAGATAAAGTTCAATTATTGAATAGTCAAGCTGCTGAAGAAACGTACACTTGTTTTAATTGTCTACCAATATGTGATGTATGCACACACGGAGCTTAAAAAACAAAATCACTAGACTGCTCAAACTTAATTTAAGGCAGCCTTACCTTAAGGATAAAGTATATAAAAATCTTAAACTAACTTGAAGATAAAAGGCCTAAAACATTACAGAAAACAAAATAAATAGAAACAAAATATAACCTACCAGGCAAATCCCACGGTCCAATCTTGTAAAGGTCCACCTCAGGAATAATGTCAAGCTCAATCTTATGGCCATGTACTTTCCTCTTCAAGTAATAAGCAACAAGTTCTTCATCTATTGGGTGTAAACCAAAGCCAGGAGGCAACGAAAATGGTGCCATTGAATTGAAAGAAATCTACCTGTGTAAGAAAATTAATGTTTGAGCAATCTATATGAAAATTAAGAACAAAAAGAAGATGAAAACCACTTCAAATCTGCAAAAGGAAATTAAGGATTTTGAGTCTCAGTCAATTTCATCCCAAAACAAAATCCTCTGCTCAATAAATTCAGAATGAGCCAAATCACATGCAAAAGTATGAAGAATTACAAAGAGTTTCAATTCGACTATCTTTCCTATAAACTAGCTAGACGACTATTTAAAACCTGGCACTATTCTAGATTTCATTTTTCCTGGAAAACGTTAGGAGTTATAAGAATTTCTGCATAAGACCGTGTTCATGGCCAGGACAATTAAGTCACTAGCATAAATTTAATGATTTCGAGGAAGTTCCAACTCAGGCTCCATCCTAGAAAACAGAAAAGGACAAATAAACTCTGAAAAGAAGATACAATCAAAGCTTATCTTTGTCCATGAAATGGGGACTGGACAGTTCATAGACTCCACCCAAGGAAGATCCTCCAGGCTAAGGATTGGACATGAGCATGAGGTCATGAGAGAACCCATAAAACACAGAAACCAAAACCTTACAATTGCTGAAAATATGTATAATATTCTTCAAAAATGTTAATGTTGAAGAAAACTTCCTCAGGTCCTATCGCCAAGGAGAAAATGTTATTTTCAAAATCCTGTTTTGATGGAGTAGAATTCATGGTCACCTACAGAAAGAATAACAAAGCATAGGCCCCTTCAAACGACATAATGTTGTCAGACTTGACGGGAAAGTGAACAGAGCACATTCAAAACAAAAAAGACACAAGTAGATACTCCTCTTTAGTCATTTCCTTTCCTGTGTGACCTAGCGATTTTTGGATACTTCCTAGATTATTATCCTCAAATTTTATTATTTCCTTCTTGCATAAAATTATGTACTTTGTCTGCATCCCATGATAGGGGAGAGTAGATGCATGCATATGCATCTTAGATCTTATACATTGGACTATCTTAATAAAATCCACAGCTAAGAAAAAGAAAATAGAATAAGAAAAAGGAAAGTACCATCCTCCGTAACAAGCTTCTAAAACAGTGTTTAATGTGCAATGGGATACAATCTAAGTTATAACTAGATAAGGAAGTTAACCTAAATCCTAAATCCAAACAAAATTCAGTTGCATCCGCAGACACCAAGTTTTGGTTTCCAAATTCCCTAGAATTACTAGCAAAAAGCATTATGCCCACTTTGAATCTTCTTAAGTCCTCTGGAAATTCTCCACACCATGAATATTTTAATCCCTAGAAGGCTAACAAATTAGAGGCCTACCATTGTGACCAAAAGCAACAATAGCACAATTCAGCAAAAACTAAAAGCCTTCACTAGCATAGTCACAATAAAGCAAAGCCTTCATTAGCATATTCACAATAGAGAAAAGCCTCCACAAGTTTGCACCTAGGTTAAAGGAAATAATACATTTCTGACAGCACAGGCACTCTTGATATGGAATCATCATTAAAGCTAAAAGAAGATAAAGACTGTAGACAAGTTCCTTGAAGAAAATAGAGTATGCAATATGTGGCACTAAACAGGTAACCAACATAGGCAGTGAAGTAAATAAAGTGAATATCCCATATAATATTTATTGTTTCATTAAAATTGTGTTGTCACCTGAATGCATTCATTTAATGAGCTTAACATATTTGTAAGGACCTCTGTTCCCGGTTCCTGGTAAGCCACATAAACTGTGTCAGCTCCAATCGAGTGCAAATAGACATTATCAAGAGGCATTGAAATCATATATCTTTAAGCTAATGAACTATACATAATGAAAAGTTTGAAAATTTTAAAAAAGCTTGTTTTCTCACCTTATGTAATGCTTCAACAAGGGATGAAATAATATAGTCCAAGAGTTGCTTAATATATGACTCATTACATCCCTATGCTTGTTCTTTATCCATGGCCAATTTTCCAGCTAGGAGAACTTCTGGCATGCATGTTTAAACAACAACTGGTGATAAGTTTCTGGACATCTTTGACTCAAAATTATTTGTCCTCCATTAGAGACAATATATAAAACACCTGAAACTGCAACCATCCGAACTTCCTCGTGAAAATAGAACTTCAATAATGGAACAAGAATTGGCACAACCTGTCATCAAACCAAAATTGGTTACATAATTTAATAAAGAAAAGTGTCACCTACATTTACTAACAATGATTAATTCCATCAAATACCTTCCCAATCCATGGATAGAATCCTTCTTTCAGTTCATCAGCGTAACAACAAAGCATGTTACATGTAGTAACCTTTTCTTCCAGTACACTTGTTCAGATGCCTATCCTTTTGTCCCCAATAGTGATGGTCTCCACACTGTAGTTCAAAAAGATTAGTAAGGGTATCATCTTTCACTAGAACATACTTTATGAACACCTTTTGTAGAATGGAATTCAAAACAACATTGGAGATTCCCTTCACAGCAAAAGATTCTAAACCTATGAGATATATATAAAACATTCATTCTGCATCGTAGATCTAAGTAAATTAGTGAATCAGCAACTGCAAACATCTTAGATTCCATTAGTTTCTCACTTTTGAAATAGACATGAGATATATGTAAAGGCATATGTACCATACTACAGCAAAAGGGAAGGGTTCAACGGCAAGAAGCTAGGATTTATTTGGTTTCTTCCAGACAACAGTTCAACAACGCCAAAATCAAATTCCTACAATGCAATCACAATTGTTTCCTTGATCATTTCTCTCTTGAAATTAATTTCATCGACTTACCATGTCAGGATGCATATCAGCTTCTTTGCTGTAGGATTTTTGGAAAACAAAAGCAGCACAGTATGACCTAACTGTTTATCTTTTGTTTATTGTTTCTTACAAAGATGATGGCTTTAAAATAAAGAGGCTCTCCTTTACTCATGTCAATTTGTAGGTTTGTAATTCAATGATATTTATAAGACAACTGTTACTAATAAATTTGAACATCAGAAGATAAGATAAGATGATGATACCAGTAGTTGATTTGCATTTCAGAATTAACTACTGGTTTATCTACTGGTTTATTCCTCTAGTTACTTGAAGCTCTTGATGATGATACCAGTGTAGACATAAAAATTATAAATATAAGATTCTTGTAGCTGTTATAAATACAAGTTGCTGCATAAGAAAGACTGGAGATGGGTATGTTGAAATACAAGTCTGCTAACCTCTGGGCAACAAATGGCCCAGCAAGTGCTAATACCATAACTGTAAAATTAAAGAGGATACATACCCTCTAGTAAGGTTATTGATATACCTTGACCTACTAATTCTCAATGATACTGGTCAGATGCTTCAAGATATATCTTTGATTAATCCGGTTGCCCAATTCAAAGGGTTTCTAGTCTTTACCAGGGATATTTTCAACAACAACTCAAAGACCTGATCTGAAACTGAATCTAACATGATCAGATTTGAAAGCATACGAAAAAATAGTTTGTGTTTTGTTCTTAGCTCAATACACGAGCAGATGAAAGACTGGATAAATTCATTAGTACCAGCCCTTCCCTGGAAAGGGGAAATGCAAATTAATGCAAAAGCATGAGAGAATGAAATTCAGTGATTTTGCTGAATCCAGGCACAACAGGAAGTCGATGAATTGACAAAATGGGACAACCTTCTTACATGTCATCTAGACTGAACTTTGTAGGTTCAGTTTCAAGTATCTTGTAAAATTTCTTGTCTATCTCAACAAAGGATTCATTTTAGAAAATTTGAAAGTTTTATCCCTTGCAGCCTACATGTGTAGATCATATCTAAGGCTCAATGCTATCAATAAAGCTGCATACTAAAAGCCAGGCCAACTGGACCCTGGTTCACTGTTGAGGTCAATAGAATATTAAACCAGCACCATGGATCTATTCAACTTTGTGGTTTGCCTCAGCCAAATAGGATGCACTTCAAAGGGATGATGCCAGGTGCAAGTCCAGGGCAATTTTGGTGGAACAGTTACACCTCCGACCCTGCACTTAGAGTGAAACAAAATCTGCTATATGTGGTGCAACACTTTTAATGGTAAAGAATAAGAAGACCATAAATTTGTAAAATAGTTGACAGAAGATTCACTAAAGAAAAATTCCATGCATAGCAATCTCACGGTGGACAAAATAATACAGAGACACACCTGAACAATTCTTGCAAAAGAATTTCTCCATCCATGAGTCGCTCTGAGAGGCACAATGGAAACAGACATTACAATTCTATTGGCATTACAAAGTGACAACCCCAGAGCCATCATGACAACAACTTTGGCTCTCTCTGATGTGAGAAAATCCATCAATTTTGATGGCCTTGAGGCATCTCTAAGTGCACTTAATCCAATACCATCATCTTGGAAACATATATCGGCTCCTGATGCCGCATGTGTGCAAACATGCTGTGCGACAATCCTTGGCCTAAACACCCCTAATCTGCTACATTTGTTTATGGGCTTGTCAACAATTAAATTTGCACCTATAACCATCTTTTGGCTTGTGGAATTTTTTAACTTTAACAGGCCCTTCTTAGCCTGCCGGTTGACTTGATCCTCCAATGCTGAATTCAGAGCAAGTAAAGAAGATTGTTTATGTTCGATTCTTGCTACGTCTCCGAAACTAGAACTCGATTGAAGATTCTTGTTGCCCTAATGCCCTAATCAATGCGTATAGAACCAAATCTTGGCACGCTGCATAGAATCCAGCACCGTGCACCTCCTGGGAACTAGAACTCGATTCCTATTGCCCTAATGTCCTCATGCGTATAGAACCAGATCTTGGAATTCTACATATAATCTGGCACCGTGCGCCTCTAACAGTCAACTTCCAGGCCCTTCCAAACCCCAACAATTGAAATGGGGGCGAATGCCTCCTCGACCCAGTAAATTTGGGCAAATGCCAGTAAATTTGGGCAAATGCCATTAAATTTTTGTTGAACCTCCAACTTCCAAGCCCCAACCAGTGAAAATGGGGGCGAATCACTCGAATCCCTCTCCTGACCCAGTAAAATGCAGGCGAATTCCATTGAAATCAGTTTCAAACCAGAAAATCGGGAGGCGAATTTCACTGTTTAAGTTTTAGGCGCATTTATTTTGTTAGGCTAATACTTAATAATTAATTATTTTTAAAATAATTATAGGGCAAACTATATAAAACTATAGAAAATGGGTTTTATATAAAAAATTCGCCCGACCAAAATTTAAAATCCCTTAAAATTCGCCTTTGGGCTAAAATTCGCCCCTAAAATTTTCCCTGGAAAGGATGCATTGTTGGCATTCTAATTATTTTTTATAGTCTGATCTCATGCTTGAGAATTTCTGATCTTGATTGTATAATTCATTTCTGTTCTTTCATTAACTATTATGTTTAAAGATGCAGCATGATCTCAGGGGGAGCATGGTATTGTCGGTACAAAGGATATTGATCAACGCTTTTCCATTGATGTAAAAGGGGGAGGAAAAATAAAGAGGGGTTTCTATAAGACAAACAGAGGAAGAGTATTGCCATCAATGCCAAAGGGGGAGATTGTTGGAAATATTGTCATTGATGGCAAAGGAATTGGCAAAGAAGGAGCATCTGAAACAATAACTAGGCAGTAGCAGAGAAGAACAGATGAAGAGTGCATTTATAGAGAGAAGTATCAGTCAAGGAGCAGGGACAAGCAGTGAATTGAAGTAGAGTTGTCCAGAGATAGTGTAGGAAGAAAAAGGCCATCGAACAAAAAAAGGTTCTAAATTCTCTGTGAATTATATGTATATTCTTGATAGAGTTCAGTAGGAAGGATAGTTGAGTCCCTGTGGACAATTATGAATCATTATGAAAGCATGGTCTGTAAACATCATAAGCTCTGTGGAAGGAGTAGATTCGTGAATTACACGAATTATTGTTCATTGATACTAGTATCTCTCTCTGTGTAATGCATTGCCGAACATTTGATTGCTAAGGTCAAGATACAGTGAGCAATGGGGAATGCATAACCTGATGAAGCAGCACATTATAGTATGCAGAAGAGTATTACTATTAAACTCCCAACCGCATGATTGGACCAAACTCTATTGAAATAAACCTGAGTTAAGGGGACCAAAAGGAATAGCATAACTCAACTTAACCGTGGGTTGGTCACTGTTCCAAAACCACGAGCGGATTTGCGAGGACAGATTTCCCATATCGCACCGCCTTTCGGTGATAAGCGGTATCTCCTGGTAGGGGAGTGATTCCATAGGGTATGCGACACGTGGCGAGGTGGACCCACAGAAAACCGCAATCATAGCACGCCATCGCACGTTATCGTTTGACCAGGGAAGCCGAGCGATATCGTGGTGATCCATTGATTTGGGAAAGGGCCATCGAACGGTGATCGGTTGATAAAGATAAGTGGAAGATAACCAGTTGGGGTACGAGCATTTGATTGGGCCGTCGATTATGTATGTGGGGCCAGAACTAAAGGTCTATTTAAAAGCCATTTGATAAAAGCGCTGGTTATTAATATAAAGTTCTATTATTTAATTTAATTTCCAAAGGTTGTGGATACTATTTATTTATCAAATTCCACGAATTTGATAAATAAAATTCCAATAAAATAAAAGAAAACCATCAGCGGTTGAGTGGTTTTGACTCATGGTACTAATAAAGGCTAAAACTATATAAGGAGAAGAGGATTATTGTACGACGTGTGCATGAAGAGGGGTTGATAATGAATAAATCTCTGTAAGAGATATCTGCATGATTGAACTCTGATAGATCTGAATCTATGATGCACCTGTGGATATGATGAAGGTTCAAGATCTCTAGATCTAAAAATGTTGAATCTCTAAGAAGATCTGCAGAAGAAATGATGAAGACCTGATGCAAGTCTGATGAAGAAATTGAAGAAATTTGGTGGATCTGAGGGTTGGAGCCTTCAGTATGAAAGTGGAAGCTTTCTGCCAGTAAAATTTGGTGTTAAAATCAGGGGGTCAAAGCTCTCTTCCAAGAAAGGTTGGTAAACGAGATCAGGGGGTTGGAGCTCCCTTCCAGTAGTGACTGGAGAATGAGGGAAGGTCGTAGCCTTCTACAGGTGGGTGCCTGCGTGCTGGTATAAGTTTGCGCCAGTACAAAATTGTAAGAAGTTTCCTTTATGATAAATATTGAAAACAGAGTTGATAGCAGCAGTGGTTTTCTCCTGAATTGGGTTTCCACCTTAAATCCTGGTGTTCATGGGTGTTTCTTCTGTGTGATGGTTTATTCTGTTATTACTGCACATGCTTACTAAAACATCTGATGAATGAATGATGCAATTAAGAATTAAATGCATAATAAGATCTCTGGACATACGCAAGTTTTATTAAAAATATCTGCGTGCATATGTGAGTTGAGTTCAGTAAAGTAGCATATAGTTTTAAGAGAAAGAAAAAGCAAAAAGTTTTAAAATACTGATTCACCCCCCCCCCCCCCACCCCCTCCCCTCTCAGTATTTTTCCCAACATTTGGTACATAAACAAGCATAGGGTAAAACAGATATAGTGCCTTCCATGCTTATGTTTGTACTAGAAATAAATCTAGTGTGTGTTATATTTGTTTCTAACACAAACACAAGTCAAACAAATCTAGCTCCCTCTAGATTGCTCCTAGTATAAAAACAAGCATTGTAGGATAAAACAAATCTATTTTAAGTAGAAGGATAAGAGCATTATAGGGTAAACACAAGCATAAAAACAATCAATGTAAGGTAAAACAAATATAGCATATTCTATATTTGTTTCTAGCACAAACAAAATAATTGTAGGGCTAGAAATAAATCTAGTGCCTGCTAGATTTGTTTCTAGCACAAATAAAAGAATTGTAGTGTTAAAAATATCTAGTGTGTGCTAGAATTATTTATTCCACAAACACAATATTATAAAAAAAAAAAAAATCTAACATGCCCTAAATTTCCTTCTAGCATAAATATAGGCATTGTAAGGTAAAACAAATCTATCGTGCATTGGATTTTTTCGTAATAGAAACAAAATAATTGCAAGGTAAAACAAATCTAGCATGCCCTAGATTTTGTTTCTAGTGAAACCAAAAGCATTGTAGGGTAAAAGAAATCTAGTTCATGCTACATTTATTTCCAGCACAAACACATGAATTACAAGATAAAATAAATGTAGTGCATGCTGGAATTTTTTTTAGCTCAAACATAAAATCATTGTAGTGTTAGTAAAAAATGTAGCACATGCTATAGTTTTTGTAGAAAAATCCAATAATTATAGGTTAGAACAAACCTATTGTGCTTTGTATTTACTTTTAGCACAAACAAAGGCATTGCAGGGTAAAATAAATCTAAGTGTTTCTAGCACAAACACAAACATTATAGTGTAAAACAAATCAAGCACCCACTATATTTTTTCTTGGCACAAGAACATGCATCATACGGCACAAGAGAATTTTAAGGTAACAAAAAGCACAAAAACAAGAATTGTAGGCTAAAAAAAATATAGTGCTCGAAATAGATTTTTTTCTAGCACAAACAAAAGCATTATATGGCTACAAACAAATCTATCCCATGCCACATTTATTTCTAGCACAAACAAAAGCATTAAATAGTAAAACAAATCTACCATGCCCTAGATTTGTTTCTAACACAAACACTAACATTTAAAAGTAAAATAAATCTAACATCTACTAGATTTCCAACACAAGCATTACAATGTAAAACAAATCCTAAGTGCATTAGATTTTTTTCTAGAAAAAACACAATCATTGCATGGTGAAACAAATCTAGTGCATCTTAGATTTCCTTTGAGTAGAAATACAAGTATTGCAAGGTAAAAAAAATCTAGGGTGCACTAGATTGTTTTACATCACAAATAAAAAAACAAAGGTAACTGCATGTTAGATTTGTGTGTAGCACAATCACAAGAATTGCAAGTTATAACAAATTTATTATGCACTAGATTTTTTCAGAAAAAATAAAAGTATTGTTGGGTAAAATAAATCTAGCATGCTTTATATTTTCTTCTAGCACAAACACAATAATTGTAGGGTAAAACAAATCTAGCACCTGCTAGATTTGTTTCAAGCATAAACAAAAGAATTTTAGGGTAAAAAAAATATAGTGTAAGGCAAAACACAAGAACATTGCATGGTAAAATAAAATAAAAAAACATAAACATTCAAAAGTAAAACAAATCTGACGCTTGCTATATTTGTTTCTAGCACAAGAAAAATCATTGTAGGGCTAGGAAAATGAGCATGTGCTAGATTTGTTTCACCCACAATCAAAATTATTGCAGGATTCGAAACATCGACGACTGTTTTATGGTACTGTGGATGATCCAGTTTTTGCAAATAACAACAACAACCACAGGAGTTTAAGAACCATAATCATGTTTTCATTTAATTTTTTGTACCAAGGATTTATTTTTCTAATTTTTGTGTGTCTATGTGTATTTTAAATTTCATTCTTAGATAAATTATTTATCATTCAAATCATCTTAGATGGTCCATTGAGGAAAATGTTACTTTAGTTAATTCCCATTTACTTATATTCATTAATACTCATATATAAATGTGAAATGTAATTTTCGAAATAATGTTTGATGTAAATAAAGGTACATATTTTAATAAAAATATTATAGATAATTTAGTTGATAAATGAAACATGCACTATTTAGGCTAATAGGTAATGGATCATAGGTAACAGACTATAGGTAAATGATTTGAATTTTTTGTAATATAAGATATCTAATTTCCCAATCCATAATTTTCTGTAAGTTTGTATATACTTAAATCAATTAATATTTGTAATTGTAATCATATCATTTTTAAAATCAACAAGTCAATTGATAAATTTTTGGTAAATTTGTATATACCTAAATAAATTAATATTTTTGAGTTTTTGACTTTTAATTGCCTACAAAATGCATTAATATGAGTGTATAAATGTGATATATAGTTTTTAAAATCAAAATCCACTGTCAATAAATTTTCATTTAAAAAAAATACAAATAATTAATTGATAATGAATGCTAAGTGGGGTATTAAGGTTGCATTGAACATGTATTATAGATGATTTATGTCTTTGAAAATTTTAATTTTAAGAAAGTTCATTTCATTTTCCAATTGATATGGATTCCTTCAGTGCCGAAGTTACCCATGATCTTTTACTTCTGTGATTTGGTTATAATTGCATTGAAAAGAGCATTAAAGGAACACATGCATACTTCAAGCAAGAGGAAAGAAGACAACAATCAACAACACAAGAACACAAGAGGTTGATAACAGATTTCACCCAGTTTTGGGCTACGTCTCCAGGCCTGGTGTCAAGATGGGTAGACCACTTCATATAGTGTTGTAAATGGTGATGATGTACATGGAATATGTTTTTTGTCATACAAGGACGTATGAACTCAACATTAGTGGCTTGTCTCTCCATGAGACGTTCCACTACATGAATTCCCACTCACAATAGGTCTCATATTAGCATGACATAATCTCACACAAGGTGACGATGAGGATTCCTTCATTAAGGTTACATAGGGATCTCAATCAAACATAGAAATCCATGGCGAATACATCTCCCATGAAGTAAAATCATAGATCCAGCAACATACATCAAGAAGGGATATAAACAACATATTACATCTCACAAAAAATGATAAAATAGGCACATGACATAAATACTCCATATAACACAAACCCTGAAGTTTGCTGAAGAAGTGGATGCTAAGCTGTTGAATTTGGTTGCACCATAGAATTCCCGGTGTAGAGAGGCATAAAATCGATTGTCGACACTTTCAAATCTAACATTGTCACTCCAATCTAGAAAATGGCCTAAAATGGGAAGCTCTACGGCTCAAACACACATGACCATTGAGTTCATGTCGTCGATAGGTGTAAAACCAACATAAAATTTGTCAAATTCTGACTCTAAAAAGCTCTGGACCTCAAGGAATCTTTTGGATTCCCCTCATTATTCTCTAGGCAAGGTTTCGGCCTCCACCTAGACTCAGGGTTTCGCACCTACAATAAAAAATATTATTCATTAAAGAACGCGTTGGTCTTCCCCTTCAACACTGAAAATTTGAGTTCATATAGAGACTGGTCAGCAGACTATACAAAGCTGCCACCGATGGTCTAGTGGCTATGTTAGAAAAATTGGGGCAGAGAGGTTAGGGTTCTAACCCCGCTGACCCCTCCAACCTTGGTGTTCTGTTTCACTGAATTTTAAAAATGGTGGTGAATGGATTTAAATGAGTGTGTTTGACTTTGTTAACTCTGGCAGTTGCAAATGTTTTATAATTAACATTTTTGTTAACTCCCAAATCCGAGTGACGTTGTAGTGGTTGGCATGTTTTTTTGTATAGTGGTGACATTTATGGGTTGGGACACTCGTGGAGTGGGTCAGCTAGGTGGTCGGGTGGGTTTGATTCCTGTTGGCCCATTAAGATGGTGCCTTGTGGTATGCCCTTCAGTCCTCCTTTCGAGTTTCACTGGGTTTGGGTTGGGTCCACCAGAGGTGGCTCGACCACCCATACGTTGATATATATATATATATATATATATATATATATATATTTATGGTGTCGTGGGCAGAGGGTGTGGCGGGGCTCATGGTGAGCCACCCCATAATTTATATATATTTAATAACAATATGAGTTATTTTTGAATTTTCTAAAAATAAGGGTCATTGGGAAAATTAAAGAGGCCACAATATCGCTCATCTCGGTGGCCGAATTCCATGTTCTGGGTCTCAGTCAAATTGTGGGACCATTAATCCTGGCCCACCTACCCACTTTGACCAAAAATTTGAGTAGCTCTAACTTCACCATACGAGCTCATATTGGATATGTTCGCATCATTGGAATCTTAGAGATGTGTACTATGATGTGGACCTAGTTCGAGAGCAATACGAACACCTTGAATTTTGACCTATCATCAACCCTCTTTGACCTATGAGTGTGTCGGGAGTCACCTAGATCAATCAACCCCACCGAGGAGCTTTTGGTCCACCAAAATCATGAAAATAATCTGCAGCTGCTTTATACCTTGTCTGCACCACAACTGTCCTGAAAGATCACCCTTCATTCTCCTTCACCTTTGTTCTTGTGAGCCATAAGTGAAGATCCAACACCTGAATCCTCTACATACCTGTAGTACATTCTTCTTAAAAATTATATTTTTAACTACATGACCAACTATGACCCAAGCATCCCATACTTGCCATGAGTTTATAACTCATAATTTGTGATCAAGTTTACAACAAAATGGAATCGATACCCCAACTATCAATATAAGGCAAAAACATCATTGTTGCTTCATAATTGATCGAAAACACATCATCACTTTTACATTTTAAATTGAAATATATGATTTAAAAAATAATTCCATGACACACTACCACACCTAGAAAAACCATCTCTCACTTATCAAAGTAAATAGGTGATCTCTATGTGGTGCATTTTCTTGTCGAACAATTGTTGCAACTAGTTCATGCACGGACACTTTTTCCTTGAGATGCCACTTTGGATGGAGCCCCCAACACATGTCTCTTTGATGACCACTTCCATCACAATGACTGCAATGAGTCTTCTTCCTCCATACCTACTTTATCTTCTTATTTTCTTACGATAAAGAAGGACTTTCACTCCTCATCCTCTTTTGTGCTGCCATTCTTTTCCGACATTTAGAAAATACATTATTATGTAATCCACAAAATCTACATGTTTTTCGATGCCATGATTTATGTTCATTATTAGCGACATGCTTTAATCAAAATGAAAATTAGAATATTGATACTTGTTATACCTTTATTGTTGGTCTTTGGTGCAATCATGGTGATAAGAGCTTGCCTCAGCTCTTTCTCTGCAATGTGCGCTATCATAGGGTGATGGGGAAGTGTTCCCATCATTCTCTTTCCCCAATGGTTTCAACCATGTATTGGAAGCTTCTAACACCTTTGAGCACTATCCTTTTGTGTATCCCAAACCTGTGAATTGAGATCTCTGCACAACCTCCAATGGTTGAGTTATGCCTTGGCCATTCACACCAAGTCCTCCTCCTTTGTGCCCCATTTTGGTAAGGAGTATCATGCCAATTTTTTTAATGGGTATCTCCACATTTCCAATAGAAAAAATAACATGTAAATATGAAACTGAAGAGTAATTAGCATTTTTTACCTCAACTGTTGATTCAAAAACATGTGATGATGGCTTCTTTAATCCTTCGTTGCACTTCAAATCCTCTAAGGCCTCTTTCACGGCTCGCAACTAAAGTTGAAATATCTCTTTTTCCTCTTTTGATTCTCATAGTAGTCTCCTTAATTTAGCACTCTTCTTGAAGACTCTGGTTTATCTCCTCATGCTAATGATGAGAATACGATGAAGGTGATGAATAATATGCATAAGAAATAGAAGATGTGGATGAAGCATCATTCTCTAATCTTTATTTCTCCTCTTCCTATATTATATTCTCATAAGCGTCATACATTATTTCCATAATTTTGACATCCTGATCATGGCCTCATACATGTCTTTGTCATCCCCCATTGAAGCACGTTCAATCGTTGTTCACATTCGTAATTCACATTAGTGAGGAGACCGCTCTGATACCATCTTGATCTGGGTTCCTTCAGTGCTAGATTTACCCATGATCTTTTACTTCTGTGATGTCATTAGAATTTCACTGAAAATATCATTAAAATAACACATGCGTGCTTCAAGAAAGAGGAAACAAGAGAAAAATCAATAATATAATAACATGAGACGTTGATAACGGAGTTCACCTAGTGTGGGATACATCTTCGGGCCTCGTGTCAAGATGGGGTAGGCCTTTTGGTGATGATGTACATGGAATATTTTTCTATCATACAAGTACATATTCCCTTGACATGAGCGGCTTGTCTCCCCATGAGACATTCTGCTACAGGAACTCTCACTCACAATAGGCCTCCTATCAGCATGACATAATCTCACACAAGGTGATGATGAGGATTCCTTCATTAAGGTTACTTAGGGATATCAATCAAACATATAAATCCATGGCAAATACATCTCCCATGAATTATAAACATAGATCCCACAACATACATCAAGCAAAGATCTAAATAACATATTACATCTCACAAAAAATGATAAAAGAGGAACATGACATCAATACTACATATATCAACCCTTGAAGTTAGCTGAATAAGTGGATGCTCAACTACTAAATCTGGTTGCACCATCAAATTTCTGGCGTCAAGAGGCATAAAATTGGTTGTCCATACTTGGGAATCTAACACCATCACTCCAATCTGGAAAATGGCCTAAAAATGGGAAGCTCGACTACTAAAATAGACATTGCTTTTGAGTTCCTATCTTTGAGAGGTGTAAAATCAACATAAAATTTGTCAAATTCTGACTCTGGAAAGTTCTAGACCTCAAGGAATCTTTATGATGTCCCTCATTATTCTTTGGGCAAGGTTTCGACCTCCTACCAGAATCAAAGTTCCACGCCTACAATAGAAAAAATATTATTCATTAAAGAACATGTCGGTGTGCCCCTGCAACACTGAAAATTTGAGTTCACATAGAGACTCAGTGGCTGACTTTACAAATCCTCCACTGGTGGTCTAGTGGTTATGGTGAAAAAATTGAGGTAGAGAGGTTGGCGTTCCAACCCTGCTGACCCCTCCAACCTTGTCATTTTTTTACCAAATTTTAAAAATGGTGGTGAATAGATTTAAATGAGCATGTTTGACTTTGTTAACTCTTGTAGTTGCAAATGTTTTATAATTAACATTTTTGTTAACTACAAAATCTGAGTGTCGTTGGAGTGGTTGGCATGCCTTGTTGTATAGTGGTGACATTTATGGGTTTGGTTTCCCGTTAAGAAAGTCAGCGAGGTGGCCAGACAAGTTCGATTCTCGTCAGCCCATTAAGATGGTGCCATGTTGTATGGCCTTCGGTCCTCCTTTCGAGTTCCACTGGGTTTGGTTCGCATCCATTAGATGTGGCTTGCCCACCGATACGTTGCTATATATATGGTGTCATGGGTGGAGGGTGTGGCGAGGATCATGGCCCACCGCCCCATAATTTTATATTTTTTGTTTTAATAACAATGAGTTATTTTCAAATTTTCTGAAAATAAGGGTCATTGGGAAAAATAAAAAGGCCATAATTTCACCCGTATTGATGGGTGGATTTCATGTGTTGGGTCTCAGTCAAATTGTGGGACCATTAATCCTGGCCCACCCACCCACTTTTACCAAAACGTTTACGAGTTCTAACTTCTCAATACAAGCACGGATTGGAGATTCATTCACACCATTGGAATCAGGGCAATGAGTACTATTATATGGACCTGGTTCGAGAGCAAGATGATCACTTTGAATTTTGACCTATCATCAACCCTCTTTGACCTTTGAGTGTGTCTCGAGCCATCTGGATCGCTATTGATAGTTTTTTATAAATTTTTACTTTTAAATAAAATTAAATTATATCATATGAACCAACAAGGCACAAAGTTATGTTATCAACTTTTACTTATTTATATTGATTAATCTGAGTGTATTAATGTGATATATAATATCCATAAAATATGAATTATTTCTTCCAAAAATAAATATTAGAATTTGTTGATAATAAATGCTAAATAAACTATTTAGAGTAGTGGGAAATGGGACATACAACAATCACTTTGAACTATTTAAAATTTAAGGCATTTTATTTTCAAATCCTAATTATTTATAAATTAAATGTGCTCATAAATCAAATATTTTTGTATGCAATCATCTCATATGAGTCAATAAATTATGAATTCATTTATTGATGCTCCTTTCCTATCATGTGGTTTAATAAGAGTGTATAAATATTACATCATTGTTTTTGAAATCAAACTCCATGTAAAACAAAATGTTTTCTTAATAAAACATGGAAAATTTATTTGACAATGAATGTTAAGTGGACTATTCATTAAGCCACAAGGGTTAGATAAAGTTTTCTAGAGCCATACGGGAATTTCTTTGATATTTTTTGTAGTTGTTGCTGATTATGTGTTTGACTCTTTTTTATTCCCTTGTGGTGAGGCCCCATAGTCTCGATTGATGGTTTAGACAATTTACCATCCACAAAATGTGGGGAAACACTTTAGAGTTTCACATGATCTCATTCCAAGTAAAAATAATAAAGAAAAATAAAAAGTGGAATATTAAGGGTTATTCAAGAGATAGGTCATAAATGGATGTCTTTAAAAAAATTGCATATAACATTTGATTTTCCCATACACATTAACAATTTTAAAGTTCGATTCTTAAATAAATTATTTCTAATAGAAATAATGCGATAGAAGCCAACTACACATTAACCTATTTATTGAGATTTATTTAGTTATATGCATTGATATAAGTTTTTAAATGTATTGTACTTTTGAGATTATTTAAGATCTTAATGTAAGTAAACATAATTTTTTTAAAAACAAGTTAGAATTAATTCATAATGATTTCTATGTGGTCTATTTGATTTTCAATCCATAACATTTTATAACTATGTATTACTTAATCAATTACTTATATGCAATCGTCTCAGATAAGTCAATAAGTCAGGGATCCATTTATTTACTTTTATATGTGTATCATGTGGTTTGATATCACTGCATAAATGTAACATTGCTATTTTTCAAATAAAAAACAATTTAAAAGAAAATGCATTTCCTAATAAAATATGGAATAATTAATGAACAAGGATTATTAAGTGGAATATTTAGGCTCATTCAAGATATGAGCCATAAATGGATGTATTTACACTTTTTTCACCATAATATGACATTTTATTTTCCCATCCATATTAAAATTATGTAAATTTCAATTATGAAATACATTAATTGTAGTTGATATTGGGTGTGGAGCCTAATTATCTTATTGATTTAAAGGTCTCATTTTAGTCGTGTTGGACCCTAGTTCCTAATGGGGTAGCAACTTCACCTGTAGGAGTGTCGTCGAGGGGCTTGATTCCCCTATCCCGGCCAGTGTCCGTGAAGCAAAATTTTGATAAAAATTGCCTTGTAAAATATTGTAATTTTGTAGTCAATCTGGGTCATTCACTAGGTGAAATATATGAAGGTAGAAGATATGTTAAGTTAGGGTTTTTACCCTAGAATTCAAACCTCAGTTTATATGAGGTAATTTTATTGCGATTGTGTATGATTATTTTGTGCGAGAAAGAGAGAGGAGATTGTGTGAGAGAGAAGAGAAAATTACATCAGATTTGTTGTAGGTTGTATCTCTTCATTTATTGGATAATATAAAAGGAAGGTTTGGTTGTTCCCCATGGGCGTAGTCCAAATTGACTAAAACATGTATATCTATGTCTATCTTGTTGTATGCTTTTATTTGTTTGTGATTTCACAATATTTTATGTGTTCCATTGCTCTGTTAGTTAATTTCTAAGAGTTGATATAATCTCATAGAAGCCAACAAGACATGAAGTTATTTCTTAAATTGTATTTAGTTATATGCTTCCATAATACATGTTTATAAATGTAATGTATTATTAAAATATAGATATTAATGTACGTAAAGATACAAATTTTACAAAATAAATAGTTTACAATTAATTGATAATGCATTTTAAATGGTCTAGTTTGATTTTTAATCCATAACTTTTTCTAAATATGTATTCTTAAATGAGTGACTCGTATTTTCAATCACTAGAAGGAAAATACCCTCTAGCAGAGGTTATAAAGGAGGTTTTTAGTGTTATAAAATTGGCCAAAATTGTCAAAAAAACATTTTCTACAACATCATTTTTTGGTAACAAGGGTTTTCACGGACCTTATAATGGAACTTCAACACAACTAAAAAAAATTGTGCGATCAGAGGTTTTTACGGATGTTTTTCTCATCAGTGCGTGCATCATGTGTGAACGCACCAATGCATTATACTTTGTATACACTGGTATAGTAAATACACCAAGCACTTTCATGGAAAACAAATTTTGGAAGCCCCAAGGAATTTAGCAACATCCCAGTGTGTGTCACCCACAAAAACACACCGAGCCGATAGAAGGTGCATGCACTGGCGTTTTTAAGGTGTAAAAGTGCATCGGGTCATTTAGCTGTTAAAATGCACCGGGTTGTTAAGTTATAAAAATGCACTGGTACGTTAAAGGAAAACCATACCCGTGCATGCAATGCCTATTCGCTTGCCCGGGTGGTAGTCATCAATAAAGCGCATTGGGCATTCTAATTGGTATTAGTATTTGGTGTGGTTCCCATAGGTTAAACGCACCGGTGTGCATTATCATACAAATGCACTGGTGCACAGTAACTAACACGCATCGATGTTCATTTTCTATTTTTTAGAAACATCGACCTGTGACAGTGCAATTATTGTGATTTTTTTTAATTCATTATTCATCAAAATTCGACACATATATTATAATAGTATTCATATCAGTTAAATTTTTATTAGTTCATTTGAATGTGATGTTTGGATGAATTTGTTATATCATATCATCAGATTTTGCATCTCTTCATTATAATATTTAACCATCCATATATTTAATCTAGTGTAACATTTCACAGCGATAATGGAGAATGCAATAGAATAAATTAAAACGTATTATATATATATATATATATATATATATATATATATATATATATATATATATATAAGACACTCTTTTTCATACAAAATGGTACAATTATCGGTATCCCTTTGTATTTCAATTGGGACATTATGTCCATTACATTAAAAAATGTATGATTTCATAGACAAATATCTCAAAAAATACAACCCCTTACTTTCATATCCAAACATATTGATCATCATTCTTCGTTGGAACTATTGTCAATGCTCGAGATACTTCCATGAATTGGGTTATTTGGAGGAATGTTTTGTTCATTGTGTTGATTTTTTTCTTCTTCTTCAAGTTCCATCTACAAACATAAAAATAAAGTGTAATGAGTGTATATACATTTTTGATAATAATGAAAGTTGCAATATTAAATAATATACATCAATGTAAATCGAAAAGAAATATACCATAACAAGAATTGACTTGTGAATTATACGAATTCTTTCAAAACTAGATTGCATGCCATATTTCAATAATTCATTTTTTGGCATGGTTCCATACTTTGTTTCTTGCAAGTTTTATACCCCATAAAAAATCATAGATTTAATATAAAAAAAAAATCTCTATTAATTATAGACGGAGCTATGTAAAAGAAGATAGATGCTATGGGGTAGCAAGCTAAGTGTACTTGATTGTGGGAAAAACTCTACAATTAAGCATGCTAGAGCTAGAAGATTTCTGGGATGGGTGACCTCCTGGGAAGTCCTAGTTACCAAGTACAAGCCCCGTAAGTGATGATTGACACTATGTGATTCATTTCACTAATTTCAATCCCACTTCTTCACCCCTATGAGCATCACCTGATGAAATTAGTGCTAAGTGGACTATTAAAAAATCATGATAAATTAGTTAGTTATGACTACCTCTCATGGAAATGGTCATAGATTAATGACTTACTTAATGTAGTTGAATCACAAAAAAAACGATATCTAAGATAGATGCTTAGAAATTCCACAATTAATTTCTGATATGCCAAGATACACTGACAACCCATATTTAACCCAAGGTCAATCAATTCTTATAATGGTTATTCTTTGTATGTTAGCACCTGTTTGAAGACATTCAATGATGATTGTTGTAAAACAACTTAAAATATACAAAAATGAAATCTAGTTAAGTTGTTATAAAGAAGTAACAATTACTCACAAACATAGATATCAACCCTTTTCTTTCTTATCATCATGTTTTATGTGTTGAATGAGTTCCATTTTCTTTTATTTTCTGCAAGAAAATACTTGAAAATTAGTATTTAATGCTAAATTGTTTATTTATTGTACCTAATCGAAAAATTCAATGATTACATATTACATTTGAAGCACATTGTTGTTGATATGGCTCCTTGTTCGATGCAATTATGTCCATTTCTTTGTCCATCTCCTTCTACACCTTTTTGGACATTCCTACTGGCATATTTCTAATATCACCTCCTTCATCCTTTGATATTTTCATAATCTTCCCAAAAATGTAAAATGATAATACACTATTTAATTCTTATATTGATATACGAAAACTAAATATAACAAAAGTGATATTTGTAAATGATTTCTTTGTAGTAATATATACATATAATTCTAGAAAAAAATTTAAAGGAATATTACTTTTTCAATTCTTCCCTTTTTTGTTGTACATTTTTTCTACTAAAATTCTGACATGTCTCATTGACCAATTCTTTGAAAATTCATCTTATATTTTAAATCAAATTTGGTTCTTGGAATCATTGAATTGATTTTTGTATTTTACTTGGAGAGAACGTCTATACATTCATTCCAGTAGATCCCTCAAAGTTTTGTAAAAAAATTTCCCCCTTTTGTTAACCTCCAGCACCACTCCAAATGAGTTAAGGACCAATTCATTTCCATTTGCATGTTCTATTTTTTTTCTTTTCTTAGAACAACATTCATTTTCTTCGCTATTGGCCCCTATAGAACATTAAACATATATGAATTAATAGATTGTTTGAAACATGTTATCTAATATTTTTAATTATATTATTAATGAAAATTAAAAAAAGAAACTCATATTGGATCAATAGTATTTCTTTCATTCACCTCATTCATCCTTTCGCAATTTTTCCATCAAGAGTTTACACTCGTCTTGTCTTATATCAAAAATAATCTTATCGAGCTTCATCATTTTGTGCATCTGCATGATATACACTAAAAAATACATATTAGTTAAACTTACATATAGATCAAAAATAATAATTTTTGTAAAGAATTTAAAAAGAACTTGCCTTTTTTTATTTTCTGGATGTGCTATCAGCATTTTTGTTACTTTAAATCTTGTTAGCCATTTCTTTATCAATATAAAACTTGTACCATTCATTAATATATTTTATAAATAAATTACATACTTTTCAGGTAAAAGAAAAAAATCCAGAAAATGGTGTGCCTTTCGCAACTTTTGTACCGAATTTAGTGCGTTAGGTTCTTATAAACGCATCGCCAATACAGTAGAAACATCGTACATTTCTCTTTTTCAACAAGGAGACCTAGTGCATTATATTAATAATTGAGCACCGATTAACATAAACATAAATTATTAAAAATTTGTTTTTATTAATTAGTTCTTTTTGTCAATACGCGTCTAGTGCGCTAATTTTAAACAGTGTGCACTGATTAAAAAATTTGTTTTTAAAAAATTATGTAAGGGTCGACAAGGATTGGGATCTGAACTGCAAGTGGTCCTGTGGGTTAGATTTCATACACCTATATATAGTAATACAAACCCTATAAAACTAAAATAAAAGCCCTAATTTTGAAGTCACATAACAAGAAGAAGCAAGGGTTTAACATAAGAATGGATTTTTTTGTTTTTTTCTTTTAATTAAGTGTAAATAGGAATAAATGTTGTAAATGATTTTATTAGTAAAATGCACAATGAAATTTAGTATTCATGTATTAAATCTAATAGAAACAGTAAAAATAACAATTATTGCAGTAAAATTTAACAATTTTACTATACTACAGGGTTTTTGTGTGAATCACCATGACACATATTTCATTAAATTTGGAAGTATTCAGTCGATCTAGAATTTATAACTTTAACAAGATTAAGTTTTTTTTAAATGTGGAATTATAAAATCACTTAGTTTACTAATTTTAACGTAGATATTCACCATTTTTGGTGAAAACATTATCATGGTAAACTATATAAAACAAATTTATATAAACTTACAAAAGAAAACCTTTCACATCTTAATCATGGATTCCTTACATTATCTCTTTTAAGATTTTTCATGGTTTGTACTAAAAGCTAAGTTTTTTAAGGTTATCTTATGAAAATAATGTTGTGTATGTTACTATTATTAACTTTATGAAAATAATATTGTGTATGTTCCTATTATTAACCCATTTAATTATAATTTGATATAGTAAATATCGTGTATGTGTTAAGTTACTATTATTAATAAGACAAGGTTGGCACAATTTAAAATTATATCACCTTTGCAACACTAGTAATATTGTTGAAGATGAAAACCCCTCCTAGATCATCCAGTTTATACTCATATTAGATTTAAATTTCAAAATATTTGTGTTGCTACCAACCTTATTGATATTTTAACTAAATAAAATTATGATGATCTTGAAACACTTCTTTTAATGCCTTTTGAGCATAACAATAAAATTATAAAGAATTTAGAATAATATCTTATGGATTATTATATACCATATTTGGTCTTAGTGGATGATAATCATCATTATCACCATCATAATTACATACATTTTTTTTTACTTCTAATTACTTTACAACATATTCATTTTTTCTTTAATTATAGCCGATATTATTTTTCTATTTAGAACATATTTTTTATTTTTTATTTTTACTTTAAAAGGGCACGGAACAAACAAACTTACATATCCCCTCATACTAGGTTGTAGAATGAGTTTGGCCTCTCAGCTCAATTACTAATCATTTTAATTATCAAAATCAATCGTGAATTAGAATAGTAACAAAGTAGTACAATTTGATTATTTTCAAGTACAAGAGGAAAGACAAAAAATTGAATCTGTTTATTACAAATGTTTAGTTTTTATTCTTGGAGTGTTGAAGGATATATTGAAAATAAAATATTGACATTCATCTAAAACTTAGATTCCTTACATTACTTCTATTGTCGTGAATATTTATATTTATGTATTAAATTTGAATCATGAATAATAGATTTTGTAAAAAAAAATCTTACCTAGTATAAAAATATTTAACAATATATTAATATTGTGTTTTTTACTATTATTGAACATTTTAAATTGACACTAACTACTTTTTCTATGTTGAGTACAAATTTATTATACTAGTACAATGCTGGCACCCCTTCAAAATCTATAAGAGGAAATATTTTATAAGTCTAGTTGTGTTGTTAAATGATCAAAATCATTTTTTTATAAATTAGAGTGCAACAAAATAAAAAATTTGATATATATCAATTATAATAAGGAATATTAAGGAAAACTCACTTCAAACATTATTACAAGTGTCTAATTTTTTTTCATTAAGTGTTTAAATGGTTTATATTAAATACTATACTAATTAGCTACTCCACTATTCTTTTAATAGACGAAGCTTAGAACATGTTGTTTTAGGTGCATTATTGAATTTGAATATGCATATTTGATATGGTGAGAAGTCATGTTGGTCAAACAAAGCTTTGAAAACTTAAATGTTTTATGGCATTATCATGTCATTTTTATCACCACATGATTGCATTGAAATACTAAATAATATAAAAATTCTCCAAAAATAATATGAAGAGAATATTTCATATACAAAAAATATTGAAAAGTGTGTCAAAATGTATATTAATATATCCTTTAAAAAAAATTACATTCATGAATCATATAAACCTAATATTAAGATATTTTCTCAAATAGGTCAAGAACAGCTTCTACACCATTTTTATTTATCTTGTTCTTCTTGCAATGTTCTTTCTTTCGCATCCATGACCACACTATGGTATTAATTGGAATAGAGCCAAGTTCTATGTCATCAGGATTTGGTATCCAATATTTCTCTAAAAAATCTCCATTGTATTTCCCTGAAATAGGCTTCTACCAATCAGCCTTTACATGAAGATTCTCACTTTCAATGTCCATAAAGAAAATGAGATGGATTTTTCCATCCAAATCTCTCATGCATCCTCATTTCTTGATCTAACTAGCAACATCTTTCCTTTCTCAACATCAAACATTGGATTGAATGTTGGATTTGGCTTGTTGCATTTGGGTCCAACATATATTGGTTCATCTATTGAATTATCAAAATCTCCATCCATAATACTTGAGATTACATGGAGTGCATTATGATCAACATCAAAAATGTGCCTTGTCTTGGGCCAGAAATCCTTAGAAGACGAATCACTTCCATCTATTATTTTATGATCATTATAGATTCCATCTAATGTATCAAGAAATATATCCCAATACACTACTTTATTTTTCCATTCCTTTGTAACAATTGGTGAATCCTCATTCCTGATAGTGTCTTTCCACATTTTTATGTATGATGTTATCCCTTCCTTTAGTTCTTTTAAATGGGCATCATTCTTTTTGGAAGCTAAGAAATATGGGTTCTATGTGGGAATTATAGGTCGACCTTCATCATCTATATTCCATAACTCAACTAATTCTGACCAATCAATATCTCTAATGGATTCTTTGTACCTTAGTACTGTAATATCATTGAGTACAAGAAATTGGAAGTATTGAACGTTAAGATTTCCAACTAAAGAATTTTTTCCCTCCTTGATGTATCCATTAAGGAAACTTTTGAAGTCATAGACCTTGTCAATAAGTGTAGGTAGAAACACTCAATTTTCTTCAATTATGTGATATGTATCCATCATTCTTGGTAAAGAGTATATATCTTTACTTTTAGGTTGGAATACATTCTTCTATAGTTCCATCTATGTCTTCATGGATGTGCCCCATAGGCAAGAATCCAACCTCAATAGTGATGAAGACACCAAGTGCAATTAAAAGTGATAGAAACATGAAAATATAGTGATTCTTATTATCACTTTCTACATTGTCCAACTGTAACAAAAAATGTGGAGGAAGAGGTTTAAAATAAACATTTTGACTCTTTGATCTTCCATGAGATATAAAATTATCCTTGTACACTTGACATTTTGAGTAAATATAGTTTTCAAGTAATGCATTTGTAAATGGGTTTCTTGAACTTCCACTCTCATAAAGTAGATCACCATACATATCAATTTGTGGGTCTTCAAGGTCCCTTAAGCACTTTTCAAGGGATGTAATAGTAAATTGTGATCCCATATGAAAAAATGGTAGGGAGAAATGACCAAAACCTCTTGTCTTATGCCCATGTGTTACCATACCTATCAATGAAACACCTAAATTTGTTCCAACAATAGATTTTGATTTGACATGTAGCCTTGGGATTGAAGTATTTGTTTTATCCATTTTATCAGGGATAATGGTCAAATAATCCTTTGGAAATTGCTCTGACATAATTCTATGAGCATAGTAGCAATATATTCCACACATAACAATATTGTTATGTTTTTTCAGCCTACCCCGTGCCTTTTCTTCCAACTCTTTTGTAGTCGCTAACTTCTATGCTTTCAACACAATACATTCACTATATTTATTGAATTTGGTGTTCTTTGAAAATTCCACATCTCGAAACTTAGTATTCCGTATCTTGCTCATTGTTTATTCTGATATTAATGGGTAATTGAACTTTTTAAGAGCCTCAATGATCTCTTTTAACAAAGAATTTTATGTGTAAGTTGAAGGAAGCAATATAAAAGAAGTAGATGTTCCATCTTCTTCAACTTAATGTGTTTGGTTTGGTGAAAAATCTGAATTATCCATTACAATTTTATGCAATATTTCTATGGCTTCCACAGTGTGTGCTCGTGCTTTGCATGTGTTGGTGTTACCATGAATAACTTTGATATGTCCATGATGGAAATAATGATGGAATTTATAGAATATGCTTTGAGGAATATTATGTATCTTATACCATGATTTCTTACAAATAATATTCCCATTAAATGTCATGTCCTTTACATTTCTAGCAATAGGTGGTAGGCCATGGCCTGGCTCCTTGACATGTGTGTTTGACATGAGTGAATTCAAGACAAATTCCCTAATTCCATTTTTATTTATCTGTCTCATACCCCTTCTAGCACCTACAATGGCATTCCTATCCACATCTTGAAGATAATCTTTTCTAAAACATACATCTGCTGCAAAAAGTTGAATTTTTTTCTTTTCATCTACTTTTTTTTGACATTTTGCAATTTTTGTTATAGCCATAACTCGTTTAATCAATTTATATGGCCTTGTTACATGAATACCAATTGAGTTTCTATATTTTTCATTACAAGGAGACCCATTCCATTTGTTTAAGGGATCTATGTCCTCTATAACATCCCATATCACCATTTCCTTGGGTGGCTCCTTAAACTTTTCCTTAACCCTTAATATGACACCTTTGTTCTCCACCAATCTATTTATTGGCCATCTAACCAAAAAATATATAGACTTATCCCTAATCCTGCATATTTCATAGTTTCCATCTATCTCTTCCAAAAAAACACCAAATTCCATTTCACCTAGTGTTTAACCTTCAACAATGTCATCCTCACAGAAATTAACTAGCATTCCTTTGGCAATGCACATGCTTGTTCCCATGAATTCATGTGTAAGAGTAACCATTGTACATATGAATCTAACCATATCTGGGGCAATATTTATGGCATTATCATGATAGTGAGGTTGCAAATATGATTATCGCCAAATCTCATAAGATTCCAATGCACCCCTTACTGTATGCTCAAATCATGTTGGATGTGGTAGAACAGCATCATGTTTTAACACCTTCTCAATTTTAACCATTATGCATCCTTTTGTTACCATATTTCCATGCACTTTATGTCCAATCTCTATATTGAATATGGAGAACTCGCCCACCTTCACTCCATGTTGTAGAAGGTCTACGTTGTCTCCATTAGAAAAAGTAGAAGAAACATTTTCACCTATAAATGAATGTAAATAAGGTTAATATTTAGTCAAAAAAATGTATTATACTATCAATAATATTTGAACACATGCTTAAATATTTTTATTTACCTATGTTGAGCCTCAAATCCATGATCTTCCATGGATGTATGTCCCCTTCATCAACATCCCCAATCAAATGTCGTTGAGTGACATCAATTATCAAAATTGCAACATAACATGCATTAACCCTTTCTCGGGCATAATAAGTTACAGACTTTGTAAATGCATCCCTTCCTAGCCCAACGACTTGATCATTCATAAGGAGATCAACATAGTCCCCTTTTACCAAAATTATATTTTCCATTCTAGCTTGTACCAATTTTGTAACAACAATTAAATCATAAATTGTAATTAAAAGGTTGAACCATGTAAAGTGATTTTATATTTTTGAAAAACGACACAAATTTTAAAAAATTAATATAGATAGAATCATTTAAATAGTATGGTATTCATATTGAATGTAATGAAACATTGTTCCCCGCCATCTAGTTCATGCTACTAAAAAGTACTTTACATGAAAATTACACAAAAAACATATATGAAGACCATGCAATTAGAGATGTAGATAGTATCATAGAATGAAAAATATCAACTCATATCAAACCACCAAGTTCCTATTTAACTTCAGAAATGACACTTGTAGTCTTAATGCATGTGTATGAATAATGATCATAAGAAATTTGTAGAAGTTCAAGAACCAAAACATGGTCCATTGTAAAATATAATAAATTCCAAGATTGATGCTGCATAAGATGTCTAAAAGCCCCATGAAAAGGAGAGATTATATTTTCACTTAGTGAGGATGTTTGATGTACATATGATTCTAACCCTATCTTGGCCCCATGAAAAGGAGAAATTATATTTTCACTTAGTGAGTATGTTTGATGTACTTATGAATCTAACCCTATATTGGGGAATATTTATGGCATGATCATGACACTGAGGTTCCAAATCTGATTCTAGCCAAATCTCATAAGATTCCAATGCACCCCATATTATGTGCTCAAATCTTGTTGGATGTGGTAGAGCAACATCATGTTTTAACGCCTTCTCAATTTTAACCACTATGCATCCTTTCTTTACCATATTTCCATGCACTTTATGTCCAAGCTCTGTATTGAATATGGATCCCTCACCCACCTTCACTACATGTTCTAGAAGATCATCTCCAATAGAAAATGTAGAAGAAACTTTTTCACCTATAAAGAAATGTAAATAAGCTTAGTAATTACCCAAAAAAAAGTATTATACTATCAATAATATTTGAACACATGCTTAAATATTTTGATTTACCTATGTTGTGCCTCAAATATATGATCTTCAATGGATGTATGCCCCCTTCATCAACATCCTCAATCAAATGTGGTTGAGTGACGTCAATTATCAAAATTGCAACATAACATGCATTAACCCTTTCTCCGGTATAATAAGTTTGAGACTTTGTAGATTTGACCCTTCCTAGCCCAACGACTTGATCATTAATAAGGAGATCAAAATAGTACCCTTTTGCCAAAATTATATTTTCCATTCTAACTTGTACCAATTCTGTAACAACAATTAAATCATAAACTGTAATTAAAAGGTTGAACCATGTAAAGTGTGATTTTATATTTCCACAAAAACACACAACTTTCAAAAAAGTAATATAGATGCAATAATTTAAATATTATGGTGGTCATATTGTATGTAATGAAAAATTGTTCCCCACCATCTAGTACCTACTATTAAAAAGTACTTTACATGCAAATTACACAAAACATATATGAAAAAAATGCAATCAGAGATGTAGATAGTATCAAAGAATGACAAATAGAAGCTCATATCAAACCACAAAGTTCTTATTTAACTTTAGAAATGACACTTGTAGTATTAATCCATGTGTATGAATAACGATCATAAGAAATTTGTAGAAGTTGAAGAACCAAAACATTATCCATTGGAAAATATAAGAAATTCCAAGGTTGATGCTACATAAGATTTCTAAAAGCCCATGAAAAGGAGAAATTATATCTTCACTTAGTGAGGATGTTTGATGTTTGAACTTGATAATCAAAAGCCAAACTAGATTTTTTCCTCCAAATAAAAGTTTTGAATGACAAATATCAGCTCATATCAAACCACCAAGTTCCTATTTAACTTCAGAAATGACACTTGTGGTCTTAATGCATTTGTATGAATAATGATCATAATATTTATATAGAAATTGAAGAACCAAAACATGGTCCTTTCGAGAATCTACGAAATTCCAAGATTGCTGCTACATAAGATGTATAAAAGCCCCATGAAAAGGAGAAATTATATTTTCACTTAGTGAGGATGTTTGATGTTTGAAATTGATAATCAAATGACAAACTAGAGTTTTTCTTTAGTTCAAAAGAAAATAAATTGAATTTTACAAATCTTTAGTTCCAATGTTAGCACTCCCTACCTATACACATCTAAGGACATACTATTTAGGATGGATACAATGTGATTTTAACTTTAGGTCCTAAATAAGTGTATATTTGAATTTTGCTACATTTTTATGTTGATGAGGAAGATTCTTATCTTATGCATCCAAACATTAGTGAAATTGTTATTGGAAGTTCATAACTTTACAACAAAATAGAGAGAAAAATAATACATGTTAAAAAATTGTGCTTGTTACTTTAAAGTTGCATACATGTGCATTGGAAGAAAAATATAGTATACCTCAATAATACATTTATTCATAAATTTCAAAATTATACAAAGATCAGATTATTCTCCATGGATCAAATAATTATGATTGGATTATTGTGTTTGTGCCTAAAGGAAAGTTATACCATTATCTTTCCTTCCAACTCAAGCACAAATGTAGTGCCAAAAACAACATATATCTATATACAATTCATTTTCACTATCATTGATCTCCATTAATTGTTCCAAATTCAATAAAAGGGCACATCAAAAGCTATAACTCTAACCATTGTGATTATTGAGATAATGTCATCCCTAAAGCATTGGTTGCATAAGTGTAATGGTGTCTTGAAGAAAACTAGTAATCACTAGGTGTCCTTCTTACATAATCACAAATGCACTACCAAGAACAATATCAGAGCACTAACCTTGGTGAGGGTGAAATCTTGATAGTTTTCCTTTTGGAACAAGAACAAAGAAATCTAACGCATTATATAATTCCTTCTAACACAAATACAAGCACATTTCCAACTATAATGTTGCATTGAAAAAAAACTAACAAATGCAAGATTTACTTCTATTACAAATACAAACACATTTTAAACAATAACATTGCAAGATGGAGGAAATTTAACACATTATAACCTTCCTTATAGCATAACAACAAACATATTTCTAATAACAACATTACATTATGAAGTAAATATAATGTGTGCTAGCTTTCCTTCTATCAAAAGTAGAATCCCATTTTGAACAACATCATTGCACCTCAAATGAAAGCTACCAATCAATATCATTCCTTCTACTACAAACATAAGCATATTCCTAGAAGCAATATTACATGGTCAAATAAATCTAGTGCATGCTAGAATTCCTTCTAGCACAAACACAAGCACATTGCCAACAACAATAGTTTAAGGAAAACTAAATCCACCACATGCTAAATCTCCTTCTAGCATAAATAGAAGCATGTTACTCACAAAAACATTGTAAAGTAAAATAAATCTTACACATTCTAGAGTTTCTTCTAGCACAAACACAATCACATTTCGAGAAACAACATTGCAAGGTGGAAGATATCTAACCTATGCTTGATTTACTTCTAGCACATTTCCAAAAATAAAATTGTAGGTCAAACGAAATCAAATGCATGATACAATTCCTTCTAGCACAAACACAAGTACATTTCCAACAATATTCCATTGCAAAAGAAATCCAATGCAGGTTATATTTCATACTAGCACAAATAGAAGCACATTTCCAACAATAATATTGCATTGTGAAACAAATATATTGTATACTAGATTTTATTCTAGTACAAACACAAGCACGTTGCAAACACCAATGTTGCATTGCAAAATAAATTTAGTGCATGCTAGAATTCCTCCCACCATACACAAACATATTGGCAACATCAATATTGTAGGGTAAAAGAAATATATATCATGCTATATTTTCTTCTATCACAAACATAAGCATATTTCTAATCACAATATTGCAAGGTGAATTCTATCTAACATGTTATTTTCACTTATATCTCAAACACAAACATGTCACCAATAAAAACATTGCAAGGTGAATGAAATCTAACACATGCTAGATTTCCTTCTATTGCAAACACAAGAACATAACAATAATGTAGGGTGAAAGAAACATACCACATATTAGATTTTCTTCTAGCACAAACAAGCATATTGTCAAAAACACCTTTTGCAAGACAAAAGAAATCTGGTGTTTGGTAGATTTCCTTCTAGCACAAACACAAACACACAACATTATAGGTGTTAAGAATCTAGAACATGCCACATTTTGTTATATCATGAACACAAACATATTACCAACAACATTCTAGGGAAAAATAAATCTAGCACATGCTAGATTTCCTTTTAGCACATTGCCAATAACATCTTTCGGTGAAGGAAATATGGTGCATACTAGATTTCCTTCTAGCACAAACCATTGAATTGCCAACAACAACATTGCAATGCGAAAGAAATCTAGTGCACACTAGATTTCCTTCTAACACATATACAACCACATTGTCAATAAACTCATAGAAGGGTGAAAAAAATCTAATGTATGCTAGATTTCCTTCTATCACAAACACAAACACATTACAACATTTCTAAATAAAATAAATCTAGCAAATGGTATATTTACTTCTAGCACAAACAAAAGAATATTGTCAACAACCAAATTGTAGTGAAAAAAAAATCTAGTCCATGTTAGATTTCTTTCGAGCCAAAATTGAAGCATGTTGCCCACAACAACATTTCATGGAAAAATATATCTATAACAGCTTCTATTGCAAACACAAGCACATTTCCAATGACAACATCACAAGGTAAAAGAAATTTAATGCATGTTAGCTTTACATGTAGCACAAATACAAGCATACTACCAACAACAACATTTCATGCCAAAAGAAACCTAGTGCATGCTATATTTCATTATAACACAAATACGTGCACATTTCTAAGGTGAAGGAAATCTAACACGTGCTAGATTTCTTTCTATAATAAACAACCAAATTGACAACAACAATATTGTAGAGCAAAAGAGATCTAGCATAACTTCTAGCCCAAACACAAGCACATTTCCAATAACATTGCCAAGGTGAAGGAAATCTAACACGTGCTAGATTTCATTCTATCATAAACAACCATATAGACAACAAAAATATTGCAGAGCAAAACAAATATAACATGTGCTATATTTACGCATAACACAAACACAAACACACAACAATATTGTAGGGTGAAAGAAATCTAGTGTGTTAGATTTGCTTCCAACATAAACAAAAGCATATTGCCAACAACAACATTGCATGGAAAAAGATATATAGAACAACTTCTATCACAAACACAAGCACATTTCCAATAACAACATCGCAAGATAAAAGAAATTTAATCCATGTTAGCTTTACATGTAGCACAAATACAAGCATACTACCAACAACAACATTTCATGCCAAAATAAACCTAGCGCATGCTATATTTCCTTCTAACACAAACACAAGCACATTGCCAAGGTGAAGGAAATCTAACGCATGCTAGATTTTCTTCTATAAAAACAGCCAAATTGACAACAACAATGTTGTAGAGAAAAACAAATCTAGCACAACTTCTAGCCCAAACACAAGCACATTTCCAATAACATTTCCAAGGTGAAGGAAATATAACACATGCTAGATTTCCTTCTATCATAAACAACCAAATAGGCAACAACAATATTTCAGAGCAAAAGAAATATAACACGTGCTAGATTTACGCAGAGAAAAAACAGAAGCACACAACAACATTGTAGGGTGAAAGAAATCTAGCATGTTAGATTTGCTTCCAGCACAAACAAAATCATATTTCCAACAACAACATTGCATGGAAAAAGATATTTAAAACAACTTCTATCACAAACACAAGCACATTTCCAATAAAAACCTCGCAAGGTAAAAGAAATTTAAAGCATGTTAGCTTTAAATGTAGCACAAATACAAGCATACTACCAACAACAACATTTCATGGCAAAATAAACCTAGTGCATGCTATATTTCCTTCTAACGAAAACACAAGCACATTTCCAAGGTGAAGTAAATCTAACACGTGCTAGATTTCAAAATATTATAAACATCCAAATTGACAACAATAATATTGTAGAGAAAAATAAATCTTGCACAACTTCCAGCCCAAACACAAGCACATTTCCAATAAAATTGCCGAGGTGAAGGAAATCTAACACATGTTATATTTATTTCTATCATAAAAAACCAAATAGACAACAATAATATTGTAGAGCAAAATAAAAATAGCATAGTTTCTAGCCCAAACACAAGCATATTTCCAATAACAACATTGCAAGGTGAAAGAAATTTAACGAGTGTTAGCTTTACATCTAGCACAAATATAAGCATACTACCAACAACATCATTGCATGCCAAAAGAAATCTACTGCATGCTATATTTTGTTTCAACACAAACATAAGCACATCTCTAGTAATAACATTCCAAGGTGAAGTAACTCTAACACATGTTATATTTCCTTCTATCATGAACAACTAGATTACCAACAATAACATTGCATTGTGAAAGTTCCTTCTAGCATGTCAATAAAAATAGTTTAAGGTGAAAAAAAATGTAAGGTGTGCTAGTGTTGGAAATATTGAGATGGGTTAAATCAATATTTCTTTACAATTGCTATATTATGAAAGTTAAAATCACCAGTTAAACCAAAACACAAGATGTGCAACAAGAAAATAATTTTATTAACGAATTTGGGGACTCTAAAGACCTAAGCTCCAACTTGTACAACAAAGTCTTCAATTCCTTCAAGGCTTCAACCCTGCATGAGTAATCTAATATTCAACTACAAATCCAAGCTCCAACCTTGTATGACGACTCTAATCCTATAGGGATCCAACCCTCTCAGTTTGCTTCAATCCCTTAAGGTGACTTCAATATTGCTTGAAGCCTCCATCAAAAACTTCAAATACTTCTAAAGAATGTATCCAAGATAGGTCTGCAAAGTTATTTCAAATCTACCTCTACAAAAACTTCATGTCTGCTTCAGCAAAAATTTTATGGTTGCACCAACAAAACATATCTTCAAGTGTTGATATTCAACTATGCTCCAAGGATGATTGCTCCAACAAAAAAATTCTTTAATTGTTGGTATTCAACTATACTCCAAGGGTGATTTCTTCAAAAAAAAAACTCTTCAAGTGTTGATCTTAAACCATGCTTCAAGAGAGATTGTTGTTTCAAAAAAGTCTTGAAGAATGCTCAATTAATGTCATCATGAATGCACTCTACTATCAACTCAAAATATTCTCAAATTATGTTATCATTTTATCATTCGATGAAGGTGTCTCCTAGGCTCTTCATGTGTGCTTTAAAGAATGTCCTTCGATATGCAAGGATTAGTTTAATTTTGTTTCAAATATGACTTGATATGTTGATCAAGCCTCTCAATGTGTAATATTCCTAATGGAAAAATTGATAGTGATAAAAAAAGCATGCAATAAACCCAACACAAATATTTTTTAGAAAATGCCCAGAAAACGGAAAAGCTCCAAACACACCAAAATGTGTAAATTTTATTATAAGATCTTGTTGGAGTACAATATAAACTCAAATATTCAACTACAAATCCAAGCTCCAACCTAGTCTCTCACAAGGGTCCAACCTTGTATGAGGACTAAAATCCTCACATATTAATTCAGGCTCCAACCTAGTTTCTCACAAGGCTCCAACCTTGTATGACGACTCCAGTCCTCTAGGGATCCAATCCTCTCAGTTTGCTTCAATCCCTTAAGTTGACTTCAATACTACTTCAAGCCTCCATTAAAAACTTCAAATACTTCTAAAAAATGTATCCAAGATAGGTCTATAAATTTCTCTTAAATCTACCTCTACAAAAACTTCATGTCTGCTTCAACAAAATTTTTATGGTTGCGCCAACAAAACATGTCTTTAAGTGTTCATATTCAACTATGCTCCAAGGATGACTGCTAAAAAAGAAAAATTATTTAAGTGTTGGTATTCAACTATAATCCAAGAATGATTTCTTCAACAAAACAAATCTTCAAGTGTTGGTCTTCAACTATGCTTCAAGAGTGACTATTTTTTCAAAAAAGGCTTGAAGAATGCTCAATTAATGCCATCATGAATGCACTCTACTGTCAACTCAAAAGATGCTCAAAGTATGTTATCATTTTATTATTTGATGAAGGTGTCTCCTAGGCTCTTCATGTGTGTTTTAAATAATTTCCTTCGGTCTACAGGGATTACTTTACTTTTTTTTTAGATCTGACTTTAAGTCTATTCAGGAATGCTTCAAAGGATTTGTTTAAAAGCACTCCAAATAATCTATTACAAAAAAAATCTTCAAAAACTAGTTTGAAAAGTACAATCAAATAGGATTTGATGACAATATTTACTTCACAACAACTCTAATTGGATTATAGTCAACTCATACTTGGCAAGCTTGATCATAACCTTTCTCCCCAAGAAAACACAGACCTATTACTAAGAACCTCTCCCTCTTTCCACAGAGAATATATCACATAAATATGTTTCAGATCTTCGCTCATTCATACCTTTTATTTGACACATATACACTTCAGAACTTTTCTCAAATATATATTTCAGATATCTGCTCATATATATTCATTTGTTGTAGTCCCTTTTGAATTTTGTCTCCACTACCTTGACTAGGTTCCTTAGCTTGTCTTCAATTTCTCTCTTATACTCATGTTTTTTTACTTATCTCAGACCTCGTTAATCCTCCTAGAATATGCCTCACATTCCACAAGTCCATATATTTTTTTTCCTTAAATATTATCTTTTCTGAATCCTTCAGATATCTCTCTCCTTTCTTTTTGGACCTAAGACTACCTTACCTCAAATCTTCCTTGGTTCCTTGTTTATTCACTGAGTCTCTAAGTTACTTCATCTCACTGAAATTATCTCTCAAATTGCAAGAGGTATAAATATTGTATTTATAATAGTCCCAGTCACATCACTTTTTTATCAAAAACATTGTAAAGTTAACTAAATAAAACAGACTGAGTTTGGTGACACGGATTCCAGATCGAAGGAAGGGTAAAATTTCTTGGGATATTAACTTATTTGGTGGCAGCCATGGCGACCAAAAATTGTGCACAAAGGAAAACTTGAAAGAAAGAAACACACACATATATATATCAGTTGGACATGCTTCTTTGTAACTGCATTGGGCCACATAGAAGAGAACTAGATTGTACCTGAACACATGCAGGTTTCCTAGCCACATCAAAAAAATATATAATAATAATATTTGGGAGGCAGGTGTTAATTTGCATACTCCCACAAGTTGGAAAGACCTTTTTCTTGTCAAGGAAGCACAAAGAAAGGATGGAAAAAGAATTTGGGAGGATAAATCCTTCTTGGGGCTCGACAAGGTGTATGGGAACAAATGGAGTGAGCCTCTATCGGTTAGGTGCATGCATTGGATTTTTCTTTCAAGGGAGAATGGAAAATAAGGAGGGGGGATATTTGATCTAGGGGTATGAAGAGTAGGGGAAGGCGGGAACGCAGAAAATACTATCTAGAGGACTATAGAAAATCCAATGGAAGAGCCACATTGCAAGGAAAAAAAGGAGTTGAGTATGATTTAATCCTTTGAGGTGTCTAAATCTATTTTCCAATATTTTAAATTTTATTGGCAATGTTAATTTGAAAAATTCAATGCAAAATCTAAAGTCCTATCCTGTTAAATGTCATATTTTGAAATTGTTAAAATTTCCTTATGGGTATTGTATAAAATATGCATGGTAAAAGATCTACACACTCAACTTTATACCTAGATAATGAATATGGTGGTGGTCAGATATGAAGCTGTCCATTTGGTTGGAGGGTACAATATTTTCTATTATGGAAAAAGTATGTCGCTTATTGATATATTGTAAGTGCATTAAAGCTAACCAAACACTTAAATACAATTAACAACTTCTCAAATAGAATATTTGAAGAGCCAAAGTCAAGGCCTAGTTGAACCAAATCAATATGTTACTTAGGGGATCAAATTACATCATAGTGGCAACACATGACATGTTGCAATAATCCTAGTAGCATGCACTGGTGGAGTGGATTGTTGGAATTGGTAGGTGAGAGAATTATGAGTTATGTTGTTGTAAAAATTCTTAAAGAATATTGTTCAAACCTTCTCCATCCCCTCAACTTTTCCTATATATAGGCCTAAAGCATGAAGAGTAATTCACATTAGCTGCTTGTGGAAGAGGAAAGAAAACATGCTTAGCTTGGCAAGGTCTTCATGCTTGCCAAGTGTATTATGATATGCTATTTAGATGGAATCTTGTTGCAAAATCCTTCCTTTTAACCTCACTAATAAGAATAAGTCAACTCATTACTGATTTGGGGAGTTATTCGGTCCATTTTCCTTGTTGCTCACTCCTCTTGTAGCTCCTTTCAAGGCATATCCTGTAGTTGCTTCCATACCATAATCTTCAAGGAAATGCCAACCACATGCATGTGTTCTTTCAACAATCATTTTACAACTAGTTAAACCTCCAAATAAAGAAAAAAATGTGAATTATTTAAATGGGGAAACCTCCCACGTTATGAGATTCATGGAAATACCTTAAGGACCAAAAATAGAAATAAAATAGATGGAATATAATTGGAAAATTCCATGACTATCATGACACTTTCTCATTTGACCACCAATAAATTTGACTTGTAGGTTAGCATAACCATTTTTATTCTTTCCTAATTAAAATCTCCTTGAGTGCATACCCTATTTTTTTGGTCAGGACAAGGTCTCAAACTTCCTTTGTTTCTAAAAACCAAATTTGTTCCATTGCCATAACCTTGTCACTTGTATTTATGATGAGGTTCATGTTTATATTTTTTCATTGTTTTCCGTCATACTTGTTCGAGATCATTAAATTTTGATGAACCTATTCAGGGAATTTCTTATCATTTCACATCATGAATTTGAATACACTGTAAAATAATGGTATACTTTCTTATATCTATTTTTCATTGACTTTGTATTTTTCTATTGGCTTTGATGGTGATTATGGGATGGTAAATCAGCTAACCCAATTTATCTTTATTGTTATTTTCATTGATTATTTTACTTGACTATATGTCTCTTTACATTTAGTTGAATGCATGAATAAATTGTCCATGATTAATACAAAACTGTAATATCCCAAATGGGGATTAACAGAAATAAAAGTGCAAATAGACAAGAAAAAATGCAAACACAATTAAAATGCTCAAATTGGAGACAAAATCACTACTTAGCCATTTTATTAATATATTAGGAAAGATTACAATTGAGGTGTTGGAAATTTTTCACCTGGGCCTACTCGAAGGTAGGCTTTTAGAACAACTCAAACCCAAGAAAAAACTCTAACTAAAAGTGTTGTTGTGTGGATCAGTCTTTATGCTGCGTAGACTAGAAATCTTCTTGCTAGTTGAATTTGGACTGCTGGTTGGGTTTCTTCCTCTGCTTAGAAAATTCAAGGCTTTTAACCCCGGACTCTACTCACCAAACCAAGAAAAAACTCATGAAGGAATTGGCCAGATGTTGACCCTGGAATTTTGTCCCAATTTCCTCTCACTCGTCTTGTTGCTAGTGGCATTAGGATCTTTGTTTGAAGCCTCAAACCTACCCAAAAAATTATGGAAAATTAATCTTGTCTTCTCCTCAATAAACCTAGAAAAACCTAAAAAGGGTTCACCCAAAGCTTGACTTCGGAATCTGGCCCTCTTGGGCTTGGATCACTATGTTGCTAGGTAAATCAAACCTATGGATGAATCTGATAGAAAATTCCTCTAGAGTGCTACCAAAATCCCTGGTATGAGGTAGCAAATCTCCCCTCCAAATCCCCTACTGAAACTCTACTGCTCTCTACACTCCCAACACCCACACCGAACTAAGTTGCACAATCACTGTGCAGCCTACTCTACCTTTTCACAGTCTTGAAGGGGATATTCTCTTCCTATTGCTATTGTTATGTAATTCCCACCACCAAAATGAAGAACTCCTCTCTTGAGTGGGCACTCGGAGTCCCCTGAGGTAGAGGTTCAGATCTCCTCTTTAATATCTCGTGTGCTAAACAACACTGGGGACTTGGTTGTTCGGCTCAAGTGTATTTAAGTCAAAATGACCTAGATTAAGAATATGAATGAATGAATTCCAAATGAGCCTTCCATTCTTCCTTTTATCCAATGAGGCCCAACATATACCTTGGGTCCCACCTTGGCCTACAGTACCTCTCCTTGACTAATCAAGTGTTGCCTTCAGGCTCTAGCCAATCCCACGATGACCATTTTGTGCCTCTTCTACACTGCCACCTAAGGCCAATTCGACCACATCACTAGAGCTGCAATTTTCCCTTAGGGACTTTAGGAAAAGACTTTATTTTTCTTAATTATTAGTTGTGAGTCCCCTACCCACTTTATTTCAGCCCAACATTAGGAAATGCCAAAATAAATCAAAATTAATATTCCAATTAGTTGACTGCTAATTTGGAATATTGCAGTCCTCCCCGCCAAAAATTATTTGTCCTCAAGAAATTCTAGAACAAGCATCCTCTCTAGCTGATGCTCCCCCATATTCACTGCAAAATTTTCATATGTTCCATTGAATCATCCCTGAATTCTACATCTCCCTGATATGAAGATATCCCTCAATACCAGGATCCCAAGCCATCTTGTCCAACATGAAGATCCCCCTACTCCACTCACCATCCTGCTAGGCATAAGTAACAGAATCCATCTGCACACCATCAATGAGTAGATAATCATGATGATATGGCACTATACCCCACTCCTCATGAATTTTCCCTACCAGGTAGTCCATCCCTTTCACTCCAAGAGTAGACCCTCGAAGATACCACCTAATTTTAATATTCCAAATCAGGAAATGCTCATGAATCTGGTAAATGAGGATACTTTTTCAAGAAAACATCAAAAATCAACAATTGGATCAATTCCATAGATTTACTATAGGGGCATTTACTGGATATGTCACCTCTGAAAAGAGGGTGAGATCCAGAGGCTAGCTGGCCCACTAACAGACTCTATCTATATAACTATGTTGAAGGCTAATATTTCTAGGAGGGTATCTAATATCAACTCTTGGATCCCTTAGATATAATAATATAAAACCCAATTCCAAGAGGAGATAAGAAGAAAATCAGACTAGGTGGGTTAAACAGTTCTCCCACACCTAGTTGCCATGGAAACTGCCGAAATAAGGGCCTGCAGCAATCTGGAAAATGTATAACGGTCTTGCATTGATGAATAAGCTTCAAAATAGATGAAATAGACATTAATACATGTCTTTAACTACAGCAATGATTTTTACATCGTTTTATGAACCAAGGGTTGGGGGAGATTGAGGATTTAGGCCCTAAAACGAGTATAATCAAAGATATGTGTAAAAATAAGGTGGGAAATTGGTTGGATCTTATATATAGGGTTATGAGGGACTCCCATATCTAATCTCAGAAAAAAAAAAAAAAAAAAATAAATAAATAAAAAATAAATAAAAATAAAAATAAAATTTTATGTTAAACAATTCCTCCTTCCTCACTGGTTAAGAAAAACACCCAATCCCCATGACTTTGAATATGTAGAATTTACTGAATCTCATGTAGCGTGATTTTCTGAAGATATTAGTGGTAATATGATCTAAACATCAAAAAATCAGCTTGGGTTCATGGCTTAAGCAAAATATGCAAGAAAACAAAGATTTACATGAGATAACCCTCAAGATTGAGGTGTTGCAACATAGGAAATTACCCAAAAAACTCTTCAACATAAATTTCAGGAGGCTAAAGCTAAATTTTATTATAAATCATATCTACAACAGATCCTTGCATGATAACAAAGGTCTATTACAGATCTGGAAGCCAAAGAGGCTCTTTATTACACTCCCCTTGGGTATCTCAGCAAATGATGAACCATAGTGAGTAGATTTGAGATCTAAGACACAGCTCTATTGTAGTATTCAGAAATTCTACAGTAAATACATCATAAAATAAATCAGATCTGAAGGGTACATGGATTGATTGGCCAATCCATGGATCACCACAGTGAAAGGAGTGATCCTTTTCACTAGAGATCTCTCCTCTAAGAGAACTCCAAATGCCTGCAATACTGCTCCTCAAGAATTACGCAACTCAGGGAAGAGAAAATGTGTATTCCACTGAAATTACACTTTGGCCTGATGCCAAGATATGGATCTGAAGCCCAATGAGTCTAAAACTAGCTTATCAATGGGAGAGATGAGCTTCCTAGTGACAAGGGATGCTAGAACTCCCTAGATCTGGAAAGATATATTCTCCACTTGCTGCAGCTTACAAGAGCAATCAAACCCTCAAAAGGATCTGCATTGCAGTTGGAAGTAGAAGCTTGGCCAAATGCTGGATAGTGGACAAAGTTGAACATCCTCCTCCAAATAGATACTCCATGGAAGGAGAGAGGGTTCATAAACAGGAAACCCTCTTCCCTTTGGCTAAGCAGCCAAAAGAACTCGAGTTGCCCAAGCAACCTCAAATTTGAAATAACATCAACAACCCCTCCTTGAGTCCTCTCCCTCCCTTTTATAAAATGAGGATGTGCAAAACCCTAAACCACTTCACTTGAATTAGCCCCTTTCACACTGAATTCCTCCTTCTAGAACTGCGTTGATCACCTAGGAGGTTCGATGCACCTGGACTATCTTGTGATTTGGTCCTGTTGACCCAGTCAAATAGCTTAGCCCTTTTCATACACAAGTGGTTTTTATGCAACCAACTCATATTTAATCATGTTCACATTGAGCATGTATTTATTTTTTAGATCTTAGAAGTGTTGCATGTCCTCCATTAGTCTATTATTCATAAACATGAAAAATAAAACAAAATTCTAATATTCCAATTAGCTTAGCTAATTTAAGAACATTACAGTCCTCCCCTCCCAAATGTTTCTTTTCCTCAAGAAACTGCAAGGATAGAACTGAAAATATTTCTCCTCCTCCTACTATAGCATCCCCATATGATGAACTTCTCAAACTAATCAGATGTTGTATCAATAATGAATCTCCATATTGCCCCTCCCAAGCATGCAAGTTAGCTGAATAGCTATCAAAATGAAACAATCAAATACTCAAGAAGGCAATAAGGTTCTGCCTAGAGGCTCCCTTGAGGCATGGAATCTGAAGTTTTTTGGGAAATCACATCCCCCAAGTGATTTCTCCATCCTCAAGCAATCATACACCAAAAATGAGTCACCTCATGACATCGTAACTCTATGAAAATGTTCCTCCACCTTGAGCTCCTGCAAAATAGGTGGGCTGAAAATCTGCACATGGTAGACAAGATGGCCTACCCCATGCTGCTCTCCTCTCCACTTGAGATAAGTGTAGAGTAAAAACCGATCTTGGGCTATAAGGATATTTCCCTCAAGTGGCATCATGGAGATTAGATCTGCAAAGATCCTTCCTCCAACGCTACAAACCAGATGGCCCAAGACACTCCACATGTGAGGGATATGAGATAGTCATCACATGGCATCCCCATCACATGCATGGCTCACCTCCAAGAGAATAAAGTGCTTGGCTATGGTGGCCACAAACCCCTCTCATGTTCTCGTTAGAACATGTGCTGCAAAAAAAAAGTGGGAATCTTCTTCCCAAAGGACACATCCAACCATGTGCCTTGCTCAACATCATGTCTCCCATCAGGATAGAAAAAATATAAGCAACTAAAAACATGATCATCACCATAATGAAGGAAGTACTAGAGGTTCTATGTAATGCAAGAGAGTACCAACAGTATTCCAAGTCCTCACAGTGCAGTTTTTCAAACTGCTGCTTCCAAAAATTGTATGGAAAAATGCTTCCTGTGACATGGTTAATCATATAAATGAAGAGAACTCATATGTAAGGAAAACATATTTGCCCAAGGCCACATAATAGATGGCTATCTCCATCATGCAGTTTGGCCCAATGAAGTTCGTGGAGCTCCATGAATAGGTTTCCCTCTTGTGGAGAAATGCACTGCCAAGCGATGGTAAGAGAATGCAAGAAAAAGCCCTCACCATATGTAGGAAGTAAGAATATACATGGATCCATGAATGAATCCCCAATAATATTTTGGCACACTCCCATGAAGGGGAATGAACCATAGGCTTCATGAAATTATTTCTCCTCCTGCTTGGAAACCCAAGTCAAGAAAAGCACACCACAGTAATAGATCTCTCCATATACCATTTCATCATCTTCACCTCCTCTTTGCTCACCAAGTGCATTGAATGAGAAGTGATCCCAGGAATACTCCATCAATAAATCCCAGCTCCACAGTGGCAGTGCTGTTGGCCTATGCAAATAGGCTCCCATCAACAAATAGCTCCAATTTTTGACATGCAGAATGTCAAAGGCATCTTCCATAATGTTGCTAAAAATGAGAAGTCCTTCCCATGAAGAAAGTCCTTCTTATACATCTAAGGCCAAGGAGTGACCCCTTTGCACAATGATAGTGCCATCTTCTACTCCTACAACATCATGAAAACTGTGAGAGCAATTATGCCTGTAGAAATTTGCTGAATAATGATCAATTATCCACCAAGACTATCCTGATCACATACAATTCGAATTTATATGCAACACATAATCTCTTCCACTCAGATCATCACACATGCGGAAATAAAATCAAGCGATAACACATCAAATCATCATACACATTAACACAGATCGGAGTAAAACATACTTTAAAACCCCACAGCTTATCAGGTATATTATAATGGGAGAAATCATGTAACAAAACTCAAAGACAATACTCTCCCTACAAGTACTCACATTTTAATAGTTAAGCACACAAACTAGAATGGTTTTTAAAATAAAGTTATCGTTCAAAACTCACCACTAATTGCCTTGCCTTCATTGCGTAATCTAGGCCTATTCATATAGAGATCCAAGGTTCGAATCTCCTTGGCTTTACAGTGCAATCATCATGGGAAATTCCTCCAAGTGTGGTGCAAATCTCATGCACAACTGATGTCGCCACCGATAGCTAACTCCACCCTTTCATCTACCTCTTTCACTGGTCTCCACTGAACTGTCCATGCACTGTAGTGAACTGATGTGTTCTTGAGTTGAATAATGAGTTACTAATTAATGAATTAAATAATATTTAATTAACTCCACTCATTACTAGTTGATTAGCTAGTTAAACTAATCTCAACTAGTTCAACTAAGTTAAACCGAACACAACTCCACTAGCTGTCTCATTAACTCCACCAAACTTCTGCCACTGAAGTCCTAACTGAAGTCAACTATGCATGTGCTCACCAAACCCCTAGGAATAGCGTAATTCCTTTGTCAGATGCATGAGCCACTTCCAAGGCTCGAACTGAAGTGCTCCAAGAGAGTAAACTGCTGTTTAGAGTCCAAATATTATTAAGGGTAAATAATATTTGACTTTATTAGGATATAAATCCTAAAACAGACTTCGACCTATCGACTCAGGTCAAAAAACAGAGGTCCATATATTTTTACCAACATGACCAATACCCAAATAACATACCGCAAACCCTCAGACTACGTTCCATATGTTCAAAAATAGACATAGTTCAAAAACAGACTTTTGCGCGAATTTGTCATGCCCACTTGGGTTGAAGGCGACTTACCACTAAGCTCCATCATCTTGTCAGACAACAATTCCTCAGCAAGATATGGATTATCTGCAACCCCTATCCTGCCTCTGTGGAATTCGAACTTGCTCCTGGTGAGCGCCTTCGTCAGGATGTCGGCATCCTGATCCTCCGTGGGAACAGATGAAAGCATCATGATTCTCCACTGAACACAATCTCTAATATGATGATACCAATCTGTGAAGCCATGCTTCCTCAACTGATCCTCCTGTCTGTACCATGAACCATATCCCAATGTGCCTCTAATATAGCGCAATACATGCTTGCCTGCCTTCCAAAAGAGCTTGGTAGGCTTAACCATAGCTTGCGAAAGCTGGTTAACTGCATAGCATATATCGGGTCGTGTATTGACCAGATACATAAGCGACCCCACCAACTGTCGATAGACAGTGGCATCCACTACCTCCGCTGAAGTAGCATCCTCCTTCCTCCAACCACTGGGAAGAGGATAATAAATGCGCTTGCATGTTGAACCTTCTTAATCTCCTGCATACGACAACTTCAACTCAGTTCCTAAATCGTTCATTTAATTGTCAAATCAGGATTTAAATCGTCGATGAAGGCTGTACCGTATGTACCTAGGTGTTGTTTGTGCGTTGTGTAGTGTTTTGTGATGTTTTGCCTTTATGATGTTTTTGGTCTTTAAGTTTTGTGTTTACAATGGTTATGATGTTTTTGGTCTTTTGAAGTTTTATGTTTACAATGGAAATGCCTAGAAAACTAATGAAAAGAAATTGGTGGTCAAAAACACAGTTGAGCCTAATGTATGGAATGGCAAATGTAATCAAAAATACTGAAGCAACATCTGAACTATGACTGAATAGAAACAAGAGCTTAATGATGACTTCTTAAACAAATGACACAAACTAGACTTTGAGAAATGATCACTTAAATATGCAAGTTTTCTAACTAGATAATTAGACACTAATCATGATGCAACATTCTATTCTAAGCTCATCTATTCCATGACTAATTCCTAGTTCTATTCTGCAATTTTCAATTGAAGGTCGGAGTCTATTCTCCAAGAGTTATTGGTTTCTTTTCAGGGTAGTTCTGTTGAGGAAGAGCTCTGTTTATGGTGAGGAATTTGCAGAGATATTTCAGACCTTGTAATGATATTATCTTCTGTTCCTAAAGTTATGGATCACTGATGGTTTTCAGAACAAAAAGATATTTGTAAATAATGAAGGCTGTCTTAGGAATCCTATCAACTAAAATGATCTACTGTGCAAAGGGTGACAGTGTGACTATGAGATATGAATGCAATGAATTGATTTAAACATGAGCCTAAGATGCTTCTAAACTAGAACAATGTTAAACCATAAACCATCATCAAACTTTGAAATGAAGTAGATGGACATGAATTAAATGCAAAATGAAAGTCCGGAGCATTCTAATTAACATGCACTATCCTATGAAGTTACACAATCGATTTGTTCATCATGAGGGATATTTTGGAAGAGTTCCTTCTTGTGGAAGGGTAGAACAATTTTGACTGTGGACTTGTATGCAATTGAAAGCAAATGAACTGAAAGCAAATGAACTAAGTTGTCACATCACAGTCATATCTTGAACTTCTTAAGGATGTCTTGGAAGAATTTCTTCTTGTGGAAGAGTGATTAGGACAAGTGCAACTATGATAGTGAAGACTAAAAACTACAACTAATTCCTATGTTACTATACCTATTCATCATTCATTGTTATGATATGTTGGAAGAATGTATTCTTGTGAAAGAACTGGAATGAATATAACTACAGTATCTAGTTAAAAACAAATACAACTCCTATCCTACAGTACCATAGTCATTAAACATTCATCGTTTTAATTTATTGGCAAAGTGTCTTCTTGTGGAAGAACTGGAACGAATATGACTACAGTAGCTAGTTAAAAAAAAATACAAATTTAACTCCTATTCTACAATACCATAGTCATTTAAACATTCATCATTTTAGTCTGTTGGAAGAGTGTCTTCTTATGGAAGAACTAGAATGAGTACGACCACAGTATATAAAACAAAACAACTACTAATTCAATATGCAGAACGTAAAGACAGCTAGGAAAAACTTATCTAGTTTACGCAAAGGAAAGTCCGTTCAAGGGGCAGGGGCCCTCTACCACTTGACGACATTCAACTCCAAATTAAATCACGCCTTCAGGATAATTTTGTCTGCTCCATTAACGATGCAATATTTTGAACATAGTGCTCTGTGTCTTTAAAGACGTAACACAAAGTTTACACAAAATCTAGCAGCAAATCTACACAAAATTTCTAACTAAGCTCTCGGCCTACTCAAGAGTTTATAAAGTAAATGCAAGTAACAATAATTACAATAATTTAGGAATGATTTCTTTCCTTATCCAAATCATTCTAGGAGTCCTTGAGGTGGCTGCGTGAAAGAGAAAAGACACCTGGACTGAGACAGTCCTAGTAGGAGTCTTCCTTCACAAATGTGTTCCCACGTGCATAACCGTACCCAGAATTCATTTCCTCTTCCATGACGAGAAAAACACCATGTAGGCACGACGTGGATCATGCCCATATGCGTTTTTCCTCAAGAGGCCACCTGGAACATGCTCAAACATAAAGGTAGCTGCAGAATCGCCGGTTAGCTACAGAATGCCTGCATTCTGCAGCTAGTTCCGGTCAAAATGCTTAACAATGGCAATAATCACAAAATTCAACAAGTCAGTCATGTAAACCATTCTAGAAGTAATTTTAACTATTTTTATTGATCAATTGGGTTTAAAATAGAAATGGACAAGGGAAAATGAGGTAAAATGAGGTGAAGGAAAACACAAATTTGAGGCTCAACATACCCCCATTGCTGTCTCTTTGCATGTCCTCATGCAAATTATCCTACGAATTCTGAGGCTTCTGCAAGGACATCTAATCCCCTTCTTTTCCTTTGTCTGAATGCTAAAGGCCTTCTGGGTTTCCTGATCACAAGTTTGAACCTGAGGTTTGTGAGTGCTCTGATCAACTTTTTGTTCCTTGTCTTCATCTTCTCATTGGTCCTCTCCACTTTGTCTATATGCAGGGATAAGGTTGAGTTCATGTCAGTCCTGAGCTTGATTTGATCTTTGAGAATTTCATTCTCATTTTTGATGTGTCTATTCAACAATTCCAACTCATACCTATCCCTCCTCAATATATCAATTTCAGTTAGTGGAGGACTGGGGGTTCTCTCTTCTCTTCCTGAAGCTGTTCTCTCTAAAGTTTCCACATAATCATAGATTTCCTGTTGAGCAGGATCAATCTCAGGGGTGCCTTCATAAAAATCTTCATCATCATACTCTTCCATAGATGTTTCTTCATCTTCAATATTTATTACCCCTGTTTGTTTGATTGATGTTTTCTTCAGTTTTCCTTTTAATCTGTGGCTTCTCCTAAGTTGAGAGGAACCCTCCCCTTTTTCTATAACAAATTCCTTGATTACCTTCTCTGCCTTGAGTTGACTCTTGATTCTAGTCAACTTCTCCAAAATGACTTCTTCACTGCTTTCTTGAACCGGTTTGTCAATTTTACCTTTTGGAGTCCTCCATCTCCTACTTCTCTTTGTGGCCTGTGGTTCAGGTGATAGTTCTTTTGCTTCCTCAAAATGATTTCTTATTAAGAAATCATCCTATGTATCATTTGATTTAGATAGATGATGCTCAATTAAAATTTTGACTAACCCATGATGATACAGGGTTGTTTCCAAAAACTGAACTCTTCTCTGAACACAGGAAGCCATTTTCTTCAGACTTTGATACAAGAAATATGGTAAATTCAAATATTCTCCTAGAAAATGCAACATTAGTCTCATATGGTAGACATAAAATGTCCCATACCTACCCTCACATGTAAAACATTTTTGTAAAAGAAGTAGTATATTCCTCCATTTGCTCTTCAATGCTGTACTGGGAATTCCCTTCTTGAACACACTAACATCCATGTTTGGTGATTTTAGTGATTTGTTTCCATGAGTCATTATGGAATTCCCTATTTTTAAACCATCTTTCCCCAGCTCTGGATAATCCTGTAGCCTCTGCTATAAAAGCTTCATTAACAGTAAACTTAACATCTCCTATTTCAACCTCAGTGCCTTGGAATGATCTAGCAAATGTTTTGGTGACTTCTTTATGGCAACCATTAAACTTTTCCAAGAATTGGAGCCATCCTATTTGTTGTATCATCTCCTTGCATTGTGGATAACCTTCTAAATATTTTGATCCTATAGGCTCAATCCTTACGATGAAACCCATGATTTTTCACTATCAATTAACACTCTTCTCTATCCACAAAACAATGGCTTTTACTTTCGGATTAAAATGGCTTCAAGCTCTAAAATAAAAATGGCTTCAATTTTGGAAGAACATACCTTTGAAATAGCTACAGTCTTAAAAATCTCTGGTTTGTATGCCTCTGTTTGAAAAATGCCTTCGAATCCTCGGACTGATGTACTTCTGTTGAACTTTGGAATGACATGGAAGCAATTTCAATTTTCGAGCTAATGTGTCTCTGATAGACAGTGGTAGATGATTTCAAATTTCTTTTTGTGCAATACCTCCATCTTTGGTAACAGAAGACTTCAAACTCAATCACTGAAAAACACTTCTGTTTCTAATAACAACAGACTTCAAACTCAACCTCTGTCTCTGATAGCAAATGGTATGCTTCAAATTCAACACTACAGCCTCTCTGTCTCGGGTAACAACAACTTCAAAACCAGACACTACCACACCTCTGTCTTTGGTAATAACAGACTTCAAACTTCAATTACTACCACACCTCTGTCTTTGGTAGCAAAGTCTTCAATTTTAGCACCTCTGTCTTTGGTAGCAAAGTCTTCAATTTTAGCACCTCTGTCTTCTGGTAGCAACAGGCTTTAAACTCTACACGACCACAATTCTTTGTTGATAGTGAAAATGCTCCAAACTTCGTTCTCAGTGATATGCTCTCTGTTCATTGAGTTCTCACACCGTTATGCTTCCAATGTACCTCTTCTGTTCTGCCCCTGATGATAATAATGCTTCTTCCTTCGGAATGGAATACTGGCTACGGAATGACGTTATGGCAAATGGTCACGGCATAGAGTGGTGGAGTGAGGTGGAGGATTGCATTAATGATTTGAGGAGACGGCGGAGGATTTACGACGGCAGGAAAAATATTCATCATTAAAGAACTTGGTTAAGAGTCGTGGGAATTTCAAATGATTTGGCCGTTTCACCGCTCAAATGCTATTGGATAGAAAATTTGAATTGGAAGATTTAATACAAAGTCTGTAGAGGGTTTTTTTTGGTGTTTGATCAATAAAATAATTAAAACAACCTTTCGAATAATTCCACAACTAAACTATGCTAAATTTTTATGAATTGCCATCGTAATTTTAAATTTGTTACCTCTGCCCTTTATTTGATGTTTGTGTAGCCTTTGTCTTCTCTGCTCATCTTTGGAGGAATCTTTCACAATTTTCTTGATATTTTTGATTCATGAATTCACTGGATCACTTTGTTGTAATTCTGATGTCTGCTGGTTGATGCCTTCAGGGTTTATAGCTGCGAAAAAACTGTCGGGCTGCAGAAAAGGTGATCAGCGGCAGAATGTCCACTGAGCTGCAGAATGTTCCTGTAGAATACTTTAATCATGAAAATGAAATGTTTTTGGAAGATGGGTGAAATGTTTATGAAAATGGATGAAATGGATGATGGATTATGAAGTGGATAATGGAATAAGAATGGATTCAGTTCATGGAATGAAGGAACATAAGGGCTGTACTGCAATTCATGGCATATTTTTATTCACTTGAAGCAAGATATCAAATTCTATGTTTTGACATGAAAATGAAGTGAATGGAAGATGGAGTGAAATGAATGGAATGGAATGGAGTGAAATGTGAATGATGGATGAGATGAAGTATGGATGGATAGTGGATGGAGTGAGATGAAATGAATCATAAGTACTATGGCACTGAACTTATGATTTTTTATAACAGCTGCTTAGAAACAAAAATGGGAAAAGTTAGAGTGTCAGAGAAACTCTGATTTTCACCCTATCTTTTCTGTATAAACATGCCAATCAGTGATTGGTTTTCATGTTTATACCTTTATTTTTTTTTATTTTTTTTTTTATTTTTATTTTATTTTATTTTATTTTATTTTTTTTTTTCAAAAGAGAAATGCTTCAGAAAATTTAATCAAGTTGATGAAGAAGAGAGACTCTTCTTCATTAACTTCACATCATTGTCTTCTTGGAACTTCTTGATAAACTCTTCTCTTGAGAGTGGCTTGTGGTATAGCTTCAGTCTATGACCATTCACAAGAAAAGTGACCTCCTCTTCATCTATAGTTCTGATTTTTACCGCCCCATTATCAAAAATTCGAACAATTTCATATGGCCCAAGCCAATGTGTCTGAAATTTCCCTTGAAAATCCTTGAATTTTGAATCAAACAAGAGAGCCCAATCACCCTCTTAAAATTTCTTCTCTTTGATGTACTTGTCATGCCATCTAGCCCTTTGCTGTTGGACTAGACTTGTTTTCTGAACTGCATCTTGTCTGATCTCATCCAATTCATTAATTTGTTCCAGTCTATGCTTTTGTGCCTCCGTTAGATCAAGTCCTAGCTGAACTGCCATCTTGAATGTTTGGATTTGGAACTCTATAGGAAACAAAACTTGCTTTCCATAAACAAGCTCATAAGGAGTATGGCCTGTTGTGTTTCTCCATGTAGTTCTATAGGCCCACAAGGCTTCAGGAAGCCTATCTACCCAATCTCCTCTATGTAGATGAACAGTCTTTGTTAGGATTCCTTCAATGACTTTATTAGTGGATTCCACTTGACCATTTGCTTGTGGATGATAAGGAGTAGATGTTCTATGTCCGATTTTGTACTTCTCCATCATTTGCTCCACTAGCCTTGATGTAAATTGAGCTCCTTGATCTGTAACAATTTCCCTTGGGACACCAAAACGAGTAAAAATATCCTCAAAAAGAAAAGTAACTACAGATGATTCATTAGCAACAAGTAATGGTTTAGCTTCTACCCACTTAGTAACATAATTAGTGCAAAATAATATGTATTTATTTTGTCTTGATGGAGGACTAATAGGTCCTACAAAATCTAAGGCCCATTTTTCAAAAGGTTCAATGTGTACCTGAGGTTGTAATGGCATCTCACCTGAAGGAGAAGGTTTCCCTACCCTTTGGCAACTGTCACACCTTTTGACATATTCCCTTGCATCTTTAAACAAAGATGGCCAATAATATCCTAAATTAAGGATCTTATAGGATGTCCTCTTATCTGCAAAGTGTCCGCCACAAGGTTCATCATGACATGCCTTGAGAATTTCAGGCATCTCATCTTCACGAACACATCTTCTAATGATCAAATCTGAACCTGTCTTGTACAACTCATTAGCGACCCATGAATATCTTGCACTATCATTAATGATTTTTCTTTTATCCCTTGCATTCATAATTGAAGGAAATTTTCCTGAAACTAAATAATTAGCAATATCAGCAAACCATGGAGTTTGAGTAGATATTGCAAAAAGATATTCATCAGGAAATTGATCTTCAACCGCAGTGTCATCTTTGATATTTTGGAGTCTAGATAGGAAATCAGCTACTGTGTTTTGTTTTCCAGGCCTATCTAGAATAGTAATGTTGAATTCTTGTAAGAGCAATAACCATCTTATAACTCTGCCATTAGTGATGATTTATTCATTAAATACTTAATGCTAATGATCATGGAATAAAAGTTTCATCGTTATGGGGTAAGGATTTTTGGTTAGCCTGTGCATGAACAACACTAAAAACTCTTTTCGGGCCACAAGATAGTTTAACTCGCAGAGCCGGGCAAATGCATCGAGTACGTATGGCATAGGGAATTAAATCTTTTTGTCCTAATACTGCTCCTAGAGCTGTATCGGAAGCATCTGTCGAGATATGAAAAGGTAACTTCCAGTTAGGTCCCCTTAATATAGGTGCTTCAGAAATTTTGGTTTTTAGGGTTTCAAAAGCTAACTGGCAATCATAAGTCCACTTAAATTCACAATCTTTGGTGAGTAATTTGAAGAGAGGAGATGCTATTTTGGTGAAGTTTTCTATAAATCTCCGATAGTACCCCGTAAATCCTAGAAAACTTCTTACATCTCTTTGACAACTTGGAATGGATAGGTTAGAAATAACTTCAACTTTCGCTTCATCAACTCTAATCCCATCCCCCGAAATGTGGTGCCCTAAAACAATACCTTCAGTGAACATCATAAAACATTTTTCATGACTAAGAGAAAGGTTTGCTTCTTGACATCTTTTTAAGACCTTTTCCAAGTTTTCTAAAGCCTCTTCAAATGTATCCCCATAAACTGTAAAATCATCCATGCACACCTCTACACAGTCATTGACTTAGAGCAATGAATATCATGAGTAGACAAATCATGGACAACCGAAACTTCCTAATTCTCTTTACAGACCAAAGCACTATTACAACTAGCAAGATAGATCCGTGATCAGACTCAGATGGGGTAATAGAAGACATTCCAGTGTCCCTAGACTCTTGGGAGTACCCTGTGGATTTCATGATCCCGACACCCAAGAATAATCTAGGAGGCCATCCTGTCATACTAGGAAGACCTTGGTTGGCTACAGCTGATGCTTTTATTAGTTGTAGGTCCGGTGATATGTATATTTCCGATGGAAGTTCAACAAAGAAATTCACTTTATATCCTCCAGCTAGGACAATTACAGATCTAGATGACACTCAATGGATAGAGGATGAAGAATATTTGCAACCACTCTTCACAATTTTAGAAATTAGTGAAGATAATCAAATTCTGAATACTCTAGAAAATTTTGAATCTTCTCCAGAGCACAAACAAGAATCATTTCAAGAGAAATCCAATATTGAGTTCTTGTCATCTAGACAAATGTCTCTTCATTCTATGGACAAATTTGGCAGTTCTACAAGTGAAATTTTTCCAGGCAAGACCTTGAATATAAACAAAAACCTGGAAAAATCTCAACAAGAAGAACTAGTCAAAGTATTACAGAGACATTCTTCTGCATATGCATGGGAATACATTGACATGAAAGGGATAAGTCCTAAGACTTGTACTCATCACATCTATATAGAGGCAAATTGCAAACCAATCAGACAACCTCAAAGACGGATGAATCCAAATCTTAGGGAAATTGTCAAGGAAGAACTACAAAAATTGTTAAATGTTAACTTCATCTATCCTATTTCAGATAGTCAGTGGGTTTCCCCTTTAGTAATTGTACCTAAGAAAAATGGAAAATGGAGGGTGTGTGTTGACTATCGAGAACTGAATAAAGCTACTCTTAAAGACCATTTTCCCTTACCTTTCATAGATCAAGTATTAGATACATTAGCAACGGCGCCAAAATGTTGTGTCTCAATCTAGTCTCCTAAACTGAGTTCATCTAATTGTCAACCAGGATTTGTAAACTGCTGAAGTGAAATGTACCATATGTACCTAGGTGCTTGTTTCCTAGTGCGTTGTGTGTAGTGTTTTGTATTTCAATTCCATTGATGTGAATTTTGACAACTGGATTTCCTGGGTCAAGGTACTTTGGAATAGTAGTCTTACCCATCATAATGTCTGCTATTTGTCCTACCAGTTGAATTTTCTTGGTTTCTCTTATTCTTTTCTTTGTTGTCTTCATACTCAACTCCTTTATTGTTTTGGCTAAAATTGGGATTTCTTTGATGGCTTGCAATAATGGAATTTTAATGCAAACATTTCTCAATTCATCCAAGAAATCATAATTAGGCACCATTATTTGTTTTTCTACACCTTTGTCAATTTGTAATCTTTCCGGAAAGGGAGGTATAGAAGTAGATGTGGATGGTTTCTCTAATACTGGAGTTGGGCTTATTGGATCTTTTTGTTTCAGTTTTTCAATGTTTTGGCCTTGAAAGGATGTTTCTTCCTCAAGACTTTTATTAACCCGTAGGGAGTCTTCCTCGGAATTATCTTGTTCTTGTATGATCACAGAAGGTTTCCTCTTCTCAAGTATCCTTCCAGACCTAAGTTGAACATCACTAAGGTCTAGAGGAGTAATTAAATAAGTTGGAAATTGTTGTCCTTCTATCATGTATGTATTCGGGGGGTTCTTATTATTGGGGTTTGGTATGGGCTGAGCTGGTAATTGATTGGATTTTTGAGGGAATGGTAATGGAAGTGGTTGATTTTGATGAGGTTGGTTCGGATGATGTTGTTGAGGATTTTGTTGAAAATTTTGTTGAAGATTTTGAGGAAAATTTTGTGATATATGACAGGGATGGTGGATAATTTATACAGAGTATTCTCCATAGGACCTCAGGATCCTTGTGCCCAAGCTTGAGATTGATTTTAAAACGAAGCCAAGGTTGCCGCCAGCACCAAAGGTGGGAGGTTGAGCATTATATCATGAAATCCCGTGTCTGAGATCCCCGCCAAGGTCTTCTTGGTCTTCTAGACAACAAAGTGCGCGAAGAGTGACTTGAACTGGAGGAGTTTCTTCTTGAAAAACAGCCTTGAGACCAGGAAGAGAAGGACAATTCTTGGTCTCATGTTTCTCGCAACAAATAACACAGGTTTCTACAACTTTTACATCCAAAGGGCACTCTCTCAAGGCATGTTTCTTCCTACATTTGGGACAAAAGATTGCCAAGGCATCAGATTCAGCCTTTTTCTTGTTTTGTATCTTGAGGGTGTCTATTTGTTCACTAAGACTTCCTAAGATGTCAGATTTAAAATCATCAAGCATGTGTCCTATTTCTGATCTACTTACTGTCCCAGAAGCAGATTTACTTGCTCTTGCAAGAGCAGGATCTCTTGGACCTTTGACATTTTTGGATTTCCCTCTGGAAAGGTTGATACATAACTCAGATATTTCAGGTAATGTGAGTTGTGATATATCCCCTTTTTCCATCATGTTAAGGATATCCAACCATTCATCCCTAATGGTTTTCAACAAAAGAGCTTTTAAAGTGTCTTGATCTAGGTTTTCCATTTGTGCCCTTTTTATGTTGTATTTAAATCTTTCCAATAAATCTTCTAAGTTTTCATCTTCTTTTTGTAACATCTTGAACACTTCTTCCTTATGATTAACCGGCATACAATAATCCAAGTATCTCTCTAGAAATTCTTGTTTCATGTCTTCCCATGTCCTAATGGAACTACTGCTTAAGCTCATAAACCACTTCAATGCTGCTCCTTTCAGAGTTGAAGGAAATAATTTCAATTTTTGGGCATCTTGAAGGTAGTCATAAGTCCTACACAGTACTTCAAATTCGAATAAGAAAGTTTCAGGATCCTCAGCTTTAAGTCCATAGAAGTTCGGAAGGACAGAAGGTGAAATGTTTTTCATGGTTGTATTGGTTTCTCCATCAAGTATAGGGAACCCAAAAGAGCTTCCTATTCTACCTCTTCCTCCATTTGCACCTCTACCTCCTCTTCCTCCTTCTCCTCTACCTCTACCTCTACCTCCTCCAAATGTGTTTTCTCCATTAACAACTCCTCCTCCTCCTTCTTCTGCCATGGTTGACTCTCCTGTGGAAGTAGAAAGATTTGTATCCTCAACAAAAGTTTTTTGGATCCTCTTCTATGGCAGGTTCAATGGATGAAGTGGAAGGTTTATCTAATGGAATAGGTGACCTTAGATCTTCTAGAAGTCCAGGATCAGTAAAGGATGGAAGATGGGTTTGAGTTGAAGGTGTACTAGTTCTGGATCTAGATGAAACAAATGGTGTTCTAGATGTCAAACTTCTGCCTCTGCTGCTTATAAATCTTCCTCTTGAATCTCTCTCCCTACGCATAAAATTGTTTTTGGATGCTAAGAAACAAAGGTTACCTAGTTTTCACTTCCCCGGCAACGGCGCCAAAATGTTGTGCCTCAATCTAGTCTCCTAAACCGAGTTCATTTAATTGTCAACCAGGATTTGTAAACTGCTGAAGTGAAATGTACCATATGTACCTAGGTGCTTGTTTCCTAGTGCGTTGTATGTAGTGTTTTGTGATTTTTTGGTCTTTTATGTTGATTTATGATGTTTTTGGTCTTTTGAAGTTTTATGTTTACAATGAAAATGCCTAGAAAACTAATGAAAAGAGAGTGGTAGTCAAAAACACAGTTGAGCCTAATGTATGGAAATGGCAAATGTAATCAAAAACACTGAAACAACATCTAAACTATGACTGAATAGAAACAAGAGCTTGATGATGACTTTTTAAACAAATGACACAAACTAGACTTTGAGAAATGAATCACTAAATATGCAAGTTTTCTAACTAAACAGTTAGACACTAATCATGATGCAACATTCTATTCTAAACTCATCTATTCCATGACTAATTCCTAGTTCTATTCTGCAATTTCAATTGATTGTCACAGAGCCTATACTCAAAGGGTTATTGGTTTCTTTTCAAGGTGGTTCTGTTGAGGAAGAGCTCTGTTTATGGTGAGGAATTTGCAGAGATATTTCAGACCTTGTAATGATGTTATCTTCTGTTCCTAAAGTTATGGATCACTGATGGTTTTCAGAACAAAAAGATATTTGTAAATAATGAAGGCTGTCTTAGGAATCCTATCAACGAAAGTGATCTACTGTGCAAAGGGTGACAGTGTGACTATGAGATATGAGTGCAATGAATTGATTTAAACATGAGCTTAAGATGCTTCTAAACTAGAACAATGTTAACTATAAGCCATCATCAAACTTTGAAACGAAGTAACTGGACATGAATTAAATGCAAAATGAATCTCCGGAGCATTCTAATTAACATGCATTATTCTATGAAGTTACACAATCAGTTTGTTCATCATGAGGGATATTTTGGAAGAGTTCCTTCTTGTGGAAGAGGTAGAACAATTTTGACTGTGGACTTGTATGCAATTGAAAGCAAATGAACTGAAAGCAAATGAAACTAAGTTGTCACATCACAGTCATATCTTGAACTTCTTAAGGATGTCTTGGAAGAATTTCTTCTTGTGGAAGAGTGATTAGGACAAGTGCAACTATGATAGTGAAGACTAAAAACTACAACTAATTCCTATGTTACTATAGCTATTCATCATTCATTGTTATGATATGTTGGAAGAATGTCTTCTTGTGAAAGAACTGGAATGAATATAACTACAGTATCTAGTTAAAAACAAATACAACTCCTATCCTACAGTATCATAGTCATTAAACATTCATCGTTTTAATTTATTGGCAAAGTGTCTTCTTGTGGAAGAACTTGAACGAATATGACTACAGTAGCTAGTTGAAAACAAATATAAATTTAACTCCTATCCTACAATACCATAGTCATTTAAACATTCATCATTTTGGTCTGTTGGAAGGATGTCTTCTTATGGAAGAACTGGAATGAGTACGACCACAGTATATAAAACACAACAACTACTAATTCAATATGCAGAACGTAAAGACAGCTAGGAAAAACTTATCTAGTTTACGCTAAGGAAATCCATTCAAGGGGAAGGGGCCCTCTACCACTTGACGGCATTCGACTTCACAATTAAATCATGCCTTCAAGATAATTTTCTCTGCTCCATTAATGATGCAATAGTTTGAACATAATGCTCTGTGTCTTAAAAGACGTAACACAGAGTTTACACCGAAATCTAGCAGCAAATCTTCACAAAATTTCTAACTAAGCTCTCGGCCTACTCAAGAGTTTATAAAGTAAATGCAAGTAACAATAATTACAATAATTTAGGAATGATGTCTTTCCTTATCCAAATCATTCTAGGAGTCCTTGAGGTGGCTGCGTGAAAGAGAAAAGACACCTGGACTGAGACAGTCATAGTAGGAGTCTTCCTTCACAAATGTGTTCCCACGTGCATAACCGTACCCAGAATTCATTTCCTCTTCCATGACGAGCAACACACTATGTAGGCACGACGTGGATCATGCCCATATGATTTTTTCCTCAAGAGGCCACCTGGAACATGCTCAAACATAAAGGTACGTGTAATCAGTTTGCTAGTTACGTAATGCCCGCATTCTCATAGCCTAGTTCCTGGGCCAAAATGCTTAACAATGGCAACAATCACAAAATTCAACAAGCCTACCATGTAAACCATTCTAGAAGTAATTTTAACTATTTTTATTGATCAATTGGGTTTAAAATGGAAATGGACAAGGGAAAAATGAGGTAAAATGAGGTGAAGGAAAGCACAAATTTGAGGCTCAACAATACTTGCCCTGAGAAACAAACAGTCCTCCGTTGCACTGCCAAATCTCCAATCCCAGGAAATAATGAAGGATGCCCAAGTCCTTCATCTCAAACTCTCATGCAAGATCCTCCTTGCATGAAAGTATCAACTACTCATCGCCAATCAAAATCAGATCATCTACATACAGTACGATGATCAACAGCTTCCCCTCCACCACAATCTGGTACAGGTTTGGATCCGCCTCACTCTTGGAGAATCCAAGCCCAGTGAAGTAGCTGTCTATCCGAGTGTACCAAGCACGAGGTGCTTGCTTCAGCTCGTACAGTGCTCTCTTGAGTCGGCACACATGCGACTCACTGCTGAAGATCTCAAAACCTTCAGGCTGCTCTATGTACACCTCCTCCTCAATAACTCCATTGAGGAACACAGTCTTCACATCCATCTGATGAATGTGCCACCCCATTTGCGCTGAGAGAGCAAGGATCGTCCGTATGGAAGAGTACCTTGCGACAGGTGCAAAAGTCTCCTCATAATCGATCCCCTCGATCTGTGAAAAGCCACGGGCAAAAAATATCGCCTTGTACTTCTCCACACTCCCGTCAGCTGCCTACTTCACTTTGTAGATCCATCGCGAACCCACCACCGATTTCCCCACCGGTCTTGGGACAATCTCCCATGCACTGTTCCTGACGATCGAATCATATTCTTCGATCATGGCATCAACCCATGCGGGTTCCTCCACAACTTCCTCAAAAGAGGATGGCTCCATCACGACACATTGACTCACAAGAGCCATGTATCCAGTGTACCGATCCGGTGACTGCCTCTGTCTGCGCTGTGCTGTAGGTGGTCCTACAACCTTCTCTGCATCTCGAGCCAGTCGCTCAGCTTCTGTAGTGCGCATGCGCCCTCTGATGGTTGGCGCTGCATGGGTGGTTTCTTCCACCTCCTGAACTTCCTTTTGTGGCTGATCCACATCCGGAAGCTCCTCCTTAGGAACTAACAGCTCCTCATCTGCATGCAAGTGTAGCTCCCTCTCAAGCGAACACTGCATGGCTTTCTCCTCCTAAAATTTTATATCCCGTCGCACAACAGTCTTGCGACTGTCTGACAAATACACCCGATAGTTGTGAGGTGTATCAGTGTACCCCACAAATATTCCAACCTTAGTAGTTGGATCCAGCTTCCTTCTCGCATCCTTCGTCACATGCATGTAGACAGGAGAACCAAAAATCCGCAAATGGGAAATATGAGGCCTCTTGCCAGAATAAGCCTCCTCCGGTGCACTCATGCCAAGAACCTTATGAGGACAATGGTTCTGCACATACACTGTTGTATTGCATGCCTCAGCTCACAAGTGAAGCGGTAGGCACTGATCATGCAACATCGCCCGTGCAGCACCCACGATCGTTCTGTTCTTCTGCTCAGCCACCCCGTTCTGCTGTGGGTTATGGGGTGCGATGAGCTCTCTCCGAATCCCTTCTGCGCTGCAGAACTCCTTGAATTCAACCGAGATGAATTCACCACCATTATCACTCTTTAGAGCAATCAACTTCTTCCCCGACTCCTTCTCGACCAGTGCTTTAAACTCACAGAACTTTGCGAATGTATCGCTCTTCTTCTGCATGAAGAAGATCCAGCACTTTCGAGAGAAATCATCAACAAAGATCACATAATACTTGTGCTTTGCTGTCGAAGCAACCGAGAAAGGACCACACACGTCTGTGTGAACTCTCTCAAGGATCGTCGTGGCACGACTATCCTTCTCGTGAAAGGTGGCTTTCACATACTTCCCTAAAGTACACCCCTTGCACTGATCTGACTGCGCAAGAGTGCCCTTAGGAAGCCCAGTAGAAATCTGCTGCAGAATCTTCAAAGATCCATGGTGAAGGTGGCCCAATCTCCTGTGCCACAGTTCGCCCTCATCATCCCGGCTCACCACTTCTCCCGCCTTGCATGCCATAGTTGCGCAGCCATCTACCTGCAACTGATAAAGGTTCTTGGTCCGAACCCCTATCTTTCGGGTCTCTCCAGTAGTCTTACTGCGCAGGAAGGCTTTTCCTTCGCTGAAGACCACATCATACCCTTTATCCTCCAACATCGCCATAGAGATCAAGTTCTTCTTCAATCCAGGTACATGCATGACATCCTTCAGTACAAAGGGTTTACCAGACTCCCTCTGAAAGGATATGGTACCAATACCAGTCGCACTGTATCTACCATCATCGCCCATCTCGATGTGCACACCCAAATCTTTGTCCTCCAGATCTGAGAACAACTCCCGATCTCCCGTCATATGAAATGACGCACCGCTGTCCAAGAACCACACCGATCCCATCACACTTGAAACCAAGCATGCAATCAGTGAAAAGTCAAGCTCGAACTGTGAAGCCAAAGCTTCTCCATCTGCAGATCTTCCCGCTTGCTTGTTCTTCTTCTTCTTTGGACAATTGGTAGCATAATGTCCGTGATCATGGTAGTGAAAACACTTCACTTTTGCCATATCCTGCTTCTTTCCCTTTGCACCAGAATGAGAGGTTTTCTTACCCTTCCCCTTCTTTTCTTTGGCAACCAAAGCGCAATTTTCTTCATCATCTCCCTTTGATGAAGATCCATCTCGAGTAGTCCTCCTTATCTCCTCCTGCATGAGATCCGCCCAAAGGCGCTCCCATCCTGGCAGCTTCTCCCGACCATTGACACTATCTTGATATGAGTGCCAAGCCTTCGAAAGACCAAGGAGAGCCAGGTCGACCATGTCCTCGTCTTCGACAGTCACCCCCACACTTCCCAGCTCATCTCTGCACTGAGTGAACTTCGTGAGGTATTTGGCGATACTGTCGCCCTTCTCCATCTTGATGTTCCTGAGCTTATCTTTGAGCGCCAGCTTCCTTTGGTCGCTCTTACTCCGGAATAGATCCGTCAAAGCTTTCCACATTAAATATGGAGAAGCCTTTCCATGCAGGCTGGATACAATATGATCCTTGACGCCCTCCAACAGGATCCTTCGACATTTCGCCATCTTCTTTTGCCATGCTTCGACTTCAGCAGGATCAATGGGCCTTTGGACATCCATATCCACGAACTCCTTCAGTCCATTATCTTCTAATACTGCCTCCATGTGATCTTTCCATGCAACATAATTCGAACTGCCTTCAAGAGCATATTCGAGTCGCAAACCGTTGAAAGACATTTTCAACACCGGCACCAAGAAAACAAAACTGCTGCAAAATTCGAATTCCACCTCAAATATCAACCGCTCTAGATCTGTGAGAAAAAATTATTTCTAGCACAGAGATTGACTGCAAGGGGCATTTACCAGACCTTTCACTTTCCGAAGAAAAATGAATTCGGAGGCTACCTGGCCCGCATGCAGACTCTGTCTACCAAAATAAGTTTGTAATCACTGTGATGATCAATCTCTACTTCAATAGCTCCGATACCATGTAGAAATTTGCTGAATAATGATCAATTATCCACCGAGACTATCCTGATCACATACAATTCGAATTTATATGCAACACATAATCTCTTCCACTCAGATCATCACACATGCGAAAAATAAATCAAGCGATAACACATCAAATCATCATACACATTAACACAGTATGTATGGGGAAAGCTTATAGCTGAAAACCCCGCAGCTATTGTGTATATTATAATGGAGAAATCATGTAACAAACTCAGTATAATACTCCTCACAAGTACTCAGTACTTTCTCATGAAGTTACACACAAACTAGCTCAGTTTTGAACAGGTTACTGGTTCAAAACTCACCACTAATTTCCTTGCCTCTATTGCGCAATCATGGCCTGTCTATATAGATATCCAAGGTTCGAATCTCCTTGGCTTGATAGCGCAATCATCATGGGCAATTCCTCCAAGTGTGGTGCAAATCTCATGCACAACTGATGTCGCCACTGATAGCTAACTCCACCCTTTCATCTACCTCTTTCACTGGTCTCCACTGAACTGATCATGCACTGTAGTGAACTGATGTGTTCTTGAGTTGAATAATGAGTTATTAATTAATGAATTAAATAATATTTAATTCACTCCACTCATAACTAGTTGATTAGCTAGTTAAACTAATCTCAACCAGTTCAACTAAATTAAACCGAACACAACTCCACTAGCTGTCTCATTAACTCCACCAAACTTCTGCCACTGAAGTCCTAACTGAAGTCAACCATGCATGTGCTCACCAAACCCTTTGGAATAGCGTAATTCCTCTATTAGATGCATGAGCCACTTCCAAGGCTCGAACTGAAGTGCTCCAAGAGAGTAAACTGCTGTTTAGAGTCCAAATATTATTAAGGGTAAATAATATTTGACTTCCCTATTTTTAGGATAGGCAGTCTAAAAATAGACTTTGACCTATCAACCTATAGGTCAAAAAATAGAGGTCCATCTATTTTTACCAACATGACCAATACTCCAAGAATAACATACTGCAACCCCTGGACCATGCTCCATATGTCTAAAAATAGACATAGTCTAAAAATAGACTTTGCGCCAGAATTTGCCTGCGGGCCCACTTAGTGAAGGCGACTTCATTTCACTAATCTCCATCATCTTGCTGCATTTTCAACACTACCCTTGCTCTCCCAAGAACATCCCAAGCAACAAATCCTTTGCTACTTTCTCCTACTTCCATCATCTCATCCATGTAGTGACAACATAGTGCTTGACATGAAAGATGTTATGCCAACACAATGTTCCCATAATATTTGCTACTCCATGATGCAATTATCCTACCACATACCTTTAGAAAGAGTGTGATGATCAAACTCTTCCAAGAGTAGCCAATGTAGCCAAGCCTCCTGCTGCCTAGTACCAAAAATCTGCAAGTGGCTTTCTAGCCTCTTGCTCTCCATACTCCATGTTGGTACACCTCCCATGAGGGATACCATCATCCCAAATCAGATTCCTGCACTCCATGGGATCTTGAAATGCAAGATTCTCTTCATCACCACCTTTGTATAGCGCAATGCAACTCTGCTGCTCTAAATCAGCAGCATGCAATGATGTAGATCTCCTCATATAATGTGCCGAAATGAGCATAAATGAATCTTTAATCATACCTTGGTGAATAGAAGCAAACCTTCTTCTACAGCTGTGTGGCATTCCTCCATTTCTGAATGTGAAGGCTACTCCTCCAAGGTTGTGATAGCGCTGGTACAAGTCTCCACCTTTCCAATCTCCTTGAGATCTTCTTCAATGCCCTTCATGATATGAAAAGGGAGCAGGGAGATATTCTCACCCATCATTCTTTCAAGTGGTGGAGCCATGCTCTGGTTTTTCTCTGTATATCTCTCCTTATTTGTGAGGATAGGAAGTGCATGGATCCTCCTCTCCTTCTTGAAACCTTCTACAGGTCTCACTGCAACTTTCTGCTTCTTGAAACCCTCTAGGAGTTTCATTTTCTTCCTCCTCTTTCTTTTGTCTAACCTCTTTGAAGAGGATCTTCCTGGATATGAAATATGATGAGGTAAAACTCATCTCCTTCAGCTCTCTTCTCTTTGGTTTTCTTCTTGCTTCTTCTAATATCTTGATCTCACAGGCTGAGCCAAAGATCATGCTTTGATACCACTATAATATTCCAAATCAAGAAATGCTCATGAATCCGGAAAATGAGGATCCTTTTTCAAGAAAAAATTAACAATAAAAAAATGGATCTATTCCAGAGATTGAATTTAGTGGCATTTACTGGATATGTCACCTCTGAAAAGAGGGTGAGATCCAGAGGCTAACTAGCCCACTAACAGACTCTGTCTATAGAACTATGTTGAAGGCTAATATTTCTAGGAGGGGATCTAATATAAACTCTTGGATCCCTTATATCTGATAATATAAAACCCAATTCCAAGAGGATATCAGAATCAAATCAGACTAGGCGGGTTAAACAGTTCTCCCACACCTAGTTGCCGTGGAAACCGCTGAAATAAGGACCTGCAACAATATGGAAACTGTATAATAGTCTTTCACTAATGAATAAGCTTAAAAATAGATGAAATATATAGAAATACATGTCTTGAACTACAAAAATGATTTATATATCGTTTTATGAACCAAGTGTTGGGGAAAAGTGATGATTTAGGCTCTAAAACGAGTATAATCAGATATATGCATAAAAATAAGGTGTAAAAGCGGTTTTATCTGATATATAGGGTTATGAGGGACTCCCATGTTGAATATTAGCAAAAAAAATATGTTTTTCTATGTTAAACAGTTCCTCCTTCCCGACTAGTCAAGCAAAACACCCAATCCCCATGACTTTGAATATGCAGAATTTAATGAAGCTCAAGTAGAGTGATTTTATAAATATATTAGTGATAATATGATATAAAAATCATCAAATCATCTTGGGTTCATGGCTTAAGCAAAATATGCAATAAAAACAGATATTTACATGAGATAACCCTCAAGATTGAGGTGCTGCAACATAGGAAATTACCCAGAAAATGCTTCAGCATAAATTTCAGGAGGCTGAAGCTTAATTTTATTATAAATCAGATATAAAATAGATCCTTGCATGAAAAAAAAGATATCTTACAGATCTAGAAGCCAAAGAGGCTCTTTATTACACTCCCCTTGGGGATCTCAACAAATGATGAACCATAATGAGTAGATTTGAGATTTAAGACACAGTTCTGTAGCAGTATTCAAAAATTATGCAGTAAATAAATCATCAAATAAATCAGATCTGAATGGTACATGGATTGGTTGGCCAATCCATGGATCACCACAGTGAAAGGAGGGATCCTTTTCACTAGAGATCTCTCCTCCAGGAGAACTCCAAACACCTACAATATTGCTCCTCAAGAATTATGCAGCTCAGGGAAGAGAAACTGTGTATTCCACTGAAATTACACTTTGGCCTAATGCCAAGATATGGATTTGAAGCCCAATGAGTCTAAAACTAGCTTATCAATGGGATAGATGAGTTTCCCAATGACAAGGGATGCTATAACTCCCTAGATCTAGAAAGATATATTCTCCACTTGCTGCAGATCACAAGAGAAATAAAACCCTCAACAGGATCTGCATTGCAGTTGGAAGTAGAAGCTTCGCCAAATGCCAGATGGTGGACAAAGCTGAACATCCTCCTCCAAAGAGCTACTCTATGGAAGGAGAGAGGGTTCATAAACAGGAAACCCTCTTCCCTTTGGCTAAATAGCCAAAATAACTCGAGTTTCCCAAGCAAAATCAAATTCAAAATAACATCAAAAACACCTCCTTGATTCCTATCCCTCCTTTTTATAAAATGAGCATGTGCAAAACCCTAAACCACTTCACTTGAATTAGCCCCTTTCACACTAAATTCCTCCTTCTAGAACTGTGTTGATCACCTAAGAGGTTCAATGCACCTGGACTGTCTTGTGATTTGGTCCTGTTTACCTAGTCAAATAGCTTAGCCCTATTCATACACAAGTTTTTTTTATGTAACCAGCTCATATTTAATCCTGTTCACATTGAGCATGTATTTATTTTTTAGACCTAAGGAGTGTTGCATGTCCTCCACTAGTCTATTATTCATAAACATGAAAAATAAAACAAAATTATAATGTTCCAATTAGCTTAGCTAATTTAGGAACATTACACTAATCCCTGTAGAAATGGTGTCTTTCTCACGTGAGCTTATTCATATATCATGTTGTTGGCCCACATGCTAAGCTATTAAGGTTCCCCACACAATCAGTGAATTACTAAAGACCAATGGAAGATCTGCATGATCTCCCCCTATGGTAGCCAACTCATCTCTAAGGGGTAGTGAGTTGTAAAGAGCAGTGATGATCAGGCACACTGCCAAATTCATAGTGGTGCCAGCGTGTTGATGTTGTGCTACTCTAATTATGGAATACTCCCCACCATGTGTAGATCATATCCTCCTCTCTTAAGGCCTAGTGGCGAAAGGTCGATGAGAGCCAAGTTCATCCTACCTAGGCATCATCTTGATGCCAATATCTACCCCTCCACATCTAACTTTGATCCTATGTAGCAATAGAGAAATTCAACCTCGCCATCCGATGGAGGCCTCTGGGTTCTAACCCAATAATGAGCTAGATCACTCTCTGTGCCAACTCTAACTATCACGAGAAAAAATTGTATATCAATCAGCTGAATCTTTTCCTCCCATAGTCAGACCTGTTGCATCATAGCTCTGACAACTACAGGAATCCTTCCATACCTCATCTCTAATCCCTGCATGTGACCAATATAGAGGGTCCATATATCATTGGAAAATTTGATGCATGCTAACCTTCCCTGTGCCTGCCACTGTGTAATAAAGATGACTCTTGGAAGCCACATGTGACAAATATCCAACTCTTGAATGCAACCAATACATGGATATTTGATACTCATAATCGACTCAAGGTATTTGGATCCCTCTTGTTCCTTCCATCCATCTCCACTAGGTCTGTCATCCATCCTCTCAATAATGTTCTGATACATTTTCTGGAGCCTAGACACATACTAGGATGCTACCTCAGTTGTACCCAATATCCTCTGCTCATGCATGGTATCGATATGCCTTGAGAAAAGAGTGATGTATGTATCCCTTGTGATCCGCTCCCCAGGCATAGGCTCAGTGATGACTAATATGCCACCCCTGCAGATGATCATCTCATCCCCCAACCTATGGCTATCAACTAGTACATTGACCTAATGCCACTGCTGAGAAGATCTCTCCTCTAGTGTGTTGAGTGTCATCCAAATATCTTCGGTGAGCCACATGTACCTTGCTGCTCATGCCGAGAGTGCCAAAGGACAACAAAAAAATATATTGTACCCATGACTGATGTAGAAGAGGGTCAGGCGTGTGAGTCCCCATGGATACCGTCAAGCATCTCTTATCTGTCTCCAATTCGATCTTGGGTGAACTACCCCCAAAGGTATGTATGATGTCTTCATCTATGAATCTTCCTAGAGGCAATACTCTAAGACCCTGTTGTGTAGCACCATACAACCCCTAATACCACCAATCATCCATGTACTCCTCGACATGCCACTACACACTATGGCATACCCATATACACCATTAGATACCCCCTGTTATTGTTGTACCACCATGTATCGTCCCATGCCTTGTCTGTGTCAAGGCACCATTCACTCCTCACGTGTACTTAATGTGATGTTAGGCACTCCTACTCAACAAAGAAGTCCCACACACTACAGTACACCACCATGCACCTCCATTTCCACTGGTAGTACACTGTTCAATGCTAGATTCTCCCACACATCCTTGGATGTGATGGCCTAGAGTTGTGTCTCTACATGTCAGACCACTACACTGCTTTGCTCTGCTGCAACCTATGTACCCCATGAAAAGGTGAAGAATCATTAGCTCTATACAAGGCATTGTCTAGTGGCTTGCCAATGCCACCTCCTCTAACAAGATCCTGCCAAAGTATGTTGATCACCTCGTGACCCTGCGTACAAATGTCATACCAAGACAACCCAAGGATTATGCCCATAAATTGGTTGGCCACTGGAGCTAATCAAAACTCCCCTAGCGAATATGCATGCTCAACTTCTAGGCCAAAATTTACTATCCAATACATAGTCAATCAGCGTGCCTGGGAGATGATAGGCAGTCCCATCTGGATCCCAATACCTGTTTGGGGTTCATATATTCCCAGCACCTGGAAACTACTGCTGAAGTACACTCGATTCCACCACCATATCCATAACCCACTCCACTAGGTACCATCTCAAAATATCTTGCCATCCAACCTCAACATGTGGATGTTTCACCCTGTGCGACTCCAATCATCTCATCCTGCTATCCAGGTCAACATATGAAATCTGACTAGGTGGCTCCTTCTCTCTCTCTCCAATGGGAAGAGGTGACCTAACATTGCTGCTAGCCCTACCTATGTATGCTTGAAGGGTGCCACTCTGACACTCCAATGTGCCCTATATCTGTACCATTAGGAAATCCAACCGTTCCTGGATGTGGACCAACTTGGTCGTTGACTCAGCAATAACCACTCTCATGACCTTGAGTTCCTCGTTTTGCAAAAAAATAGCCTCTCATACTAATGTGGCCTTCCCTTTTAAAGCTATAAGGTCGGCCTCAAGCTGATGACACTGTTGTGTGTGACCATCTTCCAATACCTCTGTATCTCCTAGTGCCTCATCAAGGGCTAGCCCAAAGAATGGTTCCTCAACCTCCTCCATAAACACTCCAACAGGCAAGACATGCTCACTAGTCAGCTGCATGTTATTGTCATCTGACAATTCTATCATAGACCTGGAGGCCTCTGTACCTATCGGCTCCTCAACAATGGTGGAGATATCTCCTAATGCCTCATCAACTTGTGATGTGTTTCTATCATTATAGAACTCGGTCACAACCCTGGATACCCCATCAATGGATACATCAATAATGGGTGGTGTCTCATCAGTAAGTGTATGCTCAATTGTCTCCTTGCCAACGATGGCCCCTTCAACTACTCTTTCATACTCTTCTTTAATCTAACTCACCATCCCTGCATAATTGCATGAAACTCCCCCTGATTTGTGCATGTCTCTTAGTTCACGGAACTCCCAAAAAGAGAGGGACGCCTGAATATGATAGGCTCTATACAATTCTCAACGCAATGGCCACTGCTACAGAGTCGTAGGAAATGGCCACAACTACAAATTCATGGCTCAAATAGCACTATTGGGCTCATGAGAATGCAAGAGATATTTAGGATAAACATGATATTGCATAATATTCACCATATATACATATAAAAGCAATTACATGTGAAATTTGGATTATCCTTCCAAGGTCCCTTGGAATTGAGTCAAAGTGATTGTTCATGTTCCTCCACACCAACCCTAACGGATTAGGTGTCCAACAAATATAAATAAAAAAACCAAATAAAATATAATTAACTACATATGTACATAATCGAACCTGAATTCAATAAATCATTGAATTTTTATCTCTATTTTATCTCTTGAAATTTTCTAGTTGTAGGAACATTTATTTGTTTCCCATGATGGGCGATTTATCTTTAGAGATAAGGAGTATGAAGGATGAATTTCCCATGATAAATATTATTCTAATGGCTATTTAACATCTTGTTAAATAAATTTCCTGTGCTTTTGACCAACTATATTTTCTCCACATATACAAAGAATGTGACATGATTGTTGATATATTATGAAAGGAGGGTTTACTTCTCCCAATGAATTCATACTAGTTCATTTCTTACAAGGGTGGTACAAATTTCATACATTTCATAGTCTAGATGTTCCTCTAATGTCTTGACATTGATTCTTCTCAAACAATGAATATTTTTTTTTTTCAATCGAACTCTAAAATAAGATTTTATTCATTGTTTTATGTACATATAATTTCGTTTTAAAAGCTTTCATCACATTGGTAATCCAACACTTCAATTGTAATCTAACACCCTTTTCTTCCCTTTTTATCTAGGAATCTCAAAGTCTACACCTAGTGTATGCCTAAGGAAAATATTATGGAACAAAGTCTACACTAATGTACTTTCTTTGTCAATTCTATGGAACAAAGAAAATTATCTTCTTTACATGGCTCAGAAGTTGGATTATAGTAAGTTGGATCAAAGTATTCTATGGAACAAAAAAAATTACCTATTTTGCATGGCGTAGAAGCTTATTAGAGTAAGCTAGATCAGATGTTGGCTTCTATTTCGTTATTTAGTTTCCTTGTAGCGATTTTTTTCATCTGTTGAGAATGCATATAGCAATACAAACCATAGTAGCAAGTGTATTTCTGACCATCGTAATGAATCTCACTTGTTTAATTTGGACTCATCTCAAACTTTTCACAACTCATAAAGTGAGTTGTTTTAACTTATGTGTGAGCCAAACTTTCTTCTTGTGAGTCTAACTCATTAGCAGTAAATTTCACTTGCAAGCACTTGTTACTAGTTAGTCTGAATGTTGACTGGCAAGTAAGTGCTAAGTATTTTTTTTAATTTTTCAGTGAGATTGAATCATGAGTCTGATGAACTACATGTTTGGTTCATGCCACTATAAAAATCAAACAGAAAATACCCATTCTTCTCATATTTTTGGCAGGATATTATGCAGGTTGTCTTTCTTGTTTTTTTCCAGTGACTTGTAAACCTATGAAAGAGGAGCAAAGAATATTTTTTTTAAGAAAAAGAAAAAAGAAAAAATGACATATTCACAATTTACAAAATATTTACCATGGAAAACCAAAATGGGAAAACCAACTAAATAGACAACACACTTGCTTGGCTAGGAAAACTACCTACCTATAAGGAGCACTAGACACTTGGAGGAGGAAATTTGATCTCTAGAGTTCGGGACCATGCGATATGATGTAAATGGTGTATGCCTAAACCCTTGGTTGGTCCATGATGGACAAGCACATGTCGAGGTGGCTTGCTCTTGATTTTTTAGACCTCAACTGTAGGCTTAAGTGGCTTTATTATTTGGAGCACTTGAGACATTGTAATAACATGTTTCTTTTATGGATTGTGACCTTGTGAAAACATATCCAAGTTCTTCTATGAATTGAGCGATGTTTTTGGAACATATCTGATTTTAGTGGTGACTAGACCAAATTTTTATGGCTTGATCTAGGTCTGTGGTATATATATCACAGATCATTGAAGACTAGACCTAAGTCCTCTGACAGTTGATCAAAGTCTGTAGCATAGATCCAAATCTGCGATCTTGTTCTAAGTCTGTCATATTTGTCTGAGATCTATGCCCTCTATCCAAGGTATGTCAAGGAGTTCTGAAACCTATATTTATCTCTGATCTGAATAGTTATCATCATATCAATCCAATATATATTCTTTGTTTGAATTCCAAGCTTAAGAAAAGGTATATTCAGTCTTTTTTCCTTGTGGCATGATGAAAGGATCAACCTTTCCTGGGTGATATTTGTTGGACATGGAAGCCTTCATGGGTCAGTAAATTCCTTTTCTTGATGTATTTTTGAAGAATCAATTCAAATTCTTAAATAAAAATATACTCTTCTTTAAAATTTGCGTATTCATGATTTGTTTTTGTATGAGAAATTTTGCAACCACAAACAAGACAACTAGATCATTATTTGGCACCACCTATACACAAAAAGGATCTGAACAGTTACATATTCAATGTTGGCTGGATAAAAATGTCACGGCCATTCAGAAATTTTCCTCACCATGTTTCTCTTGAGAGAAACCCACCTTGCCTTAGCAGCCATTCCTAAGCCTGATGCCATCTCCAATACCTAACATTTTGTACTACAATTCCCATACACTTTTTTATGAACCCTCCCATACTAACCCATTCTCTTGAAAATTATGAAACCTTTCAATTTAAGTAGAAGTGTCAATGTTTCTTGAAAAAGAGTTGAAAGAAAGAAAAAATTATATTAATTTTCAATGGTATCCAAAACCAGTTAATGTGACTAATTAAGTAGAAGTAAATTATTGAACCTCAAAGTTTGCTTAGTGATCACAAGTGCTGAAAAATGTTTATTTGGCCAAGTATCATGGTATTGGACCTTGTTCCAACTCAATAGTTGTAAATAAGGATAGAAGACAACAACTTTATAACTCATAACAGGAGAAGCAGAGATAGAAATCACTAGCCTTTAAGATATGAAAAAAAAACTAAGAATCTGACAATTTTGATGAAAATAAATTTGGATGACACAACCTGTATCCAGGTTTCTCTCCTAATGAACCTACAATCATAACAATTGGTTACACATATGGCTTTACAGATGGTAGTTAACCCATATCCAATATTTTAGATAAAGTTTTGGGTGAATAAACAAGTGATTTCTTTACTTGGATGAACATTTCAAGGGATGTTAAATGATAGTTGTGTAAGTTTACAGCCACAATACCAGGCTGTGTAGTTCACTTTTAAATGGAAGTGATGATGATCCAGTAGAGTGGCCACTAAGAATGGGTCCCAGGGACTGTGGATGGAGAAGATATTGTAATCAGCTACAAGTTTGTGTTGAACTAGGTGATAAACAACTCTTTATTGAGCAGCTCATATTTGAAGGGAGATGTTGGAGGAACAAATATCAAGTAATTTTACAGCCACAATACCATGTTGTGCAGTTCAGTTTGAAATGTAAGTGATGATGAACCAGAAGAGTGGCTACCAATAATGGGTCCCAGAGACTGTGGATGGAGAGGATATTGTAATCAGCTACAAGTTTGTGTTGAATGAGGTGATAAACAACTCTTTATTGAGTAACTCATATTTGAAGGGAGATGTTGGAGGAAAAAACATGATGCCATCTACGGTACCTAACATTTTTCACTACAATGCCCATACACTTTTCTATGAACCCCTGCTCTTGGAAATTATGAAACCTTTCAATTTAAGTTGCAGTGTCAATGTTTATTGAAAAAAAGTTGAAAGAAATAAAATATTATATTAATTTTCAATGGTAGCCAAAACCAGTTAATGTGACTAATAAAGTAGAAGTAAAAAATTGAACCTCGAATCTTGCCCAGTGATCAAAAGTGTTGAAAAATGTTTATCTGGCCGAGTATCTTGGTGTTGGAACTGGTGCCAGCTCAAAATTTGTAAATTCAGATATCAGACAACAACTTTCTAAACCCATAACAAGAAAACAAGAGATAGAAATCACCAGCATTTTAAGATATGGAATAAAAACTAAGAAAATGACAATTTTGAGGCAAATAAATTTGGATGACATAACCTGTATCATGGTTGCTCTCCTAATGAACCAACAAGCATAAAAAATAATTACCCAGATGGCTTCATGGATGGGAGTTAACCCATATCCAATATTTTAGATAATTTTTTGGGTGAATAAACAAATGATTTATTGACTTGGATGAACATTTAAGAGGATGTTCAATGATAGTTGTGTAAGTAAGTTTACAGCCAAACTACCATTTTGTGAAGATCACCTTGAAATGTGAGTGATGATGAACCAGTAGAGTGGCCACCAAGAATATGTCCCAGAGACTACAGATTGAGAAGATATTGTAATCAGCTACAAGTTTGTGTTGAACAAGGTCATAAACAACTCTTTATTTAGTAGCTCATATTTGAAGGGAGATGTTGGTGGAACAAACATCATGCTCCAACAAAGTGTTAATTATTGTATGAAATTATTTTTAGCATTGGCATCACATGACACTTTCAATTTTTAGTGTTTAACATGTGATCAATGTAAACATTAGATGATAATGATATAGGTTGGTGGATTAACCACCATCACTTCTGAAGGGTACTATAAATGACATGATGTACATGAAATATTTTACATCATTGTTACAACATCACTAAAAATAAAGTTTCATTCTCTCCATTATCAATTGTTCATTTCTAAGTGTGCATTGCAAAATATAACAAGAATTGGAATTGTAATTGGTTATAGTGGACGTTGTGACCAAAAGGTTTAATAATGGTGTCCTTTTCCTCTTGAATAGATTAACAAATTGAATGCTCTTCAATACTTGGAATCTCAAGAATCACATGCACTTCCATCTAGTCAAGTGGTAGAAAGGAGTAATATTTTCATGCATAGAAGTTGATGGTCATCCTATACTAACTTATTTCTGCAAGATTTTGGCTACAAGCATGTTATCTAGACCAAAGGAAGAAACATCTAAGGTCACACTTCAGGTCGTGGGTCAAAGGGGGAGATAACTGGAGAATGTATCTTTAAGAAGAACATTTAATGGAATTAATGGCTTAGGTCACCACTTGAAAAAACTAAAATCCAAAAGCCTACTCTACCTAAGTTTGTAGGAAATTTTAGTTATAGAATGATAAGTACACAGGTCGAGAGCACCTGAGATGAAGGTCATACTCTTGGTGGAGTTCATCATTAATATGTTGATAATATATTCCTGAGGGAGGGCAGAAATTTTAGGGGTGATTTTTCTCAAATTTGTCACCATATACCATTGTTTTCATGAGGACATATTGGATATCAATCATCATATTATTAAGCTGAGAAAATATGTATGCTTTTTGCAGAAATTTGAGGTCAAATTCTATGTACTAACTAGCATGATTAAAGGGTTCAGAATTTCTGAAGGAGGCTAACATTTTGTACCTTCTTTCTGAGTTTATACTAGTCTATACCAGTGAGCCAAGATTTGTCAAAATATGTCACCAAGTGAACCTCCAGTTTCCTTGATCTTCTTATATTGTAATAGCTCTCTGAATTAAGAAATAAAAGTAATGATTTCCTCTTATTTCATCTTGTTGTATAATTTCCCTTACTCTACATGCCAAGTGTTTAATGAAATCATTGCACTCTAACTGTTTGTAAAAATTTGTCAAAGAATGTTTGTTTAGGAAGGAAAAACTTGCATAATTTAGAATTGGTACATCACAGATCAAATAAAAAAATCATTATCGTGTAGTCATAGACACATTTTCATATAACCTTGTTCTCAAATAAAAAATATGTGCCTATAACTCATTGAACTCCCTAGGTCATATTAAATTTGTGTCTTTGTAGGTCGCTGATATCTAAATTAGCAAATCATTATTGCTTAGAAACTAATGCAACAATTGTACACAAACAATGCCATTTATCATTTAGTTGGGCCACATATCACAAAAAAATGGAATGGACATGGTAATCATTTTCCACTAGTAGTAAATTCTATCAATACCATATAAGTCACAGCCAGCATATCGTCAGTAATAGCTACCCTGGTTCAGATCTCAACAGTCAATTCGAAAATTTTGGGACAAGTAAAACAAAACAGGCATGGCCTTTGCTTGTTTCTCAAAGGGATGTGAAGGAGCTAGAAATTTCTGACCTAGGGGTGTGAGGTTGTTTTGATAGATTCAACCAAAGGGGAAGGTGTAGAGCAAGGACTATCTAGTTCTTGTCTGAGGATGTAATGATCAAGTGCAAACTTGGAATAAGTCAAGCAAGCAATTTTGTTGCTGAATTAATAGTAATGTGAATGGGAAATAGGTAAAGACATTCGAACTGGTTGGAAATTCCAAAGTATTAGTAGATTGGTTTAATAGGAGGATTGAACTCAGAAATATCCATTTAGAATCATGACAGACATATATTTTTCAACTACACTTATAGAGAGAAGAATGTTATAGCATAAATTCTCTCAATTCCTGGATGATGGAGTTTGTTCTTATTCATAATGATGTTTTAATTCTTGAATTTGCGTTTAATATTTTTTATTCTACCAATCCATTAAAATGATAGAAGTTCCTATGTGAGTTTTAATGTAAGAAATGACTCTAAATGTTAACAAATGTGTTGCTTAATAACCATGAAATTATACTTTGTAATTTCTGTTGGAATAACAAAAAGGTTAAGGTCGGTTGAACTTTGGTTATATGTTGAATTCCATATATGTACTTACATTCAAACATCAAATGAAAGAATGTACATGATACAAACTAGCAAAGGAGAATACATCTATGCCGAATATGTTATTTCCAATATTACTCGGTTCTCTACCAGGGCATAGATAAATTGATAACCACATGAAACTTAACTCCTTGACTTTGCAAATAAGAAGACTAAATACCCAGATCAAGGTACACATACAAGGACAGAACGAATGTAGAAATGTGAAAAGAGTTATAAATGGGAAAGAGGCCATCTTTAGATAAATGGGCATACCGTTTGGGCATCTTCATGAATATCCTTCCTCACAGATTTTTCATTACACCAAATAATAGTAATGCTAAAGTCTTGATTTGACAAAATCAAAAGACCTACTTTAGAGAAGGAAAACCCAAATTAATAAGTTAAGAAAATTTATAAATTCCACTACAAAAAAAAAAAGGTTAGAAATACTACACCAAATATTCTATAATTAGATAGCTAATAAATAATTTATAGCATCATTTTTGCAACTACATTGTCTGGACTCTATTCTAGAAATGTAAATCCTAAAACATGCTAACTCATTAAGACTACCAATAACCATCATGTTCTACAATCTTGGAATTTGTAAAATTCCAATCAAGAACTACCATCTCAAACCAAAACAATATAAGAAGCTTGGGACCGTAAGGAACTTGGCATACAGATTGAATTTCATCCATTCAATGTTGGATAGGTAGATGCCAAAAAAAAAACACTAGTAAATTCACACGATCAAGAATAAAATTTGATGAAAAACTGCATTGTAATATCCTTTCATGAGTATTATTGCATATTATCAGGTAGCAATGAGTCTATGGCATTTGGTGGAGTCACCCCAATAATCAATTTGCAGGTTTATTTTTTTTATCTCATTTAGTTGTGTTCATTTTATCATTTACTTTTGTTAAATGATTTAGTCCATTCAACTTATTATTTTCTCTGAATCTATGATCTATATATGTTTAACTATTTATTCCTACTTTCGTTCACAAAAGGCAAGATCTACTTACATAGTTTTCTCCCAAGTGTTTCAAACAAATCTTTAGCATCTTGCCTCAATATGATGAGGAGTTGGCAAAAATATTACTCTATGAAAAAAGTTGGGTCTGAGTGGTGACAAGGGAGACGAATGAGGGAAATTGTGGGCTATGTTAACGGAGTGGCCGACGGCTCGATCCTGTGACCTTTGGGACCCTCATCTCTCACTAGACCTCCTGTCTGGTTTTCACTGCATGATGGATAGCCTATCCTATTCCCTATCGATTTCTCCTACCTATTTCTCTGTGCCACGGACAAACTACCCATTTTTCTCACCGTATGCACTGACATCTGTGACATTTTCATACCATTCATGGCGTTCCCTCTCCTGATGATTAGCCGGTATGCTTAACGGTTTTTTTATTGGGCCTAAAAATGGCAGGGATCCACGATGAGGATATTATTGATTATTCTGAGGACCCTTCTACCTCGATGGAAATCTGGGCTTTTTCTGGACGCTTTTCGACTGGTATGCAAGTCTCTCACCCGATTTCCATTGCATTTAATATCTATGTTGAACTTGGGCCCTCTTTCTCTGCATCTGCACCCAACCACACCTTCTCCGGCCTTGACTCATTTCTAGTCCTCGACCTCACTTCTAATTCTCCTACCATTTTCTCTATGACCAACCTCGACCTCATCTCCTCCCAAAACCTCCACCTCCCCTGCGTTCCTATCCTTCCTCACATAAACTCTCCCCCTATCGACTACAGCTCCTCCATTATTGCACCCTTGTCCCTCCTCTTCGGTTCCCACTCCACCCTCATCTGCGCCTTTTACCTACCCCACTGACCCTGCCCAATTTTGACATCCTCCCAACTCCCTATGCTCACTTCCCCTAACCCTAGCTCTGCTCAACCCACCCCTCACCATCCCTTGGGGAATTTCAACATCATTCCGCCTGAACATAGTCACCCCCCCTCAACCACTGCACCTCCCTCCCGAAACTACTCGGTTGCCTTGAACCCTCTCTCCTCCCATGTACCCCCTCGTGCCCCTAGACACACGAAGTGTGTCAAAGCCCATAACCAGGCCAGTCTCCTCACTCTTGGAGAAGGTGTTCAAATGGCAAATGTTTTAGGCATGGTGGATAAAGTTTTGGTTGGTCGTGTGCATGGACGTAACTATGGGGCCAAGAGACTGTGACAATGGGTATTGGAGATTTTGGGTGGAATGATTTTTGATCTTCCATTGATCTGCACCCTCACCAAAGGCTATTTTTCTCGCCAGTTCACTTACAAGGAACCCACTGAATGGGTCCTATCACAGTACTGGCACATTGAGATGGCTCCTGTTCTTTTGAAGAGATGGAGCTCCCTATTCGATCTTGAGAAGGAACAATTGGGGGTTGGCTCTGTTTGGGTTCGTTTACCTAGTCTTCCTCTACATCTATGGACTGAGGAGATCTTTACCAACATTTGCAATATGTTGGGGACTTATCTGGACCATGACCGCTCATACATTCAGTCAGGAAATATGGCATTTTCCTACATCCTTTTACATATGGACACCAGGGGGGTTTAGAGGAGTCTTTTAAAATTCAATGGCACAAATCTGTTCAAATTTAAATACTAGATTATGAAGGTGTACCATTTCAGTGCCACTGTTGTCACAAGGTGGCACACGTATATAAGGATTTTCTATTAATATGACCTACATCTGGTGCACTTTCATCAGTTGGACTACCACATCTGGACCTGGTCTCTATCTCACTACATAGATAGGCTCAGTTGACGGGCTTCCTCTCGACTCTGGTGACTGCCCATTTGGGGACTGTTACTCAGGATTAAGCTTGTGATTCGACCAGGGTCACTCGATCCATGTCTGCTGCTAATTCCACTGGGTTTTATTTGGATTCTAGTACTCCTCTCCCTCCTCTCTCATTTATGTTTATTCTATCATCTATTTCATTGCATTTATGCACTACTTCCCCATTTACCGGTATACATGTATCGTCGATTACCTATCCCCCTACTTAATCCCCTTTATTGTTTTCCCCTACTCCCCCAACCATTATCCCCCTCTCTCTCTCTCCTCCTTACTCCCTCCCCCCTTATCCACCCTCCCCCAACCATGTCCCCTCCTCCTCTCCCACTAGCGGCAAACTCATATAACTCTGCGACCTCCCAGCCCTACAATCTGCGTCCCCAATCCTCTACACCTGTTGGTTTAGGCCTCTCCCTCGGCCTTCCCTCTACTCAGACCAAGCTCCCCCGAGGCTATCACTCCAATATCTTGAAGGCCATTCTATGAGCTGGAATTGATGTCTTTTCCGACAAAAAACTCTCCATTGAAGGGGTTCTTAGAGCAAGAGACACCCCCAGTCTAGTTACTCGATGAAGTGCCTCTCCTTCAATTGTAGAGGATTGGCTAGTCTAGCAAAGCACCTTGACCTCCGGCACTTATTTGAATCTAACCTTGTGGACATTATCCTTCTACAAGAAACCCTTGCTTCCTCTGATTCAACCATTCTCAGTCTATCTACTATCTTTCCATCCTGGACCTTTCATGCCCTGGATGCAAACGGGCGATCGGGTGGCATTAAGGGAATTTTGAGGTATAAAATGGGCCTCCTAAGGAAATTATAAAATAATAGTGGAAATAATAAAATAATATTTGATTACATCATTAAATATTATAGGGAAAAAAGAAAAAAATACTTTTTCAACTCGTAATTTGAACTTATCTCCCTAAGATTTTACTCAAATTTCAAGCAGGAATACTCCTTGGATGAAAAATTTAATTCCCCATCCAAGTATTACCCATGTTTCATACTTTTGATGGGCTTTGCTACACGAAAAATGAGAAATGCATGAAAAATGTGATTGCAATCACGTTTTTTCATGTATTTCTCATTTTTCGTGTAGCGGGGTCCATCAAAAGTATGCAACATGGGTACTCCTTGGATGAGGAATTAAATTTTTCATCCAATGAGTACTCTCACTCAAAATTTTAGTAAACCCTTAGGTATATAAGTTGAAAATACGAGTTGAAAAAGTAGTTTTATTATTTTATTATATTTTAATCTTTTTACTTTTTTACTCCAAAAATGGTGAATCATCCCCCATGGTTAACATTATCATCTCCAATCCTATTGTTTCTCATAAAGTTTATTTTGGTTGTACATTTTTCTTAGGAGGCCCATTTTAGACCTCAAAATTCCTTTAATGCTTAGAACTTGGCATTAATCCCCGGTCCATATAACTTCTAAATTGATGGGGCCAAGATGGGACTCTAGCTGTGGATGTCATCTCAGAGGCCCTCGGTATGAAATTCATGATCATTAATTTTTATGGCCCTTTTCAGCACTGTCAACAATTCTGGTCCACTCTTCTACAATCATCCCTGCTTCGTGATGTCAATATAATCCTCGCAGCTGATCTAAATTTCTCACTTGGACTTGCAGAATCTTGGGTTTCTAATGCATAATTAAATACCCTCTCAGATTACATCCGATGTCAACTTGCACTTCATCAGTTGGTGGATCCTATATCGGCCTCCCCATCCCCCACTTAGTGCAATCATCGTACTGGAAGTGCCATGGTTGCCCATATACTAGATTGTTTCCTCATCAAGGAGGATCTCTTAAAAAAACTAGGCTCTTACAGACAGTGGGTTGGCTTGGGGGGCATATCTGATCATTCTCCGATCTACCTTGAACTTACAGGTGCTTTCAACAAACTGACCTCTCCATTTAAGTTTTTCCTGATTTGGCTTCAGGATGATGATTTTAAAGACATGGTCAACAAGCATTAGAGGCTAGCTTAGCTTCGAAGGGAACATACGCCATCATCCCTCTTCATTCACACACTACCCTCCATCAAAAAATACACCATCACATGGGAAAAGAACAAAAAAATACTGGTGGAACAAGCCCTATACCTCATTGAATAGGAGATTGAAGGTCTTGAGAAATCCAATAGTGGTGGATTTATATCTGAATCTGCAAAAGATCAGCTCATCAAGTTGGAAAAATACCGATTGAAAATTCTATAGGACAGAGATGAAGTTTGGAGGCTTAAAATTCGTCCCATCTGGATCAAAGCAGGGGATGAAAAATCCAAATTTTTCCACCAATTTACTAGGGGCAGGAAAGCCATTAACACTATATGGGAGCTTGAGAATGATGATGGCACCACTACTAATACTTTTGAACAGCTTGAACAGAAGGGTATCACCCACTTCAGAGATCTCTACAAGGCACCACAAAAATCCTCTCTGGAAGAGATCATCAAGGTCGCCACACTCTTCCCAAGGTATGTGGATCAACATTCTACTGAGGATATTTTTTCACCGGTTACATTGGGGGAACTTAAGTTAGTCCTCAAATGGTTCAAGAAGGACAAGAGCCCTGGCCCCGATGGATGGCCTATGGAATTTTATTTGGCTTTTTTCTATTTGTTGGGACAAGATCTACTGGAGATGGTGGAGGAGACTCGGTTATCTGGGCGCATCTATGAAGCTTTCAATTCTACTTTCATTGCCCTCATCCCCAAAACATATCATCCCTCCTCTTTCAAGGATTTTAGCCCCATTTCCTTGTGTAACTGCATTTATAAGATTATGGCTAAAATTTCTGCTAACCGACTTAACCTATCTTATAAAATTTCATCTATCCTGAAAAAAATTTCTTTTCTTTAGAAGAGACAGATCCATGAAGCCATTGGAATTGCTCAGGAAAGTCTACATTCCATGCACACCAAGAAAATCAAAGGAATGATACTTAAGATTAACCTTGCGAAAGCTTTTGATTATGCTACTTGGCTCTACATCTGCATGCTCCTCACCCATCTAGGCTTTCCTATATAGGTTATCAATTGGATCATGTGCTAAATCACTTCTGTCTCATACGGTGTCCTCATCAATGGTGTTGCCACAGATTTTTTTCATGTGGAAGGAGGCCTCCATCAAGGTTGCCTGTTGTCCCCCTACTCTCCCTACTGATCATGGAAGGACTCAGTAGATGTATTATTGAAGAAAGGGATAGAGGTAGACTAAGAGGCATAAATATCACATATGATTGTATCCTCACCCATATTCTATTTGTTGATGACATCATCATATTCCTAAACGAGTCCATTGGTGACACTACTGTCGTGAATATTGTACTTCATCTATTTTGTAAAGAAAATGGCATGATCTGTAATAACAACAAATCCACCATCACCTGCCATGGTTTCTCCCCACATGAAGTGCATTTTTCTCAACAACGATTCTTATTAAACCTCGCCAGATTTGAAGCGGGTCTAAAATATTTGGAATTCCATCTAATGCCTGCCAATTACAAATTTGCTAACTGGATCTGGCTGATCACTAAGATTGAAAATAGACTAAATAATTGGTGCCATCGACAGCTTTCCAAGGCTGGTAGGCTAGTACTCATCAAGTCATTATTGGAGGCCATCCTAGTCTATTGGATGTCCCTTGCCTAGATTCCTATAGGAATACTATACAGGATACATAATATCTGCCAAATATTTCTCTAGAATGGGGCAAAATAAGGTCACACCTTTTCTTGGACCAAATGGACACTTATTTCCCTTCCAAAGAGATGGGGAGGCTGGGGCATCAAAGACCTCCCCACTTTTTCTCAGGCACTTTCTACAAAGATCGTGTGGAAAATCCTTCCTAAGAACAATCTATGAACTAGGGTAGTCATCCACAAGTATATTCACCCTTGTAGTCCACTTAATTGGATCCATCATATCCTTTCTCACAAACCCAACATATCTACTATCTGGAGGGCCATTTTTGGATCCCTTGCTCACATTAGTAATGGACTGGTTTGGAAAGTGGGATCTGGCACGAAGGTTCATATCGGTTGTGATCCTTGGTCAGGGTGTGGAAATGCCCATATCCTCCCACCGACTCTCATTGACTCACTTAATCAAGATAGAATATTAAATCTTCTTCAAATTTCCGATAGGGATCACTCCATCATATTCTCCCAAGGTTGATTGAATCATCGTGCTCTACATTTACATCATCAATGGGAGGAGGCTTGGACTCTCTACCTGAATGCATTATCTGAAACACGAGTCAGAATCTCTGATAGAGAGGACGAATTATTTGGATCACCTCCAAGAACAACAGATACTCTCCAAAAGATGGTTATCTACACATATATAGTCCCCATAGCCCTTTGATACTACACCCTTGGTGGCGCACCCTATCGAAGCTCAAATGTCCTGCTAAATCTAGACTTCTTATGTGGTACATTCTGACTGAGAAAATTCCTACTAGGGAAAATCTACAATTGCGTTCTCACATTGGGCCCAAAAGATGTGCCCTCTGTGTCCCATCCTCCGAGGACACTGAGCACCTTTTCCTCTCTTTTTTTTCCACTCATGACCTTTGGGGCCTTATCCTTGCCTCCCTCAACCTACACCTTAGATGGGAGGGGCCAACTATTCCTATTGCTTGGGATTCCTGGTGGTTTTCATCTAATCCTCACAAGCTCCGCAATCTCCCCACATTATTCTATCATTGTATTTGGATTGCTCGCAACCAGGCCACCTTTCAGAACACCCCACCCAACTGGATCACTTCTGCTACTCACATCATATCAATCTATCGATTTATCCTAGATTACCCCCCTCCACCTATCCCCCAAACCATCACACCTGAGATCACTGATCACTCCTACCCTTGGGCATATTTTGACAGATGAGAACAACAGGAAGGTTGGGGGGTGGATTCATTCTTCACCTATCGATACAACACTACTTCAAAGTCATGATTGGTCTCAGCTGTGGCACAAATAATTTTGCTGAACTATCCCGCCTCCTAGCTCTTTTACAATTTTCCATCTCAAAAAATTGCATCAAACTATAGATCTTCGACGACTCCAAAATTATCATTGATTGGTTCAACCTGCTCACAACATGTCACGTGCAAAAACTATAGAATATTTTGGATGATGTCCTACTACTCAAAAACCATTTTGATCTCATCTCATGTCCACATATTTGCTGGGATAGGAATGCGGTTTCTGATCTCCTATCCAAGGAGGCAGCGCACCTATTGAGAGACCACATGGAGATACAGGAGCAGAATGAACACTTATATTATTAGTATTTCCACCGACCCTTTGAACCAAATCGAAGGGCTAGTTGATACATAGTACATCAGCAAAAACAAATTCTATTTTATTTTGGCTACTTATGCAGATTTTTTATTACAAACTATTATGTAGCATGTACATATATATCGTTGCTATTTTTAGTGCTACCAACATTCAAAACTATCTATAATGGATAATATTTTAGATGTATTTTTTTTTAATCTTATTACAACTCCCTAGCTCATATAAATATGCTAAATTTAATATACATCATGTAACCTTTATTACATATAATAGAAGTTATGATTTTTGCTGTGGAAAAAAAAAAGCATATTGCCTCATAAACTTCTTCACTTTCCTCATTTATCCAATTCTAGTGAGAGTTCTAAGAAAACCATTTTGAAACAAATAAAGTGTGTTGATTCATGTTACTTCTATTAAACTCCACCATTGATGATGAGGCTTGTTCTTTAGTTGAAATTGGATGCTCATGATGCTTATTATTGCTAGAGACATCTACAAGAGTGATAGAACCTAACGGATCAAAAAGTTTTAAATTACTACGCAGATTTTTGTTTGACTTCACTTGAGGTGAAGAATAATTATAAAGGATATCCTGAAGGGCCAAATCATCATCTACAACAGGGTTTTCTCTTGTCAAAGTTTTGACAGAAAATCCTAGACAAGGATCTCGCTAGAAATCTCCAAAAGGTGATACAATTGGTGAGTCGTCCCTTTTTTTGTTCAAATCAATTTCTCCTTCAATGCTTTCTTTTGTTGGTCCTTCAAAAGGACAAACATTCTCAAAAACATCAGTTTTCAATTTTTCTTCACCACCTGCAAGTAAAATTATTTAGCCAGGCAAGCAACAAAAACTAAAACTTCTGAAAGGAATTAAACAATACATAAGAAACAGAGAAACGAAAATAATATTGTTGCTAGTGAAACTCCTCATTAAAAATCTTTAAGGGTATTAATACAAGAATCTTTATTAAAGTGGATAAAAAAAATGATATGGGGGTAATATCATGCTATGTGAGAAATAAAATGGCAGATAAAAGGATTTTGAGATCAAAGTACTATTTACATGTGTTTGCATTGGCATCAAGGTCAAAAATCAGCTCCCCTTCCTTCATGATCCATTCATCTCATATTCATCTATAAGAGGTACCTAGGATCCTTTTGAACTATTCAGAACCCATATAACCTTAGTAGGTCTCTTACTAAAATGCACTCCTACTATATTCTGCAGTTCATTGAAGTTTTGTGAGGACAGTGATGAATCAGGTGTACTTACATTTCTGGCATATTGATGCCCAATATGAAATGCCAAGGCAATAAGGTTGAGCCAAACACATGTGAATTAGCATATGGCATAACTGGAAGGAAAACAAAAATGTGCTTAAAATTAATTATTTGAAAATTACACTATTTTCGTTCTCTATTCAAATTTCTCCGTCAGGGTTTTCATTCTTCCTCTTTGAACTAGCCTCTCTGATATATGCAATTTCCAATAACTTAAACAAGTCTTTCTTAGATCAAAATCTATGTTTTGACACAGGATAAAAAAATACTACACAACCCACTAAAACAGGATTGTCAATAACGGAACCATATAAAACTTGAACTCACCTAGATTATTGAAATTCAGTTTTCCTATTGTGAACCTACTATGATCACCAATGTTTATTTTCCCATTTTTTAATAAATCAACCCTCCTCACTAATTTCCTTTCTCATTAAGTTCTTAAACTAGGAATGAAAGCTCTCTGTGATATTTCAATTTGTGATAAAACTCAATCAGTTGTAGGAATTTCACCACCCAAACTAGGAATGAAAGCACTTCGTGGTATTTCAATTTGTGATAAAACTCAATCAGTTGTAGGAATTTCACCACCCACTAGAAACTTTACATTGGCATAGATTCATCTTAACATGAATCTCTTAAGCACTAAGATAAATTGAAAAACATCATGTTTAAACTTCTTGAAGCTTAATAGATCCAGTGCTAAGACAAATCTATGTTTTTCTTATTTCTTTTATTTGGAAAACTTCTTTGAGGAAACCTTTTAGGCACCTCCTTACATTACGGGAGTGGTACCTAGGATAAATTTTGTTAGTTTATAATATGTACTCTTAACCTAGAGGAACTCTTCTAGACTTGTACCCATGACCTCTCACCAATATCTGTGTTGAAACTAGTTGGTTCAAACTGATCTAGCTAACCCACTAAAGCTAAGTTGATATATAATTTTATATATTATATATCACCCAAATTCAACTAGTTATCATAGGGGTTCAACTCCCCTGTTTTGAATAGGTTAACCTTTCTTACTCAATCCATTCATAACAAGAGAAAGCACTCATTGTGACTTCCAATTGTGATGAAACTACGCCAGTTGTAGGAAATACACCACTCAGAAAGAAAAATTTATTTCATGTTGACCTTTGTTTAGGCATTACACACATATGAATTAATGAATATCTCTTGCCATCAAGGTTGTAGCTCACCTTGCTTCTCTCGGTGCAACAACCCAGTTCTCTTTTCCCATTCCAAATAGTGTTCGTGCGGCAGAAAATAGGCCTAGTGCATTCTCAATCGTAAAAAAATCCTAATGGTTGTGCTGTGATGATAAAAAAATTCTAATGTTGGTAGTACGCATAGAACTCTATGGAGAGAATATGAGTACCTGATGAGTATAGACACTGCATATCAGCATTTGTATATATTGAGATTGAAAAATAGCTTATAAACTAAATGATAAAAATAAGTTTAACTCATTGTATTTTAATTGTCTTCCATCAAATATTAAAGTCTATGGAGAATTAGCAATATCACTTATGGTTACAACTTTAAGCTTTGCCAATATTTGAAACCAACACCCTTCAAAATCCTTGCTGTTTTGGTATTGCCTACGGTGGAAATTGATGGCGAAGAGAAAATGAAAGTCGCATAGCCCAAAAAAATAGTGTCACGGTATCACCCTCATAGAGGCTAATAGTTACCATGATGTCAAAGCCAAATGGAATGGATGAAGTCTCACATGTCTGCACAATTATATTAAGAAATATGGAGGATGCCCTCACACAGACCAAAAAATTAATCCATCGCATCAACCAATAGCAAGCGTAGTGTTTTGGTTGCTGTATTCTCTGCAACCCGAGATCTCTAAATAATGTAGAGAGTGGAAGAAAACTTTGGATCACCTCTTTCGAGAGCTTCGAGGTGACATTCAAATTCTTTCCCATACCCAGCAAATTTTTTCCACTGCAGCGCTTGAAGCAAAGTCGATCCTCCTCTAACATGTCCCAAAAGAGCTCAACATTATAAAAAAAAAAGGGTTTTTATAAACCCCTCCTGTAGACTTAAATATGATTAAATATGGTTCAGTTCCGCCAAAATCTAGTTGGCCAAACACTAATTTTTTTTTATGTATTTGTTTTTTTTGTTGGATTTAGTTAAAAGTTGCTTGGTGGGAATTTAATTTTCTTTTTCTTTTTTTAAGAATATATATATTTTCAATAATTAATCTATTTTTTATATTTAAAAGATAAAAAATAAAAATAATCAATAATCCAACTTAATCATTGTGTATCTTTATAACATTACCATGTTTGTGATCTAAAAAATTTTGATAATCCAAAATTAAAATGATATTTGGAATACTAAGGTTTTTTTGGAAGGAAATTAAAAACCAACATCAACAAAAGTCACAAGAAATTTCAAAATAGACTACATGAATTCATATATCCATAGATTCTTGGAGATTCTTTGAGGATTATAGCAAATGAAACCAAGTTTAGTGCATTTCTACTATTCCTAGATATTATTTTCACTTTCACCCATGATTTCTTCTATTTTTACTGCATTGTTATTAATTCATTGTTTGTATTGCTCTATTTCATTTTTTTTAGGTTCCATATGAATGATTTTACCTCTTTTATGGTAGCTTTCATGGAAACATGGAGGTAAAGTATATGTGTTTAAAGTGAAATGATGCCCTGTCCTCTTCAAATTTCTCTACTCTCAATCTATTTCATTTTACATTTATTATTTATATATATTTTTAAAACTTATAAACACTGCATTATTCCCAACTGCATGGCCCTTTAATTTTTTAAATATTAGGCCCCTTATCTATGTTCTATCACCATTTACAAGTATTAAGTGCTGATGGAAACTATATGCATATTTAGTTGTGGCATCGATGGCTACAATGCTTGCAAGTATTTTGTGGGAGCCTCCCATCATGGGGTGGGAGTGCATCACCCACTAGCTCCTTTTTCCTCTTTCATTTCATCCCTAGCAATGGAAAACACCTTATAAGATTGAAATCCCCTTTATTCTCTTTCATTTCATCCTTATCAATGGAAACCACCTTATAAGATTGAAATCTACCTATTAAGGAATCTATAATGATGTGGGTGCCTCCCATCATGGGGTGAGAGTGTAGTGCCCACTAGCTCCTTTTTCCTCTTTCATTTCATCCTTAGCAATGGAAAACACCTTATAAGATTGAAATCCCATCTTTTCTCTTGAATTTAATCCTTATCAATGGAAACCACCTTATAATATTGAATAAAGAAGACTGAAATCTTCCTATTAGGGAATCTAGTATGCACGTAGGCAAGACTCTAAAATGAACATAAAAGTAAGATAAGATTCATGGTTATTTCTGAGGATTGTGTGAAGCTCTTTTGAGCATCGATGCTCTTTGGGATAGTTTAATTCCCCCATAAGTGGCTTCCATCAACAACCCCTTCCCATGAGGTTTGAACATGAGACCAATTGGGGGCTAAACTCCACTCAAACCAATTGGTCTACACCTCATGGGTATGATAAAATTTTACAAGGGTTTTCATACAACAAATTGGTGTTTGTCTTGACAACAACCTTAAAAATAAATTATTATTGTTATTATAATCATAAGCTTTGAAAATCAAGTTTGAAAATATAGAAATACAAAAATTATCTAATACCTAACAGATAAACTAGAAAGATATGTGGAAAGAAATGACAGGGAAAAACCACATAACTCATCAAATTACAACACTCGAAGCTCCATCAAATTGAACAATTAAACAATAAGAAACTAATGAACCCTTTATTTTTTTTGACACTTAAAAGAAAGAAAAAATATTAATTTATCAAAACTCGTGAGTTTAGAAGATTTTACCTAGTTACTTTAACTCCATGAAAAAACACTTTGTGATCCTAAAAAAATGCAATAACTATAGCATAGGAAGCAACTCTAATGTGCATATATATAACAACAAACATATGATGATGATCCTTTCTCTACAAATACAAACAAAAATAAAGGATATTCCATAGTGTTTGTCACCGTATTGATAATACAAATATAATTTGATTACAAATAAATACATAGATATGATATTTTGTTTAAATGGATATTAGTGTATGGACTCTTTTAATCACAATTTTAATTACAAGGTAATTTTTATATGTTGGACCCATTTAATGTTATTTATCCTCTCTAAATTATCAAATATTATGTGTCCACAATTTTTTTGTCATATTGATTATCACATATGTTTCAAGATTTTTAAAACAACAACTACTATATATTTCATGCCTCTTGGGCATATCAATGGCAATTTACAGGATCGAGGAGATTGTGCTTGTGGACGACACTTCTTCCACGACAGTACATCCCCTCATTTAAGGACGAAAAATACTAGATGCATATTGTTAGTTTGTGCAAAATAGTAATGAAAACCTTGATTAACATGCAAATAAAGAAAAACATGCTTTCTGAGACAAACATATGCATCTGCCACGACTATTGGAAAAGAAATCATTTTGGAAGTCTTCTTCTTCGTCGCCATTATGGTATGCTTGATGCCCTCGCAATGAAGGGAATCTATTAGAATGAAGTTGGAAAGATATGTCCTTAGTCTATGTCTGCATGCACATTGTAGTGAATCACGCATGATTTGGACACAAACAAATCACTGTACATTTCAGTAATGTGTAATTATTGTCAATGCCAATCCAAAATCCTATTACTGTAAATTAATTTTATCAAGGGGAGGAGGTTAAGTGCTCATGGTTGCATGAACCTTAAGCCATTAACTCTATCATCTGCTTTCATTTCCATATTTCCTCGAATTTTATTCATCATACCCAAAAGGCAATGTCAAATGAAATTTCCTCATATACTTTCTCTCACAATATTTATATAAAATGGAAAAATAACAGCATGGATATTTGAATAATGTACACCAGGAAAGAAGACTGAAGTTAGATTATTATCTTTGGATGCTTGTCAAAAGTATCATTTTTTTAACTATATTTCTTAGATGCAGGGCTTTGAAATGGTTGGGTGAATGAATTACCTGGTGTCCTAAAACAAGCAATATTGGGAGGAAGCGTGAAGGAGAACATTTCCTTGAAGGGGAAATGACCACTTATTTTATCAGCAAAAATTTAAGTACTCCTCTTCATTTAATATATGGAGAAATTTAGCGATGTTGGTAGGCCCGAAGATGTAGTCGAGGAGGGTTGAAATCCATCACAAAATCCTTTGTTGTTGCTCTTCATGAATGCATGTATGAGTTATCTGATGAAATTTTTCTTACGTTTAAGTTCACACTACATGATAAAATAGGAAAATATGCAACTTACAAGACAAGCATGCAAAATTAGAGGACACTTTGAGATTTGAGATCAAGCATCTTACAACGATAATCAGAGGAATTCATAACAACTGACTCATTTTATTTATCAACTTTTAGAATGAGAATGTTGGGGTTGGAATTGAGTTGACAAAGGGTTATAAATTCTTATTTGGTAAGGTTAGGTTTGGGGAGCTTCGAGCTTCGAAGAATGCATCCAAATTATTTTTTCAATGAAAAATTGGATAAGGAACTAGGAATCTCCCTAGATATATGCAACAACCCGAAAGCCACATATATCAAGAACTAATAGTTTATCCTAGTATGGAGACATCGAGAGACCATCGAAACTGGATCTGAGATTCTAGACTCCAACAGGACACCTATCCTTCCAGCCTTACTATGACGGGCCATGTCTCTAGGGACATGAACTTGGGTGGATGGGATGGAAAACCACCATCCCTACCACTCGTGTTAATCACTCATTGACTAAATGTGTCCACGTTCTTGCCGAAGATATTTCTCAACATGGGAGGGAATGTGGTGGGAGATGGATTCAATGGAACAAATAAAATCCATAGGGAATGGTTCAAAGAACAAGAGAAAATTTGAAATTTTTTTCTAAAAGTTTTAAGGAAGGACCATTAAGCTCGACATTGGAAATGTTTACTAGTTTAACATTAAGAGATGGCAGAGGATTAGAATAGCCTAAAAGGTCTCAATAGCATTGTGCAGTCTCAGCTCTTAAGCCCCGACATTACCTCTTGAAATTGTGCATTGCATAGTCACAGTACCCAAATTTGACTCTTGAGCTCTATAACAATGTAATTTCTGCCTCCGAGACAGCCTTAACTGCACATTGCACAGTGCCAAGCCTCAAGCTTCCAGCCTGACACCTTGAGCTGCACAATTTGTTGAAGTCCAACAATAAATTGTAACACCTACACTAGTGTGGGACCAGGAGGTCCAAGCAGCACCTACACTAGTGTGGGACCACAAGTCTTAGCAGCACCTACACTGGTGTAGGCTAAATTTGGTGCATGTCTATTTTAATTATCCATTAATTAAGATGGACAATAAAATGTAATCTAATCTGAAAATCACTTGTAATAGTTAAGTGAGTGTGATAAACTCAGTTAGCTCACGAATTTCGAGTTGAGGGTAGTTGGTGAGGCATGTGGGGTAATTATAGTTGTAATTGAGTTCGAAGTGCAATGGTGCATTAGTTAATGCATTTGCAATGACAGTTTAACTTTGTCAAGTGAGTTAAATTCATTTGTGCTAGTTGTAACTGTTTGTTCCGCTAAGGATATATCAATTGAATTAAATATTATTTAATTCACAATTAGTAATCTTACATGCAACTAATGATTTACTAATATTATTTGTATGCATGTCAGCTCCAGTGGAGACCCAGTTGAGATCTAAGTGAAAGGGATGTTGACTATCAGTTGTAGGATTATTGGGTTGCACCCATGCAACCAAACACCCATTGGATTTCCCATGATCCTTGTGCAGTCAAGGAAGGCCAAAATTCATAAAGAATAGGGATTGCATTTCACATGAATTGTGCAAACAAGGTAGGTTGTTTAGAGGCTAAGAATTGGCTTAAGTGTTGGTCAGTTTTGTCCAAGACAGTGTGAGACAATTAGCTGAGTACAAGAGGCTCTTGTGAGGAGAGTTTTATTGTAATTGTTTCATGTATCCATGCTAAATATACTATAGAATATAGTGGGGTTTTGAGAAGAAATATTTCCTCGGGAAATTATCTGTGTTGTGGTTTTATTAATTCTTCTTTCCTTCATGTGATTGGTGACTGTGTTTAATTTCCGCAATTTATTTGTAGAAGTTATTCAATATCTAGCTTTAGTACATTGTTATATCAGATTGAATCCATGATATACATATTGTTTGTATAATCTCTACACAATTGCGTAATCCATTATATTTTCCTCCATCCAGAATTGTGCATTGGGAAACATCAAGCCTCAAGTCTGAGCCCTCGAACCCCTCAACTGTGCAATCTCCCATCTTGTTCTCCTTCTAGAATTTCACATTGGGAAACTCCAGGCCTCAAGCCTCAAAATTGAGCTCTCGAGCTCCTGCACTACACAATCATCTAGCTAGGCCTCTCAAAACTATGCATTGGGAAACCTCAAGGCTCAAGCCTCAATCTTGACCTCCTGAATCCATCAAATATGTAGTTTCTTGAGTCTGTCCTTCGAGAACTTTCCTTTAGGAAACCTCAAGCCTCAAGCCTTGATCGTGAGCTCTTAATACTCTCAAATATGCAATTCTTTGACCTTGGCCATCCTAAACTACGCATTGTGCAGTCTCAAGCCTCAATCCTAGACCTTGACCTCTGGAACTATGCAATCCCTAATTTAGTCACCAATTCGAACCCTAACAAGTGATTCATGAAACATGTTAGATTAGGGGTTTTTTTCGGACTGATGTCATCTTGTCATGAATGGTTTTCAGTTGCAGGTACTCTATATCATCATGATGGGATGATGATGGATGAAAAGGAGAGGGAGAACATTGAATTGAGAAGAATGCTAGAAATGGCTGAAGAGGCATATGCGCCTTCAATTGCAGCATGTGCTTGAGGAACAAGTTGTTGAAAGTTCCACTCTAGTGAAACCAAAAGAAACATCCCAAGTAAAGCCAATATGTAGCCATGGTTCAAATAGTGGTTATGTACCATATGAGGAAAATGATGCATGTGAATTTTTCAAGCATCTCCAAGGTTCTCATCATATGTCAGTTGGTAAAAGTGGGTGGCTAGAGTCATCTACAATGTCGTCATCATCATCAGATGTTGAAAATATGAATGACAAGTTCAAGGAGGTAATAAGTATTTCAAGTACTATTCCTTATGTTTATGTTCATAACACCTCTTTTGTAGCATTTGAGAAACATACCAAAGGCATTGGTATGAAGATGCTATCTAAAATAGGTTATGAAGGAGGAGGCCTCGACATCAATGGCCTCAAGGATAATGTTGTTTTTGGATTTCATGGTTTATGATATTGTTGATTATTGTCAGAGAACTTTGTTCTTTGTAGCGTGGACTTGGGTAGTCATGATTGGTGTGGCTTATCAACAAGAGTTCACACCCTCCATAATTTAGATGTTTTGACATTGTTACATGCCTCCATTTTTAGTTGTTTTTTGTTGTTTCCTAACTTCTTCCCTTTTCACAAATTGTCGGACTGCCATCTTGTGACATAAGGAGTTGAGTTCTATTGGGAATTTCACCTTGGTCATGGATTGACAGGAGAGAGCGGTATTCTACCATTCAATATTCTTTTCTAAACCTCAACAATGTTGCAAATGAGGATCTTATTTTGCTAATTTTTTAGAGATTCTTAGTTTGTTTGAAGGTGTGTTGCCACTATCCCTGTCTAGTAGCAACTTCCACTTCTCTACCTGTTTTTCCATTTAAAGAGTAATTTGTAAGAAAGGTTGTTGGGTTAGCCACCTTATCCCCTCCCTTGATTTTTCCTTGCAAATCACCTTTCGAAATTGGGCATTCGTGGTCTGAAAGACAACTATTTGTTTTAGCCCATCCTCTTCTATGTTGTGTGGAAAGTGAAAAATTACATGTTTTAATTGTGTGACATTGATGGCTTATGTCTTGACCATGAAACTGTGGAACATTACTACTATTCTTCTCAATTTTCTAAAGCATCCATTACGCGTGTTCAAATTTTACACTTTGTATTTATTGCTTTCATTTGCACCATTTAGAGTAATTGCTAGTTATTATTTTAGCAAAAATAAACATTGTCCAATAAGGAGAGGAAGTTGCATGGAGTGCATTATGTGGCTTTACATTATATACACATAAGATGGCCCTTTTTTGTTTGTTTTTGTAACTAGGTTGAGCCTAGGTCATGGCCAACCTATTTATTGGATGGAAGAACAGTCTACCCACAATGGGATGCTATCACCAATATTGTGCAAAGCACAATTGAGCATGGACACCCCTTGGGATAGTTGAATTTCTCCAAAATTGGTTTCCATCCTTAACCCCTCCCCATGAGGTTTAAACCTAAGACCTAGTGGGGACTAAACCCCACTCAAACCAACTAGTCTACACCTCATGGGTCACACATAGATGACATTCTTGTAGGCAGAAATGACATTCCTGTGTAATCTTCTCGTGTGACATTTTACACTCAATTCCCTGTGACATCTATCAAGCACACTACGACAAAACTATAAACATATCCCTACCATTATTTGACAAGAAAATTAATATACATAGTAGGGCATGGCCCACTAGGGAAGTTGGTTTGCTAATCCTCCTCTACTACTTCGGATTCTAATAAGTTTTAGGACCCATTATTCTAATAATTTTTAGGATCAATCCCATTTTAATTCTTCTATGATCTTTAACATGTACATGGTCTTAAATTCAATAAACATAGTAAGGCATGGCCCACTATGGGAGTTATGTTGCTAATCCTCCTATACTCCTTTGGATTTTAATAAGTTTTAGGATCAATCCCATTTAGGTGGTCTTAAATTCATCATAGTTAAAATTGTGTCATATGATTTAAATCAAATAAAATTTTATTAATGAAATTTAAACTGTCATTGGTTAACCATCTCCCAATTTCTTTCCAACAACTGAACCATCACATAAAAACTTTTGTTATGGATAAGTTCCACATGCATACTTAGGATAAAGAGAAAGGGAGAAAGAAAAAGTACTATATTGAAGAGTTTAATCCCACTCATAATCATTAACAAAAAGCAAACATAGGGCCCAATATTTCTTGGAGAGCCAAAATTCTTATTGCTCAGTTAAAAACTAATTCTCATAAAATATGTTGTGAAACAGGACTCTATTGTGAAATAGGGAGCTCAAAAAGGCCAAAATAAATGTGGGAAAAAAAATTATGTATTTTTTTCTCTTCCGGAAAAGTGGAAACAGAAAAAACATTTCATTTTAGAATGCAAGGTCTTCAAAGACAACACAAAAATTTATGCATATACTATGAAAACTAGCTCTTGGGATAATTTGTTCCACGAGGGGTTTGCCGAGAAGTTAAGAGCGTTTATTGTGAGGTTTCATAGGAAAAGGGCAAAATAAGGATAGTAAAGAAATTTGTCCCATAAGCTATATTTAACATTAAAATAATAAACTATCTTTAACCTCTTTAACGTTAAAATAATTTCTTTATTTCTTTCTAATTTACAACATTTTTACTCTCCCTCATCATTAATAACCAACCTAATTTTCCCTTTAAATGGAGAAAGAAATAAGTAATAAAGAAATTATTTTAACCTCGAGAGGTTAAAAATAGCATATAGGATAGGTTGCTTCTCCATCTAATTCTTGTATTCAGCCCTTTTGTTGTGAATGAAATTTTAACATCCAGGAGACTAAAAATAGTCAATGGGACTATGAGTTCCATTTTTTTGCCTTTTGTGTTGCAGTCCTCTTCTTGTTCAAATTGATGATGAGTTGGCCCAACCTTCCAACTATCTCATCACTGAAAAGACAATGCCAAGATACTGATGCTAGCATATTCCCATAACTTTCTCTAATGTCTTTGAACATATTCCCAAAATGAAATTTTTTTCTGATTCCATTGCTCTAAACATGAAAAATGTACACACTCATTCTTCCAAAGCTTATTTAGGCCTTTTCCACCGTCCTGTTTCACACCAAAGATGATGTGATTTGGTTCTTAATTGAGCAATAATAACCTTTGCTCTCCACGGAATGGAATCTTATAAAAAACACTCCTAGCTTCTCGACATTATAACAAACACTCTGAGGTTCTTCTTCATCATCGATACACACCCACATAACAAAATGTGGCAATGCAACTTAAGATATTTATGTTCTCCCTCATCATTCACACTCACATTATTAGAGTACTTGAGAAACAAAATGTTATTCTGAAATGAAAACTATTCCCATGTGCAGCAACATTGGCATGGCCCAAAAGGTCCTCAATAAGTGGCTCCAAAAAAATTTATGTGACTAAAAGAATAAAAACTTAATCAATATCTTTACGGTCGAGATGGGTGTTACACGAATTCGAAATCATAACATTTGGGCGTGCGTGCTTGCTTGTAATAAACAGAATTAAGATTGAATGAAGTCACATGGTCTCTGTGTATGATTAAGAGGATAAACATGAGAAGACGGACCAGGGGCAGTGGCAAAGGTGAAGGGTTCAAATTTGAAAACATGGCACCGAATTTGTTTTCAAGTCGGGAATTCTTCTCCTAAATTGCAAGCAATTCAATAAATAAATGACGAAGCTTAAGGTTTGTATGAAAAATTCCTAATCGGCCATGGCTCCAGCCTCGAATGACTTTAACTTGGATTCCTTCATTGAACAACAGAGCAGTGACGATGATGTGAGTGATCTGTTAGGCCTCAATGATAGCCTCGAAGATATCTTGAACGATTCCAAGGAGGAATCATATTTGGAGGGGTTCAATGATGAGAATGCAAAACCTTTTCTCTTCAGAAACCCTAGTTTGAAACGTCAAAGGCAGGAAAAAGATGAAAAAAACATGGACTGGGCTGAGAAAGGGTCGAAGAAACTGGAGAAAGTTGAAGGACATTCAAGTTCGTTTTCAATTACAAATATACTAAAAATTGGATATGATATAGGTAATGCTTATGACCCTGGCGTGTTTAATTCGAACTTAGAGGAAAAATGCAAGCCCTTGCATTCGATGGAAAATAAATATCAGAAAACTGGAGTTTCCACTAATGCATCTAGTTCAAATTTAGAGGAAAGGGGCAGGCCCTTGAATTCAATAGATAATAGATTTCAGAAAACTAAAATTTCCAACAAAGTTTGGTGGGCTGGAGAATTGGATGAATTTAGGCTTAGTTTGAGCATGAAGAAGTTTGCATTCTTGGATTTTTCTGGTAAGCCTTCGGCATTTTCCGCTTCAACACCTGCTTCGTTTTCGCTTTTATCTGGGTCATTGGCTTTTTCTCCATTGCTTGGAGTATAAAGCCAAATCTGAAGCCCGGAGCTGCACTTGTTGCAGCTATAGGTACAGCTCGAGTTGTTCCTAGTCCCCATGCCACAGCGATAAAGAACAGGGAGGTGAAAATTCTATCTCAAAAGTGTCTTGATTTTCTAGGCTTGGCAGAGTCTAGTTCAAAAGTTGGAGCAATTTCAGAAGAAGAGAAAAAGAAGGGGAGTATCGCTGGTTCCGATGTGGGAATTTTTTAAGGACTGTTTCAATTTGGGGATAATTCAAACATTATTCCATATAATCTTATTTTTACTAAACCCAAAGAGGAAATGGAAAAAGAGACACATACTTCTATGGAAAAGCAGCAAGATCCCCTACCAAGATCAGAACCCGAAGAATTTATTGCTCAAACAGAGACAGTGACAAGAGAAAACGATGATGAAAGAATTATAAGTGACAGGAATGAAGAAATAGAGGGATAAGGTGATATCAGTATAGGAGTGCAAGACAACAATGTGTTGCAGATTGTGCAAAACATTGGCAAAAGTAGTCCAACATCTGACCGTGAATCCAGTAAATTTTTTTGGATAGTGATCATAATCTATCGCAATTAGGTAGTGAAGAAGAAACAAGAAATGCTCCTATTCAATTTCCATAGCCAACATAGACGGTTACTCAAGAAATTAGGTCAATGTAATTAAAGAAATTCCTAAAAATAAAAATGAAAGGATTGTTGATGACATTGTCGATGAAAAAGGGGGAAAATGGAACATGTCCGCCTTGGAAAGAAAATTGGAAAAAAGGTCCGAGCCTCTCTTAAGCCGTTGGACTTGGCAAAAGAACTTGAAAAGAGAGATGCATATTCTGGATTGCACTGGGAAGAGGGATTTGCAGCACAACAGATGAGACTTGAGGGTATCCGACGAGGACCTCCAGCAATAGGTCATTTACAAATTGATTCCATGAGTTATCTTTCACAGGCACTTGCATCACAAATGTTCAGGAGGTATCATGGTTCTCCACAAGCTCTAGATGTGCATATGAATTATATTTCTGTGGGTATGTCCAAAGGATCTGTCCTTGTTAAGCCCAATGAATATTCTTCTGAGAGTGTTGATGGCATGGATGCCAAGGTTCTGAACTTTATCCTATGAAACCTAACTATTTTCATGTATTCCAAAATTTCCTTATCTTTCAATCCCCTTCGTGATTTTTTCTTCTGACAATGTTTAGTTTTTTTTACTGTTGAATGAAATTTTAGCTCTTTGGAGAAATACTTCCTATTCTGAAAATTGATTCTCAAGTTTTGCAATAGACCCTTTTTTTTACTAGAGTATCTTCTGTAGTGTTCATTTCTCTGTATACAACTGTAAGAATCATGGAGAAAAGAGAATACATCCTTTTTAATTGATTGAAAATGGGCGGAAATATTGATCTATCCATCCTGTATAATATATCTATTATATCAATCCTTAACAAGTATAATATATCTATTCTATCCATCCTATATGAGTATTCACTTTACAATTTTTTGACAAAAAAATATGAAGAATAGGTCATATGCAATCATTTATCATATAGAATTGAAAACTATCTTATGTTGTGGATAAGGAAGTGATATTTGTTGATACTAAGGAACCATCTTTGCATTCATTTTTTTCCCAATATCATAAAGCACACCTCTTAGGTCCCTTTCTGCTCTTGTTTTGGAGTATTTCGCAAGTCATTTTTTAATCCTTATGGCCACCCACATGGAAATTATCATTTCTATAGTGGTTTCCACCATCAAGACTTATCATTTTGACTATTGAGCCTCATTGGAAAACATTACTTTGTACCCTAATTTGGAAATATATTTATCCACTGAAGGATTTTTAGATCATACTATTTCATCTTCTTCCTTTCTAATTCTTACATTACTTCTAATCAAGGCTTCAACTGAACTGCGTTGTTCCCTTAAATTCCTAGCATATTGGTTTTGATCCATCACTGTTGCTAGATATCTATAGTCACAGGACTGACAATTTGGACACCTTAAATAATTCCTTTCATGTAAAAGAGTTAATATTTTGTTTGATAGAGTATATGTGTTCTCACATCCAACCCATGGATCAGACTCCAGTCTCATCTATTCCCCATTACCAATCTTCCATGCTAGCCAGTTGTCTACAACTGGAAAGATTTGCACTAGTCCCTTCGAGATCAAAATTATCAAGACCTGGAATCGACAAAGACTCTATGGGGTAAAAGAGAAATGTTTTTGAAATTTATTGGGAATAAATCGTGAAAAACTTGGCAAGTACAAAAATTAAAGATATACACATTTTAAATAAAAAGTATGTATTTTTCATTGATATTCAATAAAGCCATGTCCATACAATGCACACTATCAATAAATGTCCAAAATTTCATGGATTAACAGGTATCTCATATAATATGGGTCCAAACTAAGAACTAAAAGCATCGACTTATAAAGTTTAAGTGAAGAGTTAGCGCTAAATACTATATAGTAAAGAATGTAAGATGCAGGTTTCTCCCATGTCCTCAACTCTTTGGCCCTCAAGGTTCGCAAAGTCCTTAAGGTGAAAAACAAGGCTTCTTTTGATCGAAGCCAGTCTGATGTAGGATATATCTATTCCAAGTTTAAATCAATATCCCAATGATCCAAACTCGTCATTATCATGAAACATTAAAAAGTGAACTAAAATTTAAATCAATTCTTCCAATTCAAGTGTTTAATCTTTAGATAAACTGAGCTGAGTCTTGTGTTTCTTGATGTCTCACCTTGGATTTTCCTATTGCAAAGTCGAAGAGTGTAGTGGATTAATACAATGTTATTTAAGTGCTTTGCGTTAATAACTTAATTGGTTGTGCTTATTGGAATGCATTTTCTCAAACATGCTCCAATTGTGGCTCAATATTTGAATGGAAAATCTTTTAAGATCTAGCACATCATTGCCAAAATTTTGCAACCAATGATCAAGAAAGGTGGCAAGGTTAAAATATACTCAGAAGAATGTAAGAGGGGCATGTAATTGGCATATACTTGGCCACCTTGTCATTATATCTTCTTTTGATGGCCTCCTAGTTGAGATCCACTGCCGTATAAATGTAACCCTTAGCGGGTTGTTCAACATCAACCATCATGAAATATTGAAGTCGTTGTCAAACATTCAAATTTTGGTATAAATAAAAATTGAAAAATGAAATGAAATTTGACTTTGAAGGTGAACATTGAAAAATTTTAGGACGTAAGTACCTGAGCACCTTGGCAAGTGACCCTGTCACGGCAACAATATCTTCAGCATCTTCCTAGAAACCATCACTAAACACAAGAGCAACAATTAAAATGCATTCATGTGTTTTTCCATGTCTCTTGATGCCATCCACTCAGATCCCAAACATATCCTATTGAGATTTACCCTTTGGTCAACCATGAATTGCAAAGAGATGAATTTTGTTGTAATTTTGGTCACTGTAGGACAAACAAGTTCTTGCCTTCAATGAATATTGTTGTGTTGTTTAGGTCATTTGTGTGATTGTAAATTTGTTTGGTTATGGATTTTTCCTTATATATAACTTTTTTGTATCCAGGGAATTCTTGCAATGCCTCAAGCATTAAATCTATGCAATGTGTAGCACAAGAGTTGAAAAATATAGAGGGATTCCTAATCTCAAAAAGTCTAGAAGTAGCCATATAATTAGTTGCATTGTTGTTAAAAAAATTGTACAACATTTTCTTTTCCCACTTCCTAAACAACTTTCATCATTTCACAAATTAGTTGGGAACTATTAACTTTGTTTGAGGCATCTACTAATTTGAGAAACATTATTTCCTTTGGACTAGATATGGGGAAATTTATCAAGGTTCTATTCATTTGATCTATCCATCCATCAATCATGATGGTGCACTTTATTTCTGCCCATGATGAACAAAACTTATCTAGTATATATTATCAACATATTCTAACAACAAATCTATTCTAAGGCTCCCACATGTAGGGCTTTCAACCTAGATTTTCAATGGTGAATGCATCAATCATACGTTGAGAGTGAGGGCTTTTGGGACAATTCTAATGTCCTCGGGAAATTAGTTCCATAAGATGAAGTGGCCTATTGATAAAGGGGAAAACCTAAAATACCCAATGTTTGGGAAATGGAGGGCAAGCTTTCGGGCAGCTTGGCAAAGAAACCCAAATTTGGGGTTTTGAGTGAACCTCAATCAATTAAGGAGAAAATCCCTTCAAAGAAATCTATAAACACAAGAGTAATATATTTTTAATTTTGGGCAACTAGCTCCAAACTCCATGTTTCACTGCTCATATGATGATGGTCATATTTTTGTTGGATTCCTCTTTCGAAGAGGTGCAAGATTGATCTAAAGATCATCTTGTTTAGAAGAGAAGAACATTTATTTTGAATTTATTTTCCACATGTGCAAGGTGTTTGATATTTGTAATGTAGGCTCACATGCCTAATAGATGTGTCACACGCCCTCACTGATGGATATAAATTGGAGAGACTTGGAGGTCATTTTCTTATCATCTTGTCACACATTCTCTCATTGTGATATGATTGGTTCGATATACTTTGGAGGCCTTCTTCCCCTCACACGTGTGGAGCGAAGCTACTATTTTCTGCGAATCTGTTTAGAGCTTGTTGTTGTAGCATTTAGCAGCATTGACTATGGTCAACCCTTTGTAGTTTGACCTCAATATTCTACCAAAATTTCAATTTTAGGAGGCCATACTGCTAAGCACTAAAATCAAGGAAATGCGAGCTATTTGATCAAAGCCCTAGCGTTGACTTTTCTGTTGTTTCCTACATTGACTTTTGGTTGACCAGCGTTGACTTGTGATGAGCTATCTTTGAGGGCTATGGGTGTGACACATGAAGGATTGGCTGACCGAGAAATAATTTTCTAGTTGAAGCATCTTATTGACTGTCGTAACACAACAATATCTCATATATTTTCTGGACAAAAGGAATTGTAAATCTGATCTATATTTGGCTTGTCTTCTATTGATCTATTATTGTGTTCTATGTTGTGTAACCAGTTCCAAAAATAGAAGAAAAGAGATATCAACGCCTTAGAAATAAGCCACTTCGAGGGGGAAACCTCCAATACATTACATAAATGAACAATTCTTGGATGATACAATTTACAAAACCTCCTTTCTATATATAGGAGTCCATGGGGCCATAATGTAATCCTAGTGGGCCACAATGTAATCCTAGCCGACCTAACAATAATAATTTAAGGGCACAATAATAATAAAATGGGAGTTACAAGGGTACAATAATAACAATAAGGGGGTTACACTAACAACAATAAGGGACTATACTAGTAATATAGGGACCTAACATGCCCCTCTCCTTCAAAAAAGTGTTATCCTCAACACTTGAGTAGCTTTGGGTGCTTCTGTATAAAATTCTCATCCTCCCATGTAGAATCTTCAGTGGGTAAGTTCTTCCACTTGATGAGATACTCTGAAATTGATCGATTCCGTAGTTGTCGAGTTCTTGTTTCCGTGACTGCTTCAGGTTCCAATATGATTTTCCTTCCTCATCAAGTTCTGGAAATATTGTTTGAACTGGAATATTTTCACCTATAACCTTCTTTAAGCATGAAACATGGAAAATTGGATGTACTCATGAAGAAGCAGGAAGCTCCAATTTGTATGCCATAGTACCAATATTTTGCAACACCTTGTAAGGACCATAGTACTTTGGCGATAATTTATTATCCTTCTTAGCTTGCTTGAGGGACATTTGTTTGTATGGTTGTAGCCTTAAAAATACCCAATCTCCTACATCAAAACTTCTCTCCTTGCGATGTTGATTTTCCTGTTGTTTCATTCGATTTTGTGCCAAATTCAGGTTATCCTTTAAGAGTTGGAGAACTTCTTGCTGATGCTCGATGTGATCTTCCACTGCTTGAACCTTTGAATTTTTCCTTAAATATGATGTGATGGATGGTGGATGATATCCATAAAGTGCCATAAATGGGGTCATTTTTGCTGTAGTATGGAAGGAAGTGTTATACCACCATTCGGCGAGAGGTAACCACTTGACCCATTGTGTTTGTTTATCAGATACAAAACAACAAAGATATCCTTCCAAACATTTATTTACTATCTCAGTTTGACCATCAGATTGAGGATGATAAGATGAGCTATGAGCTAATTGAGTACCCAAACAAGAAAATAACTCCATCCAAAAATTTTCAGTAAAAATGGGATCTCTGTCGCTCACAATAACCCTTGGGCTTCCATGTAGCTTTTGAATTCTGTCCATAAATGTAGTAGCAACCGTACTTGCTTTAAATGGATGAGATAATGCACAAAAGTGTGCATACTTGGTAATTCTATCAACTACCACCATGATGACACTCTTTCCTTCGGACTTAGGTAAACCTGTGATAAAATCCATTGAAATATCCTCCCAACGTTGACTTGTAATGGATAAAGGTTGTAGAAGTCCTGGGGTCTTAATTGTTTCCACTTTATTCTGCTGGCAAACCAAACATTCCGCCACAAACTTTTGAATATCAGATTTAAGGCCATCCCAAAAAAATTCTTTCTTCACCTGTGGTAAGTTTTTAAAAATCCTGAGTGTCCTCCTAAAGGAGAAGTGTGCAATTCCAGAAGAATCTTTTGTTTTAGTTGGGAATTCTTACAAAGATATAAGCGATCTTTGTACCATAAGAAATCATTTTTCCAACTAAATGTATCAGATGTACTAGGATCTTGCTGCAACTTTTGAATGAGTGTCCATACATCTTTGTCCTTCTTCATTCATCTCTTGCTTCGGTTATCCAATCTGGTTGGATAATAGAAATGGCACAAAGCAATGCTTCCACCTCTTCATTCTTTCTTGAGAGTGCATCTGCAACAACATTAACCTTTCCTTTTTTGTAGATTATTTCAAAGTCATAACCCAACATCTTTGTGACCCATTTTTGCTGCTCTTCTGAAGATAGTCTTTGTTCCAAAAAGTGTTTAAGACTATCATGATCAGTTTTTACCTTGAAGTGTCTTCCCATTAGGTAAGTTCGCCATTTCTTTAGTGCATGCGGTATTGCTAACATTTCCTTCTCATAAATAGGTTTTTGTAAATACTTTCCTTTGATTGGACGACTTTCAAAAGCAATGGGTCTTCCTTCCTGCATTAAAACAACACCAATTCCATTTCCTGAGGCATCACATTCCATGATAAAGGTTTTTGTGAAGTCTGGCGTAGCTAAGACCGGTGCTAGACACATTGCCTCTTTAAGATGTTCAAAGGCCTTAGTTGCTTCAGGAGTCCATGAAAATGCATCTTTCTTCAATAATGTTGTTAGAGGTGCTGCTATTCTCCCATAATTCTTAACAAACTTGCGATAATACTCTGTTAACCCGAGAAATCCTCGCAACTTCTTTATGGTTGTGGGGACTTTCCATTCCTTAATGGCTTTAATTTTGTTAGGGTCTACTTTAACACCCTCGTGAGATACGATATGACCCAGATATTCCACCTCTTGTACTCCAAAGAAACATTTGGATGTTTTTGCATATAATTGTTTCTCCTGCAATAGTTTGAGCACCCTGTCAACATGTTCAGCATGATCCTTCCAAGACCTGCTGTAGATTAGTATATCATCCAAAAATACTAGCACAAATTTTCTAAGGAAGGGTTTGAAAATGGAATTCATCAACCCTTGAAATGTAGAAGGTGCATTGGTAAGGCCAAAAGGCATGACCAAAAATTCATAATGACCCTCATGAGTTCGAAATGTTGTTTTGGAATATCTTCAGTCTTCATTCTAATTTGATGATATCCTGAACGAAGATCCAACTTGGTAAAATAAATTGCTCCATGTAATTCATCCAATAATTCATCAATCACAGGAATGGGAAATTTGTCTTTAATGGTGAGCTTATTGAGCTCCCTATAATCAGGACACATTCGCCATGATCCATCCTTCTTGTGTACCAATACTACAGGAGCAGAGAAAGAACTTTGACTGGGTTGAATTATACCCGCCTCTAACATTTCTGCAATCATACGTTCAATTGCGCTCTTTTGGAAGTAAGGATATCTATAAGGCCTGATGTTTGGAGGAACACTTCCTGGAATCAAATGAATAGCATGATCATGATCCCGAATAGGTGGGAGTCCTTTGGGAGTTTCAAACACCTTGGAATGATTGTCCAAGACTTGTTGGAGATCTGCAGAAATAGATGATTTTGATGTTGGAACTTCTAGTGAACATAATTGTGCAATTATGCCTCGTTGTTCTTTCTTTAGAAGCTTTTTTCATGAAATTAGAGCTTATTATCTTTCCCGGCTTCCCTGCAATACCCCGTAATTCGACTTCCTTTCCTTCTGAAAAAAATTTCAAGAAAATTTCTTGAAAATTAAAAGCTACCGTCCCCAAAGATTGTAACCATTGTACTCCTAGTACAACATCAGCACCTCCCATATGAATGGAAAGCATTGGACTAGTCAATACATATTCCCCCATGGTTAGCTTGATATTATGGCATTTCCCAGAGCAATTTATAGTTCCTCCATTTGCAACCATCACTTGACATTCTGGTGCTGGGTATAGGAAACAATTTAATTCCTTGGCTACCTTACAATGAATAAAATTATAGGTGCTACCTGAATCAATCAACACTATTACCTTTTTCTTCTTGATATGTCCTTCTATCTTGAGAGTTTGAGGAGTGGTAATTCCTGCCAGTGCATTACACGATATGGTCGGATTCATTTCTTCCTCTTCTAGGGGTGGTTCCTGTTGTATATCCTCTTCTTGTTCATTTTCTTCTTCTTCTTCACAATCTATGTAAAATAATTTCTTCTCAGCACACTTATGACCTTTAGTGTATTTGCTATCACAACTGTAGCAAAGCCCTTTTTCTCTTTTTTCTTCCAATTGTTGTGGTGTCAACCTTGTAGGTTGTGGAAATCTAGGCGTATAAACACTTCCTTCTTTATAGAAGTGAGTGGTAGGCTTCCTTGTCGCCATAATTTTACATTCAATTTTTCTTGCCAACCTGAATGCCTTCTCCAATGAATCAGGTTCCAAAAAGCGAACTTCATGTTGGATGTTATCCTTTAAAGTGCCTATGAAGAGATCAATCCTATGTTCCTCTGGAATATCAGTTACCCTTATATTCAATTTTTTGGAAGTCCTCAATGTGCTCCCCCACTAAACCCTTTTGTTTGAGATTTATCAATTGGCTAAAGAAGGTGTTTCTCTTTGTATCCTCATAATGTGCTATCATTTCCTCTGTAAAAATTGACCAAGTGACAATTTTTTTACGGGAGTAAAGCCATCGATACCATACAAATGTATTTTTTTCTAAATGTAAAGTTGCAATGCATACCTTTTGTGTGTTTTGCACATTATGGAGATCAAAATATTGCTCCATCTGTAGTATCCATGTTACAGGATCCTTCCCATCAAACTTCCTCATATCCATTTTTGGAATATGGTGGTTCTTCCTACCAACATTAGAGTTTATGAAATCGCGATTAACATTTATTTTGTTCTCATCATGAGGTTCTTCTACTATCTTTTCACCATTAGGAAACATTTCTTGTATCAACTTGGTCAAACCTTCGATGTCTGCTTTTAGATCATTCTTCATGTTTTTCATGTTGTTTTCCATGTTATCTTTCATGTCATCCATCTTAGCTTCCATGCCAGCTTCCATGCCATCCATATTAGCTTCCACGCCTTTCTTCAAACCATCCATCTTCTCTTCCATGCCTTTCTTCAAAACTTCCATTTCATTTTTTGTTGCTCTTTGCGAGAGTGAAATTTGTTGCACTTGCTCTTGTACTTTTGATAGATCATGTTGCAATTCTTCATCTTCATGAGTCATAGTAGACCCTTCTGAAGGCTTAATGGGTGTTGAATTATTTTTATGGGGCATATTTTAGAACCAAATACTGATATCTATTCTAAAATATGCCCTTGGAATCAATTCAAATTGATTCTTCAAACAAGACTTATGCAATTCGGAAAACAATACACACCTTTTTCTTGCTTTTGAGGAGCTCGATATTGAAATTGGATTATCTCTGTGATTGCAGCACTTAAATATTTGAATTTCGATACTAATGTATCCCTATGAATTCTATTTTGAATGCCACAGGTCTGACCTGATTTGGATTCTCCAAGACAAAGTTGTGTCCAATCTCCCACAATGACCTAATTATGGATTGGTTCAGTAGAGCAAACTTGTACGACTTGCCACGTGTCATTGTTTCGTCCTTTATCTCTGAAATTGATAGCCAAGAGACTACATTCTGTTTACTTGTGACCACTTTTTACGGAACTCCAATCCGATGCCCAGAGAGAGATTTATTGAACTTTTCCGACGATCACCTCTTTGAGATGAAATTCAGGAGCTTGAAAAAACACTACCTTCCACAGATCATATCTCCACAAATATTGTGAGACAAGCTATGAAATTTTTTTATGAATTTCCCCAATATTTCAGCTTCGTACCATACGAATTTCAGATTATGAACCTTCGTAGAAAAACAGTTATAGCGCAAATGCCACAATGACCTATTTAGGAGCCTGAAAAAATACCTAACTTCCACAGATCATATCTCTGAAAATGTTGTGAACCAAGCTCTGAAATTTTTAGAAAATCTTCCTCAGGATTTTGGCTTCGCACCCTAAAAATTTTAGCTTCTGAAACTTCGTAGAAAAAACGTTATAGCGAAAATGCCACGATGACCTTTTTGGAGCAACGAAACCCTAGAATCCAAAGCTCCGATACCAAATGTTGTGTAACCAGCTCCAAAAATAGAAGAAAAGAGATATAAACGCCTTAGAAATAAGCCACTTCGAGGGGGAAACCTCCAATACATTACATAAATAAACAATTCTTGGATGATCCAATTTACAAAACCTCCTTTCTATATATAGGAGTCCATGGGACCATAATGTAATCCTAGTGGGCCACAATGTAATCCTAGCCAACCTAACAATAATAATTTAAGGGCACAATAATAATAAAATGGGGGTTACAAGGGTACAATAATAACAATAAGGGGGTTACACTAACAACAATAAGGGACTATACTAGTAATATAGGAACCTACGTTGACTTTGGGTTGACCAGCGTTGACTTGTGATGAGCTGTCTTTGAGGGCTATGGGTGTGACACATGAAGGATTGGCAGACCAAAAAATACTTTTCTAGTTGAAGCATCTTATTGACTGTCGTAACACAACAATATCTCATATATTTTCTGGACAAAAGGAATTGTAAATCTGATCTATATTTAGCTTGTCTTCTATTGATCTATTATTGTGTTCTATCAAAATTTTGCTTTCATGTTTATGTGATTTCTATATTGTATCGGGCCTAAGAAATATTGAATTAAAATTGCATCAAGCATAGAACACCATGGTTATCTAAATTTAACATGGTATCAAAGCTAAGGTGAAGACAAAGTCCAAGAGTCCAAGCTAGTGTTAGAATAAATCACTGAAGGAAGGAATCCTATCAAGGACAAATGGCCTCCTCAACCTACAAGGGTTTCAATGTTGATGATAAATTGATTAATAAGTCTAATTATCATGCATGGAAGATGTCCTTGGATTTGGTTCTAGATGATCAAGATGTCATGGACTATGTACAGGGGAAGATTCAAGAGCCTCTATCAAATGTAGCTGCTACCATGAAGACAAAGTATAGAAAAGGGGAAATCAAAGAAAAGATTATTATCTAGGATTCTATTCATAAGCACTTGGTTGCTTACTTTTCTGAGCTGAAGACATCTAAGGAGATGTATGATAAGCTAGTGAGCATGTTTAGGGCTAGAAATGTTAATCAAATCATTTTCTTCAAGAATCAATTGAAGAATATCAAGAAGGGCAAGGATGAATCTATTCAATCCTATTTTATGAGGCTCACTAAAATCAGGAATAACCCCTTAGCTATTTCGGAAGCAATATCTGATTGAGATATGGTTCTTATTGCACTTGGAGGCCTCCCCCATGACTGGCATGTATTTAATACCACTATTCTTAATAATAATGTGATTCTTGATTTTGATGAAATATTGACGAGATGCACTCAAGAGGAAACAAGAATGATGGAGTATACCTCTAATGGAAATGGAAGTGACCCTACTGCCTTCTCCGCTCATGCAAAAAAGAAGAACCATGGTGGCCTGAGAAATAAAAACCATGGTAGAGAGGGCCCCAAAGGAAGGAAGGGAAGATGTTACACTTGTAACAAGACTGGTCACTATGCAAGAGAGTGCCCTAATAGAAGGGACTCTCCCAGGGATGATGAAAACTGCAACTCGAGAGGGAATGGAAATCCCCACCAAGCATTGTATATATTCGGCCAAGGCTTGCAACATGGCCAACATTTCCTTGTCATAAATGAAGCCAGTCATGGAGTAGCAAATTTCTACTTTCAAAGGCTATGGGGCGACCTTCCTGCATCAACACAACCTCCCTCACATGAAGCATCACACTCCAATACAAACGGTCGATTGAAATTAGGCAAAGCCAAAACATAACAGCTGCTCATGAACTTCTTGTGATGCTCAAATGCCTCTTGTGCTACCTGCTTCCACTCAAAATCCCCCTTCTTCCACAAGTCCATGAGGGGTGCTGCAAGTTGTGAGAATCCTCTAAAAAATCTCCTATAGTATGTAAAAATGCCCAAGAACCCCCTCATCTCAGTCACATTCCTGGGTTTTGGCCAATCCAAAATGGCCTTGATCTTCTCCTGGTGTACCTTTACTCTGTCCTTTGGGCCAATCACATCCCCAAGGTACAACATATATGTCAATCCAAACTCACATTTGGACATCTTTTCTTATAGTTGTTGCTCCTATAGTATGTGAAGTACTACCTCCAAATGTTGAAGGTGTTCCTCCCACATCAGGCTATAGATGAGTATGTCTTAAAAGAAGACAAGGACAAAGTGCCGCAACTACCCAGGAAATACGTGGTTCATACAAGACTGAATGTAGCCTGAGTGTTGGTTAACCGAAAGGGCATCACTAAGAGCTCAAAATGTTTGTATTGGAAATGAAAGGCAGTCTTTGGGATGCCCTTCTCCCTCACTAGAATCTCGTGGTACCCTGAGCGCAAATCTATCTTAGAGAAGTATTTCGCTCCTCTAAGCTCGTCCATCAACTCATCAATGCGTGGAATAGGGTACATGTTCTTCAAAGTATTCTTATTAAGGGCCTTGTAGTCAATACAAATGTGAAGTGTTCGATCCTTCTTCTTCACCTACACCATACCTACACCATAGAATAAGCGAAGGGACTCGAATTGGGCTTGATGTGACCCAATATTAGCAGCATCTGAATGGCCCTCTCAATCTCATCTTGATAGTCATTGGGATGACTATACGGGGATGTGATAACTCCATCCACTCCCTCCTCCAACTCAATAGTGTGTTCGAACCCTCGGCTTGGTGGTCTGCCTAGAGGAATATCCCCAAAAACCCCTTGATGCCTCTCCAATAGCGTCTGTATGTCTGGGTGCATTGGCCATGGCTGGGCCTCTATCCCTAAAATCCTCGGCTCAACCACCCATTCTATGTCCCCATGGCATAGATATACCTCCATCCAATGTGTTGAAACTGTCTGGGGTGGTAAAGAGTGCCTCCCCCTCAACAGTACTAGCTTACCATCTGGCCCCACAAACTCCATATATAACTTCTGCTAGTCAATGGTGACCCTCCCCAATGAGTATAACCACTGGACACCAACATCACATTGGTCTCTAGGACATCAACTACAAAAACGTGATCAATAACTATTGACCAAGTAATTCCCCATCATCATAGTCAACCTAGGAGTGTACTTCATGCACTACATGTTCTGGTCTCCTGACACCAACAAGAACCCCTCAAATGTCTCTGTGTGGATGCCCCTACACTCCACCATCTTGGAATCAATAATTTTTTGGGTGGCCCCACTATCTACCCGAACTGAAACTCATTGCCCTTATACCATCCCCCTAATCCTGAGTGTCAAATACTTCGGAACTCCATGAAGTGAAGCAATAACTCCCCCTAATGGGGAAAATGGTCCCCCTCTAAGTGGTGGTGGCGGTGATGGTGCTCCCCCTGATGATGGTCCTCCCTCATCTCCTGGATCTACTAGAACCTCAAACTCCTCAACTGACTCACTATTCAGATACACCTCAATGTGGTGGGCCTTTCCCTTGGTTCACTTGTGCCCAAGGTTCTTGGCATGTAAAACACAACTTCCTCCTCCTAAGGTCCCTCTGGGTCTCCTTGTCCATTTGACCATGTCCTCCATCCCTCTAGGGTGGTATAGTGTCTCAGTTTCCTATGGTGTAGTGGGTCTAGTGAGGACAAAGGCTCAGGTCTTGGGCACAACGTCAATCATATATCGGGTCCTAGAGATAGAATCCATCAAATATGTGGGCTTTTTAGCCCTCACCCAACCATCCAATGGGTCTAGTGGCCATTCCAAAAATAACATGATCAACCGAGCCTCTGAAATGATAATCACCATCACTGTCAGTCCCTAAAACTCTATAATGGATGCCTTTGCACTACTAGTTTGCCTTAGATGTGCTAACTCCCTGAAATGTAACTCTGGGTCTTTCCTCTCAAACCTCTCCAACAACCTTTGGGTGAACTCTATGTAAGAAGTGATGTGAATATGTACCAACATGATTAGCCCATGGTACCACCACTCTTGGGAATCCCCTTCCAAATGAAGGGTAGCAAATCAAATAGCATATGTCTCCCACATGGAGTTCAAGTGGAAGTATGTATCTAGATTTTGAACCCAAGCCTTGGCATCCAATTGTAACATCGAATTTTTCTAGTGCAAGAACTCTAGTGAAGCTGATAGGAATTATAGTTAATGTATTTTGCCTAATTTTTTGTAATCAATTTTTAAAATAGTACTCTTTTGGGTATAGAAGAGGGTCTTTGGAAATATGTTAGAACTTATAATTCCATTTTGCAATTTGTCCTCCCTTTTTTTTTGAAGGGATAATCAGTGCTTCGGATGTCATAAATATGTTGAGCCCTCTTTCTATTTGCAGTATGGGTAAAGCCACAACTTTTTTACTTTAATATAAAACATAATTGTGATGATGAAATAATGTGTAGTAATGTTGTAGACCTCAATTTAGGACCAACAGTAGAACACTGATAGAGCTCATAGAGGTATCTGGAACCTAAATCCTTCAAATACCTTGATCCTGAACTCATATTGTTGTATAAAACTAACAACACTTATGTTCCCCAAGCAGATCTGGGAATTAGGTTGATGCAAGAACTCATAACTCCAAATTTTTTGGACACATTGAATTAACCAAGACATTGACAAATTCACATGACACAAAGGTATGACACAAAGCTTGTCACAAGTTGCACCCACATGTAAGGATCCTATAATGGATTCGTGAAACAAGGAGGCCTAGGAGAAATACAGAAAGGCTGTGAAGAATTTTTCTTTCATATTTCTCAGTGCTCGAACTCATATCTCAAAGCTCGCAGTTGTTGGCTAATTATTTCAATTCCACGTTTGACGAACACACTTTGTTTTCGAATTTGAATCATTACTACAATTCCATGTGACATAGTTGTCTCTTGGCCTGAGTACATAGAAAAACATGGGGGAACTCATTGCACTATTTAAGAGATTTCCCTAATAGAAGGGACTCTCCCAGGGATGATGAGAACAACAACTCGAGAAGGAATGGCAGTCCCCACCAAGTATTGTCTATATTTGGCCAAGTCTTGCAACACAGCCAACATCTCCTTGTCATAAATGAAGTCGGTCATGGGGTAGAAATTTTCTACTCTCAAAGGCTATGGGGCAACCTCTCTGTGTCAACACAGCCTCTCTCACATGAAGCATCACACTCCAATACAAACGGTAGAGTGAAATCAGGAAAAGCCAAAACATAACAGCTGCTCATGAACTTCTTGTGATGCTCAAATGCCTCCTGTGCTACCTGTGTCCACTCAAAATCCCCCTTCTTCCACAAGTCTGTGAGGGGTGCTTAAGTTGTGAGAATCCTCTAATGAATCTCCTGTAGTACATAAAAAATCCCAAGAACCCCCTCAGCTCAGTCACATTCCTGGGTTTTGGCCAATCCAAAATGGCCTTGATCTTCTCCTCTTGTACCTTTAATCTATCCTTTGGGCCAATTACATGCCCAAGGTACAACATATATGTCAATCCAAACTGACATTTGGACATATTCGCTTATAGTTGTTTCTCCTATAGTATGTGAAGCACTACCTCCAAATGTTGAAGGTGTTCCTCCCACATTAGGCTATAGATGAGTATGTCTTCAAAGAAGAAAAGGACAAAGCGCCGCAGCTACCCAGGAAATACATGGTTCATACAAGACTGAATGTATCCTGAGCGTTGTTTAGTCCAAATGGCATAACCAAGAGCTCAAAATATTTGTATTGTAAATGAAAGGCAGTCTTAGGGATGCCCTTCTCCCTCACCTGAATCTCATGGTACCCTGAGCGTAGATCTATCTTAGAGAATTATTTCGCTCCTCTAAGCTCGTCCATCAACTCATCAATGCATGGAATAGGGTACATGTTCTTCAATGTCTTCTTATTGAGGGCCTTGTAGTCAACGCACATGTGGAGTGTCCCATCCTTATTCTTCACCTACACCATAGAGTAAGCGAAGGGACTCGAATTGGGCTTGATGTGACCCAATATTAGTAGCTCATGAGTGGCCCTATCAATCTCATCTCGATAGGATTTGGGATGACTATACGGGGTCATGATAACTCCATGCACTCCCTCCTCCAACTCGATAGTGTGTTCGAACCCTCAGCTTTGTGGCCTTCCTGGAGGGATATCCCCAAAAACCCCCTGATGCCTCTCCAATAAGGCCTGTATGTCTAGGTGCATTGGCCATGGCTGGGCCTCTATCTCTAAAATCCTCGGCTCAACCACACATTCTATTCCCCATGGCATTGATATACCTCCATCTAGTGTGTTGAAACTATCTGGGGTGGTAAAGAGTGCCTCCCCCTCGACAATACTAGCTTCCCATTTGGCCCCACAAACTCCATATCTAACTTCTGCTAGTCAGTGGTGACCCTCCCCAATGAGTATAACCCCTAGACACCCAACATCACATTGGTCTCTAGGACATCAACTACAAACAATAGATCAATAACCATTGACCAAGTAGTTCCCCATCATCACAGTCAACTCGGGAGCGTACTTCGTGCACTACATGGTCTGGTCCCCTGACACCAACAAGAACCCCTCGAATTTCTTTGTGTGGATGCCCATAGACTCCACCATCTTGGAATCAATAAATTTTTGGGTGGCCCCACTATCTACCTGAACTTAAACTCATTGCCCTTATACCATCCCCCTAATCCTGAGTGTCAAATACTTCGGAAATCCATGAAGTGAAGCAATAACTCCCTCTAATGGGGCAAATGGTCCCCCTCTAAGTGGTGGTGGTGGTGGTGGTGCTCCTCCTGATGATGGTCCTCCCTCATCTCCTGAATCTACTCAAACCTCAAAATCCTCAACTGGCTCACTATCCAAATACACCTCAATGTGGTGGGACTTTCCCTTGGTTCACTTGTGCCCAGGGTTCTTCGCATGTAAAACACAACTTCCTCCTCCTAAGGTCCCTCTGGGTCTCCTCTTCCATCTGACCATGTCCTCCATCCCTCTAGGGTGGTATAGTGTCTCGGTTCCCTATGGTGCAGTGGGTCTAGTGGGGACAAAGGCTCGGGTCTTGGGCACAACGTCAGTCATACATGGGGTCCTGGAGATAGAATCCATCAAAGATGTGGGCTTGTCAGCCCTCACCCAACCATGCAATGGGTCTGGTGGCCATTCCAAAAATAGCATGATCAACTGAGCCTCTGAAATTTTAATCACCATCACTGTCAGTCCCTAAAACTCCTTAATGTATGCCTTTGCACTGCTAGTTTGCCTTATATGTGCTAACTCCTTGAAATCTAACTCTAGGTCATTCCTCTCAAACCTCTCCAACAACCTTTGGGTGAACTCTATGTAATAAGTGATGTGAATATGTCCCAACATGATTAGCCCATGGTACCACCACTCCTGGGAATCCCCTTCCAAATGAAGGGTAGCAAATCAAATAGCATTAGTCTCCCGCATGGAGTTCAAGTGGAAGTATGTATCTAGCTTCTAAACCCAAGCCTTGGCATCCAATTGTAACATTGAATTGTTCCAGTGCAAGAACTCTAGTGAAGCTAACAGGAATTATCGTTAATGTGTTTTTCCTAATTTTGTGTAATCAATTTTTAAAATAGTACTCTTTTGGGTATAGAAGAGGGTCTTTGGAAATATGTTAGAACTTATAATTCCATTTTGCAATTTATCCTCCCTTTTTTTTTGAAGGGATAATCAGTGCTCTGTATGTCAAAAATATGTTGAACCCTCTTTCTCTTTGCAATATGGGTAAAGCCACAACTTTTTTACTTTAATATAAAATGTAATTGTGACGATGAAGTAAAGTGTAGTAATGTTGCAGACCTCAATTTAGGACCAACAATAGAACACTGATAGAGCTCATAGAGGTATCTGGAACCTGGATATTTTAAATACCTTGATCATGAAGTCATATTGTTGTATAAAACTAACAACACTTATGTTCCCCAATTAGATCTAGGAATTAGGTTGATGCAATAACTCATAACTCCACATTTTTTGGACACATTGAATTAACCAAGACATTGACAAATTCACATGACACAAAGGTATGACAAAAAGCTTGTCACAAGTTGCACCCATATGTAAGGATCCCATAATGGATTCGTGAAACAAGGAGGCCTATGAGAAATACACAAAAGCTGTGGAGAATTTGTCTTTCATATTGCTCAGTGCTTGAACTCATATCTCAAAGCTCGTGGTTACTGGCTAAGTATTTAAAATCCATGTTTGACGACCACACTTTGTTTCCGAAGTTGAATCATTACTATAATTCCCTGTGCTAGAGTTGGCTCTTGGCCCGAGTACACAGAAAAACATGTGGGAACCCATTGCACTTGGTCAGGATAAGGTTGTATTGTCACAAATGAGGTGAAAGGATGGATAAGGGTTTGGAATCATGAAGATTGTGATTAGCTTATTCTCAAAGTGTTTCCCTTTGGATTTGATTTGGTGAGAACTTAAAAGTCAGACTTTTAAAGCATGATGAAGGAAAAACTACGGTGTAAATGAGTTCAGCCACCAGTAGTATCATGTTTAAACTTAAGTATTGAAGAAGGAAGCCACAATTCGTATCCATTTTGAAGAGATATGATAGTTACAATTCTTTGAATTTTAAAATTTAAAAAAAAAAACATATTTTCTTTTGTATCAGGGAGATGTTTAGTCCCAATTTTTTTGATGTAACCAAAATTTTCCATCTCATACTATATCTATATACAAATTCAACCTTGGTTACTATGTCTTCAAGAAGGCATCATCATAATGGAAGTGATCTCATTCAAGCCTTTTCCTTAATTTGTAATCTCTATAGAGAGGACTGAAAATTCTCTGCTCCATAGACATTTGTCCAACTAAAGGTTTGAAATTATTCGGATTTCTTTGTCTACTATAGATGAAACTTGTTATCAAACACCTTGATACATAAAAATATTTTCTTCCAGTACCATCATTGTATTCTTATAACTTTTGAAGCCCCTAAACTTCGTATATTTACATAAAATTTCCCTTCTCCATTTTAATTGCCTTACTCGAGTCTCTTTCTAGGATTGCATAAACAATTTTCATGTCTCTATTTAAACAAATATTCATCACCATCACTAGAAATTGGATACATTTTTCAAGATTTGTCACAAATGAACAAACAACCAAGAATTACCAACTTTTTATGGTTGTAAATAAATCCCCATACCAACTTATTTCCCTTCTGTATTTTAAGGCTTCATCAAACTTAAGCTTGAAGAAGCCTCTGCATATTCTCATTAATATAATAACCCTTTAAAGTGGGGTTTCTTGAGATCTTTCCTTTAATACTGAATGGTGAATTTCTTGATATTTGTCTTTCAATACTGAATGTTTCATTACCAAAAATAATTTTAGAAACACTACTCCATTTCAATTTGCAAGCCTCAATGCCAGATATTTTTTTTCCTAGAAGCCTCATGAGAGGTAGACGGAAAGAACAATGGAAGGGTTTCATCCGCCCAAATATTTATTTGGCACACAGAAGTAGGAGGATGTGGGCGATGAATGGAAATATTTTTGTATCAAAATTGTTAGGAAGGCACACTTACTGGTACATGAATGATATCCTACTAATTACTATACATTAATCCAGGTCACAATCATGAAATGTATAAACCAAATTAATTTGTTGATACCTAGCAGAAGGATTAAAAACTTGGATTATCTATTCTTCTTCCAACCAAATAATAGTAAGTCAAAATATTCATTGATCAGTTTCGAAACATTACTTCCATTTCAATCAAGTTCATCCCATGTCTTTCTAAGAGGTGGGGTAAACCCTACGTTCCAAAATTGTCATGATGTAGACAAACGTTTTTCATCTATTTTATTTTATTTTGTATCCTTGCTCCGTGATATACTTCAATGAGTTTAGGTCCAACATTGCAACCACTATTTCAAATTCAGTGAAATGGACACCTCTCATTTCAAGTCACTCCAGTTTTAATAATCCATTTGAAAGTTCAAGGACATCTTAGTCATATTCTCCATAAAACCTAAGAGAATACACCTTCTATTTGCAATATTTTTCCCAATATATGTAAATTTCCTAGGCCTTAAATACAATTCAAATATGTTTAACTTTACACACCCATGTAATAGATACATGAATCCATTATCAAGTGGAAAATGATTTATTTGTTATTTTTTATCCAACAAAACAAAACAAAGGTCCCTAATATTTTTTGCAACATTTTTCAATGGTCATCAATTCCAAGTTGTGAATGTTTGTAACATAAACAAAAATAAACTCTAAATTGAGGCAACCTTGTCTATGGTAGAATCCCTTTGTGAAAAACTAAACTTTTCTCACCATCTTCAACTTATTCTTCTCCATGCTCTACTCTCATTATGCTTAACCTTTGCAAAAAATAACAACAACTTTTAACTCTTTGATTCCATTTCCACTTCTTATATCTTGAACTTCAAGACTAGTGCACAAACTATGTAACTCATAATGATTTTCTATGTTCAAATATGTCAATTATAATGAGCATTTGTTTTGGGCTATTTTACTGTAGTTGGTAATATCAACTAATTTGAGATTGTGGCTATGTCTAGTATATCCACTATTATTAACATCAATCAATAATAGTTTAAGAGTATCATTCTTACAGTGGTCAAATGGTTTTCATATTTAGTGTCTCCATATTCTTCAACTCTTGTGGAAGTGCATTGCAACAGGGGAAACTAATATTATTTATCCTGATGGAAGTTTTTTCCACAATCTTTTGGGATCTCTTCCGTTTTGGGCATAAAATTTCTTGTGTTTTGGCCATTAATTTACATATATATGATACTTTTGTATCATTTTTAACCTTATATATTGCATCTATCCTCTAGCAGAATTACTCAATCACTAATACCATCGTAGCAAACAAAAATAGGGAATCAATATTTCTCCTTTCCACAAAATTAACCATCTTATATAGAAAAAGTTGCATTTCCTTTATCTCCACCAATTGATGCAGAATGAGGGGGTGTAGAGTGGGTATTATGGCTTGTGGAAACTTCCATTGACAGTCAAACTAGCCCCTTAAATTTATTTTCCAAACAAGAAAAGGGTTTTAGAGGATAGAAGTATTGCTAAATGAAATAGTGATCAACCGTTTTTTTAAGTAGCAGAAATCAGATTGAACAAGTGCAGTAGAGTGTAAGAATTAAGTAATAAGAAAATTTGGTTTCTTATAGAGCCCATTTGAAATGACTCTTTGAGAGTCTGAAATTATTCATGATGAGATTTATATGATTGGAAGATAATGAAGTCATATAAGACTGAGCACGAATTTGAGATAAATTTTGGCAAAAATCTTCCAAACAATGATAGCATGATGACAGTAATATGGAAATAAGGCAGTGACTATTTTATTGACTTAAATACAGTGACGTTGGGGCATGGCAAGGCAAGGCAGTGACACGTTAACCTTTTGACTATGTTGACTAAGGAATAGTGTTCAGTATGACAATAGGGCTTTGTCAATATTATGTGGCATAATAACCTTAAGAGAGTGCATGTGAATCAGAAGATGAGAAACCAACAAACCAATTATAATACATCCTTTATATCTCATAAATAAAACGAAATGGTGCATATAGTAGAGAATTGTGCCTGAAGTACAAAAGCAAATAACAAAAAAAAAAATTCACCTCATACTCTTTCCATATAAGTGGGTATGTCTACACCCGGATCTCTGAAAGGATACAAAGAAAATAAATGAATCAATTACGAAAAGTATTTATGTCATTATGATTCTATCCAAGCCTTAATTTTCAAGCTCCACAAAGGAAAGGAGATGGTTGCAGCCATTAAGCTTGAGCTACAGTTGATGACAATCTTCTGAAAATTTCAAAGGAAGTAGAAGTATTTTAGAAAACTGGGAAAAGCTATATATCAACTCCTCTTCATACAGAAATAGTTGAACGAATTAATATCTCCTCTTTCGCATTGATTATTTTAAGAAAATTTTCCATGTAATTAGGACTAATAACCAGTTGCAGATGTCTCAATGGGCAAGATCTCTTTTCAAATATTTAGAGGGAGCTATAATTCAGGGGGAGTTGATGTTTTCTTTATCTTTAAGCAGAAGTTGTTGATCTAGACGCTTTGTAGGTACTCTGAGGTAGGCTACCAAAATTGCTGAAGAACAAGTATGATGAATAGTAAAGTTATAATTCATCTTAATTTATAAGACTTAAGTCTGGAAGCTTCGTTTAGGTTGTCCATCAAAAGCAGTCAGCCATGTACTTTGGCTAGGCATACAAGATATAGCTTAAATAACTCTCTACAAAATATAGTGTCTTGGAGAGAGCCAAGGGGACATTCCAAATGACAATACCAAGTTAATATGTTTCATTGATCCCATAGGCCAGAGAATGACCATTCATTGACCACATTGACCACTCAAAACCCACTCTCTACATTATTGTGCCAATAGGCATATTATCAAAAATATTATAACCTTATTATATGTGATAGTAGGAAGCCAAGCACTCTCAAGGCACAAGATTCAAATACGTAATTGAATATACAAAATAGATAAGAAAATACTTGGTAGAAGATAGTAGACACCCATGAGGCATGAGATTCAAATCATAGGAATCAAAGCTATCATCATAATTTCTTGGGAATTATAGTAGCTACCTAAACACCCTTGAAGCACTAACTCCAAATGATAACTCATCTAGTGCAATAGTAACCATAATAAATGAATAAATGAGAACATAATTGATATAAATCATCCAAGCACCTCCTTGACATGGCATCGACATAATAGGAATTACTTCTATAATCATATTTTATTGTGCTTGGTCCTAGTTACCTAGGCATCCCTGAGGAATGAGATTCAAATTATTCCTTATCTACCTTAACATATTCAGAATAAGAAGAGCATAATAATAGTAAGTGTTGGCGCTGAGCCAATACACGATGTAATCGGTGCTCAAGGATGAATTTTTTGATCATAAACAGAACATAGTATTGAAAGGAGTACAGGATGGTCTTTGTTCACCTTAATTGCACACATATCAATGCATATGCATATTTCAAATTTTAAGCTCACATGGTTGTAACTATTCAATAGGAAAATGTTTTTCTATTCTGATAATAATTTCATCATGGAGTGTTTTCTATATCTTCACATGTAATTCATGTTTTATAAGAATATTTTATCCACAATTTTAATTTCTTTATGCTTTTAAATTTCATTAAATATTTTTATTCTTAAATGTTTTAATTCTATGACTAATGCAACTGCTTTATTGTGCTGAGTGAAATATATCCAAGTATGGATCCATGAAACAAAGAAAAAGAAATCAATAATCTTATCTTATATGTAGAATTTTTTCTTTCAAATTATCTAGTGTTTTGTTCATTATTAATTTGAAAAGGGTCATTCAATGGGAAACTGAAACAAAGCTGACTTTTATCGATAATGAATTAACTAATTTATTAAATAAAAACATGTAGTCAATTTTAAGCACTCTTGAATAGATTTAAAAAACTGACTGGCATTGCATGATGTTGAAAATAGTTAGGTGTATTAGTGCAGCGCATAAGAACATATTGAGTTTAATCGCACAACTGACACCATGGAAGAATCTTTGGAACAAGTGGTGGAGTATATGAAGTTTGAGCGAAGGATTGCAACACTGTATATTCATTTGGAAAACACCCCTAAGCAATGGTGGGTAAGCACATAAAATCATGTTTCATTCATGGCATGATACGATAGTGGCACTAAATGATAAATTCCTACCAAAAATTGGGGCTCCACTAACTAATGACATTTTGAAATGCAGTTCCGTCAACCAGACCCTACAATTCAGCGGTGCTTCTAATCCAATGGGCCACATGTATTACTGCAAAGTCATTAGGATATATCGGAGGTTCCTATTTAAATATGGGTTCATAATTTTATACACACCTTAGAGCCATTTCCAAAGAAGTGATATTATGAGGTAAAAATGCATTGGGAGACAACTGGCTAGGTTGAATTATGAGAAAGGTTCTAGAACACTTTATATAACTCTACAAGGAAGAGGCATAGATTTCAAGGTTGATAAAGTGCATTTGGTGTTTCCCATATATGGACCATCCAAAAAATCTAATAATATGTTGCGCAAAGGAGTACCCCTTAGAGGAACTTTGGCATTTGTGGTATAAAGAAACCAAATCCATTTTAAAACTATTGATAATGTGATAGGTGGTATTTCTTTGGAAATGAGAAGTATTGTTCTCCTTGTTGTTTTTTCAGCTATTGATAGTGTATAGGAAGGTGGTGGAAATAATGGGGAATAAGATAGATTTGAATTCTACTTAAAGGATCATTTTTCAGCAAGGAATGTGTCGTAGTGTAATGAAATATGCATGTTGTAGTGTAATGAAATCTACATGTAAGGATCATATTGCCAACCCTGAAATGCTTGGTCTAATTACATATTTGGGAGAGTGAATGAGGAACACCAAAAAGAACACAAACAGAAGATTTGATACAAAATCCATTCGAATACCAAGCCACTCATAGGCACCAACATCGTGGAGAGAAGATCTAGTATACGTATCAGTCAATTCAGCATGGATAATTCTTTTGGTAGCTTTTGGAAGTATATTTATTTTTGTAGCTTTCTGAAGTATACATATCTAACTATATCTTGCATGCATATCATTCAACTCAAGAATTCTCAAAGGTTGCCAATGAAGAAAGAATTATCCCTGCTATCAAAGGCACTCCTATAAGAATACATGTACCAAAAGTAGAAATAGAGACAAATGTGGGTGCAACAGAGAAAAAAATGTTGTGATAGTTGATTCATAAACATATTTTTTTATCCAACTACATTATTCCTACCTCAAAATTTCTAGCTTCCAAATAAATCTTGTCTCCCAAGCCTACAAATCGAGTTTGATAAAAACCAATGGAATAAATGAACATTTAATTTAGCATTGACTTCATATGTTCAGATCACTAATCTACATTTAAATGTAGTCTCAGAAGTCTTCTTAGGGACATCATTAATCAATTTTCACACATGTTTCTTTGCACCATTAATCCTTACAAGGGTCTTTGTTGTTGGTTCACCATTTTTGTGGAAAATCCCCCATGCCTTTCCATGAAAAAAATCTCTTTTGAGCTTGATGCTTGTGATTTTGTACAAATTATTTTGTTTCCAATATATTTTAGCCAATTTGGAGCCAATTCCCCAATAGGGGAGGGACTTGGAAGCATCCAAAAATATCTTCTTATTCTTCCTATTTTTCTTCACCATTGCACCTTCTGCTACAGCGGGCTTAGTAGCAGCAATGCTAAAACCTCTCTCCAAAACTCTGCATTCCCACATCAACGCTATTTTTCTTTCCATACCTTTGATATCCCTCAACACACAGAATGTCCCTTCCTCCATTTCAATATTACCTAGCACTCCTCGAAATCATATGCTACGAGTAAAACCCCTTAAAACCCTATGTAGATTACTTTTTTTGTCACACGCTTTTGTTGATATATGAGACCTTTCAAGAAGCGGTCATTTTATTTTTCCTCTTTACCAAAAAGTAGAGAACCAATGCTCTTGGTGGCAATAAAACTCATCCTATGAAGGTGCATATACTCCTTCAATGGATTCAATCCCTCAACCGATTTCATTACATATGCAAAGTGGATTCAATCTCTCAACCACTATAACTTTGGTACTTGATATTTTATATGAATAGACAATGCCTTTGATGTTAAACAAATACTGAGCTATTCAGATGTCCTGGAATGGGAAGGGGAAGGAATTGGATACCACAAATATCCAGGAATGAGATGGGGAAGGAATTGGATACCAGATAAAATATATGTGATTAAAAGTAATCAAAACAAATAAATACATTGGTCATTCTCTAGAGAGGGCATTAAGGCATTGCAAAAAAAAAAATCCCTCGCTCTCTTATTTTACTTATGAGTAATGAGAAGCACCATTAGCACTGGAAAGGAGGGAACTTGTTAGATTTTATACCAAGTGGTATAAAAAATACAAGCGATTTTGGTGCTTGCCGGAAAAGCAATATATTCACTTTGTTGTTGAAACATGTGTGATATTGGTGTATTTTATCAATTTCTTTCAGACCAAAGCAACTCAGAAGCCCAAAAATGTTTATGTGCAGTGGGTCTCATAACCATGTCAATGCTCATTTAGCACCTAAAACAATCCCTTAACCTAAAGTTGTTGGCATCACAAAATCTCTAAATACTGATGGACAACATGAAGGTCCATATTACGGGAATAAGCCTTGTAAAGAGCACAAAGAAAATTAAATATGCATTGACTTCTTCTGTTGATAATGAGTTGGGAAAAGAAAAAGGGCTTGGAAGACAAGTTTCTACTGACATTGACTCTCCTCAGAGGGGAGGGCGTTTTTCACATCATTCAAGTATAATGGTAGCAGAAAAGAAACATTCTCAGAAGTAAATAAATTAAGAGTAGGCTGAACTGCATATGATCATAAGCCAATTTTTTTTATGTCAACTAGAAGATGGAAACATGGAAGAGAATATCTAATCAAATGTTACCCTTTTATATTCATGGGTAATATATCAATTCATCTCAGTCGGTCCTCCTATATACTTTATAATTCTTGTTTATGCATGTACAAATGAGAGTTTCCTCACAAGTTGCTACTGCTAGTCAATGATGTGCATCCTTTGGAAGAATTGCAAACTAAAAAAAAATTCTGGGTGTTGAGAAATGATGGACAAATTTCCCATCCCACATCATCCCAGATTTCCATTGTTTGATAAGGTGCATAAATATGGATATTGCTATGAGTTTGCTAAGGAAGGCAAAACAAAACTATAGAGGTAGTTCCTTTCTCAACAACAATTGAATGAGGATGGCATTGAATTTAATGTGTTAAAAGCATAATTATAGCACCTGGAGGAAATTAATTTGAGGTGGCATTTATGGTGTTTCCCTTGTTGCAGTAAATGTATCAACTAATCACATCTCTGGGTTGATCAAAACATGTTGAAGGTATTTAAGGAGGTTGGTGAAAGTGTTTCAGATTTGCAGATAGATCTTGGCAGGTTTTAGTTATAGGCCTTTCCCCATATTTAGTATGTTGCAGATCACATGAATATTAGGAAGAATTGAATGAAACGTTATTCACAATGACATGATGGATTTATTTTGGATATCACGTGGATTCAGAATTCAAATAAAACTTTATCTGAAGCTGGGCTAGAGATGTTGACCAATGTGCCTATTATGCATGGCCACAAGCATTTGGTCTCGTCCTGCAAACTGCTAGTAGGAAGAGTTTGGGATGTGATTTTGTAAAAGGGTTGAATTCATAGGTATATAGTGTGGTGAATAAGGTATGAAATCAATTCTTCCAACATCAAAATTGGATGTATATTAGCACATACAAGCTTTAAAGATTCATTTTTATAAATAATTTTTCCCCAACAATTAAATCACTACCATCTATAGAAATACAACACCATTTTTCAGGAAGGATGAGAATAGTCCATGCAGGATTTGAGGATGAATACATGTTATTTATTGAACCTATGGATTAAGCATCACTTGCCTCCCATACCACAAACAAATCTAGATAGTTTTCAAAAATGTAATTGCAATAGCATTTGAAACAATATTGTGTCCTCTAAGTAAGCCACTAAGGAGAATTTCTGAGGCTGGTTGAAGAAGAAATTTATGGTTTCACAGAGTTTACAATAGTTCTTTTGGGGATGGATAAACATATCATGTTGTAAAGTACGTCCAAGGTTGTAACCTCATGCTAGGATATTTCAATTGCAATGGATTAAAACATGTGGATTTGAGTTTTATATATTGATGGATAACAAAGTTTGTTTCTGGAAGAGGGGGTGCTTCTAATGGATTTATGTAAGAGTGGATTAGATTTTTCATGTGTTTAGTAGATAAAAGTTTTTGGAAAATTTTATTGGATGAATAGGTGATTTGAATCATGTAAATTATTATTATTATTATCCAATTTTGAAGTCATGACTAATCCAGACACCAAATTGGTGTATGAGACTTCCTTGTTTGTTGTACAAGAGAATGAGGTATTTCCACAATAGTATGAATTTATGGAGCAGTGGCTTGTGTCATCTTGTCCAAAACTACGCAGTCTTTCGTGGGGCCAAGTCACCCTCTTCTTCAGTGGACCACGAGTACCACCCTAGGGAGGAAAATTCTACTCATATTTGGTAGTTGGGAGGATACCACACATATCTGGTTCAGCTAGGATACAGGAAAGGAGTAGGAAAGTAAATTGTGGGGGATTTTCTAGCATTTTGGTGCCAACTCAACCAATAGCTCGAGGATCTAGGGGGAAATTGGGCCAAAATTTTGAGGCCAACATTTGGCTAATTCCTTCATGGGTTTTTTTGGGTTATTGGAGGAGAACCCGAGGTTAATTTCTCAGAATTTTTTGGGCACTAGTTGAGGCCCTAACAACCATTATTCATATTCGGCAGTGCAATTTTTCACTAGGTCAGTGTAGAGATTGTTGGGGACAACCACATTGCATGTTGGAGTAGCCGATTTTATCACTTGGGCATTGTTAGGTTTCCTTGGGCAAGCCTAAGTGCATGCTTTCTGATATTACCTTTGTACCCAACATTTATATTAATAAAATGGCTCAATTCAGCGCAATTAATGGAGATTTCTTGGTGTTTAATGTGTTGTAAATTGTGTGTTTGTTTCTTTTACTATGCTTGCTTTGCTTATCATTGTAAATTTCCATTAGGAATATTACAATGGTATCAAAGCATGATCTTGGCCAGCTGTGTGGAAGCTAGCAAGATCATGAAGGTGTTATACTTGCATGCACAATTATTGGTGAGCTTTGTTGGCATGTGTTGTCCTTGATGGCAACCTACTTGATGAAAGAAGACTGTTGGCGATATGATGCAATGTGTTGTCCTTGATGGAAACCTATTTGATGAAGTTGTCCTTGATGGAAACCTACTTGATGAGTTGCCTATGAGTTATTGATGATGTATCTATGTGTTAAAATGAAGGATGATGTATCTACAGATCAGCTCAAAAGTAACAAAAGAAAGGAATTTCAGAAAGTGCCAGAATAATGATAAATAAGTTATGCTACAAAGCATACACGGGTTTGTTAAGGCGAAGTAGCGTATGCACGCGAAAAAGTACGTGCCAAGTTGTGTATGCCCTTTTGTGCTTCAAATTTAGAATACCAAGGGGTGTTACCATGGTATTGACCCATTGTATTGAGCGCTTGATTATCTATTTGATCCCGTCCAAGAATACCATTGAAAGTGGTGTGGTTTTGGCTCTTGGTATTGATAAAGGCTAAATATATTTAAGGGAAAGAGAATCATAATGCAAGGTGTGCAAGTGTATGGGTTTTAATGAATACTTCACTCTAAAGTATATCTGCATGGTTGAACTCTGTTCTTAATTGATAGATCTGAATCTATGATGCACCTATGAATATGATGAAGGTTCGAAATCTCTAGATTTGAAAATGGTGAATCTCTAGGATGATCTGAAAAGAAGTGATGAAGACCTGGCGCAAATCTGTTGAATAAATTGAAGAAATCTGGGTAAGTTCATAGATCTGATCTGTTCCGCAAAGTTTATCTTTTATAGATCCATACACAGGTTCGTGTCGTGAAAAGCGCGTGTATACGCGGATCTGATCAAATAAAAGCGTGTATGGGCAGTTAGGGTTTTTCTGTGAAATGCACAGATGTATACGCGGGTTCGTTTCATGAAAAGCGTGTATATATGCGGTTCTGATTAGATAAAAGCGCGTATGGTATCTGAACTAATGGTTGCTCAAGGTTGAATGTGTTTCTTCATATTTATCCTGAAGTCTGGGTTATCTCTAATATTCTGGCTACAGTGGTTGCACTGTTCTGTTGGAAGCAATAGGCAAAGTATGATAAGTAAAGGGTTGTGTTGAAGCTGTTTGATCCAGTTTGAAAATTGATGAAATGTGGTCTGCAGTGGTGCTAAAGGTCGAAGCCTTCAGTGAGGGGGTTGTAGCTCCCTTCCAGTGGTAGTTGGTAAACGAGTGCATGGGGTAGTGGCTCCCTTCTAGGAGAGGCTAGTAAACGAGAGCAGGGGGTTGTAGCTCCCTTCCAGGAGAGGCTGGTAAACGAGAGAAGGTTGTAGCCTTCTGCAGGTGGGTACCTGCGTGCTGGTATGAGTTTGTGCCAATACATAGTTGTAAGATGTTTTCTTTATAATAAATATTGAAGACTGAGACGACGGCAGCGGTGGTTTTCTCCCGAATTGGGTTTCCACCTAAAATCCTGGTGTTCATGTGTGATGCTTATGTGTGTTTATTTATTCTTTTCTTACTGCACATGTCTACTAAACTTCTAATGAATGAATGATGCAATAATCTAAGATAAGGATTATCTGCATAATAAATTATCTGAGGATACGTGAGTTTCCTTAAGGATATCCGCGTATATACGCTAGTTTTTTTCCGTAAAGTAGTGTATGGTTTTTTGAGGAAATAAAAGTGAAAAGTTGATTGACAGATCAAGATACTAATTCACCCCCCCTCTCAGTATCTTTCCCAACAATTGGTATCAGAGCAGGTCCTTCTGAAAAAGCTTAGCTGCTAGAAGGACGATCAAGCAAGATGAGCAATCAAGAAGGAATAGCATCTATCAAGCCTCCGCTCTTTAACGGAAACAATTTAATCTTCTGGAAAATAAGGATGAGATCCTATCTTCAGTCTCTGGGAGCAGATTTATGGGCCATTGTTGAAGGAGGATATCAATATCCAGCCACAGTACCAACAGATCCTGCGGAAAAGAAGAATTATGAATCAAATGCAAAGGTAGTCAATGCTATAACAGGAAGTCTAACCGGATCTGAATTTTTCAAAGTCATGCAGCTGAATACAGCAAAGGAAATGTGGGATAAAATCATTCTAAGTTATGAAGGTGATGCAAAGGTAAAAAGTGCAAAACTCCAAACTCTCAAAATTGAATATGAAAACTTGAAGATGCATAATGATGAGAGTATTTCCAGTTTCTTTTTACGTCTTGATGATGTTGTAAATCATATGATAAATCTGGGAGAAACAATAACCGAATCTACTTTGGTTGAGAAAATTTTAAGATCTCTAACAATAAAATTTGAGTCAAAAGTTTCTTCTCTTGAAGAAAAATAGGATCTTCAAAATCTTACTGTGGTGCAACTTCATGGGATACTAACTGCATATGAAATGAGAAGAGGAGGACCATCTGAAGTCAAAGAAGCCATCTTTATAGCTTCTACAAAAGGGAAAGAAGTGCAAGAAGCAGAAGGATCAAGATATATCTCAGAAGAAGATGAGGTAAACTTTGTAAAGAAACTTCAACTTGGCACAGGACGGTTCAGAGGTAAGCTTCCTTTCAAATGTTTTGATTGTGGAAGATTTGGTCATTATGCTTCTAAGTTTCCTTATAAAGAAATATCTACAAAAGGGAAAGAAGTAGCAAGAAGGAATAAGAACCGGTCTAGCACTAGAAAAATTTACTATACTCATGAAGATAGTGATGGGTTATCTGATAGTGAGGAAGAATGTGAACAAGATCTTAGACTTCTCATGGCATTTGAATCTAGAGAAGAAAATGATACTTTTGTGGATGCTTTAGAGGACAATGATTTTCTTGAAGAAAACAATCAACTCAAAATACACTTAGAAGAATGTAAAATACTCTTAGAAGAAAGGAAAATAACCATAGAGACTCTGAAAGGGCAGTTTGAAGAAGCAAAGAAACACATTGAGAAATTAGAATGTGAAGTGGTAAGTCTAAGAAAATATTTTGAGAAAGAAAAGACTCTGAATCTCAGATTTGCTAAAGGATCTGAAACCCTAAATGAAATTATCAAGGTACAACGCTCTCCTCTTGTAAAGACAAGTCTTGGATATACCGGGGAATCTTCTCAGGCTTCAGCACTAAATTATCTAAAAGCAGCTACAGCTGGTTTACAAAATTCTACCACTCAGCAAGGGAATAAAGAATCTTTACAGGTAAAGCATGATCATCTCAATTCAAAGAACACTAATAGGAATATCTTTCAAAGAAACACCAATCAACAGGTAAATTCAAGTAGAAGATTTCATGATCGCAGAAATTTCTTCTTCAATGGACAGTGTTTCTCATGTCACAATTTTGGTCACAAAGTTGCTCAATGTGTTACATATAAAACCATCATGACAAGAGAAGCGAGAAATAAAAGGATTGATATTGAAACAAAGAAGAATACCTATAACAATTTTTCTCCTCTTCTAAATGAAGTTGAATGTGCTTATTACAATAACTTTGGGCATGAAGAATGTGAATGCAGGAGCAAAGTTCAGCCAAAAGAGCATTTTCCTTCAAGTTCCAAAGTATGGAAAAAGAAGGAATTACGGGTTGAAAATTGTGGCATAGCGTTATTTGCAGAAGGTGAATAAAATCAATGGTACATTGATAGCAGATGCTCAAGACACATGACAGGTGACAAAACCAAACTTTGTGCATATAGTACACTAGAAAAGGAAAAGAAAGTTATTTTCGAAATGATACTCCTACTGTAATTAAAGGAAAGGGTCTGTGTTTCTGAAAGAAAAGGTGAAGGCTAATGATGTCATGTATGTGGATGGATTAAGGCATAACCTGTTAAGTGTAAGTCAAATGTGTGATCAAGGAACTGAATTTTTCTTTAGTTCAAAAGAATGTGTGGTTCGTGATCTTGATACAGGTAAAACAATTATATAAGGAAAACGAACTCCAAGCAACCTATATGTATTGAAGAACTGCAAAGAACAATGTTACTTGAGTAAATCTTCAGAAAACTGGCTATGGCATAGAAGGTTGGGACATCTAAGCTTCTCTCAAATCAACAAATCAAGTAGACTTAATGTTGTTCGTGGTCTTCCCAATATTACTCTACCTGAAAATATCATATGAAAATCTTGCCAATTCGGCAAGCAGACCAGAGTGCAATTTAATGCCAAGGAAGGATCATCAAGTAGGCCTCTTGAACTCATTCATATTGACATATGTGGACCTATGAGGAAAATTTCACCTCGTGGTGAACAATACTATATCTTATTTATTGATGATTTCTCTAGAATGTGTTGGATTGGGTTTCTGAAGCACAAAGATGAAGCATTTGAGAAATTTCAGATCTTCAAGGCTCTGGTTGAAAATGAAGTAGATCTAAAACTCAAATGTCTTAGATCTGATCGAGGAGGAGAATATACTTCAAATGAATTCCTTGAATTTTGTGAACAACATGGCATAAAAAGACAATTTTCTGTAGCTAGAACTCCACAACAAAATGGCGTAGCAGAAATAATGAATAGAACAGTTCAACAAATGGCTAGAGCTATGCTTGATGATTCTAGAACACCTGACACATTTTGGGGAGAAGCAGCACATACAGCGGTAAAAATTCTCAACAAGGCACATGTTCGTGTAAATAGTGACAAAACTCCATATGAACTCTGGTATGGTAATTCTCCATCTGTGAAGCATTTTAGATTTTTTGGAAGTAAATTCTTTATCAAAAATAATGATGAAAAACTTGGCAAGTTTGAACCTAGAGCATATGAAGGAATACTTCTTGGTTACTCCTCTACGAGTAGAGCATATAAATGTTACAATAAAAGACTTCGGAAGATTGTTGAATGTATTGATGTTGTTATTGATGAGTCTCCTGCAGCCCCAAAGGAAGAAAAACAAACAACAAATGAAGACGATGGTGACTTATGTCCTTCTACATCAAATAGCAATGATATAGACAGTGAACCCAATGAAGAACCTAAAGATGATTTATCTAAAAAGTCTCCATCCAGATATGTTCAAAAGAATCATCCAGAATCTCAAATTTTGGGAGATAAGGGATTAGGTGTACAAACAAGAAGGACTCTTGTGGGATCTTCTAGCTATCTGGCATTTCTATCTACTATTGAACCTCAAAATGTCAATCAAGCTAGCAAAGATGAATGTTGGGTTCAAGCCATGAATGAAGAGCTTGATCAAATTGAAAAGAATCAAACTTGGGAATTAGTACCAAGACCTCATAACAAAAATGTCATTGGAACTAAATGGATATTCAAAAACAAGTTAAATGAGAATGGGGATGTTGTAAGAAACAAAGCTAGACTTGTTTGCAAGGGGTATACTCAACAAGAAGGTATAGACTTTGAAGAAATTTTTGCTCCTGTAGCTAGACTTGAAGCCATAAGAATGTTTCTTTCCTTTTCAAGCTTTCAACAAATCAAAGTTTATCAAATGGATGTTAAATCTGCATTTCTCAATGGTGATCTAGAAGAAGAAGTTTATATAGAACAACCAGAAGGATTCATTTTTGGAAATGATGAAAATCTTGTTTTTAGACTTAAAAAGGCTCTATATGGTCTCAAACAAGCTCCAAGAGCATGGTATTATCGTCTTGACAAATATCTTCACCAACAAGGATTTTCAAAGGGGTCTATTGATAGCAACTTATACACAAAAATTGAAAATGATAAACTTTTGATTGTGGTTGTATATGTTGATGATATCATTTTTGGAAGTAATGAAGAATCTATGAGTCAGAAATTTGCTTCTATCATGCAGCAAGAATTTGAAATGTATTTACTTGGGGAACTAACATTCTTTCTTGGTTTGCAAGTGCATCAAACTACAGATGGTATATTCTTATCACAAGCAAAATACCTTAAGAAAATTCTGAAGAAGTATGGCATGGAAGAATGCAAACCTGTAAGTACACCAATGATAACTGGATGTAATCTCAATTCTCATGATGATTCCCCCATGGTAAATCAACCAGAATACAGATCTACGATAGGAAGTCTACTTTATCTCACTGGGACTAGACTGGACATTATGCATGCTATTGGGATTGTTGGACGATTCCAAGCTAATCCAAAAGAGTCTCATCTTCAGGCTGTCAAAAGAATATTCAAATATCTACAAGGAACTCAAGACTTTGGACTATGGTATCCACAGAATGCTGATCTTACTCTTCATGCTTACACTGATGCAGATTGGGCTGGAAATGTTGATGATCGAAAAAGCACTAGTGGTGGAGCATTCTATATGGGGCCCGGGTTAGTATCTTGGTTCAGCAAGAAGCAAAACTCTATTGCCTTATCTACAGCAGAAGCAGAATATGTGGCTGCCGCATCATGTTGCACGCAACTTCTTTGGATGATGAAAACCTTACAAGAATTTCAAATCAAGTGCACACCTCCTGTCTCCATTATGTGTGATAATACAAGTGCCATCATTATTTCAAATAATCCTGCTATGCATTCCAAGACCAAGCACATTCCCATCAAGTATCACTTCTTACGTGAACAAGTTCTTGAAAAAAAGGTGAAGTTGGAGTATGTTCCCTCCAAAGAACAAGTTGCTGATATATTTACCAAACCTCTACCCAGGGAAGCATTCGAATATCTCAGATAGAAGCTGGGAGTAGTCTCTACCTTGCAGAAAATCAGAATTTCTTAAATTCAGAAGATTAAATTGGATACGCGGGTTTCCTGAAGGACAGTCGCGTATATACGCGAGTTCAGACACAGAAAACCGCGTATGGGTATTTGCTGACAAAATTCTTCTGGATCAGCATTTTTTAGCACAGCTGCAGTGCTGTTTGGTATCTCTGATGATGTTTCATTCTCTGATATTGGGTGAAGATGCCTTGATGATTGGCTGTTGAAAGTGTTCAGGTTGCACAAGCTAAGGAGGAGTTTTGGTTATATGGAAAGAATGCATTGGATGCAAATTTTCAGGGGGAGCATTAGCATTGCTGAATGTAATGCATTGTTGGCATTATGATGATTCTGAAATATGATCTCTTCCTTGAGGTCCTTTTGGTATTTGTTATAAAAAGTTTTTAATTTGATGAAAAGTTTATGTTGAGACCTATGATGTAAATTGTAATATTTAGTCATGTAAAGGGCTTGTTCATAGTTGTAAACCCACTTGGTTGGGTAGTTGAGTCAAAATGTGTAAACCCACTTGGTTGGGTACTTGAGTCATATATGTAAATCCACTTGGTTGGATCCTTGATGTAAGTATGAGTCCTTGGTGATAGGAAAGGTCATAGATTCATGTACTTCATTAAATATTATGTTGAGGATTCAGCATGAACTCAGGGGGAGGATAGTAACTTCAATGCACATCAGATCTACAGAACTCTTCTTTCTACATGTGGAGAAAAACATTGTCTTGGCGTTGATCTGCCCTTTGCCCTTGATGTCAAAGGGGGAGAGTAGCATGGTGTTTGAATAGGGGGAGAGCATCATGGTGTTTGCATAATGGTTATATTCAATGTATCTATATGTTGTGATGATCAAACACCATCATGGTTGCCATCAAGTCCAAAGGGGGAGATTGTTGGCATGTGTTGTCCTTGATGGCAACCTACTTGATGAAAGAAGACTGTGGGCGATATGATGCAATGTGTTGTCCTTGATGGCAACCTATTTGATGAAGTTTTCCTTGATGGAAACCTACTTGATGAGTTTCCTATGAGTTATTGATGATGTATCTATGTGTTAAAAGGAAGGATGATGTATCTATAGATCAGCTCAGAAGTAACAGAAGAAAGGAATTTCAGAAAGTGCCAGAATAATGATAAATAAGTTATGCTACAAAGCATACGCGGGTTTGTTAAGGCGAAGTAGCGTATGCACGCGGAAAAGTACGTGCCAAGTCGCGTATGCCCTTTTGCGCTTCAAATTTAGAATACCAAGGGGTGTTACCATGGTATTGACCCATTTTATTGAGCGCTTGATTATCTATTTGATCCCGTCCAAGAATACCATTGGAAGTGGTGTGGTTTTGGCTCTTGGTATTGATAAAGGCTAAATCTATTTAAGGGAAAGAGAATCATAATGCAAGGTGTGCAAGGGTATGGATTTTAATGAATACTTCACTCTGAAGTATATCTGCATGGTTGAACTCTGTTCTTAATTGATAGATCTGAATCTATGATGCACCTATGAATATGATGAAGGTTCGAAATCTCTAGATCTGAAAATGGTGAATCTCTAGGATGATCTGAAAAGAAGTGATGAAGACCTGACGCAAATCTGTTGAATAAATTGAAGAAATCTGGGTAAGTTCATAGATCTGATCTATTCCGCAAATTTTATCTTTTATAGATCCATACGCAAGTTCGTGTCGTGAAAAGCGCGTGTATACGCAGATCTGATCAAATAAAAGCACGTATGGGTAGTTAGGGTTTTTCTGTGAAATGCACAGATGTATACAGGGGTTCATTTCATGAAAAGCGGGTTCGTTTCATGAAAAGCGTGTATATACGCGGGTCTAATTAGATAAAAGCGCGTATGGTATCTGAACTAATGGTTGCTCAAGGTTGAATGTGTTTCTGCATATTTATCCTGAAGTCTGGGTTATCTCTGATATTCTGGTTACAATGGTTGCACTGTTCTGTTGGAAGCAATAGGCAAAGTATGATAAGTAAAGGGTTGTGTTGAAGCTGTTTGATCCAGTTTGAAAATTGATGAAACGTGGTCTGCAGTGGTGCTGAAGGTCGAAGCCTTCAGTGAGGGGGTTGTAGCTCCCTTCCAGTGGTAGCTGGTAAATGAGTGCAGGGGGTAGTGGCTCCCTTCCAGGAGAGGCTGGTAAATGAGAGCAGGGGGTTGTAGCTCCCTTCCAGGAGAGGCTGGTAAACGAGAGAAGGTTGTAGCCTTCTGCAGTTGGGTGCCTATGTGCTGGTATGAGTATGCACCAGTACATAGTTGTAAGATGTTTTCTTTATAATAAATATTGAAGACTGAGACGACGACGGTGCTGGTTTTCTCCCGAATTGGGTTTCCACCTAAAATCCTGGTGTTCATGTGTGATGCTTATGTGTGTTGATTTATTTTGTTTTTACTGCACATTTCTACTAAACTTCTAATGAATGAATGATGCAATAATCTAAGATAAGAATTATCTACATAATAAATGATCTGAGCATACACGAGTTTCCTTAAGGATATCCGCATATATACGCTAGTTTTTTTCTGTAAAGTAGCGTATGGGTTTTTGAGGAAAGAAAAGTGAAAATTTGATTGACAGATCAAGATATTGATTCACCCCCCCTCTCAGTATCTTTCCCAACAAGCTTATAAACACTCCAATGATGTAAAAAGGGGAAAGTACACAAGCTCTTGGAGGAGTTGATGAGGAAAATCCAACAATTGGCTTGTGAAAGGGATTGAGGAGCTGGGGTTGTTTGGAATTAGATTGGGGAAATCCTGGGAAATTTTCCAGTATTTTGGTGGAGGAACAAGCCCAACATCTGCTACAGGTTACAGTTTCTACTTATGGAGGAGGTCCAAGCATTTTGAGGTCAATTTTGGAGCGTCAAAACTAGAGCAAGCCCTTTCTGGTTTTTTCTGGGTTTTTGAGAAGGATCTCAGAAATAATTTGGAAGAATTTTCTGGGTAGATTCAAGGGGAGAAAAATGGGTCCCAACTCAACCAACACTAAAGGAGCTAGGGGGAAATTGGGCCAAAATTCCGAGGTCAACATTTGGCTGATTCCTTCATGGGTTTTGTGGGTTATTGGAGGAGAGTCCGAGGTTAATTACCCTGAATTTTATGAGCACCAGAGGAGACCCTAAGAACCATTGTTTATAGCCAAGAATGTAATTTTCACTAGGTTAGCGGAGAGATTCTTGGGGACAACCACATTGCATGTTACAGTAGTCGATTTCATTACCTAGGCATTGTTAACTTACCTTGGGCAAGCCCAGGTGCATGTTTTTTTATCTTACCTTCATACCCAACATTTATATTATTAGAATGGCTCAGTTCAACGTAGTTTATGGAGATTTTTTGGTGTTTAATGTTTTGTACATTTTGCATGTTTGTTTTTTTACTATGCTTGATTGGCTTATCATTGTAAATTTCCATTAGGAATATTATAGAGAATCTAACGCAAGATTTGATAGAAAATACATCAGAATACTAATCCATGCATTGGCCCCAACATTGTGGATACGAGATCTAGTATACATATCAATCAAGTAGATATTTCTCTCCATGAACCAAAACTCCTGGTCAAAAATTCTAATGTTGGCTGCTCCAGAGATTGATTCTCCAAAATTTTGTATGATTGGAGCTCTAGAAACTAATGAAAATTGAGCCACTTCACTAGTTGATGGTATGTAATATTGATGATACCATATACAAGTTGAACCCACTGGTATAAATACAATGAATACCAGCCAAGAAATATGATACATGACTACAATGATTGCCAAAAGTTATATAAATGCAAAAGCAAAAGCTCTTGGTTGTGTAGGAATTAATGTGTCCAATGTGCTTTGATCAGTTGATTCCTGATTCAGTATTCACCCAAATGAATTTTCATCAAAGGACATTGGTGCACAAAATATGCACATGTGCAGATTACTGAAAAGTTGATTTCCATTTTTAAGTCCAACCAGTGAAAGAAGCATATAGCTCATAAGAACGCACAAAGAGATTATTAATTTCAATGCAACATAAACGAGAATGAGAAGGGGGTTTATAATAGGGGAACTCTCATTTTCTTTTATATGGGTTTCCCATGCCACCTAGTAGTTACTAATTATTTGAAGTATTTGAAATATTATTTTGGCCATTAGTATTATAGGTATCAAAGTATCATTGTTTGCAAAAATAATGTAATACCAGTATACCGACATGTTTACCCTTCTTCCTCTGCATCCACCCCTTCCCATAGTTGAAACATATTCACCTCTCTGGAATTTGAGATGCGCATAGCTAAAATGGAGAAGCAATAGCCCTGCATACTCAAACAAGTAATATTAACAAGGGCTTATATGCACTACACTGCTACCCAACAAAACCAATTTTAAATATAAAAGTGTCTACTCCAAATTTATACTATGTCGGTTAAAAATATTTACTAAATGCAGAATATTTATAGTGTTCTCTCAAGATCAAATTTAGAGATCCATGAAAATGGTCCAACATTATCTGGCCAAACCCTTGTGTTAAACGAGTTAGTGCTCTACCAAGCCACTAGAACCCAACCCCGAGTTACATACAAGTAAATTGGCATGGTTGGTTGCTTGTTCAAAATAATGGTTTCTACATTTTCTATGCAACTTCATGGAGAAAAACCCACAAAGCCTGGAAAGCTTTCTAATTTCATATTGTTGTTGACAATCTAGTTGTTTGTGCTAAAAGAAAATGTAGCACATGTTAGATTCCATTCCCCCTGTAATGTTATTATTTCCATTGTGTTTGTGTTTTTCCTAGACGAAAATTTAACAGGTCCTAGTTTTCTTTTGGCATGCCCCTTTGTTGTTGGTTATATGCTTGTCTTTCTACTAAAAGTAAATCTAGCACTTGTTAGATTTATTTGACCTTTCAATGTTTCTATTGAGAATTCCCTGTATCTATGATAAAATAAAATCTAGCACAAAATATATTTATTTTTTCCCTGCAATACATCTTTTGGAAATATAATTTTGTTTGTGCTAAAATTAAATCTAGCAGGAGCTAGATTTCTTTAACCCTGCCATGTTTTTATGTGCTTATGTTTTTTCTATAGGAAAATTTAGCATGGGTTATATTTCCTTCACATTGCAATGGTGTTATCGACAATGTGTGCTTATTTATTCTAGAAGGAAATATATCACTCATTATATTTTTTTCATCTTACAATTTTGTTATTAGCAATGCACTTTCATTTATGATAGAATGAAATCTAGCACATGTTATATTTCATTTGCTTGATAATTTTGTTGTTGGAAATAGGCTTGAGTTTTTGCTAAAATTAAATATAGCACATGCTAGATTTTTTTCGCCTTACAATGTTTGTTATGTGTTTGTGTTCGCGCCAGAAGGAAATTTAGCATGCGCTAGATTTGTTTCACAATGCCATGTTGTGGTTGGAAATCTAGTTGTTTGTGCTAGAAGGAAATATGGTAGATTCCTTGACCTTGCAATGTTGTTATTGGAAATATGCATGTGACTATGTTAGAAGGAAATTTAGCACATGTTAGATTTATTTTCTTGCAATGTTGTTATTGGAAATATGCTTTAGCTTGTGCTATAAGTAAATTTAGCATGTGTTAGATTTATTTAACAGTACAATGTTGTTATGTTCTTATGTGTGTGCTAGAAGGAAATATAGCATGTTCTAGATTTGTTTCATCTTATAATGTGCTTGTGTTGTGCTGAGAGGAAATCTAGCACATGTTATATTTCCTTTGCCCTATAATGTTGTTGTTATCAACATGCTTGTTTTTTTTGCTAAAAGTAAATCTAGCATGCACGAGAATTTTTTCACCTTATAATGTTCTTGTGTGCTTGTTTTTATCCTAGAAGGAAATCTTACACACATTAGATTTCTTTCACCTTATAATTTTGTTATTGGCAATGCGCTTATGTTTAGGCTAGAAGGATATCTAGCACACGTTATGTTTCCCTCACCTTGGAATGTGCTTGTGTTTGTAATAGAAATAAATCTATAGCATGCACTATATTTCTTCAGTCCTACAATGTTGTTATGTGCTAGAATGGAATATAGCACATGTTAGATTTATTTCAATTTGAAACGTGTTTGTGTTTTTGTTGGAAGAAAATTGATCGTGTGTTAGATTTCTTATACTCTACAATGTTGTTGTTGGAAACATGCTTGTATTTGTGGTAGAGATAAATCTAGCACTTGCTAAACTTCTTTAACTCTAGAATGTTTTTATGTGCTTGTTTTTGCACTAAATAAAATCTAGCACATGTTAGATTTATTTTACCTTGCAATTTTGTTATTAGTAACATCTTTGTGTTTAGGCTAAAAGGAAATCTGACATGTGCTAGATTTTTTTTTTGTCCTGCATTGTTGTTGTTAGAAATATTTATATGTTTGTGTTAGAAGTAAATATAACACAAGCTAAATTTTCTCACCCTACAATGTTGTTATGTGATAATGTTTCCATTAGAAGGAAATCTAGTATGCATTAGATTTCTTTCACCTTGCAATGATATTATTTGTAATGTTCTTTTGTTTCTGATACGAAGAAATCTAACCTTTGTTAGATTTTTTTTTTCCTAATAATGTTGTTATTGGAAATATGTTTGTGAATTTGTATTAGAAGGAAATCTAGTATGTGTTATATTTTCTTCACAATGCCATCTTATTTTTGTCAATATAGTTATTTATGCTAGAAGGAAATCTAACGTTTTTCATTGTTTTTATTTGGAAATGTGTTTATGTCTATGCTAGAAGGAAATTTAGCACACACTAGATTTCTTTTTCTTGCATTGTTGTAAGTATGCTTGTGTTTGTGATAGAAGTAAATCTAACATATGATACATTTAGTTCACTTTGCAATGTTGTTATGTGATTTTGTTTATGATATAATGAAATATAATGTGCGTTAGACTTGTTTCACCTTACAATGTTATTATTGGAAATGTGATTTTGTTTGTGCTAGAAGAAAATATTGTGGGTGCTAGATTTCCTTTTCCTTACAATTAAGTTATTGGTAATATCGCTTTGTTTATGCTAGAAGAAAATCCAACATGTAGTAGGTTTCTTTAACCATACAATGTTGTTATTTTCTTATGTTTGTGCTATAAGGATATGTTGCGTGTGCTATATTTCCTTTGTGTTTGTGATAGAAGGAATTTCATCATGCATTATACTTACTTTAAAATGCAATGTTGTTGGAAATCTCTTGTATGTGATAGAATAAATTCTTCAATGTCTTTGCCTTTTAATTGTCTCTATAGAAAACTAATAATATACATGACTATAAAAGATAAATTTTGTGTAAAAATGATGTTGTTCTAGTATATATTATTGTTGTTATTTATTCACAGTGTATTGTTTTCTTTTGGTAACGTGCTTATGCTTGTGCTAGAAGGAAAGCTAGTAGGTACTAGCTTTCTTATAGATATAATTAAAATAACATAATAAATTATTTAGGGGTGGTACCCTTTTTCAAATCAACACCATGATTAGCTATTATTCTGATTTATATACTTGTTATTGTTATTGTTCATTTTGCTACACATACAATGATGCAAGTAGTGGTAGTATTTATAAATTCATATTTTCTTCGATAATTTGAAACTATGATAGTTTCTTAGTTTATTTTCAGAAACCATGGACCCTAAAGCTAGTGGGAATTCAAAGGAATCATCCTAGGAAAAAGGAAGTTCACCAAATACAACACCAAAATCTTTAAATGGTATGAAAATTTTAAAATTAGTTTGTACTTTGATACAATGGTTGATAATAAATGATTGTTGATTAATGAAGTTCATGTTATTCTTATTTTTTAAGAAAACTTGCATATGTTTTGAGCTTCTTTTCATTTTTGCATATGTATGAAATGAAATGTTATAGAAGATGAATTCATATTTTCTTTTAATTCATTTAAAATTTTACCATTATAAATTCTTACAAATGTTTGCAGATGCTAAGAACTAAGCTACAAACTATGAGATTCTAAAAATCTATTTTATATTCATTTTCAAATAATTTAACAAAATTCTAGTATGCAATTTACAACTTAATGAATTTTGATTTATTATTGAATAATATCCTACCTAATATTGCTATGAAAAATTAAATATACCATGTTAGTTGGATTTTCCACTTTAAAGATCGACTTTTACATAAAAACACATGCATATAGCACTAGGAGTGGGTTTTTAATGTGGAAACCCCATACTAACAAGGGTATTTTTCTTTTCCTGACAATTTTGATATCATATAGTAAACTTTCATTACACATGTGATCCTTTATTATTGTGTATATAAATGAAAATAGTGTATTATAAGGTTGTTTAATTATATTTTGTATTTCATGCCTTCCATAGTTTATTTATTTATTTTTTTCATAAGTTGTGGAATCTCGTGTCCCTGAAATTCCAAGTAAAGTGAAGAGAAAACCAAAAAAAAGTGATATACAAACAATTTCTCCTTCAATTGGTATGGCTATTTTATATTTTATGTATACTCTCTTACAATTTTGTTTTTCCTAAAAATTTTAGCTAGGTGATTACTTTTGGTGTCATTTAATAAACTTGCATAACACATGTACTCCTTTATTATTGTGTGTAAATGAAAATAGTGTATTATAAGGTTTAATAATATTTGGTATTTCATGCCTTCCATAATTTATTTATTTCTTTATTTATTTTTCACAAGTTGTGGAATCTCGTGTCCTTGACATTCCAAGTAAAGGAGTGAAGAGAAAATGAAAAACAAATTATATAAAAACAATATCTCCTTCAATTGGTATGGTTTTTTTATATTTTATGTATACTCTCTTATAAATGGTTATATTAGGTGGTCTTGTAAATTTTAAAATAACATTACATGACAATATTTGAAATTTCAATTTCATTTTGATTTATGCAAATAATTTTTTTATTTTTGTATGAAGGATTGGTTGGCACCAAAGCAAGTGAAATGTTCCCATCATCATTTAAGAACAAAAAAAAATCAACTCAAATGGCAGTATCAATAACACCTTCAACTTCTACCTTTGAAATGATTAAAAAATACAACACATCTAATCAATATAACTTTGTGCACGATTGGTATGTCCAGATAGAAACTCCCATGAATATGTATCCTAATATGTACCTATTTGGATCCATAGATGGAAAATAACTTGATACATTATGAATAATTAATAATTTCTATTCTTACAATGAAAATGACATTGACTTTCAAGTGGAGCTGATTAAAGAAAATTAAGTAAAATTAATTTCTTGTCAAGTGGAGTATACAAAGATTTGATTGAAGCTTCAAGTAACGATTCACGAAATACCATACTAAAACCAAGACCAAAATATTATATGGATGATTAAATATGATTCATTTCTTATATAGTTGTTTAATAATTTTATTCATTGTCACAATTTATAACATTTTTTATTTTTATTATAGTAACAAGCAAGGACAACAAAGACATTGATCAAATGCATGTGAAACAAGCCTATAATCAAGCAAATGATATCATATTAGGTAGTTAGCATGAACCTTGTTGTTTATTCTTTTGTTTGTTTTTTTTTATTTAATTAATCATTGTCACAATTTATAATATATTCATTGTACATTATAGAGACAATTAATGAGAAAAAATACAATAATCCGAAGATTGAGAATCAAAGTTATAATCAAGAACAAAATATAATATCAAGTACTTATAATTTGCCCACATGTTTTCCTTATTATTTAATGATTTTTATTCATTTTCACGATTCAAACTGTTTTATATGTTTAATGTAGAGACAAGTAAAGAGAACAAAAATGATGATGAAGTGCAAAGTTATAATTATGAAGATAATGCCATATCAGGTACTTATTACTTGTCTTTTTATTTTTATTATTATTCTTCAAATTTTAATGCTTCTAATACCATAAAATTGTATTATAAGAATTAAATAAAATTATGTTTATTATAGGAACAAATAAAAATAACAAAACTAACAATCAAAATAATGTTAAAACTGCGTTTGTGTGTGTATTTCGTAGGTTACCTTGCTAATGCTTTTCTTTAATTGTGAATTTTTTATTGAATATATGTTATATTACATAATTTGATCATATTTAATTGAAGGTTTAATATTTTTACCTCAAGGTTTTGTGAAGATGATAAAAGAGAAGATTATTTCATCTAACAAGAAAAGAATTAAATGGTTTGACTATACTATTTTTTATTGTATTGTAGCCCAAATAACTGAAAAGAAATTAGTTATTCTTGAATTAAAGGATATTTTGTATCATAGCATCGATGATGAAGCAACAAAAAAAGGACATATTGATAGAATGGGAAATGGTGCAAATTACGCAATAGAGAAAAATATATTTTGGATTCATCCACATGCAAAAACATTTTTTGAAATGTGTTTCAAAAATTAATATTTTTAAATTGAAATTTGGATGACAGCTTCGAAACAAAACATAAGAAGAGTTCTAAAAAAGTTGATTTCAGAAAAATTGCAAGATAAAATTGTGTTTATGTGGACTACTTCATGTGTAAACCAAAAAAGGGACATAAGGCCATTGACAATCCAAAAAAAGGTATACACATTAAATCATTGAAAAAATGTGGGAAATGCATACTGAATATGATGCAGTCAATAATATTATAGTGGATTTTTCACTTGAGAGAATGAAAGGAAATCTAAAGGAAAATGTGATTCTTGCCCCTCAATTCATTGGAACAACTCAAGAGGATAATTGGTTGATCGATGAGCTATGGAGAATGTTGATTAAATGCAGCAAGGCAACAGAGGTGCAAGCTATTTTGAAGGATGTTCAATCACATCTAATAGTACCTTAAGATGATTGATTTCTATTTCATGTCATAATATATATGACATCATGAATTATTACTATATTTTGTAGCCCTTTTAAATTTGAGTTGACTTCTATTTCACAATACTAATAAAATAATTAATGATTTGGTTTGTCATAAGTAGAATAAAATAATTTTATGTTCTTTATTTTTGTGAGATATTATTTCATTGATAACAATTATTGATTTGAATGGTTGTTTAATGTTTTCATATTAAAATTTCCCATGCTATAGAAATTTTTACAATGGATTAGATTGTATGTAAAACTTAGTAATTAATTGATCTATTTTTTTGAATTCGATTATTACAAATATTTTTTCCAATTGTGGTTTAAGTTATCATTATACCTTTTAGAAAATAGTAATGCAAATGATAGTTCACTCCATTCTTATAAACTTTTTTATTTCATATAAATTGAAAAACCATATTAGGATGTATGTAGCACCAACAATAGATGTAGAAACTTTACTAAAAGAAGCACCAAAGGAAACTATAGAAATTAGCGGATAATTAAGTAGGTTTGAAATTTAAAAATTGTATTATTTTACATCTGGAAACTAATATATAATTAGTTTGTTTAATTGAAGCCATTGTAATTATATCTTTCAATTCAAATTAAACATATCATTATAAGTCTTAAAATAAATTATTTAAATAGTGGTTCAATGTGATCCTATGAGACTTGCTTATTCCATACAAATTTAATAAAGGTATTAGGTTGTATGTATAAAGTAAACATATCATTAGTTTGTTAACTTTAGTGAGGCCATTGTAATTATAATTTGTGATTACCATTAGTTCATAATAAATACTAACATAATTTTTTAAATGTTAGGTTTTTATGTCATTAAGTAATAATGTGTTGAAGTGGATATATGTTAATATCATACATGTGGTTGCAGTGCAATTACAGATACAAATGGGCATCACTATAAGTCAAAATATTTTTTCGATATTTGAAATGGGAGTTTTCTTCTAATTGTACACCAAAAATGAACAAAATTGTTATATTCAAAGAGAACCAGATTGGGAGTTCGGTGATAGGTCCTATTTTTTAAGGCCTTTTCACTCATAATTGTTAAAATATTGCTTAAAAAATTATGATGTTGCAATATGGACATTAAATGTCATTGAAAAGTACATCTGACAAGTACTTGAAATATCAAATATTGATATAGAAGACTTTAAATTGCATGGAACAAATCACATTGTCATTTGCAAACAAAATTAGAAGCAGGGAGGACAATACAATTTTATGAAAAAAGGTTGACTGATGTATGGTCCCAATATGGAGATAATTATGAAGAATAAAATGTACTGCTAATAGATACAACAAATCATACTTCTCAATTCATTAAATATTGATCAAACCACATCTTGATAAAATCCTATACAGGAAAAGAGCAAGATACTTAGCTTATGTAGGTTTTATTCCCCTTTCTTAAGACACTTCATCGTATGAAAGAGAAACGTGAGTACATTTGAATGTTCAATAGAACATGTACTTCATTGTAGTGGACGAATATAATTTTCTTTATAAATTTGTTCACAAGTACATTCCAATTTTTTAATGCAATTTGAACATAGTTTTTTCTGAATCAATTTGTATGATTTTATATATTTTGGAATATTATGTGAGATATTTTTTTTGTCTAAGGAAAAAAATCAGAACTTTCTATTAATTATAAAAAAAAATTACAATGGGAATTGTCAATTATATTATTATTTATAATTTATTTTCAATGAATTTGTGGTATCGATTTTGTTTTGCTAATATGTGTGCATGTGTGTTCTTAAATGAATTGTTTTCCATTGAAATCATCTTACACGAACCATCAATGCATGCTTGTATTTTTATTTACTTCTATTTACTTATATGCATAATACTCATATATAAATGTGAAATATAAATTTTGAAATAGAGCTCATTGCAAACAAAAGGGAAATTGTTATTGAAGAAATTATATAATTTACTTGATAAATGCTACATGCACTATTGGTTATTCACGATAATGGGAAATGTGTCATAGGTAAATGATTTGAACTTTTTGGAGTATAAGATATGTGATTTCTCAATCCATATCTTACATAAATTTATATACTTCAATCAATTAATGGTTGTAATTAAAATCATATCATATTGAAGATCAACAACACTCAAAAGTTAGTTATTGACCTTTTACCTATAAAAAGCATTAATATGAGTGCATAAATGTGATATTTAATTTTTGAGATAAAAATCTCTTATAAATAATTTTGCAATTCTTAAAAAAAAAAAAGCATATAATTAATGATAATGATTGCTAAGTGGACTATGAAGGTTTGATTGGACACTATCATAGATAAATTATGTCTTTGAACTTTATTTGAAGATTTTTTTTTGAAAAATTGTATTTTAAATAATTGAAATCATATCAATTGAGCCATAAATATATGATTGGTTTTTACTTTCTTATATCCATTTATATAAGTGTATAAATGTGATTTATAATAACCATATACTATAAGATATTTTTTCCAAAAATAAATCTAATAATTTCTTGACAATAAGTATTAAGTGGACTATTTAAGCTAATGGGTGATGGGTCATAGGTGAATACTTCAAATTCCTTAAATTGTAAGGCATTAGATTTTTAATCCATAATTTATTTATGTATTTTTTAAATCAACTATTTGTGTATGTATTCATCTTATCCCATATAAGTTAATAATGAATCCATTTATTGACCTTTATTTGTCTACCACTTACTTTGATATGAGTATTAATTTCATATTGTATTTTTTTGAAATAAAACTACATGTAAAACAAAATGTTGTTCTTAATAAAGACATGGAAAAATTAATTAAAAACGTGTTAAGCGGGCCATCTAGATTAATTAAAGAGATAAATCATAAATGGTTTCATTTAAACTGTTTGCAGCATAAGACATTTGTTTTCCCATCCATTTTAACATTTTTTTCATTTTCAATTCTTGAATAATTTACTTGTAATTTAAACAATCTCATAGAATCCACCATGACTTGAAGTTATTTATTGTATTCTATTTGGTTATATGCATTAATTGAAGTTTACAAATGTGATGTATTTTTGAAATGTAGGTCCTAATATAAATAAATATATATATTTTTATAGCAAAAATTAGAAGTAATGGATAATAAGTTATAAGTGGTATAATATAAAGCCATTTATCGACTTTTAATTGCTTATCATGAAGTTTAATATAATTGTATAAATGCAACATTGTTTTTTTGAAATAAAACTCCATGTAAAATGAAATGTTTTTCCTAACGAAACATGAAATAATTAATTGATAATGAATAGTAAGTAGATTACTCAAGTTCTCTTAAGATATAGATCATAAATAAACGCATTTCAACTTCTTAAAACATACAAAATTTTATTTTCCCATCCCTATTAACATTTTGTAAATTTCAATTTGTAAATAAATAACTTCTAATTGAAATAATTAAAACCAACTAGAAATAAAGCATGACATATTAAATTCTATTTAGTTATATGCCTTGATACAAGGTTATAAATGTATTACATTTTTGAAATAAAGCTCTTAATGTAATTAAAGATATTTTTTTTAGAAAAAATAATAATTTTAAATCAATCGATGATGAGCTCTAAGTGTTTTATTCTATTTTCAATAGATAAATTTTTCTAACTATGCATTTTTAAATCAATTAATTTTATATACAATCGTGCCACATAAGTCAATAAGTCAAGAAACAATTGATTGATTTTTATTTACCTATCATGTGGTTTAATATGAATGTATAAATGTGACATTGTTATTTCTAAAAGAAAACTCTATGTAAAAAAAATGTTTTCTATTAAAACATGGATTAATTAATTAATAATGAGCATTAAGTAGACTATTCTGGCTCATTCAAGAGTCGAGTCACAAATTAACATATTTAAACTTTTTCCACCATATGACATGATTTTCCCATCAAGATTAACATTTTGTAAAATTCAATTATTAAATAAACTATTTGTAATTAAAATAATCTCATAGAAGATAACAAGGCGTGAAGCTATTTATTGTATTCCATTTAGTTAGGTGTATTGATACAAGTTTATAAATGTAATATATTTTTGAAATAAATCTCTTAAGGTAAGTGAAGATACATCTTTTACAAAACTAATTAGAATTTATTGATAATGGGTTTTAAGTGGTTTATTTAGACCACATGGAAAATCATGTGTAATAGATAAATGAATTTTAATACATATTTAATATTCAAAATTAATACTTTAATGATAATTTATTAGTAGTTACATTAATTATTTAATAATTAAAGAGTATGAGGACTTATATAAATATCAACTAAAATCCATAAGTTGTGTTTCACATTTATTTATTCCCCATTAAAAATTCTTATCATTTTCTCCTCTTGGTGAAAGTAATGGCCAATCATGGTTTTCGTACAATAGGTTGGAACTATTACATTAGGACCATTATTATTTTTTGACAATGTTGATAAGGAGAGATAAATATCCAGACTACCATCAAGTGTACTATTTTTTGAAAACCCTTGCTTCCAATACTTACTTTTCTATGTATATTGGTTCTCAATAGCCACTAATTCTTGTTTACTTCAATTTGTGACTGTGTCCATCATAATAGAATGACTTGAATACCCATTTAAGAACTATCATTCAATGTACTTGGCTTTGAGTGAAGGTATATCAATGATACCCAAACTTCTTGAAATACCTAGATCAATAGTGCCTAGGTGGATATATATCAATGATAACTATCAAAACATCAAAAGGTCTTATCGGGTGCAACATACCGTAAGGCGTGGTTGGTAGATGAAAATGCACAGTCGCTTCACCCTACCAATTGCAACATGCAATCTTCTAGCCACAATCTTGGGACAATGATGGTAATAATAATTGTTTGGTATAATGTAATTATTTCAACGTCAAGCCAATTAATCATGCATTGACATGCTTACTAATTGATATCATCGAATTTGTACTAATCATGCTCAATTATATTTTTTGAAATTATTAGGATTCTAGTAATGATGACCGACCTACCCACCATCTTTTGTTGCACCCCATGACATTGTCAAATCGAGAGAACGCTGAATTAAGTGAAAAACTTGGAGAGAAACAATACCAAGAATGGCTGAATCAACCACCCATTAAATTCCCACTACGTCTAGATACACCAATTAGGAATGACTACAACAATAGTAGTTCTTCACAAGTTGGCAATGGAAGAAATAAAACAGATGTTGGTATGGATGATTACTCAAGGAATATGACTTCCATGGATACAATGTTGTTAGATTCATTCCATAACAATGATCAAGTAGGGGATGTTCTCATATCGTTGATACCTTTTTCGAAAGCCTTAAACTTTCTTCTACCACCCCTTTCTTTGGACCCGGCGGTCAGTCAAAGTCTACCTAGTTGGGGAAAAATATGTTACTCTACAACTTGAAAGAAAATTTTGGCTTCCTGAATGCATGTTTCTTGGAAATTTTGAGGTAATTTACTATCAAATCCCTTATATTTTGAGAAATATTGTCACACAATCAACATTACAAATGGTCAATTTTATGAATGTTAATAATTATCAGCATTAGATTCCATTGCTGAATATTTATATTAGAGCCCCTCTGTTATGTTGGTGTTAGGGGTGCTCCAGTCATGTCCTTTAAAAAGTAATGATTTTCTCACTGCAATCATAGCAATTGAACCAAAAAAAATATCTTGTGATTACATTTGATATTTAAAATGTCAATATAAATACTGGAGTGAGTTGTAACCCTAGATTCGATGCCTCCCTCATGGACTCCTAGGGTTTTTGCAACCCTGCAACGAGAGTCGTAAGGGCTCCTCCCCTCCCTCACGGTGGCACCATTTGACTCCCTTGGCTCTACACATCTGCTTAACATTGTCTCCTGCTAGTGGCATCTCCAGCTGGGGGGGCAGGCGCCCCCCTCCTCCCGAAGGTTCTGCAACTGAAAAAGAAAATGCACCTTTGAATGATGAGAATGTACCCTCTGACCCTACAGGCCCAAAGACAGACCTGAATGCTGAGCAAAATGATAAACAAGATGACCAAAATGCCAATATAGAACAAGTGAAGACCTCTTCCTCCACATGCATACCAATTGCTGCTAAACGAACAAAAATTGACCTACCTGGCCACCGTATCAATGAAAAAATTCAGTATATGAAGGACCATTCCCTCATAGGTAAATTCATAGGCTTCTGGCCTACCGAGAAAGCGCTCCAAGGCTGGATCTCCTCTAAATGGAAGACCAAGGGGCATGTTACCCTTCAGCTAGGACCAAAAGGCTTCTTTAATGCTATCTTCAACCGCATCGAGGACAGAAATTGTATTTTGGATGGCGGAACCTATTTCTTCAACTCTGTAAGACTCTACCGAAGAGAGTGGGTTGAAAGGTTTAACCCAGAAAAGGAGGATTTTAACCAGGCACTAGTTTGGATACGGATGTATTCACTGTCATTAGAATATTGTGATGAATAATCCCTAAAGGACATTGGAAATGGCCTGGTAGAGTTCATCAAGATTTTTGAAGAAACCAAGCTCAGATCATACACTGCTTACGCCAGGATCTGTGTCTACATTCACCTGGCCAAAGCCCTACCGGATTGGATAAGTATCTACCATGATGATTTTGAATGGGTCCAAACTATAGATTATGAACATGTACCTTTTAAATGTCGTAATTTCATGAGCATGGCCATCTCTTAAAAGACTATCTACTCAATCAACCTCCTAAACCTCCCTGATTCAGAAACTACTGACGTTGATGGTTTTTCCAAAGTTCCCAACCGCAAAAAGCATACCAAGAAACCCAATGCTACCCCCAAAGTCTCCCCCCCCCCTTACCAGCAAAAACTTCGACATCCTTGCGAAACGACCCATCTTGGAAGGGGAATCCTCTCATCATAACTCTGAATCCACCAAAACATCCATTCCTGGTCACTCTTTGACCCCTCCACTCATCCTTGTCCCTCATCTCCCTCAAGCTGCTAATCATCCTCAAACACCTCAGATAGGCCAACCCAGCAAAGATAAAGCCATATTCATATGTATTTCCACCCTAATGGATATAGACAGAAAGCAACCACAAGAAGTTCAGGAAGCAAGCACTAAGGTAGAAATGGATCAACCCTCCCATATGGAGGAAGAACCTGAAAGCATAGATCTAAGTGATCTAGATACCTTAGAAATGGAACTAGCCTGTAAAAACATAGAATATGATAAGATACCCCCCAGGCATATTGAAAGCCTCGAATTTGTTCTCTTTAGGGCTCAGCAGTGCAACTCCTTAGGCATTCAGGCTAAAAGTCCTTGGGATGGAAAAAATCTCATAAAATAATCAAAGAAAATAGGGAGGCACATGGATCTACAAAGAACCATCATTCTGGGAGAACTTCTAGTTGAATCTGGGTGATACCTCAAGCTGACCAAGTTCTATCAGTTGGTCTCCCATATTTCTAAATGAAGCTCACATCATGGAATATTCGAGGACTCAATAGCCCCACCAAGCATTGAATGATCAGGAATATAATTATGCAAGACAAAGAAACTATTATCTTCATGCAAGAAACCAAATGCGCCAGTACTTCTCTAAACTCTATCATCACCAAGTTATGGCATGGCTACAATTCCACTATGGTTGATGCTTCTGGAGCCTCGGATGGTTTGGCCATTTCCTGGAACCACATTCTTACCTCCCTTTCGGATATTCATGCCTCTCACAATTTCATTCAGGCTAAATTTCATTTGATAGGTACCAACATCCATGGCCACCTTACCAATGTCTATTTCCCCCAATTCCCATAACAGAAAATAGCCATTCTAAAGTCTATAGAGATCCTCAACTCCACCAGGCACCATCCCCTCTGGATGATTGGAGTCAAATTTAATATGATCACCAAGCTCAAGGAAAAGAAAAGAGGTAGACCCATACTTGAGATTGATAGCCATAGCTTCAAATACTTCATTTAGAGAAACTGGTTGATCGATATCCCTTCCACAAATTCCATTCATGCTTGGAGCAATAGAAGAAATGCACTGCAGCTGCTAGCTTCAAGGTTGGATCATTTTCTCATTTCAGATAATGTGATCCATATGGGAGGTGAAATTTACTCCTCCATCCTATCGTCAATCGACTCTGATCATTGGCCAGTCCTTCTTCAATGGTCGTGTCTTGGGGTTGCAAGAAATCAACCATTCTGTTTTGAGAAATTATGGTTATCTCATCTGAGATTCAGAGATATGATTACCACTCTATGGAGTAGCTTAATCCCCCCCCCCCCTGCTGGCTCCAAAATGTATCAATTCCAACAGAAACTTAAGTTTCTCAAATAATCTCTCAAGAGATGGAATCAATCCAGATTTGGTAACATATTTCAACATCAAAAGGAATTGGAGTAGTAAATGTCAGATCTGTAGATGTGTATCATACAAGAGGGAACAACAGAGGCTCTAAATCTTCAGTAAAAGGACCTCTTAACCCGATTAGATGAACGTAGACTGCAAGAAGAAATTATTTGGAAGCAAAAGTCAAGAATTCGATCACTCAAAGAAGGGGAGAATAATACCAAATTATTTCATCGCTCCACCATTCATAGGCACATGCATAATCGCATCAATGTCCCCAATAACAGTTAAGAGGATCATATTGAGGATCATGAGGATATAGAAAAAGAACTCCTCAACCAGTTCAAGCACATCCTCCAGGAGCCTCAAGGTAATAGGCAACCAACAATAAACAAGATCACCTAGCATATCCCCAAGCTTATCATGTAGGAGCACAATAATATGCTACTTAAACCAGTTAATCTACAAAAAGTAGAGTAGGCCATGGCTCAGCTAAAAGATGGTAAGGCTCCTAGACCTGATGATTTCACTTCCATTTTTTTCACTTTTTCTGGAGCAGCATCAAACAAGAAGTCTGGGACTTGGTGGAAGATTCTAAAAGCATGCATTGGATCCTTCCCTCTCTCAATGCCACCTTCCTTGCTCTGGTTCCCAAAGACTATTAGGTTGTCACTTCTGACAAATATAGACCAATCACCTTATGTAATTTCATCTACAAGCTTATCTCCAATTTGATCGCCAATAGGCTCAAACCCCTCCTCCCTTTTCTCATTTCTCTAGAGCAGACTAGATATGTGGAAGGGAGTCAAATTTTGGATGGGATCATACTAACCCCTAAAGTCACCCACTCTCTGAAAATTTTGAAGAAATCAGGTATGCTTCTTAAAATTGACCTCTCTAAAGCTTTTGAAAAATTAAGTTGGGATTACATCAATCAAATGCTCTTGGCCTTTGGATTTAGTCCTACCTAGAGGTGTTAGATCCCGAGTCTCATCTCTTCCCCTTTCTACTCCATCCTTGTTAACGGATCCCCTTCTCCCCCCTTTTCCCCCTCTAGAGGCATACGCCTGGGTGATCCTCTTTCACCCTTTCTGTTTTTTCTTATGGAGGAACATCTAGGTTGTCTCATACAGCATGCTGACTCTACCCATTCCCTTTTTGGTCTGACTCTTTACGACAATCCTACCATGACGCACCAACAATTCATAGATGATAACATGTTATTTGGCCACCCCTCTGTCCAAGAATCCAACACCTTCAAATCTCTTCTTGATAGCTTCTTGGAAGCCTCAGGCACCACTATTAATGCTGCCAAATACCAAATATACTTCTTCAACACCCCTGCCACCACCCAACGTAGCATCACTCGAATTCTAGGCTTCTTTATTTCCTATCTACCTTCTAAGTACTTAGGAGCTCATCTTATTGACTTTTCCATCAAAAATTCTTGTTGGAAAGAACTCTTGGATAAATTAGAATCTTGCTTGTCCTCCTAGACTCACAGATCTCTCAATATTTCTAGCCACCTAATGTTGATCAAATCTTTCCTCCAATATATGCCCCTTTATCTCTTCACAGTGCTAGTTGTTCCCAAATGGGTCCTTAAAAGCATCATAATACTACAACGTAACTTTCTCTAGGGAAGTATTGGAGAAATCAAAAAATGGGCTCTAGTGAAATGGACTGATATGTGCTCTCCAAAGATGGTAGGCGACCTGGGGCTGCAAGATCCTGGCCACAACAACGCGGTAATGGGAGCTCGCATCTAGTGGAATTGGTTGTCCAAACCCAATACCCTGTGGTCCCGTATATAGACAGATAAATATGCTGACAATTAGCCTCAAATAGACCTCATTCATTTTATACCAGAAAACTCAAGCTCTCTAATCTAGAACGCATCCAAGCAACATCGTGCCATAATCGAGGAGCATAGCTTCTGGGAGGTTCGATCAGGAGCTTCTGCCTGTTTCTAGGAGAACTTGTGGCAGCAGAAGACCAATTTTGCATACCTCTTTCACAAACCTAGATGGAAAGCCACTCTGCACACTCAGGAGACTAATCAAGTGAAATTTTTTTGGAGACCTTCTCCAATATCTAGGTATCGTCAATGGCTTCCAGCAGTACAATGGTAGGAGGATTGGTTTGAGGAACACTCGGGAACTAAGAAAATTGAAATGGAACTAAGTAAATAGAAAATCAGATGCAGAGATGACCCTGATATTCTCTGTTGGGGTCACACCACTCAAGAAACCTTCTCCACTCAGGAAGCATATCACTTGCTTTACCCAAGTACCCAGGTTCCCCAGGACGCGATATGGGCACAAATCTAGAGACCGTGCATCTGGCCAAAAATCTCCACATTTCTTTAGCTGCTTAGTAAGAGATAAATCCTAACTTGGGACAACCTCCTCAAAAGGGGATTCATTGGGCCCTCCATATGTTCAAATTTTCATCAACATGATGAAACCATCACTCATCTCTTGGACACCTACCCTTTTTCTAACTCCATGTGGGACAATATCGTCGTGCAATGCAGGAGAACTAGCAGGATCAAAGGAAACATCTCTAACACCATCAGATATTGGAAAATTGATCCTTACAACATCAAGCTCCTCAACGCGCTCTGGTACCTCATCCCAGGGATCCTCCTATGGTCGATCTGGAAAGAAAGGAACATACGCATATTTAAAAATCAGAAAACTACTCTAGACAGTATATGGACAAATATTTGCAATAATATAAAAGAGACTCTAGCTCTACACCAATGGAAAGACTCGGATATCCCTACATAGCCTCCGGAAAGCATTATTTTATGCAATTGGAACCTCTCGATCCCTTGTCAATCCTTAGACATTTTCTCACCCTCCTGCCAGCCTGACTTGCCCAGTACGTGGAGACCTCCTCCCCTTAGCATGTTCAAGTTGAACTTTGATGGCACTTCCAAAGGAAATCCAGGAGAAGCTAGATTTGGAGGAATCTTCAGGATTTAGAAGGAACTCCCCACCTTATGTACTTTGGCTCTATGGGATGGGATACCAACAACTCGGCGGAATTGGAAGGTCTTTTGCAAGGGCTTCTTCTAGCATAGGAAAAAAATCTGTTCCCCTTAGAATTGGAGGGAGACTCTCAAGTCATCATCAACACTGCTCGACACCTCCTCTCAGGGGCCTCGACTTCCAAAATTTCCAAGAGTTGGCATCTTGCAGCTAGATTTGAACTCATAAAGTGCTGGATGCAGAATCATTGTGCCATTTCCTTCAAGCATGTTCATCGCTCAGCTAACACAATAGCAGATATTTTTTCTAACAAAGGGGTTGACCATGAGCTCCCCATATTCTCTGGTCCTCTCTTCAGTATCAATGATGTATCCTTCCTCCTCAATTGCACTCAACTGGTGCAGAAAGAAGCTTAACTCCCTAATGCGGATGATTTTTAGACTGAAGGATGTGATTTCTAATCCATAGGGCACATGCCGTAGCCACATGGCTGCACATGGCATCCATCCTAACACTCATAAATTTTGTAGTTGTTCTCCTTTCGTGGTCATTAATCCACCTACTGTGAGCCTTTACTATCGTCTGGACTGCTGGTCTTCCCGCTTTTCCATGGCGTGCAATACTTTATCACTTGCATCCTTCTCCTCCAGTTTGGAACTCTCGCTTCATTTTCTCTATCCTAATCCTGAGCTCATTTTCATCCATACTCCACCCCCATTTTTTATTGAGCCCTCCTACCCCTTATTTTCTTATCCCCTCGTTGCTTCTTCATCCACCTGCTCAGTCATGCCTTGAAGGCATAGAATGCACTGTAGATGTGGTTGTGGTAGAGGCCAGTCCTCTGGACCTCCCCTTTCTATTTGAGATGACAGCCATATCCCCCTCCATGAGGGAAATTCAGAGTCATCCCATCTCCACTTTGATTCTTATGGCTCTTTGGACCCTCCACTCATCGCCACGACTCACACTGTGTGTTGTCAGGATGTCGCAAGCTCTACTAGCTCTAGTCCTCGAAAAAGGCTCAAAAAATACACCATCTCAACTTCTAAACCTTAGTTGTCCAGGAAATCAGTTTCCTTGCCCACCAAGTCAGCCATGCGTTCCTCCAACAATGAAGGGAGTGATAGCTCAGTAGAAGATGGCAAGGAGAAGGATGCAGGAGTGTGTTCAACTAATACACCTGAGCCAACAATGAATCCATCGAAGAATGAAGAGAATTCCTCTGACGACTATGGTTGCTTCATCAAAGAAGAACCTCCTCCACATGACCAGTATCATGACGCACCGCTTCAAAATTCATTTCAAGAGGTTTCTTACCTCTGCTAGGCTTCAGTTCTTGTTTTTCATGTTTTTCTTGTTCTTGCTCAACAACACTTTAAATTTTTGGATAATTCCTGAACATGCTCGTTTCCCCACTCAAGGCAGCAATCTATGGACTGGTTTCCCCAACTGGAGCAGTCCTTTTTTTGTGCTTTTGAACTCCACACCCACCGGTATTGGCTAGCATAGTAATTTCGGTGGGAAAGTTTTGATTTGTATTTTATGTGCCATATAATAGAAATAGTCTTATTTAGAAATTATATATATATATATATATATATATATATATATATATATATATATATATATATATATATATATATATCAGCATTAATGAACATTTCATATTGTCCATGACCAAAGTTATTCAAAGATAACATTCTTTCGAGTGATAATGTCTTGTCGGTAGCTGCGAAGAGGCAAAGAAATTGTTGAAAATTTTGGGTGTTGAGTACATAACATATCATTCATGTCCAAATGATTGTATTATATGTAGAGGAGAAATGCAAGCAAAGATATATGTCCGAAATGTAGCATGATAGTTATCATAAATCAAAAAATAAGGGTAAATCACATGGTCCTCCTTTTAAGATATTGAGGTGCATGCCTATAATCCCAAGGATTGAAAGGATCTTCCATTGCAAAGAATTAGCTATGTTTTAGGGATGGCATGCCTCACAAAGAAGTGATTTGGGAGTCATTCAAATCCAAAAAAAATCGATAGCCATGAATCATATAGAGGATACATGGCCCGAAAATTTCAAGGATGAAGTACGAAGTCTACGACTCAGCATATCTATGGATGTCGCCAACCCATATTCCTCCTATAAAACCAACTATTCTATTTTGCATGTAGTATTGATCAATAACAATACCCCCCCATGGTTATATGTGAAGAATGAACATCTTATTTTGGCTCTCATAGTCCTTGGTAGAAGACAAGTGAAGAATATGGATGTCTACTTACAACCACTGGTAGATGAATTGAAGGAATTATGGGAGGGGATAAATATATGCATTGTATCAAAACCCATCACAGCAGAGAGGAGTTTTATGTTGTATGGCATATGTGCTTACATGACACCTGATTATCCAGGCTTAGGATTTTTCTCTAGTAAATTACATGTTTATTGATTTGTTTATATACGTAACAATATTATTTTGCATATTAATTATTTAATTCATTGTAATTGTTCTGATATTCATGCTATTATTTAATGTGCCATGCATATTGTATACAATAATTTTTCAGATCTTGTAACAAAATGGTATTATGGATTTAAATGTTCTGGACCTTCTCTAAAAGTTATATGGTCCAACAACCTACGAAATCTAGTGTATGACTGCTCCAAGGTGTTCCTCCCATAAGAACACCCTTACAGAAGATAAACATTTACTTTCAATGGTAAACAAGAGAGAACCTAAAGGCCTAGAATAACGACACTAGTTGAATGGCTTAGATAATATGAGAGAGAGAAGGAGAAGGAGTTCATATAAATGTTCGATTCAAATGGGGAGCCTATGTCCGATGATCAAGAATTCTTTGACACCTATGTTCGGAAATTTCCCATTGAGATAAAAGGAAATCTATCTTTTATAACCTCCCATATTGGGAGCATCTTAAGATTACCCACTTATTAGATCCCATGCATATATTTAAAAATGATTCATTTTCTTTATGGAGGCACATATCATCGAAACAAAGTGACACATTGGTTGTTAGGAAAGATATTATTACTTCAAAAACTAAAAAAAAACATTGGCCAAGATTATTAGAAATTATAGGATCAGAGGTCGGTCCCTCTAATTGGTATTCAAAGAAGGTGATATCCCATGGATTTTTAAAAAATATGATCTTTCTTTGGCAAAGGAAGTTATAGTGGCTGTGAGGCTTCCATCTTCATATGGGTCTTCATTATGGTGTTGCTTCACTATGGAAGACCATCTTTTGGGGTTGAAATTGCATGACCATTTGAATCTTATAAGAGTACGTATAATGTCAAAAGCATGATTTTATTATTTTTTATATTAATAACTTTTATCCCATGCAAGGGTCATAAAACATAACTAATTTTGTATATTATTGCATGTGTTTAAAACTTTGTAGTGTCATTATCCTTTGTTCATGCATGGGTGTGTGAAACATTACTTCCCCCAAGACCTAAGACGTGCCATATCTAAATTATCTGCATTTGTATGTTGGATCACGTCAAAGGAGATTCATGTGGCTAGCATTCCACAATGTCATCAAGAGATGGTTTATATTGTTTATTTGTTTGAGAAGGAATTGTCGATGAGTTTCATGGACTTGCAGGTTCATCTTATAATCCACCTAGTAGATGAGGTTGAATAAGTTGGGGTGGTTTCTTATTGTTCGGTGTTCTTCTAAGAAAGGTACATGAAGAAATTGAAAGGTTTCTTTTGACCAAGGGAAAAACCTGATGGGTCTATGGCAGAGGGGTACATACTATATGATTCTTTCTATTATGCCAGTGAGTACATCAAGCAGATCGATAACAGACTAGGTGAGGTGATTTGGGATGATGAAAGGGATGAAGACAAAAGAGAAGCGGAGCTTCTCCAAATGAATGTAAAAAGGAAATTTATAAAGAGTGATAAATTCATGTTGAACTTCGATATAATGTATATTTTGATCTCATATGTACTATATGTCAATTTTATTTCATCAGCGAATGTAGAAATTGAAGAAATCAATAAATTCTTCTTTTCAATTCTGAAGTGACACAACCGTGGGTCGCATTGTATGAAAAAAAGAGGATGAAATGGGATAGTGACAGGAAAGAATTCAAACGGTTGAATGGTATAAGTATGCCTTATCCAGATCATTTAAAATAAAATATGCCAATTATATGCCCCAAAATTTGGGTTGCTGACCAAGTCAGAGAGAAATACGGTGCAAATAGTCATTACCCGCGTGCTGAAGAGGATGTGATAAATGTAGGGAATGGTTGCAGCAACTCGGTAATAATCTATTTATGTACATTTTAAACTTAATAATGCACCTTTGAAATGTAGCATTTATATTTTATATTTTAACAACTGGGTTATTAGACACATGACACTATGATATTTTAACTTTATTATAGGTGCATTTTTTTTCCCATCTATATGGGCATATGGACACCGTTTTCGCACAAAAAATTTCGATGATGGGCAAATGACACAAGATTGTGGAGTGGAAGTCAATTTTGATCAATCTAGTCTAGCTAGCCACCCTGATCAAAAACTGGTACGAGGGACGTTAGGTTACGTCAAAAAGATACAAGAGATCATTGAAGTGGACTTCTCTTCTTTCCAATGTGTTATTTTTAGGTGCAAGTGGTGGGACACCTTTGATTGAAATAATGTAAAGGAAGATTGTGATAATAGGATAATATGTATCAAATCTAGAAAGATGTGGGATGAAGCTAAGTAGCCTTATGTTTTCCCCAAACACCGAAACCAAGTGTTTTTTTACCTAGATGTGTTGGATAGGGATTGGTGGTTCGTATTGAGACATTACCCTAGATCAAAACATATTTTTGAGAACAATAGTGTTATCATGCCAAGAGAACTAGAAGATAATGAGGGTGATCATGAGAAAAGAGAGTGATATTGTACGTGTATTATTTCATCATTTATACTATTTAAGATGGGTTTTTATAAAGAAGAGGACTTAACCTTATAACTAGGACTCTTTTTTTTGAAAAATTATAATATGTATTTTGAATTAATTGGTTTGCATTGTGTTAATGTTAAAATCATTTCACTTGATAATTTGAAATTATGTGTGAACGATATCTTCAAAATTTTAAAAAATGTATTAATGTATACTGTTATTTTGGGTATGTAAGATCATAATAAAATAATGATAATTCTAAACATGAATTTATTTTCATTATTTTCTAAACTTTATTATGTTACAAAAATTCATATTATTCTAGATTTATTATTTTACAATTGTTTATATTCATACAAATTTACAATTTTACAATTATGGTAATTTAACAATATGTATGGTATACATTTTACTTACAGTAGTTATGGTTCAAAATTCACAATTAATTTACAATTTTAAAATTTTAATAAAATTGAATCATGACAATACATACAATTACAATTACAATTTTACAATTTCACAATACCATAACAATTTTACAAATATTTTACATACAATTTCAATTAAAATTACAATTACAATTACAATTACAATTTTACAATTTTAAATACAATTACAATTACAATCATTTCACAATACAATTACAATTTTACAAATATTTTACATAAAATTACAATTACAATCACGAGGCATACAATTACAATTACAATTTTACAAATTTACAAATTTTACAATTTTAATAAAATTGAATCATGACAATACATACAATTACAATTACAATTTTACAATTTCATAATACAATTATAATTTTACAAATATTTTACATACAATTACAATCACGATACATACAATTAAAATTACAATTACACAATTTTACAATTACCAATACATAATATTTAATAAATATCATGATTTAATATTAAAAATAAACATCACAATCATATAACCATCGTATAGATATCATATTCTAAAATACACATTCAAATTCGCTAACATAATCTAATCATCATGGTCATGATCATCTAACAAAACATAAGCATTGTATAACATCATCACAACACAAACATCCAATATACATCTCATGTCAAATAACTGCTATCACATACACATCTATCTGCAAGCACATTAAATGAACATATCTAACATGTCCTAATAACACATCATGATGAACACCAACATGTAAATTAAGTACATCAACATGAACATAAAATACATGCACTATATATATATATATATATATATATATATATATATATATATATATATATATATATATATATATATATAATGTCAAAAATATACAACTGTAACAGAACTGCATATAAATGTAAAATATCTAGTGGTACTACAGCAATGCTATAACTAGTACTAGTCGAGGGCTTCTCAGTTGATGGTGCAGCCTCATGCTCATATGGATGACATGCCTACTCCGAAGGTGCTTGCTGGTCAGAAGGTGCATTCTACTCAGGAGGTTCCTGCTGATCAAATGGTGCAGTCTTCTCAGTAGGTGTATACTAATGAGTCGTCGATGGTGTATCCTTCTCAGTGGATGGTGCCTACTTAGATGGACTTGCCTGCTCAGGATCAAGTGCCTGCTCAGTCGATGGCCATGTCTTCTCGGGACTAGGTGTCTACTGAGATGGTGCAGACTGCTCAGAAAATGCTTGTTGATCAGGACTTGATACTAGCTTCTCATCTCCAACGAGAGGTGAAGGACAAGGAGGTGGAGTACTAGAATGATGATCACTCCCATCATGATCATGATCATCTGATGAGCTACTCTAGCATGCATCTCCACGACGACTATCCCTCCTAGCCGCTAGTAGTCTAGAAGCTCTAACGATATGACTCATAAGGGTCATCATGTCATGGGGCATGTCTCTCCAGAGCTTTGTGAGCCTACGATAAGCCTAGATCTCTTTGATCATAGCAAGGCGGTCTCCCTCATCAACCAGGATTTGGCACATTCAATCGCCCAACTCCATCTTGAATCAGATGTGTGCCCAATTTCGCATACCTGCAGTTATCTACACCTGAGGATCGGGTCTATCACCCTGATCTTTCGCCTCTGCCATCTCCTCGTTATAATGTACAACCAGATCATCAGGTGGGGGTGGAATCATGTCCCCAACAAATGTGCCAATATCTAAAAAATATATAGTCCACAACAATAATTAGACAATTTCATTAAACAATTTAATAAAACAAGTTAAATAACATGTTAGAATAAATTTTATTCTAATTAATTAATTAAGAAATAAAATGAAACTATATTAATTTAAAGAAAACACTAATATTACCTCTAGCATCCGGTGGCTCATATTGTGTGAAGAGGATGTTGGTATACCCTCGCCAATCCAAACCCGCATATCGATATGGCACCATCTGAACGAGTGATCATCAGCACTGGCTAGCAACTCCAATGCATCACTAGATATCCTGGCTAGATAGTTGGACAAACCCCTCTTAGGCATCATCTGGCCCCAAATTTGCATCCTTGCATGCAACATCGGCCTACAAGGATACCGAAAAAAATTGGGCCTTGTCTCTGGAAACCTCTCAAAAAATAAACAAAATAACTCTGAAGCAAAAGGGAAGGTCAACCTCCCACGTGCTTGAGAACAACATCTATCTAATGCTATAAAAAATTGTCGTAAAAAAATGGCAAACCATCTCACAAGTCGTGGTGTTTGGAATAAAAAATCAACATAAAATAAAAGTGGACAACTAATGCACTTCCCATAACGGTATAGTGTGAAATGGTGGCCAGTAGTAGTGAGAGGCACTTCACCTCCTCTAGACCAAGCGAAGCAATGCGTAACTGACCACCAGACACCTAAAAATCTGTAGGAGAAAGTATATCATCCCTAATGTATCTCTGGGATTACGCCAACTGACTCCCTGTTGCATAACCAGCGGGGACATCTGGGAAGTGGGGAAAATCCTTCTCTCTCATAGATAGGCCAGTAATAAAATAGATGTCCTCCTTAGTGGGCTCGTACGACTTGCCAGGACCAACTCGAAAATCCTGTCGACTAGCATTCCACCTATAGATCAATTGTCCCAATAGCCCATTGTGCCCCTTTAGGGATGTAGCCTCCTCATAGAACTTGAGGAGGCATACCTCCCTTAAGAGAAATTGGGTGGGTTTCGTAATAGGGTGAGGGTACAAAATTATCTCCCTCTCTCGTGCCTCCCACTACTGAATCATGTTATAACGGTCCTCCACATGCTCTTGTTGTTCCCTTTGCTCTCTTTGTTGACGTTACTGAATGATTCACATATTAAATACATTTTTTTTATTAAATGAGAAATGTATTCACAAATACACACACACACAAACAAATATATATATATATATATATATATATATATATACACATACACATACACATACACATACACATAAATATATATATATATATATATATCATTTTTATTGAAAAAAAACACTTGGTGCACCCAAAAAAATAGTCACGCACCACTACCTGTGCGTACTTTTTTATCACGCAATGCCCATGATGCGCATGAAAAAATTTTGTGCACCACACAAATAGAAAATATTTATTATGCGGTGCGTTGACCAAACTATCTTCCTCAGGGTGGTTAGTTTGGTCAACGCACCACCCAATAGCAATACATAATTACCAGTGTGGTCCAGTAAATGACAGCACCGTCGTAAAGTATACATAGTGTGTTATTTTTAACAATTTTATATGGTCAGTGCGGCCAGCAACCGACATGCACCGTACTATTTTAGTGTTACAGCAGTGTACATTTTCTCAGTTCTGCACCAAAACCTGGTGAGGTTTCCGTTAACACCGTTCGCAGTGCGGCCTGTAAATTTACACTGAACGGCTCGAATGCACAGCGCAGAAAAAAAAAAAATAAATAAATAAACAAATAAAAATAAAAAATAAAATAAATAAATAAATGAATGAATAAATAAAAATAAAATTTAAAAATTAAAATTAAAAATTAAAAAATAAAATAAATAAATTTAAAAACGGTAAATTTTAAGTGAATATGAGAAATTAATCCACTAAAACATTAAGTTATTGAGAAACAAGAATATTACCTGGAAATTTGCATGTCGAGGAGGCATCTTTGTTGAGGAATACTAAAAACAAAAATTTCCCACCGTGTTTGAAAATTCATACTCCACATAGTGAGCAATGGATGGAATCAATGTGGGCAATGGGAGCACCGATGGCAGGGCACCTCAAAGAATACAAACTCACATCGGTGCTTGAGAGCTCTAGAGAAATGAACAAGTAAAAATTAGGTTTTTTTGCACGGCCATTAATTTTTCTAAAATTAATCCTTTTTCGGTGCGCTCGATTATGAGACGCACCAGGCAGTTTTATCAATGGTGCACCGCACTTCGGTATGGTGCGTTGGATTATTGAGACGCACCGGGCAAGTTTGTACATAGAGCATAGTGTCTCGATGTGCCATTTAATAGTACGCACCGGTGCGTTGGAGTACTGGACACACCGGGTCAGTATGTACAGAGAGAAATGTGTCCAGTGTGCCATTTGATAGTAATCATCAGTGTACTTTTCATAAAATGCACCATTGCATGTTATGAGAAACGCACCACCAAAAAAACATCCACCTGCCAACCTCCTCTAGTGACCTCCGCTACAAACGGATATCCAAGCTATTTTTATAAGGGCTTCCTCAAAAAAATTTGTTAGAGGGTCTTTTCCTTGTAGTGAGTCATCTCATATAATTCAATAAGTCAAAATTCATTTATTGACTTATATTTTCATATCATGTGGTTTAATATGAGTATATAATGTGACATTGTTGTTTTTGAAATAAAAATATATGTAAAACAAAATGTGTTTCCCAATAAAACATGAAATGATTAAGTGATAATGACTATAAAGTGGAATTTCAAGGTTCATTCAAGAGAAGGGTCACAAATGGATGTCTCTAGACTTTTTGCATCATTATTATGATATTTTTTTTTACAAAATACAACTCATTAGTAATGAATCCTAAATGGTTTGTAAACAAAATTTAATCATTTGATAACTATTTATAAGTTGTCTAAGTGGTTTGAACATCCTCTTGGTTTTCTCTAAAAGTTCTAAGGGGACCTAGAAAATTTCAATGCAAAATTTGCAAGGGAGACACTTTGTGCCAAGTCTTACATTGAGATCCTCACAATGCCATCATATCTTCATCAACAATGGGACCTAGAAAATTTAGCATAAAAACATCTTTTACTTAGTAAATTTCAAGTGAACTAGTTTTAATGCAAAATTTTCAAGGGATACACTTTGTTTCAATTCTTACATTGAGATCCTCGCAATTCCATCATATATTCATCAACAACGAGACCTAGAAAATTTAGCATAAAAACATCTTTTACTTAGTAACTTTCAAGTGAACTAGTTTCAATGCAAAATTTGTGAGGGAGACACTTTGTACCAAGTCTTACATTGAGATCCTCACAATGCCATCTTATCTTCACCAAAAACTCCCTTTCTGGGTTTTGGGAAACTAGGTGGTGAGAGTTGTTAGGCGCAAACATTAGAGATCAAGAAATTTGATCTATTATCCATAACTATAATATATCTCTTTGATGTTAGACATACTAATATTATTTAATTGATTCCTACTAAGTTACTATCACACCCCTACTGTGTATTGATATTGTTGTGGCTAGCAGTCCCATGTTTGACATATTCATGGTTACTACTTGGTTTGACATTACTAAAAATATTTACCTTATCTTATCTTAAGTTAATATTGTGATTGCATTGAGAGGTTGATCCATATTTATGCAGGAACGCAAAAGAATATGAATATAACAATAAATAAAAATATGCAATGGAAATAACACTTAATTTCATTAATATCAAAGAATTGAGATATGCTTATAGACAAAATGGAAATAAAATAGCTAGGGCACTGGTAGCTTATCTCTGAGAAGACATGTGGCGGCTACAGGCCTATGAACTATGTTACAATGAGGCTCCAAGGCCTATTTATGATTTAGAAACAATGGAAAACCCTAAACCTTCAAAAACCTAACCCTAGGAGATGAAGCGCCAAAACTGTGGGCCATGTTTGGGTAAATTGGTACATAAACTTCCCGAGGACATAACTTTGGCATATGATATTTCTTTAATGTGCACAATACCTCGTTAGAAATATCTATCTGAGGACTACAACTTTTGAGTAAAAAAAATCAATTAATAACCCATGTTGATACCAATTTTCCTAAAGAAAGTTGTTTAGGGCCTCAAAAAGGCTCTGGAAGTTCAGGAACCAAAAACAAACTGCTAAAAATAGTAAAATGTGCTACAATTAAGGAAATTGAAAACTAAAAGAAACAATGGTGGGCATCCAAGTGGAATAGGTGGGTGGTCACTAATATCCACCTAGATCATTCCTCCCCCTTAGGAAGTAATGGCCCCCATTGCGTTGAGTTCCTCCATGAGATATGCAATGTCAAATGTGTCTAGTAATGGTGGAAAGTATGGCCAAAGGTGATCCACATTGAAGACTAGTTGTCGGCCAACGAATGGGGGAATGTTGAGCTCAAATTCATTAACTCCTATATCCTTGATAATGGTATAAGGCCCATATCAGTGTGGTATGAGATTCTAATGAGCTCTCGTTAGGCGTTCTTTCTACAAATCCAACCAAACTTTGTCACCCACCTAGAACTTGTATGGGCCCACTCGATGATGATCATGATATTGGTTGTACTTGGAATTGGATTTATCAAAGATTCCATGGACGCTGGAAGACATGTTATATGCATTCAATAAATCTAGTTGCTTTTTTAGCCTTAGGCAGTACATGTGAATATTTTTTCCTAATGTGCCCTTTCTACAACAACCCTTGGATCTGCCTCTCATTCTCCATAACAGAATGTTGATAGATCAGCCCATTAGGCAGTGGCACTCTTGGGGTCATATCAATTGAGTACTTGACCTGACATTGTATAGGAACCCCTGTGGGTGAGGAGAAATGTCCTTGTATTCCTCCATGACTTTTCTCATCTGTTACTACCACACAGGGGAGCCTTGTTGGGAGGCTATGGCCACAATCTTCTTCTTTCCCTGTGCAATGAAAAAAAATCTCTTGGTTTGGGAAATAATCTTAGTGCATTTCTTTTCAATACTAAAACAGATGGTGGAAGGCAGTACTACCTCTGGTATCTTGTAAAACTTATTTCCCAAAGTAAAAATAATAAAATGAAGACTAGACCCATACATAGCATGTCGCTTCCACAAGTATGGTTTGCCTAATAATAAATTAGACACGTAAAGAGAAGCAACATCACATAGTATCTCATCCATGAAGGGCTTGATGTGTTACGGAAGACAACATTGCTATATTATGCGGGGATATCTTCCTTGGTGAAGCCACTTGATGGTATACAATTGTGGGTGTGTTGTGGTCAGTAGGCCAAGCTGCTTTATGACCTCTGCTAAAATGAGGTTCTTTTGGCTTCCACTATCAACAAGGAATTGCAGTGGAGAACCCTTCACCCACATATGGGAATGGAGGAGGTAATCCCCATCCTCTGGATCCTCAATCTCCTCCCTCTCGATCTTGGTGGTGGCAATGGTGGCACTGAGTTCCACATCAATGATTTTTTTCCCTTTGTCGTTTCCCTTTTCCAGTTCTGACTCAGAATCAGAACATGCATTTGATTTGAATGCCTTTAGTTCAGCCACTAGCGACTGTTTGGCCTGACACTCTCTTATGTTTTGAGTTTATTCGTTATGAAATTCACACCTCTTCCCCATGTCCTTATTTTTCTTTGTGGTGTTTTTCGGAGTCACCCCGCTTTTGCTTTGCCCCTTGTTCTAGTTTTCAAGGGGTGCCTTTCCCTAGCTTTGGATTCGTGGATCCAAAGGCTCACTTCTTCTGCTTAAATTTCTGCTTGATCTTAGAGGCATATCTATATGTCATTCCAAGCATCACAATGTCGACAAACTCCATTTCCTCCTAAATGTATTTGTGCAAACAGCTACGGTACTTGAGCACCAAGTTTTTCTCCAAATATTTAATACCCAACCTTTTGGGCAGGGTATGGAAAAAATTCATCAGATCATACACATCTTGATCCCTTTGTTGCCTCAGTGTGGTCCATTGGATGTTCTTGTCCTCATAGCTCCCCACGGGGTAATATTTTTCCTTGATGTTGTCTCATAATGAATTCCAAGTGGGTGTGACCGAGAAGAGAGAGGGTGTCCTCTCATCCTTTTACTCACATTAGGTTTCCGACCAGTCTTTAACATGGGGGGCAGCTTTGAGGAGTTCAAAATTAATATTTTCTCGATCAGAGAAATCATGGACTGAGAAATACCCTTCCAGAAAATTAAATCATCTATCTACGGCATGTGCATCTATCTAGCCTTCAAATACAAAAATTTAAAATTTTACTTGTACCTTGAAAGGAGTGGTGCCTCCATAGTGGCTACTGGATGCAAATGTGCCGCAGATAGGCACTCGTTGAAGGATCTACAAAAAATTATCCATCATTACGTTCTTTTGTTTCTCGAGAGCCTCCTTGAGCAATATTTTGATAGGATCTCCTACTCCCATGTCTTTCTTTTCTTTCACCATGGGAGGTCGTTGGGGTTTGTGAGGCTGATCTTGCAAGGGTTGAACCAAATCAAGCCCTAACTCCTTATACCCTGACCTCATTTGGGACATGCAAAGAAAAATAGAGAAAGAGAAAACTGCTTTGATACCACTGATCTAGATTTATGCAGGAATGCAACAGAATACGAATATAACCATAAATACAAATATGCAGTGGAAATAACACTTCATTTCATTAATATCAAAGAACTGAAATATGCTTACAGACAGAATGGAAATAAACTAGCTATGGCATTGGTATCTTATCTTTGAGAAGATATGTGGCAGTTACAGGCCTCTGAATTATGTTACAATGAGGCTATTTATGATTGAGAAATAATGGAAAACCCTAAACATCCAAAAACCTAACCTTAGGAGATGAAGCGCCAAAACTATGGGCCCTGTTTGGGTAAATTGGTACATCAACTTTTCAGGGACGTAAATTTGGCATATGATCTTTGTTTGAAGCACACAATACCTCGTTATAAATATCTATTTGAGGACTCTTAGGGAGTATTGAGTCTGAGAATTTTTTAAGTTCAAGAAAATTTTGTATTTGGTATTAGAGCCAAAAATCGCGTATTGTAATAGGTAGAGTCTATAATGAGCCAGGAAACCTTCGACCTCTGAATAGTGTTAGCTTCTTCTTTCTTATTTGAGTCTAGCCGATAAATTCTCATACAATTAGTCTTTGTATTTATAATGTATGTGATGTAATATGTGTTGTAAGTCAATAAAATTGTGCCTTATCATCATGTGCATTGTCTTTATTATTTGTGTAAGCATTATGAGCCATATTAACTATTAGTATAGCAAGTGAGATGTGGCAAGTATTCTGAAGACTTTCTGGATGAATATCTTAAACTCGAAGCACTTCTCCAACTTTTGGTGGGATTCGACCCACATTTTAGAGAATCTATGGAAAATTTAGAATCGATAAGTGCTCCGAGTTTTGGATATTTGTCCAGAAAGTTAACCTAATATTTTACTTTAGAGGACAGACCCCTCCACTTAAGCACTTTAAATTTTCCTAATCTTTACACAATTGATTTTTTATCGTAATCCCACAATACCGGTCACACTCACTGTCAGGTGACTAGACATGAAATACTACTCATCATGCTTCTTTACAAATATCATGTCAGTCGCTTAGATATCCATAATTAATAATGTCACTTGAGTAATACAAATGTTGCGGACTTAGTGAAAAATATTCTTCTGCATGAGGTGGCATGATATTATAGCATGGAAAGAAAGGATATTCATACATGATCGGTAATCTCTTATCTATAGGATTACAAAGTGACCCAAAGAATTGAGATATTTCCTTATAGATGGGTTCCTCTAGTGGCTAAATACTATGTACTTTAAGTGTGTTGAACAAATGTTCTATCTGGAAGCAAAACCATGCCTCGGACTGAGCTGTTGTTCTAATATATTCTTGGAGGTAACCAATAAATTCATAGATGGGGACCATTCTATTCCTCGAAGCCTCTTCTGTAGAACCTTGACATCTTTGGCTTGATTTTCATAAAATTTTCAAATGTAATTCAGGCTTCCCAAGAGCCTCTGCAATTTCCTGTGGTCATAAATGGCATCTGGAAATTCTATTAAAGTTTTCAACACATGTTCTTGTAATTCAACTTTTCCTTGGAATGGGATTATTCCTAAATATTCAATTCTAGTTTTTGCAAACTTAAGCTTAGGCTTACTGAGGACTAGCCCATGTTTAAAAATCCTATGGTGAACTATCTCCAAGGGCTTTCTGTGCTCTTTTAAATCAAAATAACATATTATTAAATCATTAATATAAACAATAACAAATTTCAAATCTCCAAAAACGTATACCATTATTTTCTGAAATTTAGAGGGTGTGTTCTTCAATCAAAATGGCATTACTCTCCATTGGAACTGTCCATGTGGAACCACAAAACCAGCCTTGTATCTATCAGATGGTTTAATCCCTATCTGCCGAAATCTGCTCTTAAGGTCAAAAAATTTTAACACATTATTATTGCTAATTTTCTAAAATAACGATTCTTTAGATGGTAGTGGATACCTGATAGGTATCAAGGAATCATTTAATTCTCTATAATTAATCACCATTTGAGGTTTAACTCTCTTTTGTTCGAAATTCTTGTTGACATAAAATGTTGGGCAAGCCCATGGGCTGCTTATTGGTTCTATCAACTTTCATTCTAATAGTTCAGAAACCTCTTTTTTACAGAGTTCGAGCTATGGTGGGGACATCTAGTTTGCGTATGACTTCTAAGGTGTTCCAGAGTAATTTTCTTTATAGGGAAGATCCACAAATTATTTTTCATTTTTCAAAAATGCATTGGGTGCATTTGTTGTACACTATGCTTCAATTTTCTCTTTCATTTCTCTGATGCATTATGTCCCTTGTATTTTAGCATTTATGATTACTTCATTGATATTTTCTAGTTTGTGAAGATAACATTAAACTATATCAGGGACAGGGTCTACAATTATATTTACATAGCTGGACTTACTTGGAATTTTTATATTTATTCCTTGGATGTTGAGGAAAATGTGGTTTGCTTCTACAGCAAGAGGAAGATGTCTTCTTACAAAATCTTGACTCGAAAAAATATCACTTCCTGTATCAAAATTGTAAAATTTTACAAAAGTAGGAATTCCATTAAGAATAATTGGGAAATCAGGAGCCATAGCTCTGATAGTCATTAGCGTTTTATTTATGGCTCCGAACTGCAAGCTTGTGGGAACACTGCATATGAAAAACTGCATATTTTGAATATGTTTCGCGACGCAAGAAATTTCTTAACATATAAGTTATAAACTAAAAATATAATAGCTACCCATTAGAGACAACGGACCAATGTAATGTACGATAATTTTTTCAATTTTTTTTACAATGTATTTTGGAAGATATAGAATTTTGATTTCACTGAATCACAATGACCTTCAGAAATTGTTTGCATCTGTTTTATTACAAAATTAATTAAAATTAGTAAATATTTATGAAATTCCATGAAAGTTATATTTCCTGAAAGTAGATTCAAATCTGAAAATGCTTGTCTTGGTTCCGACACTTAATTCAGAATGTTTCATGGAGTTTAGTCAGTCCAAAGTTGCAGAAACGTATTCAGGGCTTGGCTCTGCATAATTGGTGACGCGTTAGTTCGGCCGAACTCTTAAACAAAGTTTGGTCGAACTGTTTTTTGTGCCGACGGCACGTTAAATCAAACAAAAAAGTAATTTGTCCAAACTATTTATTAAAATTTCGGCCGAACTTTTAATAAACTTTCCATCGGCCGGAAAGTACCACCGAGCCCCTCCAAAAAAAAAAATTCGCGGCAATATAAATTGCCGAGAAACCATTCATTATTTTCGCATATTTTCGCACTTTTGGTCTGATTTTAGAAAATTCTTGATCTAATTTTGCAAAGAATTGTTTTGGGTTTAAGGACTTTTCTTGGAAGTAAATTCAAAGGACTTCAAAGGAATTTTCTTTGAGACACATTATTTTCGTACATTTGATCTGATTTTGCAAGGAATTTTTTTTTGGGTTTAAAGAATTTTCTTGGAGCTACAGTTAAAAGACATTTCTTGGAGGTATATGATACAATTTTTTGGGCTTTTTTTTTTTTTAAGTATCGATTTGGGTTTAATTTCGAAAGGACATTTTTTGGTTTTGGGTTGAAGTAAATCTTTTCTAATGATTTTTTAAAATGAGTTTTTGTGTAACTTTTTTAATGAAATTTTTTTGTAGGACTTGGAAGGAAATATTTTGAACTTCATTTCATTTTTATAAGACATTTTTTTTCTTGAATTTTTTAAAGTGTTTTGGATTGGAGTATGTATTTTTTGCAAAAAAATTTAAAATGAGTTTTTTTTAAATTAAATCTTTTGTGATGTTTTTTTTAATTGAGTTTTTGTCTAAATTTTGAAGGAAATTTTTTGAACTTCGTACTCTATTCATGGGAAATCGAAGAAATTGTACGAGAAAATATGATTGAAAAAGAGACCCTCAGGAAAGTAGAGAAGAGACAAGACAATATCACAAAATAAAGATAGAAGCACTCTCAAATATTGAAGGGGAAAATCAACCTCAACTAGAAGTTGAAATAGGTATGTAAATGTGAATATTATGATTTTGATATATTTAAAATTTTCCTAGTGTAAAATGTGAAGCTTAATTTTTATTTGATGAACTAATTTGAAAAATATTTTTCAATGTAAACAGATAGAGATATTCCTCAAAACATTGATGATGAGATACAAAATTTTGAAAGAGAAAGTGAAAGAGATATTGAACCAATGATTGAATATGGTGAAAATGATGAAAAAATTCAAGTGAAGAAATTGAATCACAAGGTATATATATGTGTGTGTGTGTGTGTGTGTGTGTTGAACATATGCATGTATTATTGAAATTATACATATATTTATTAATTTAGATATTTATTGAATACGTAAACTTATTATGTACTATTCATTCAAATATGTACAGATGAAATCAATGTCAATGACGAGATGTTAGAAAATGTTGACACTCACACATATGGAGATAAAAAAGCTGACCATTATATACGATATTGTGTTAACCGCATTTTTGAGAAGTATTTCATAAAGGAAAATGTGACAGTTCAAGCCTAAATGTTGAAAGGTATCCTATCATTAAGGAAATTAAAAGGAAGCTACGACTTTATTGGGTATTCAAAAATCAACCAAAGATTAAAAAAATGAAGGAAACTGTGATACAAAATATAAATAGTGCTATAAATTCAATGAAAAGATCTAGACAAAAAATGTTTCAATTGTGCGTAGAGCAATACATATGGTAGTGATTTCATCAAGTACTAAAGATAATCGCTTGGTAAAATATATGGCACGAGCATTAGGAACCTCGCAAAAAACTTTGCACAAACATCAGAAATTTCGGTTGATGTAAATGATGAACTTGCTTGTTGGAGAGCTATTTGTAGGCAACCATATAATGATAGACTTGGAGAAAATGTTAAAAAAATAATATATGAATATTGGAAGAACAATTCGTGTGTTTTTCCAACTGCAAGGCATGTGATGCGAAGAAGAATAGCATGAAATCAGTAAGAAGAACATGAAACACATTTCTTGGAAACCACTCAGATAGAGTTTTTCAACAAGTTCAAAGAAGAGAATCATGAAATTCATGTTTCAATCAATGCTTTTATTCAACAAAAACCATGGTATGTAAAACCTATCACCATACGCGACACTTGTTGTTACCATTATCATGTGGAATTTGAGTTATATTATGACACATTCCTTGATTTTGGTAGAAAATTTTGGAAGGATTCACCTCCTCATTCCACTATCCGTGATTTCATATCTCAAATTCTATGTGAAAGAGAAAGCAATGAACTATTTTATGAAAAGAAATAAGTTGGTGGTAAAAAATGCGATGATTGTGGAAGTTTGACTAAATTTCAAAACAAATATTGTACTGATATAAATAATAAATCATTGTCTAACATGAAAGTGAAATGGAAGAGATATGAATATATCCATACATTAATTCAAGGTGAAAATAGTGTTAAAATGAGAATTGAATTATGAGAAGAAGAGATTTTTGTGATAGACCTTTTGAGAAAGTTTGAGGCATAAATTTACAAATACACCAACCATTCCCATAGAGCTCGATGGCAAGACTTGAGAATCAAACAATCTCGTGAAGTTTTTCTACCAGGGACCATTTTGTCAGTAATTAATTTTGTAGAAAACTACACATTTGTTCCACAAAAAGAAATTCAGAGTGAATACTATCATTTTGACCAAGTCTCCATGCTCTTCCATATTCTATATAGACATGCTGAACAAAACGTTGATCATATAGAAAGCACCAGTGAAAATCGACATATTATTAAAGATATCACTTTTATATCAGTGACGATCGTACACATGATACATATTTTGTACAACGTTGTTTTGGAAAAATTTATGATTCCTTGAAAAATCGTGGAATAACGTTCAATGAACATTGGATATGGTCAGCGGATGCGCAGGACAATTCAAATCTGGACGATCATTCTTCTAGTTGTGTTGTCTCCATAAGAAAACCTGCATTAAACATTGTTGGAATTTCTTTGAGACTAGCCATGGAAAAGGAGAACATGTTGGTGCAGGGGCATGCATAAAACGAGCACTTTGAAGATATCAAATGAACCCCTCTGCAAGCTGACTTGTGGATGAAAAATAAGTTGTTCAATGGTGCATCGCTGCTCTAAGCCATGAGACTAACTAATCAAGGGAAGTGCGAAGGTACATTCAATTTAATTTTTATTGAATATCTAATTAAATAAACAGTGTACATTTATCATAATGATTATCTTTGATTGTATTTTGATATCATATTTACATTCTTTTTTAAATTTTCCATATAAAGGTTTTTTTGGCATATTGGGATCGAAGACATAGATAGATCAATTGGAAATGACGTTGAAACAATAAAAGGGACTCGAAAATTGCAGTCAATTAAAACAAAGTAATCCAGAAATGTGTTTGCATTGGATAAAAGAAAATGTTCTTGTTTTTGTCCTGTTTGCATAGACAACACAAAATCCAATGACGTTTGTGAAAACAAAATGTATGTAAAAGTTTGGAAACATACAGAGCTAAATACAAAGGGAAAAATGTCCATTGCAATGTTTGAATAAATGCAATCAGAGGAGACTATAATATCATCTGATGGTGATCAAGTTTCTAATCTTGTTAGAGAAGGTAACATTTGAATTGATTTCTAATGATAAAGATCTAGAAATAAATTTGAATATGTATAATTTTGTCAAGTTTTTTTTATTGTGTAGGAGATGTTTTTGCTGTAATTGCACCTACTGACAATGATGAAAATGTGAAGTATTATTTGATGCGTTGCACTGAATGAAAAATGAAATTATTAGAATACTATAATGATCACGGATTTCCATATGAAAGAGGATCTATTATACTAAAAGTTTATTTTTTTAGACAAACTAATCAAAGTAGGAATTTTGTTTACTTTGAAGACTATGAACCTGATTTCATAAGTTGTCAATATAGTCACTTGGTGTGTGCAACACACATAAAGTTGATCGAGGTTCAATCAAAGAAAAAAATGAATATTAAGAAATGGAAAATGTCAAAATCCGATCATGAACGGATTATTGAAGATGGCATTCCATTGGAATTTTTTTGATTGAACTACCCAACAATTTATTCTCTTTGGATTATATGTTCTAGAACTTCCAGTACTCAATTAAAAATTGAGCTACCTTGTTATGTTATCTGTGCAAGTTTTTGCACATGTAAAAATTGTTTTGGTACATGCACACTCTAGTATCAACTGAAAGTAGATTTTTTATACATGCATTGATGAAAAATGTTTCACGTACTCAATATATATGTTCTAGAATGCAATTAACTGAAAGTAGTTTTTCTATATGCATTGATGAAAAATGTTACATGTACTGGATATATAAACAAACTCAATGCACGCAGTTTTTATTGCAGGATTTTTTGGTAAAAAGTATCCACAATGTAAATAAATTATCCGTAGTATCATTTTGTACGAAGATTCCTTTCAGACAAGAGACTCAAAGCACTTCTTTGACTTTTGGTGGGATTTGACCCACATCTCTATTCCTAATTGAAAATCTAGTGCAAAATTTGTCTGTCCAATGGTCGAATATGTTCTATGTGCATTGATGAAAAATTTACATACTACATACTATTGTTTGAGTGAAAAAAAAAATAAAAACTTACCAAATGTACTTCGACCATGTCTAAAACTTGAATTTTAAAAAAAATTTGATTATATCAAAACAAATTACTTCACATGTCATGCCAATTGTATTTCAACTATCCAATAAAAACATTAACCATTTAACATTATATCACATGCCAAATGTAGATTGAAATGGTATCCAAAACTTAGTTTTAAAAACTTTTTGATTATATCACAACATTACTTCAAAACTTAGTTTTAAAAACTTTTTGATTATATCACAACATTACTTCACATGATTAATGTACTTCAACCATCCAAAACTTGGGTTTTAAAAACTTTTTGATTATATCACAACATTACTTGACATGCCATCCAATTGTAGTTCAACTATCCAATAAAAACATTTAACATTATATCACATGTGCCAAACATAGATTGAAACCATCCAAAACTTAAGTTTTAAAAACTTTTTGATTATATATCGTGCAACATTACTTCACATGCCATGCCAATTATAGTTCAACTATCCAATAAAAACATTTAACATTATATCACATGTGCCAAATGTAGATTGAAACCATCCAAAACTTAAGTTTTAAAAACCTTTTGATTATATATCGTGCAACATTACTTCACATGTCATGCCAATTATAGTTCAACTATCCAATAAAAACATTTAACAACATATCACATTCCAATTGTAGATTGGAACCATCCAAAATTATAAATCACAAAATTACTTCACATGCATGTATTACTTCATATGCCATGCCAATTGTAGTTCTTGACTATCCAATAAAAACATTAAACATTTAACATTAAATATCACATGCCAAATGTAGATTGAAACCATCCAAAACTTGAGTTTTAAAAACTTTTTGATATATATCATGTAACATTACTTCACATGCCATGCCAATTATAATTCAAATATCCAATAAAAACATTAAACATTTAACATTAAATATCACATGCCAAATGTAGATTGAAACCATTCAAAACTTGAGTTTTAAATACTTTTTGATTATATCATGTAACATTACTTCACATGCCATGCCAATTATAGTTCAACTATCCAATAAAAACATTTAACATTATATCACATGCCAAATGTAGATTGAAACCATCCAAAACTTAACTTTTAATTTAACAAAAAATTATAGATCACAACATTAGTTCAAATGCCAAATGTACTTCAAGCATCCAAAACTTAAATTTTAAAAACAAAAAAAATTATAACACATCATTACATAACATGCCAAATGTAGTTCAGAAGCAAAACAAAACTTAAATTTTAAAAACAAAACAAATTATAACACATCATTACATAACATGCCAAATGTAGTTCAGAAGCAAAACATTAATTTATAGATGACAACATTACTAGTAGTTCAATTATCCAAAACTTAAAAGTTTAAAAAACCAAACAAATTATATAACAACATTACTTCACATTCACATGCCAAAAGTACTAAAACCATCCAAAACTTAACTTTTTGGAACAAAACAAATTATATTAACATTGTAATAAAATATGTCCAAAAATTGTAGATCTCATAAAATATGTCCAAAAATTGTAGATCTCACAAGTATCAAATTGTATCAAGTTATATATATATATATGACAGTGCATCTAGATAATATATAAAAAAAAGTAAATTTAAGACTATCTAAATCTTGAAATCAAATCTACAAATCATGTCCATCAAATAGAGATGGATGTAGCGTCTTTCCTATCAGGGTCTCAATCTGCGCACTATCATGTGAAGCATGGGAAACCTATACACAATGCACATGTACAAACATTAAAATTTGATGTTTTAAAAATGAGTGATAATATATATAGAACTTCATGTAAAAAACAAAATATAAAAAAATGTCATGCAATACCTCAGGAGGTTCCCTCTCCATTTGTTCACGTGCTACAAGTTCCCCCCCCATGGGAACATCTGCAATGGAAAAATGTACAATATACATGTACATATATATATATATATATATATATATATATATATATATATATATATATTAAAAAATTTCAGATGAAAATGCATGTGTATAAACTTATTTTCAATAATATTTAAAAAAAAGTTAGACAACTTGTTCAAATGGTTGAAATGGTGTAGATGTTCCTATCTCTGTCTCTAGAGTCCGTGGATTAAAGAAATCTTCTATAGGAACCTAAAATTCAAAATTTTAAAAGTATAAAATAACTCAAGATCAAGATCTCAATTTATAATAAAACTTAAATAAACAACAATTTATAAATTATAACTAAATTAAAAACACACACACACACACACACACACATATATATAAGTGAAAAATTGAATACTTCTGCAGGTGAATTTGGGACATCTCCTAAGAGAGGCTCCAAATGAAAATCTCCAACAACCTAAAATTCAAAAAAATTAAAATAACTCAAGATATAGATATATATATCTCAATTTTTAATGGAACTTTTTGAGGTGGAATATATATATAACTTAAACATAAATTTTAAAAGTGAAAAATTGTCCATACTTGTTGTGGATGTGGCACATCTCCTAAGGAAGTAGAAGGTACATCTCCCAAGGAAGAAGAAGGTACCGCCATCCCAAAAACATCGGACGGAATCGGAATCTGTTAAAACATTTTATCATTATATATACATACATGTACATGTGTGCACAATTATTTATTTTAAAATATCACTTAAAAAACACTAATATTTTCCAACATATCTTGATGGTGAGACCCATCTGCATTGTTTGAACCAGAGGTCCCGAACGTGATATTAACATTTTCGTCATTCATCATGCGTGACAACTGCAAATGGTGTTTTAACATATAATGATACATTTTTGTTAGATTAATGTACATACAAATAAATGTATACATGTATTTATTACAAATTGTACACATGTATGTGTTAAAATAATTGAACCCTAAGGTCATTAACACATACCGTTCCTGTGTCCTCTTCCTCATGAAGAATTAAGTCTTGCCAACCATTGCGACAATTATTTGCATATATTCGGAGATCTTCAAAATTCATGTTGTCAATCTCTTCATCTATACAATACACAAAATTGGCATGTGCAATCTCACGTGCTCTTTGTCGATTTATACAAACATCGACTCCACCCAATCCGCTGTAAACATTGTCGATCATGACATCCCTTGCTTCTCGACTTATTTGAGAAGTTGAATCCATCTCTGAAAGCAGAGTTTCAACCTGAAAATTTCGACTCACCAATGGCGGCTCAAGGCGAGGCAACTCCACATCTCGCTAAGCACCTTACTGTCATACAATTGACCTTTCCCCGCACCAAAAAATTCTGATGGAAGGTCATTGTAATTGGGTTTCATTTTCAAAAAAAAATTGCGTAAAAAATTTGTGCAAAATAAACAAGAACCTCGTTGTTCCATGGGAGCCTTCCATAGGCCACAAGGTGCCTATCATACAAATAGTGAGCTATATCGGGGTGCTTGAAATATTGCACCTTCAACATTTTTCTTTTTTCCCCTTCCTTGAAATTAAACATTGACTTGGCCATATATTTTGTAACTCTTTGTTTTACATCCTCCCATTTATTGGGACCCATTACTGTTTCCTTTCTCTTTCTCATGAGTTACACAAATGTATCAGTCGTTGGCCTACGATTTTTGTACACATTTACTATTTTGCCCAATGATGTGTAACTATTTTGAGGCTTTGTCGACTCTCAGTAGGCACAGTCAAAGCAACGAGATCTCTCCACAATTTTGCATGAAGTTGTTGACACCTTTTTAAGGTGCATTGTGCCAGTTTCTTTCTCATGGTATATCAAAAATGTCAGTCAAATAAGTTGTGGTGGTTAGAAAACCTTCTTCTTGAATGTAGCATTCTGCCCTATGTCTATTTTCACCAATATTTGGAACATTTTCAGCCTCTACATCAATATATATATAATTTTGTATATTAGAAAAAACACATGTAAACAAATTTGTACAAATTCAGTGAAAAAAATATTGAAATTGATGGCAACCTCGACGTGGTTGGTTAGCATCTTCTCCACCCTGAAACTGTTTAGACCCAGAACGACCCTACTGAGAACTAGACCTAGAACGACCCTACTGAGAACCAGCACCACCAGCCGTTGATTGGCCTCCGGGAGAATACATATCACCCCCTTCATGCAACCTGCTACCACTTATTGATGGCCCTCTAAGGGGATTTGAACCACCACCAACCTCTCGAGAGGAGAGAGAAGCTTCATAAACAAATATGAATTTATAATCAATTGAAAAATACATTCATGTACATATAAATACACATGTACATATTCATTGATTAAATTGTGTTCAAACCATACCATGACTGGGTGAACCCTGGGCATCCATGGCTGGATTAGAGACCCTTCTCTTCTTATTAGCTCCTAAAAAATAAAAAATGAATCTTATTAACAACTAATTTAACTCACAAAGTTGATAAAAAATAAATTCCATATGTACACACATGTATGGAGATTTAAGATTATATTTAAATTTACCATGGACAGCTCTCATCCCAATCCCTAATCCTCCCCTCTTGTAGAGATATGGGATTCTGTTGATCTTCATTGTTCATCCTCCATGATATATATATCTACGGTGGACATTTACAATTAATTTTTTAAATAACTAATTTAAATTAAATTCAAGATAAAGTTCAGAAAATTAATGTTTAATTTAAAGTGTAAACAAATTATGTCTTTGAATAAATTTTGAAGGAGAGCGTCTCAACACTAATTCATCTTTAAGAGATGAATCTTGAATTTTTTAAGAAGAACGTCTTAAAACTAATTCATCTTTGAGAGATGAATCTTGCATTGGCATTGGCATTGCCCCGTATAATTCTAATTCATCTATTAATTCATCTTTGATAGATGAATCCTGTATTTGCATTGCCCCACATAATAAATCAGCAAACATCTTATTCACATTTGTACAATGCCTTATACTAAAAAATTGAAATTGGCTAACAATATTGTTTGTTATTCCATACAGTTTTTTAGCCTCTCCTTCTTAACTTGGTATACGCCATTATTTTAGCCTGTTCCCAAGCCTTCTATCAATCCAATATAATATGCCTCGTTGTTTTTTGTTCTTCGCGGTATATTCATTTTCCTTCGGATGACTTTTCTAGTCGTAATATTGGAAAGCACATATGTAATCACTGCATTCCCTTGATTGGGATAGCAAGAAACTTCTATGCATAATTTCCATTTTTCAACCATATTTAATGGTTTTCTTATCCCTAAAAAAAACAAATTCAATATATATATATATATATATATATATATATATATATATATATATATATATATATATATATGTATGTATGTATGTATGTATGTATGTAATATGTATATGTACATATATATACATACATACATACATATATATATATATATATATATATATATATATATATATATATATATATATATGTACATATTATATACATACATACATACATACATACATACATATTATTGACATTTATTGCAAATGCATGAGAGAAATGAAAAAATTATATTTAGATCTATTCCATAGATTGAATGTAGGGGAATTTACTAGATATGTCACCTTTCATAAAAGATGAGATCCAGAGGCTACCTGGCCCTTTACAAACTATGTGTATAGAACTACCATGGATATGAAAATGAAAAACTTCTAATTAGATAGATATTCTAAAGATTGAATGTAGAGGCATTTACTAGATTAGCTTTTAAAACCTATATGTTTCGTATCAAATCACTTTTGGTTTCAATGGGAAACTTTTATGGCTAATTTGTGTTTTACATGTTGAATATAAAAGATTTCTTCTCTCTGATTGTTTGAGACCATGGATATGAAAATGAAAAACTATATCCTTGGTTAAAACCTATGTTTTGTATCAAATTACTTTTTGTTTCTAAATACTATATACATGTTGACTGTAGGGGCATTTAGATCTATTCCAGAGATTGACTGTAGGGGCATTTACTAGATATGTCACCTTTCATAAAAGATGAGATCCAGAGGCTACCTGACCCTTTACAGACTCTGCCTATAGAACTACCATGGATATGAAAATGAAAAAATTCTAATTCTAGATCTATTCTAAAGATTGAATGTAGGGGAATTTACTAGATTAGGTTAAAACCTATATGTTTTGCATCAAATCACTTTTGGTTTCAATGGAAAAATTTTATGGCTAATTTGTGTTTTACATGTTGAATATAAAAGGTTTTTTCTCTTTCATTGTTTGAGACCATGGATATGAAAATGAAAAACTATATACTTGGTTAAAAACTATATTTTGTATCAAATTAATTTTTGTTTCTAAATACTATATACATGTTGACTGTAGGGGCATTTATTGTAGGGGCATTTAGATCTATTCTAGAGATTGACTGTAGGGGAATTCACTAGATATGTCACCTTTCATAAAATATGAGATCCAAAGGCTACCTGGCCCTTTACAGACTTTGCCTCATGGATATGAAAATGAAAAACTTCTAATTAGATCTATTCTAAAGATTGAATGAGGGGCATTTACTAGATTATGTTTTAAAACCTATATGTTTTGTATCAAATCACTTTTGGTTTCAATGGGAAACTTTTATGGCTAATTTTTTTTTTACATGTTGAATATAAAATGATTTTTCTCTCTCATTGTTTGAGACCATGGATATGAAAATGAAAAACTATATAATTGGTTAAAACCTATGTTTTGTATTAAATTACTTTTTGTTTCTAAATAAGTTATATACATGTTGAATATAAAAGGGTTTTTTCTCTCACATTATTTGAGACCATAGATATGAAAATGAAAAAATTCTATTTCGATCTATTCTCTAGAGCTATGGCTAATTTTTGTTTTACATACATTGAATCTTAGGTTAAAACCTACGTTAAAACCTATGTTTTGTATCAAATCACTTATGGTTTCAATGGGAAACTTCTATGGATAATTCAAGTGTTTTACATGTTGAATATAAAAGGTTTTTTCTCTCTCATTGTTTGAGACCATGGATATGAGAATGAAAAACTTCCATTTAGATCTATTCTAGAGATATGGCTAATTTGTGTTTTACATGTACATTGAATACAAAATGTTTTTCCTCTCATTGTTTGAGTCCATGGCTATGAAAATGAAAAACTTCTATTTAAAACTATTCAAGGGATTGATTGACTTGTAGGGGCATTTACTCTTAGGTTATTTAAACCTATGTTTTGTATCAAATCACTTATGGTTTCAATGGGAAACTTTGATGGCTAATTCAAGTGTTTTACATGTTGAATATAAAAGGTTTTTCTCTCTCTCATTGTTTGAGACCATGGATATGAAATTGAAAAAATTCTATTTAGATCTATTCTAGAGATATGGATAATTTGTGTTTTACATACATTGAATATAAAAGTTTTTTTCTCTCATTGCTTGAGACCATGGATATGAAAATGAAAAATTTCTAGATATTTAAAACTATTCGAGAGATTGATTGACTTGTAGGGGCATTTACTCTTAGGTTAAAACCCATGTTTTGTATCAAATAACTTATGGTTTCAATGGGAAACTTTTAGGGCTAATTCAAGTGTTTTACATGTTGAATATAAAAGGTTTTTTTCTCTCTCATTGTTTGAGACCATGGATATGAAAATGAAAAAATTCTATTTAGATCTATTCTAGAGATATGGCTAATTTGTGTTTACATACATTGAATATAAAAGGCTTTTTCTCTCATTGTGTGAGACCATGGATATGAAAATGAAAAACTTCTAGATATTTAAAAATATTCGAGAGATTGATTGACTTGTAGGGGCATTTACTCTTAGGTTAAATCCTATGTTTTGTATCAAATCACTTGTGGTTTCAATGGCAAACTTTTATGGCTTATTTGTGTTTTACAATTTGAATATAAAAGGTTTTTTTCTCTCTCATTGTTTGAGACCATGGATATAAAAATGAAAAACTTCTATTTAGATCTATTCTAGAGATATGGCTAATTTGTGTTTTACATACATTGAATATAAAAGGTTTTTTCTCTCATTGTTTGAGACCATGGATATGAAAATGAAAAACTTCTAGATATTTAAAACTATTTGAGAGATTGATTGACTTGTAGGGGCATTTACTCTTAGGTTAAAACCTATGTTTTGTATCAAATCACTTATGGTTTCAATGGGAAAATTTTATGGCTAATTCAAGTGTTTTACATGTTGAATATAAAAGGTTTTTTTCTCTCTCATTGTTTGATACCATGGATATGAAAATGAAAAACTTCTATTTAGATCTATTCTAGAGATATGGCTAATTTGTGTTTTACATACATTGAATATAAAAGGTTTTTTCTCTCATTGTTTGAGACCATGGATATGAAAATGAAAAACTTCTAGATATTTAAAACTGTTCGAGAGATTGATTGACTTGTAGGGGCATTTACTCTTCTAGGTTAAAACCTATGTTTTGTATCAAATCACTTATGGTTTCAATGGGAAACTTTTATGGCTAATTCAAGTGTTTTACATGTTGAATATAAAAGGTTTTTTTCTCTCTCATTGTTTGAGACCATGGATATGAAAATGAAAAACTTCTATTTATATCTATTCTAGAGATATGGCTAATTTGTAATTTACATGCATTGAATATAAAAGGTTTTTTCTCTCATTGTTTGAGACCATGGATATGAAAATGAAAATCTTCTAGATATTTAAAACTATTCGAGATATTGATTGACTTGTAGGGGCATTTACTCTTAGGTCAAAACCCATGTTTTGTATCAAATCACTTATGGTTTCAATGGGAAACTTTTATGGCTAATTCAAGCATTTTACATGTTGAATATAAAAGGTTTTTTTATCTCTCATTGTTTGAGACCATGTATATGAAAATGAAAAACTTCTATTTATATCGATTCTAGAGATATGGCTAATTTTTGTTTTACATACATGTGAATATAAAAGGTTTTTTCTCTCATTGTTTGAGACCATGGATATGAAAATGAAAAACTCCTAGATATTTAAAACTATTCGAGAGATTGATTGACTTGTAGGGGCATTTACTCTTAGGTTAAAACCTATGTTTTTTATCAAATCACTTGTGGTTTCAATGGGAAACTTTTATGGCTAATTTGTGTTTTACATGTTGAATATAAAAGCTTTTTTCTCTCTCATTGTTTGAGACCATGGATATGAAAATGAAAAACTACATAATTGGTTAAGACCTATGTTTTGTATTAAATTAATTTTTGTTTCTAAATAAGTTATATGCACATTGGATATAAAAGGTTTTTTCTCTCATTGTTTGAGCCCATGGAAATGAAAATGAAAAACTTCTATATTTAAAACTATTCAAGAGATTGATTGACTTGTAGGGGCATTTACTCTTAGGTTAAAACCATGTTTTGTATAAAATCACTTATGGTTTCAAAAGAATACTTTTATGGCTAATTCAAGTGTTTTACATGTTGAATGACTTGTAGGGGCATTTACTCTTAGGTTAAAACCTATGTTTTGTATCAAATCACTTATGGTTTCAATGAGAAACTTTTATGGCTAATTCAAGTGTTTTACATGTTGAACATAAAAGGTTTTTCTCTCTCTCATTGTTTGAGACCATGGATATGAAAATGAAAAACTTCTATTTAGATCTATTCTAGAGATATGGCTAATTTTTGTTTTACATGTACAGTGAATATAAAAGGTTTTCTCTCTCATTGTTTGATTCCATGGATATGAAAATGAAAAAATTCTATTTAAAACTATTCAAGAGATTGATTGACTTGTAGGGGCATTTACTCTTAGGTTATTTAAACCTATGTTTTGTATCAAATCACTTATGGTTTCAATGGGAAATTTTTATGGCTAATTTGTGTTTTACATGTTGAATATAAAAGGTTTTTTTCTCTCTCATTGTTTGAGACCATGGATATGAAAATGAAAAACTTCTATTTAGATCTATTCTAGAGATATGGCTAATTTGTGTTTTACATATATTGAATATAAAATGTTTTTTCTCTCATTGTTTGAGACCATGGATATGAAAATGAAAAACTTATATATGTAGGGGCATTTACTCTTAGGTTAAAACCTATGTTTTGTATCAAATAACTTATGGTTTTAGTGGGAAACTTTTATGGCTAATTTGTGTTTTACATGTTGAATATAAAAGGTTTTTTTCTCTCTCATTGTTTGAGACCATGGATATGAAAATGAAAAACTTATATTTAGATCTATTCTAGAGATATGGCTAATTTATGTTTTACATACATTGAATATAAAATGTTTTTTCTCTCATTGTTTGAGACCATGGATATGAAAATGAAAAACTTCTATATGTAGGGGCATTTACTCTTAGGTTAAAACCTATGTTTTGTATCAAATCACTTATGGTTTCAATGGGAAAATTTTATGGCTAATTTTTGTTTTACATGTTGAATATAAAAGGTTTTTTTCTCTCTCATTGTTTGAGACCATGGATATGAAAATGAAAAACTTCTATTTAGATCTATTCTGGAGATATGGCTAATTTGTGTTGTACATACATTGAATATAAAAGGTTTTTTCTCTCTCATTGTTTAAGACCATGGATATGAAAATGAAAAACTATATACTTGGTTAAAACCTATGTTTTGTATCAAATTACATTTTGTTTCTAAATACTAGATACATGTGACTGTAGGGGCATTTACTGTAGGGGCAATTAGATCTATTCCAGAGATTGGCTGTAGGGGTATTTACTAGATATGTCACCTTTCATAAAAGATGAGATCTAGAGGCTACCTGGCCCTTTACAGACTCTGCCTATAGAACTACCATGGATATGAAAATGAAAAACTTCTAACTAGATCTATTCTAGAAATTGAATGTAGGGGCATTTACTAGATTAGGTTAAAACCTATGTTTTGTATCAAATCATTTTTGGTTTCAATGGGAAACTTTTATGGCTAATTTGTGTTTTACATGTTGAATATAAAAAGTTTTTTCTCTCTCATTGTTTGAGACCATGGATATGAAACTGAAAAACTATATAATTGGTTAAAACCTATGTTTTGTATCAAAATACTTTTTGCTTCTAAATACTATATACATGTTGAATATCAATTGGATGCACATAACATGCAAGTTATGTGCAAATGATGGATGATGAATGACCTAAGTGAATCTCCATATCAATTGGATGCAAGTTATGTGCAGATTATGGATGATGAATGAGGTGATGTTGATCATAACCTTTACATCTATATGATAGGAAGCTTGATATACATAACAAGTTTTAGACTAGATATAATTTTGGAATTCAAGTTATGTGCAGATGATGGATGATGAATGACCTAAGTGAATCTCCATATCAATTGGATGCAAGTTATGTGTAGATGATGGATGATGACTGAGGTGATGTTGATCATAACCTTTACATCTATATGATAGGAAGCTTGATATACATAACAAGGTTTAGACTAGATATAATTTTGGAATTCAAGTTATGTGCAGATGATTGATGATGAATTACCTAAGTGAATCTCCATATCAATTGGATGCAAGTTATGTAAAAATGATGGATGATGAATGAGGTGATCTGTTGATCATAACCTTTACATCTATATGATAGGAAGCTTGATATACATAACAAGGTTTAAAGACTAGATATAATTTTGGAATTTATATTAGTTGGAATATTTCAATCAACAACTAAACAGAGTCTTATATTACCAAAAAACAGATATGAAGATACTTGAAAGAGACTAAAAACAATGGAATATAGTACCCAAAAGCTAAGAAAGTCATCTATTACCAACAAACAGATATTAAGATACTTGAAAGAGACTACAAACAATGGACTCTAGTACCCAAAAGGTGAGAAATTTACATTGAAAACATATAGAGATTCAACTAGAGGCTTGTGTGGATGACATAAAAAGTACAAGTGGACAATGTATAATTCAACTTAGGAAGAATCTTTGGTTTAATGGTTAAGCAAGAAAGATTCATTACTTTCTCTATCTAGAGTAGAAGTGGAATACATAGTAGTTACTTCTTTTTCAATGTTTTGGATGAAATGTGCTCTACAAGATATTAAGGTAAATTTCAGTGAACCTACATATCTATTAAGTGTTTCAATAAAAGTGTAATAATAATTTCAAAAAAAAAGTATTCTCTTTCTCTTTCATGACTTACAAGGGGAAAAATCAAAAAAATTTTGACATGTAACTTCTACATTTAATCTTACAAGCTTATATTATTTAATTATCATTAAATTAATTAATTAAGAAATATGAATATATTCTTCAAAAATCTAATATGTTTCCTCCTCTAAAATAATATATTACTCATAAGTTATGAATATTAAGTCTGGTCAAAATATACAAATCATAACAGAGATTTATTTTGGGGAATTTTATACGAAAAAACTAGCTTGCAACCATAAAAGTTGAAATGAGAGTCACGAATGTGCCATGTTGTCAAAGATGAAGCAACAATGTGGTTTCCAGTTTACCTCAAAGATGAATAGCATGGTTGAAATTATCTGCGTTATGAAGAAATCAAACATTCATGAAGAACTAAAACAGGTTTATGTGGAAAGTACCAAATGATTTTAAAGGAGTTGGTGACTCAAATCATGCATGCTGGAAAGTCCAAATTTGACACCTTCAATCCACCAAGGATAGAGCTGCATGTCTAGAACTCACTCTACACTTGATTTTCTATGAGGTTGCAACATTTCAATCATTCACTGAGGTAATGAACATCAAATACAGTGAAATTTCGATACAAACCCACCAGCACCAACTTATCATTTGGCATACAACACTGGCATTTAGATTTGCAAATATGGATCATGAAATAGGGAAACAGTAAGAAACTTATGGCCATATAGATTTGAGGTTGCAACAATTCAATCATTCACTGAGGTAATGAACATCAAATACAGTGAAATTTCGATACAAACCCACCAGCACCAACTTAGCATTTGGCATACAACACTGGCATTTAGATTCGCAAATATGGATCATGAAATAGGGAAACAGTAAGAAACTTATGGTTGTATAGATTTTCATATCATTTGTATGGGCCCAACAAAAGATGGTAGCTGATGAGTTACTCCATTAATGGTAAGTATTAAGGTATTAGTCAGTTGGAAACTGAAACATTTAAATAGCATTTAAGTTGAACTGTATGTACGCGTATGAAATTGGATATTATAATTTTTTACATTTTACTTGTGAAATTAGAATTCATTTTGACAGGTTGGAGAGTTATAGCACATGTCAAACCTGACGTGCATAATGTTTTACCTGCCATAAAATACGTTCTGAAACTAAAAATACGTCCTATGACACGTCAATTTCCAGACATGCACGGTAGTATTAATAGAGACAGCCCAAAAAAGCAGAGATAGGGCCAAAAAAGTAGAGACAGGGCCAAAAAAACAGAGACAGAGCCTCTCTCTTTCATAAATTCCCTACTGAAAAACAGTGAATGTTAAACGTACCTGGATGCTGAAGACGTTGAAGACGATGAAGACGCAGAACTCACTACAGAGGACGTTGAAGTCACAGCAAAGGATGTTGAAGACATCGCGGAAGACCTCTGCAACAAAAAAATCAACAAAAATTAAAAAATCAAACAAAAATTAAAACCAAATTAAAAAATCAATAGAAATTAAAACCAAATTAAAAACAACAACAACAACAAAACTTATAGAAAATTAAAAATCTTACCTCCTTGAGCTTAATGCGTGCGAGAATGCTAGACAGAAGTGAGCACGCGCGAATGCTAGACAGAAGTGAGCACGCAAAGTGAGCGCGCGAGAATGCTGGACAAATCAGAGTGCGCGAGAGAATGCCAGACAGAAACAAGCACGCAAATGTGAACAGAAACCTGGAAATGGTTGTGGGTGATATATTTATAAAATAATAGTTTGGCCAAACTTTTATTTCCATTTTTCCAAATGCAGATGAAAAATTTATTCGCCATTGTTTTCAGTACGCCATCACTGTCAACGGAAAACGAAGTTCTGCCGAACTAAATTCAATAGTTCGATCGAACTCCTGAATTTTTCGGATGAACTATGACAAGATTTCGGCTAAACTATGGAGGAAAAAAAAAATTGCCCCGATTTGTCACAAAAGTGTTACCCATCTTTGCATTTTCACCCATATGTAACAATATTATTTTGCATATTAATTATTTGATTTGTTGTAATTGTTCTGATCTTCATGATATTATTTAACTTGCCATGAATATTGTATACAATAATTTCACAAGTCTTGTAACAAAAGGGTATTATGGATGTAAATGTTGTGAACCTTCTCTAAAATCTAGATGGTCCAATGACCTATGAAAGCCAGTGTATGACTACTCCAAGGTATTCCTCCCAGAAGAACACCCTTACAGAAGAGAAACATCTGCTTTCAATGGTAGATGAGAGAGAACCCAAAGGCTTGCAATAATGACACCAGTTGAATGGCTTAGAGCATATGAGAGAGAGAAGGAGAAGGAGTTCATAGAAATGTTCGATTCAAATGGGGAGCCTATGTTCGATTATCCAAAATTCTTCGACACCTATGTTGAGAAATTTCCCATTGGAATGAAAATGAAATCTATCTTTTATAACCTCCCATATTGAGAGCATCTTAATATTACCCACTTATTATATCCCATGCATATATTTAAAAATGATTCATCTTCTTTATGGAGGCACATATCATTGAAACAAAGTGGCACACTAGCTGTTAGGAAAGATCTTATTACTTCAAAAACTAAAATGAAACATTAGCCAAGATGATTAGAAAGTACAAGATTAGAGGTTGGTCCCTCTAATTGGCATTTCAAAGAAGGTAATGTCCCATGGATTTTAAAAAAATATGATCTTTCTTTGGCAAAGGAAGCTATATTGGGTGTGAGGGTGCCATTTTCATATGGATATTCACTATGGCCCTACTTCGTTGTGGAATATCATTTGTCAAGGTTGAAATCACATGACCATTTGAATCTTCTAAGAGTACGTATAATTTCAAAATCATGATTTTATTATTTGTTATATTAGTAAATTTTATCCCATGCAGGGATCATAAAAAATAACTAATTTTTTATATTATTGCATGTGTTTATAACTTTGCAGTGTTATTATCCTTTGTTCATGCATGGGTGTGTGAAACATGACTTCCCCCAAGACCTAGGATGTGCCATATCTAAATTATATGCATTTGTACATTGGATCACATCAAAGGAGATTCCTGTGGCTAGCATTCCACAGTGGCGTCAAGAGATAGTTGATATTTTTTGTATGTTTGAGAAGGAATTGCCGACGAGTTTCATGGACTTGCAGGTTCATCTTATAATCCACCTAGTAGATGAGGTTGAATTATTTGGGGTGGTTTCTTGTCTTTGGGTGTTCTTCTTAGAGAGGTACATGAAGAAATTGAAATATTTTGTTCAACATGTTGAAAATGCAACAAGATGATGGAGCTTAGTGAAATGAAGTCGCCTTCACTAAGTGGGCCCGCGGATTATTTTTGGCACAAAGTCTATTTTTAGACTATGTCTATTTTTTAGACATATGGATCATGGTCTATGAGTTACAGGATGCTATTTATGGATGATTGGTCGAGTTGGTAAAAATAGATGGACCTCTATTTTTAGACATTGGGCGGTTTCTATTTTTAGACTGCCGGGCTAAAAATAGAACAGTCAAATATTATTAACCCTTAATAATGTTTAGACTATAAACATTATCTTTTCCTCTTGGAGCACTTCAGTTTGATGCTTGGATGTGGCACATGCAGCTGACAGAAGGAAATACGCTTTTCCTATGGGTTAGTTGAGCTATTGCATGGTTGACTTCAGTTAGAACTCAAGTGGCAGAGTTTGGTGGAGTTGATGAGACGGTTGGTGGAGTTGTGTTTGGTTTAACTTAGTTGAACTAGTTGTATTTAGTCTAACTGACAAATACACTAGTGATGAGTGGTGTGAATTAATTAATAATTAATTCACTAATTATTAACTCATAATTCAACTAAAGAACACATCAGTTAACTGCAATGCATGGACAGTTCAGTGGAGACCAATGTTAGAGGTGGGTGAAAGGGTGAGTGTGACTATCAGTTGTGACTATACCTGTGCATGAGATTTGCACACACATTGATGGAGATTGCCAATGAGGATTGCGCAGTACAAGCTAGGGGATTCGAACTTGGATCTCATTCATTCTCATCTTGGATTGCGCAGTAGAGGCAGGCAGACTTGTGGAGGAGATTTGAACCTGTGACTTGTTCATCTTCCGTGCTAGTTTGTGTGTAGCATGTGAGATAGTGCTGAGAGTTGTGAGAGCTTTGTGCTATGTATTGTTACATTTTCTCTATCATTATAATATACAGATAGTTGGGGGTTTTCAGCTATTTCTTTCCCCATTACATACTGTGTTGATATGTGTGCTTGATTATGTTTTAATGTGCGCATGCGACTGCTTCTAATTTCCGCATATTGATGATCAATTGTAGAAGAGGTTATGTATTATGCATGAAGCTTAAATAGTGTGTAATCAGGATAATCTCGGTGAATAATTCAGCTATTATTCAAATTTCTACATGGTATCGGAGCGAGAATTAATCATCGGATCTATCACAGTGATTACAATTTATTTCGGTAGACAGAGTCTGTAAGCGGGCCAGGTAGCCTCTGGATCCATCCTTTCTCTGAAAGGTGATATATCCAGTAAATGCCCCTACAGTTGATCTCTGTGCTAGAAATACTTTGTTCTCACATTAGATCGGAAGCGGTTGAGTTTTGAGCTGGTGGAATTCGAATTTACAGCAGTTTTCTTGGTGTCGAAGTCAAAATGTCTTTCAACGGATTGCGACTGGAATATGCCCTTGAGGGAAGTTTGAATTATGTTGCATGGAAGTAAAAAATGGAGGTGGTATTAGATGATAACGGGCTGAAGGAGTTCATAGAGGCTGAGGTCCCAAAGCCTACTGATGCTGCTCAAATTGAGGCTTGGCAAAAGAAGATGGCGAAATGTCGAAGGATTCTGTTGGAGGGCGTGAAGGATCACATTGTATCCAGCATGCATGGAAAATCTTCTCCATACTTGATGTGGAAAGTGTTGACAGATTTATTCCAAACCAAGAGCGACCAGAGGAAGTTGGCGCTCAAGGATAAACTCAGACATATAAATATGGAGAAAGGCGACAGTATGCCCAAGTACCTAATGAAGTTCATCCAATGTAGGGATGAGCTGGGAAGTGTGGGGGTGACTGTAGATGATGAGGAATTGGTGAGCTTGGCTCTCCTTGGTCTTCCTAAGAGTTGGCATGCCTATCAGGATTCTGTCAATGGTCGGGAGAAATTGCTAGGATGGGAGCGACTTTGGTCAGATCTTGTGCAAGAGGAGATAAGGCGGAGCACCAGGGATGGATCTTCATCAAAGGCATCTGATGAAGAAAATTTCACTTTGGCTACCAAAGCAAAGAAGGGGAAGAGCAAGAAAGCTTCTCATTCTAGTGCGAAAGGCAAGAAGCAGGACATGTCCAAGGTGAAGTGCTTTCACTGTCACCAGCACAGACATTATGCCACAAATTGTCCGCAGAAGAAGAAAAATAAGTAGGCTGCTGGATCTGCAGCTGGAAAGGCCTTAGCCTCGCAGTTTGAGCTGGATTTTTCACTAATCGCATGCTTGGTCTCAAGTGTGATGGGATCAGTATGTTTCTTGGACAGTGGTGCATCTTTTCACATGACTAGAGATCAAGATCTGTTTTCAGATCTAGATGAGAAAGATCTTAGAGTGCACATCGAGATGGGCGATGATGGTAGATATAGTGCGACCAGTATCGATACCATTTCCTTTGAGAGGGAGTCTGGTAAACCCTTCGTATTGAAGGAAGTGATGCATGTTCCATGATTGAAGAAAAATCTGATCTCTGTGGCGATGTTAGAAGACAAGGGGTACGATGTTGTCTTCAGCGAAGGAAATGCTTTCCTGCGCAGTAAGACAACTAGAGAAACCTGGAAGATAGGGGTTTGAGTCAAGAACCTTTATCAGTTGCAAGTAGATGGCTGTGCAGTAATGGCATGCAAGGCGAAATGAGTGGTGAGCCGGGATGATGGCGAGCGGTGGAACCGGAGATTGGGCCACCTTCACCATGGAGCTTTGAAGATACTGTAGCAGATTTCTACAGGGCTTCCTAAGGGCACTCTTGCACAGTCAGATCAGTGCAAGGGGTGTACCTTGGGAAAATTTGTGAAAGCCACCTTTCACGAGAAGGATAGTCGCGCCACGAAGATCCTTGAGAGAATTCACACAGACGTGTGTGGACCTTTCTCAGTAGCTTCGATAGTAAAGCACAAGTACTATGTGATCTTTGTTGATGATTTTTCTCGGAAGTGCTGGATCTTCTTCATGTAGAAGAAGAGCGAGACATACTCAAAGTTCTGTGAGTTCAAGGCGCTAGCTGAGAAGGAATCGGGGAAGCATGTGAAGGCTCTTATGAGCGACAATGGTGGTGAATTCATCTCTGCTGAATTCAAGGACTTTTGCAGCGCAGAAGGAATTCGGAGAGAGCTCATAGCACCCCATAACCCACAGCAGAACGGGGTTGCTGAGCGGAAGAACAGAACGATCGTGGGTGCTGCACGGGCGATGTTTCATGATCAGGGCCTACCCCTTCGCTTGTGGGCGGAGGCATGCAATACTACAGTATATGTGCAAAACCATTGTCCTCACAAGATACTTGGCATGAGTACACCGGAGGTGGCATTTTCTGGAAAGAGGCCTGATATTTCCCATTTGAGGATTTTTGGTTCACGTACGCGCGGCAGAAGGTGGTGGCGGGGTGTGCGGCCCGCAGGGAGTTGGGATATTTGTGGGATACACTGATACACCCCACAACTATCGTGTGTATTTTCTAGACAATCGCAAGACTGTTGTGCGACGGGATATCAAATTTCAGGAGGAGAAAGCCATGAAGTGTTCGCTTGAGAGGGAGCCACACTTGCATGCAGAGGAGGAGCTATTAGTTCCTAAGGATGAGCTTCGGGATGTGGATCAGCCACAAGAGGAAGTTCATGGAGTGGAAGAGACCACTCATGCAGCGCCAACCATCAGAGGGCGGAAGCGCACTACAGAAGCTGAGCGACTGGCTCAAGATGCAAAGAAGGTTGTAGGACCACTCGGCTTGGATGAGTCAAAACGGTCACGGGACATTATGAATGCCTGGCTCTTGTGAGAAAATGTGTCATGATAGAGCCATCCTCTTTCGAGGAAGCTGTGGAGGACCCCGCATGGGTAGATGCCATGGTGGAAGAGTATGATTCGATTGTCAGAAACAGTGCATGGGAGATTGTCCCAAGGCCGGAGGGGAAATCAGTGGTGGGTTCGAGATGGATCTAATAAGTGAAGCATGTGGCTGACGGGAGTGTGGAGAAGTACAAGGCAAGATTTGTTTCCCGAGGCTTCTCACAGATCGAGGGGATCGATTATGAGGAGACCTTTGCGCCTGTCGCAAGGTACTCTTCCATACGGACGATCCTTGCTCTCTCAGCGCGGATGGGGTGGCACATTCATCAGATGGATGTGAAGACTGCGTTCCTCAATGGAGTTATTGAGGAAGAGGTGTACATAGAGCAGCCTGAAGGTTTTGAGATCTTCAGCAGTGAGTCGCATGTGTGCGGACTCAAGAGAGCACTGTACGGGCTGAAGCAAGCACCTCGTGCTTGGTACACACAGATGCGACGATTCTTCCATGACTTGAGATTCACACTGCCTGCCTCCCGAGTGAGGAGCGGGTCTAACACCATGCCGCGGTTGTGGTGGAGGGGAAGTTGCTGATCATTGTACTGTATGTAGATGATCTGATTTTGACGGGTGATGAGCTATTGATACTTTCATGCAAGGAGGATCTTGCTAGAGAGTTCGAGATGAAGGACTTGGGCCTCCTTCATTATTTCCTGGGATTGGAAATTTGGCAGCGCAATGATGGACTGTTTGTTTCTCAGAGTAAGTATGCCCGGGAGATACTGGAGAAGTTCAACATGCATGGCTGCAATCCTGTTGATACTCCTCTTCCTAAAGGTTGGAGGAACTAGGATGCTACTTTAGCGGAGGTAGTGGATGCCACTATTTATCGACAGTTGGTGGGGTCGCTTATGTATCTGGTCAATACATGACCTGATATATGCTATGCTGTTAACCAACTTTCGCAAGCTATGGTTAAGCCTACCAAGCTCTTCTGGAAGGCAGGCAAGCATGTATTGTGTTATCTTAGAGGCACATCGGGATATGGCTTGTGGTACAGACAGGAGGATGAGGTGAAGCTTTGTGGCTTCACAGATGCAGATTGGGCAGGGAGCCCAACAGACAGAAAGAGAACATCTGGAGGGATCTTCAGTATCAAGTCGACAACAATTTCTCGGTACAGTAGGAAGCAGAGATCCGTGGCACTCAGTTCAGCAGAGGCTGAGTATATGGCAGCAAGCTTGGCTGCATGCGAGGCCATATGGATGAGGAAGATCCTGGTTGGATTGTTCGGGCCACACTTGGAGCCTACTGTGATTTATTGTGATAACCAGAGTTGCATTAAACTCTCGGCTAATCAAGTATTTCATGATAGATCCAAACATATCGACATCAGGTACCATCATATCAGAGATTGTGTGCAGCGGAGAATCATGTTACTTTCATATATTCCCACGGAGGATCAGGATGTTGATATCTTGACGAAGGCGCTCACCAGGAGAAAATTCGAATACCACAGAGGCAGGATAGGGGTTGCAGATAATCCATATCTTGTTGAGAGGGAGTGTTAAAAATGCAACAAGATGATGGAGCTTAGTGAAATGAAGTTGCCTTCACTAAGTGGCCCTGCAGGCTATTTTTGGCGCAAAGTATATTTTTAGACTATGTCTATTTTTTAGACATATGGATCATGGTCTATGAGTTGCAGGATGCTATTTATGGATGATTGGTCGAGTTAGTAAAAATATATGGACCTCTATTTTTAGACAATGGGCGGTTTCTATTTTTAGACTACCGAGCTATGGTACATGTGTAATCAGGATAATCTCGGTGAATAATTCAGCTATTATTCAAATTTCTACACGACAAAGGGAAAAACCCGAGGGGTATATGTCATAGGGGTACATACCGTATGAGTCGTTCTATTATGAAAGTGATTACATCAAGTAGATAGATAATATACCATGTGAGGTGATTTGGGATGATGAAATGGATTAAGACAAAAGAGAAGGGGAGCTTCTCCAAATGAATGGAAAAAAGGAAATTGATAAAGAGTAAGTGACTTATAATTTTTCAAATTTACACAAAGTAAATATTCATGTTGAACTTTGATATAATGTATATTTTGACCTCATATGTACTACATTTCAGTCTTATTTCATCAGTGAATGCGAAAATTGAAGCAATCAATGAATTTTTTCTTTGCAATTCTGAAGTGACACAACCATGGGTCGCATTGTACGAACAAAGAGGATGAAATGGGACAGTGACAGGAAATAATTCATACAGTTGAATGGTAGAAGCATGCCTTATCCAGATCATTTAAAAGAAAATATGCCAATTATATGCCCCAACAGTTGGGTTGTTGACCAAGTTGGAGAGAAATACGATGCAACCAGTCATTACCAGCGTGTTGAAGAGGATGTGCTAAACGTAGGGATTGGGTGCAGAAACTTGGTAATAATATATTTATGTAAATTTTAAACTTAATAATTGACCTTTGAAATGTACCATCTATATTTTATAGTTTAACAGCTGGGTTATTAGACACATGACACTATGATTTTTTAACTTTTTTATAAGTGCATTTGTTCCCATATATGTGGGCATATGGACACCATTTTCACATAGAAAATGTTGATGATGGACACATGACACAAGACTGTGGAGTGGAAGTTGAGTTTGATCAATCTAGTCGAGCTAGCCACCATGATCAAAACCTAGTACGAGGGATGTTAGGTTACGTCAGAAAGATACAAGAGATCATTGAAGTGTACTTATCTTCTTTCCAATGTGTTATTTTTAGGTGCAATTGGTGGAACACCTTTGATTGAAATAATGTAAAGGAAGATCATGATAGTAGGTTGATATGTATCAACTCTAGAAAGATGTGGGATGAAGCTAAGGAGCCTTATGTTTTCCCCAAACATTGCAACCAGGTTTTTTTTTACCCAGAAGTGTTGGATAGGGATTGGTGGTTCGTATTGAGACATGACCCTAAATCAAAACATATTTTTGAGAACAATAATGTTATCATGCCAAGCAAGATGGAAGATAATGAGGGTGATCATGAGAACAGAGAGTGATATGGTACATGTGTTATTTCATTATTTACATTATTTAAGATGGGTTTTTATAAAGAAGAGGACTTAACCTTATAACTAAGACTCTTTTTTTGAAACATTATAATATGCATTTTGAATTCATTGGTTTTCATTGTGTTAATATTAAAATCATTTCACTTGATAATTTGCAATTATGTGTGAATGATATCTTCAAAATTTTAAAAAATATATTAACTTATATTGTTATTTTTTGTATGTAAGATCATAATCAAATAATGATAATTGTAAACATGAAGTTATTTTCATTATTTTCTAAACTTTATGATGTTACAAAAATTCATATTATTCTAGATTTATTATTTTACAATTATTTATATTCATACAAATTTACAATTTTACAATTATGGTAATTTAAAAATATGTATGGTATACATTTTACTTATAGTAGAATGGTTCAAAATTGACAATTAATTTACAATTTTACAATTTTAATAAAATTGAATCATGACAATACATATAATTACAATTCCAAATTTACAGTTTCACAATACAATTACAATTTTACAAATATTTTACATATAATTTCAATTACAATTAAAATTTTACAAATATTTTACATACAATTACAATTTTGCACACAATTACACTCACAATCACGATGCATACAATTACAATTACAATTTTACAATTTTACATACAATTAAAATTTTAATTACAATTTTACAATTTTATATACAATTAAAATTAAAATCACGATACATACAATTCCAATTAAAATTACACAATTTTACAATTACCAATACATAATATTTAATAAATATCATGATTTAATATTAAAAATAAACATCACGATCATGATAACCATCGTACAGACATCATATTCTAAAATACACATTCAAATTCACTAACATCATCTGATCATCGTGATCATGATCATCTAACAAAACACAAGCATTGTATAACATCATAACAACACAAACATAAAATATACATCTCATGTCAAATAACTGTTATCACATACACATCTATTTGCAAGCACATTAAATGAACATATCTAACATGCCCTAACAATATACACATCATGATGAACACCAACATGTAGTTTAAGTACATCAACATGAACATATAATACATGCACCATATATATATATATATATATATATATATATATATATATATATATATATATATATATATATATATATATATATATATATATATATATAAAATGTCAAAAATATACAACTGTAATAGAACTGCGTATAAATGTCAAATATCTGGTGGTACTACATCAATACTATAACTAGTACTAATCGAGGCCTTCTCATTCGATGGTGCATCCTCATGCTCAGATGGATGAGGTGCCTTCTGATCAAATGGTGTATTCTTCTCAGGAGGTGCCTTCTGATCAGATGGTGCATTCTTCTCAGGAGGTGCCTGCCGATAAGTCGTCGATGGTGTAGCCTGCTCAGTGGATGGTACCTTCTCAGTGGATGTCAAAAATATACAACTGTAACAGAACTACATATAAATTTCAAATATCTTGTGGTACTACATCAATCGACACCTTCTCATTCGATGGTGTAGCCTCATGCTCATATGGATGACATACCTTCTCTGGAGGTGCCTGCTGATCAGATGGTGCATTCTACTCAAGAGGTGCCTATTGATCAGATGGTGTAGTAATCTCAAGAGGTGCCTACTGATGAGTCGTCGATGGTGCAACCTGCTTAGTGGATGATTACAGCTCAGATGGACCTGCCTTCTTAGGATCAGGTGCCTGCTTAGTTGATGGCCATGTCTGCTCGGGACTAGGTGCCTCTTGAGATGGTGCAAACTGCTTAGAAGGTGCCTGCTGATTAGGAATCGATGTTGGCTGCTCATCTCTAGCGCGAGGTGAAGGAGGAGGAGGTAGAGTACTAGAATTATGATCACTCCCCTCGTGATTATGATCATACAATGAGTTTCTTTGTCACACATATCCATGAATCCTATCCCTCCCAGCTGCTAGTAGTCTGGAAGCTCCAACGATATGACGCATAAGGGTCATCATATTGCGGTGCATGTCTCTCTGAAGCTCTGTGAGCCTACGATCAACTTGGATCTCTCTGATCATAGTAGGGTGGACTCCATCATCAACCAGGACTCGACACAGTCGGTCGCACAACTCCATCCTGAATTGGATGTCCACCCTACGTCATATCCCCATGGGTATCTGAACCTGAGGATCAGGTTTGACAACCTGATCCACTACCTCTGCCATCTCCTCGTCATGATCTACAACCGGATCATCCGGTGGGGGTGGAATCATGTCCCTAACGAATGTTCCAATATCTACAAAATATATAGTACACAACAATAATTAGACAATTTCATTAAATAGTTTAATAAAACAAGTTAAAGAACATGTTAGAATAAATTTTATTCTAATTAATTAATAAATAAATAAAATGAAAATATATTAACTTAAAGAAAACACTAATATTACCTCTATCATCCAGTGGTTCATCCTGTGTGAAGAGGATGTTGGTACACCCTCACCAATCCATATTATGGACACAACACCATCACAAATGAGTGATCGTGAGCACTGGCTAGCAAATCCAGTGCATAACTAGATATCCTAGCTGGATAGTAGGACAGGCCCCTATTGGGCATCATCTGGCCCCACATCTGCATCCGTACATGCAACATCGACCTATGAATCTATCAAACAAAAGTAGGCCTCATCTCCAGAAACCTCTCAAAAAATAAACAAAATAACTCTGAAGAAAAAGGGAAGGTCAACCTCCCACGTGCTTGAGAACAACATCTATATATTGATATACAAAACTACCACAACAAAATGGCAGACCGTCTCACAAGTCATGGCGTCTGGAATAAAAAATAAACATAAAATAAAAGCATGAAACTAATGCACTTCCCATCACAGTATAGTGTGCATTGGTCATCAGTAGTAGTGAGAGGCACCTCACCTCCTCTAGACCAAACGAAGCAATGTGTAACTGACCACCAAACACCTGAAAATTTGCAGGAGAAAGTATATCTTCCCTAATGTATCTCTGAGATTACACCAACTAACTCCCTACTACATAACGAGCGGGGACATCTAGGAACTAGGGAAAATTCTGCCCCCTCATATATAGGCCAGTAATAAAATAGATGTCCTCCTCAGTGAGCTCGTACCACTTGCCAAGACCAACCCAGAAAGCTTGTCGGTGGACATCCCACATGTAGATCAGTTGTCCAAAATAAACCATTGTGCCCCTTCAGGGATGTAGCCTCCTTGTAAAAATTGAGGAGGCCTACCTCCCTTAAGAGAAACTGGGTGGGTGTCATAATAGGGCGAGGGTACAAAATTCTCTCCCTCTCTCGTGCCTCCCACTGTTGAATCATGTTATAACGGTCCTCCACATGTTCTCGTTGTTCCCTTTTCTCTCTTTTTTGACGTCGCTGAATGATTCACATATTAAGTACATTTTTTTTATTAAATGAGAAATGTATTTACAAATATATATATATATATATATATATATATATATATATATAATTTTTATTGAAAAAAAACACTTGGTGCGCCAAAAAAAAAAGTCACACACCACCCACACTGTGCATGAAAAAATTTCGCGCACCACTCAAACAAAAAATATTTCTTGTGCGGTGCATTGACCAAACTATCCACCCTAGGGCGGTTAGTTTGGTCAACGCACCGCCCGATAGCAGTACATAATTACTAATGAGGTCCGGTAAAGGACCGCACCATCGTACAACCGTACATAGTTTGTTAATTTTAACAATTTTATATGGTCGGTGCAGCTGGCAACCGACACGCACCACACTATTTTAGTGTTACAGTGGTGTACAATTTCTCTATACCACACCGGAACCTGGTGTGCTTTCCGTTAACACCGTTCACCATGCGGCCTGTAAATTTACACTTAACGGCTCAAATGCACTGCGCAACAATATATATATATATATATATATATATATATATATATATATATATATATATATACATATATATATATATATATATATATATATATATATATATATATATATATATATATAACTAAACTAAAATAAAATAAAAAATAAAATAAATAAAAATAAAAAGTAAAAAACAAAAACTAAATTAATTAAAAATTAAAAATTAAAAATTAAATAAATAAATAAATCAAATCAAATCAAATAAATTTAAAAACGGTAAATTTTAAGTGAATTTGAGAAATAAATCCACTAAAATGTTAAGTTATTGAGAAAAAAGAAGATTACCTAGACATTTATGCGTCGAGGAGGCATATTTTCTGACAAATACTAAAACACAAATTTTCCCACTTTTTTCGAAAATTTGAACTCCACACAATGATCAATGGATGGAAGCAATGCAGGCAATGGGAGCATTGGTGGTAGGGCGCCTCAGAGAAGAAAAACTCACATCAGTGCTTGAGATCTCTAGACCAATGAACAAGTAAAAATGAGGTTTTTTATGGCCGGTAATTTTTTTTAAAATCAACCCTTTTTTGGTGTGCTCAATTATGAGACGCATCAGGCGGTTTTATCAATGGTGCACCGCACTTCGGTACGGTGCGCTGGATTACTTAGATGCACTAGGCCGGTTTGTATGTAGAGAAGAGTGTCTTGGTGTGCCATTTGATAGTACGAATAGGTGCGTTGGAGTACTGAGACACACCGAGTCGGTTTGTACGGAGAGCACAATGTCTCAGTGTGCCATTTAATAGTACGCACCAGTGCTCTTTTCATAAAACGCACTGGTGCGTGTTATGATTAGAAATGCACCGCCAAAAAAAAATCTACAAAAACCTCCACCTGCCAACCTCCTCTAGTCGCCTCTGCTACAAACGAATATCCAGGCTATTTTTATAAGGGCTTCCTTAAAAAAATCTACTAGAGGGTATTTTCCTTGTAGTGAATCATCTCATATAATTCAATAAGTTAGAAGACTCATTTATTGACTTATATTTTCATATCATGTGGTTTAATATGAGTACATAATGTGACATTGTTGTTTTTGAAATAAAACTCTATGTAAAAGAAAATGTGTTTCCCAATAAAACATGAAATGATTAACTGATAATGATTGTAAAGTGGAATCCCAAAGTTCATTCAAGAGAAGGGTCACAAATGGATGTCCTTAGACTTTTTGCATCATTATTATGATATATTTTTTTAACAAAATACAACTCATTAATAATGAATCCTAAATGGTTTGTAAACAAAATTTAATCATTTGATAACTATTTATAAGTGTTCTAAGTGGTTTTAACATCCTCTTGGTTTTCTCTAAAGGTTCTAAGGGGACCTAGAAAATTTAGCATAAAAACATCTTTTACTTAGTAACTTTCAAGTGAACTAGTTTTAATGCAAAATTTGCAAGGGAGACACTTTGTGCCAATTCTTACATTCATATCCTCACAATGCCATCATATCTTCATCAACAACAAGACCTAGAAAATTTAGCATAAAAACATCTTTTACTTAGTAACTTTCAAGTGAACTTGTTTCAATGCAAAATTTGGAAGGGAGACACTTTGTGCCAAGTCTTACATTCAGATCCTCACAATTCCATCATATCTTCATTGACAACAAGACCTAGAAAATTTAGCATAAGAACATCTTTTACTTAGTAACTTTCAAGTGAAATAATCCCCACGGGGGTAGGCAAGTTGGTAATTGAATTACGGTGAAGTTCGTTTGTAAGGCGGGCTCCGTATAGGAGGTTAGGAGTTCAAATCCCCCCAGACTAAAATGGAGTGTGTGGAGAGGGGCGGGCGCATATTCCCAGTGGTTATAGTGGTAGCAGTCAGAATCGACCCCGTGTAATGCGAGTCGCGAGGCTGCCCCAGTTGCTGATCCCACTGTATAAAAAAATAATAAAAAAATAAAAAAAATAAAAAAATAAAAAAAAAACTTTCAAGTGAACTAGTTTCAATGCAAAATTTGGAAGGGATACACTTTGTGCCAAGCCTTACATTCAAATCCTCACAATGTCAGCATATCTTCATCAACAACTCACTTTCTAGGTTTTGGGAAACTCAGTGGTGAGAGTTGTTAGGCGCAAAAATTAGAAATTAAGGAATTTGATCTATTATCCATGACTATAATATCTCGTGTTGATGTTAGACATACTAATATGATTTAATTGATTCCTACTAAGTTACTATCACACCCCTACTATGTATTGATACTGTTGTGGCTAGAAGTCCCATGTTTGACCTATTCATGGTTACTACTTGGTTTGAAATTACTAAAAATATTTATCTTATCTTATCTTAAGTTAATATTGTGGTTTCATTGACAGGTTGATCCGGATTTATGTAGGAACATAAAATAATATGAATATAACCATAAATACAAATATGTGGCAAAAATAACACTTCATTTCATTAATATCAAAGAACTGAAATATGCTTACAGACTGAATGGAAATAAACTAGCTAAGGCGCTGGTAGCTTATCTTTGAGATGAGATGTGGTGGCTACAGGCCTATGAACTATGTTACAATGAGGATCCAAGGCATATTTATGATTGAGAAATAATGAAAAACCCTAAACCTCCAAAAACCTAACCCTAGGAAATGAAGCGCCAAAACAATGGGCCTTACTTAGGTAAAGTGGTACATCAACTTCCCAAGGACATAACTTTGGCATATGATATTTGTTTGACGTGCACAATACCTCGTTAGAAATATCTATCTGGGGAATACAACTTTTGAGTGACCAACATCAATCAATTACCCATGTTGATCTCAATTTTCCCAAAAACGTCATTTGGGGCCTCAAAACGGCTCTGGAAGTTCAGGACCCAAAATAAAACTGCCAAAAATAGTAAATTGTGCTACAATTAAGGAAACTGAAAAATGAAAGAAAAAATTATGGGCATCCAAGTGGAATAGGTGGGTGGCCACTAATATCCACCTAGATCATTCCTCCCCCCTTAGGAACTAATGGTCCCCATTGCATTGAGTTCCTCCATGAGATATGCAATGTTGGATGTGTCCAGTAATGGTGGAAAGTATGGCCAAAGGCGATCCACATTGAACACTATTTGTCGGCCAAGGAATGGGGGAATGTTGAGCTCAAATGCATTATCTCCCATAGCCTTGATAAGGGTGTAAGGCCCATATCAGCATGGTATGAGCTTATAATGAGCTCTATTTAGGTGTTCTTTCTACAAATGCAACCAAACTTTGTCGCCCACCTAGAACTTGTGTGCCACCCGATGATGACCATGTTGTTGCTTGTACGTGGCATTGGAATTCTCCAAGATGTTGTGGACCTACTGGTGGACGTGCTAGATGCGTTCAATAAATATGATTTTTTTGTCAGCCTCAGGTAGTACATGTGATGATTTCTACCTGATGTGCCCTTTCTGCAATAGCTCTTGGATCTGCCTCTCATCCTCCAGAACCGAACGTTCATAGATCGGCCCATTAGGCAGTGGCACGCCTGGGGTCATATCAATGGAGTGTTTGACCTGACATTGTAGAGGAACCCCTGTGGGTGGGTATAGATTTCCTTGTATTCCTCCATGACTTTTCCCATCTATTGCTACCGCACAGGGGAGCCCTCTTGGGACACTGCGACCACAATCTTCTTCTTTCCCTGTGTAATGAAAAAAAAAATCTGGTTTGGGAAATAATCTTAGTGCATTGCTTTGCAGTACTCAAAGAGATGGTGGAAGGTGGTATGACATCAGTTATCATGTACAACTTATTTCCCAAATTAATAATAACATAACAAGGCCTAGACTCATACACAGCATGCTGATTCCACAAGTATGGTTGGCCTAACAATAAATCAGACACATTAAGAGGAGCAACATCACATAGTACCTCATCCATGAAGGGCTTGATGTGTTATGGAAGGCGGCACTGTTGGATGATGCGGAGAGATATTCCTTGGTGAAACCACCTGATGGTATACATATGTGGGTGTGTTGTGGTCGGTAGGCCGAGCCATTTTACGACCTCTGCTAAAATGAGGTTCTTTTGGCTTCCACTATCAACAAGGAATTGCAGTGGAGAACCCTTCACACACATCTGGGAATGGAAGAGGCACTCCACCTTCTCTGGATCCTCGGTCTCCTCCCTCTGGAGCTTGGTGGTGGCAACAGTGGCACTGGGTTCCACATCAATGATTTGTTTCCCTTTTTCATTTTCCTTTTCCATTTCTTACTCAGAATTAGAACATGTGTCTAATTCAGATGCATTTAGTTCGGCCACCAGCGATTGTTTAGCCCAATGCTCTCTTGTGTTGTGAGTGGTGTCATTATGAAATTCACACTTCTTCCTCGTGTCCTTATTTGGATTTTTGGTGTTGTTTTGAGCCACCCCGTTTTGGATTTTCCCCTTGTTCTACTGTTCAGGTGCGCCTTTCCCTTACTTTGAATTCATGGATCCAAAGTTTCTCTTCTTCTTCTTAAATTTTTGCTTGATCTTGGAGGCATATCGATATGTCGTTCCAAGTGAGGTAATGTCAACGAACTCCATTTCCCCTTGAATGTATCTATGCAAACAGCTGCAGTACTTGAGCACCAACTTTTTATTTGAATATTTAATACCCAACTTTGCGTGCAAGGTATGGAAAAAATTCGTCATCTCGTGTGCATCTTGATCCCTTTGTTGGCGCAGTGTGGTCCATTCGATTTTCTTGTCCTCATAGCTCCCCACGGGGCAATTTTCTTCCTTTATGTTGTCTCAGAAAAAATTCCAATTGGGAGCAGGTGAGAATAGAGAGGCTACCCTCTCGTCCTTTTTCTCACAGTAGGTTTCCCGCCAGTCTTTGACATGGGGGACGGCTTTGAGGAGTGCAAAAGTAATATTTTCTGAGTTGGAGAAATCATGGACCGAGAAATACCCTTCCAGCAAATTCAACCATATATATATGGCATGTGCATCTATCTGGCCTTCAAATACAATAATTTAAAAGGTGACTTGTACCTTGAAAGGAGTGGCACCTCCAGAGTGGCTTTTGGAAGAAATTATGGCATCGATGGGTAGTCATTGAAGGATCTAGGCAAATTTATCCATCATCATGTAACTATTTTTCTCAAGGGCCTCCTCAGGAAATATTTTTATAGGATCTCCTGCTCCCTTGTCTTTATTTTCTTTCACCATGGGAGTTCGTTGGGGTTTGTGAGGCTGATCTTGTAAGGGTTAGACTAGATGAAGCCCTAACTCCTTATACCCTGACCTCATTGGGGACATGCAAATAAAAATAGAGAAAGAGGAGACTGCTCTGATACCACTGATTTGGATTTATGCAGGAAAGAAACAAAATATGTATATAACCATAAATACAAATATGCAACAGAAATAACACTTCATTTCATTCATATCAAAGAACGGAAACATTCTTACAGACATAATGGAAATAAACTAGCTAGGGCACTCGTAGCTTATCTCTGAGAATATATGTGGCAGCTAGAGACCTCTGAACTATGTTACAATGAGGCTATTTATGATTAAGAAATAATGGAAAACCCTAAACCTACAAAAACCCAACCCTAGGAGATGAAGCGCCAAAAATATGGGCCCTGTTTGGATAAATTGGTACATCAACTTCTCAGGGATGTAACTTTGGCATATGATCTCCATTTGATGCACACAATACCTCGTTAAAAATATATATCTGAGGATTCTTGGGAGTATTGAGTCTGAGAATTTTTTAAGCTCGAGAAAAGCTTGTATTTGGTATCAGATCCAAAAAGCATGCATTGTAATAAGTAGAGTCTATAACGAGCAAGGAAGCCTTCAAGCTCTGAACAATGTTATCTTCTTCTTTCCCATTTCAGTCTAGGTTATAAATTCTCATACAAACAATATTTTTATTTATAATCTATGTGATGTAATATGTGTTATCAGTTATTAAAATTGTGCCTTATCATCCTATGTGTTGTATCTATTATTTGAGTAAGCATTATGAGCCATATTAACTATCAGTATAGCAAGTGAGATGTGGCCAGTATTCTAAATACTTTCCAGATGAATATCTGAAACTCGGAGCACTTTGGAATATTGATTTTCGCTTTTGACACTTAGAAGATGAATAAATGGGTAAAGAGGCCCATACATTTCAGAAATAGGAATAAAATCCCTTATGATGAGAAAATGGATCATTATTATGGCTAGATTTCACACTGTCATGTGTGAAAAGGGACATTTGCATGTGGACAAGGTCAAGTTTGACCAAGTCAACTGCGCTGGGATAAGAGGTGGAGATCATCTTTGGAGACATCGCAGTAATAGTGGTAGGAATATTCCTTGGTGGATAAAACCCTAATGAGTGGGACCCAAGGTGAGAGGGCTTCCATTTGTATAAAAGGATGGCAAGGCAACCATAGCAAGACATGAAATGGATTATTTAATTTGTGGTATGCTGACTATTGTGCTTTCTTCAACTGTTTAGTTGAGATTGTTGTGCTGCTTAGCACAAGGAATTCCTGTTTAAGAATTCCTTCTCCTTTCAAAAGAGGCCTCTTGAGGGATATTTTACTTCATTTCTCCACATCCAGGCTTGATGCCAAGCTAACTCCTTCAGCTACAGTGCAGTTTCTGTTTAGAGTTGGGTTGTGTTGCAGGGTGTTGTAGTGGAGGGTTCACAACAACACTTCGAGAGCTTGTTTTTCAAAGGAGGAAGCTTTATTTCCTTTGGGAAATCAGTGAGGAAGATTCTAGAGCTTATTTCAAGCCTTGTCACTTGGCCAACATATTTTCTTTCACCTACAGTGCAGTATCCCTCAGTGACTGCATTATGTCTGTGACCATTTGCAGTGAGGGGTTGCAGTGGTTATTTGGAGGGTGAGATCTTCAATGTTAGGATTATACTTTCACTTAGAAGATCCATTGGAGGAGGTTTATTCATCTTGTGCAGCATCTTCAGTCATCTCGATCCAGTTCTTTAGTTGCAGCTACTACTCAACCCTAGGGCTGCACTCCCACATTTTTTCCTTTTTGCATATTTTAGGAAATCCTTTCCAGATTGTCTTGAAATTGAGTTTGGGAGTCTAGATATTCACTCCCAACATTCTATGAGCTATATTATTACAGATCCATGTATTGAAATTCTCCAGAAACAATTATTCCTAATAAAACTGTGTTGTTATAGCCTTGGGCATTATTTGTGTAGCAGTGTTCTTCATATTTTATGTACATGGTTCCTTGAGGCTTGTGTTACCTAACTTGAGTGATTATTTCCTCAAGATATTGTATACATTTTGCTGCTATGACATTAATATGATGGCTATATGTTTTTATCACATCTTATGAGTTGATTTACACTGCTATTTCCATTTTTGTGTTCATGTATTGCTGCTTCCCCATTTTGGGATATTACAATGGTATCAAAGCCCTAATCTTGGCTCAGCCTGTGTTCTTCAACCATTATGGAGTCTTCTCATGGGAAGGAGATGTGTAGAGAATCTCCAAGAGAGTTTGAATCTGAAGCAAACTCTATATTTTCATATGATGAGTATGAGCATGCAGACATACACTATGATGCACAGCGTAGTCATATGCCCAGATTTGCTATGAGAGAGATAGAAGAAGAAGAAATGACTAGGAGGAAAACTCTTAGTGATTTTCTGCAAGAATATGAATCTCAAACTAAGAATTTTAGAGATCATATCACTTTTCCAGAGTTTTTCAAGATCAAGGTGGAGAGAATCAAGCAGCATAATATGAGTAGATTTTTCCTATCTACTTTTGATGGTTCACCTACATGTTCAACTAGAGCTTGGGTGGAGGAGCTAGACACCTATTTGCAGCAACACCAAATCTCTAAAGATGAAGCCATCAAAGTTGCAGTGCTACATTTTGGAGGTAAGGCCTATTCATGGTGGATATTTGAGTTTTTTCTTTGAAAAATGCAAATACTTCTTCTTATGCAAAGTTCACTAAGAGGGTAGTAGAAATATTTGATGGAAAACTTTCTGAGACATCCTTGGTGAAACCAAACAAACCAAAACACACAGAAACTTTGCATGTGTTGGAGGAAACTATAAAATCAACTCCACTTCAGAAAAATAATGAGTAGGCTAACATCTTGCATCATATCTTGCTAGAGGCAAGACCTCTATCTAATATTCTTGAACAAGAGGGCATGGAGATCCCTTTTTCAAAAGAGGATCCAATTCTTAGGAGGTTTCCCATTCATATTGGAGAGGAAGAAAAAGTTGAGGGCAACAGCACTATCATGTCTAGAGCATATCCAGCATCTCATGCAGAGGTAGAGGGAGCACATGCTCCAACCAGAGGGATTATTGTATCATTATAAGGAATTCCCCAGGATCTCATATGTGGATATCAAGGCACAATCCATGATCAACATGTGCCATTGTTGACAGATTGTGAAACCATGCAGCTAAAAGGAGGAGGTAGGGAGGATGACCAACATCATTTGATGAGGAGCACACACCCCTATCTATTTCATAGGTTCCATTCATGTATGCAGTCTACTGTTGATCTTGATGTCTCATTGCATGGAGGCATCTCACTGAGGAGACCACCAGATAAGCAGATGATGAGTTATGCTTTAAATTTGGAGGCACCACTCATTGATTCTATAGGGGTGAGAACCTTGGGAGAGCTTGATACAGTGTTGAGAGTCTTGGGTAGACTCAAGGAGAGGAGAGGCATTCTCTCAAAATCATCATTACCCACTCTCATTTCAGATTTTGTGCTATGGTAGGAGCAGCATGGAAAGGATAGCAGCCTTCCAACTTGCATCTTTGGCATGGGAGATGTCAAAGAGGAGGACAGCCATATGACAGATGTTCTTTGTGATAGATCTTTAGCACTGTCACTATGGAGGATAGATCCATATTGTAAATCCCATATGTCGGTGGATTATTCCAAGGATCTTTTTACTTGTATAATATTGGATGACCAATTGCATGAGGAGGGATATTCAGTTAGAGATGGGGTCATCTACTATCATGTTAGGATATTCTTATATAGAGCTTCCAAGCTCAAGGAGAAGTTACTACAAGCAGCTCATGAATATTTCCTTTTCAGCCACACTTATTCCATGAGAGCATACCACACCATCATGGAGGGGTACATTTAGGAAGGCTTTGAGGAGGAGATATATCAGCATTTGAGGAGATGCATGGATCATGTGGAGATGGAGGGGATAAATAACTCTTTGGAATAGTTAACACAGCCACCTATTTCCTCTTTGAGGATGAGAGGAGATTTATCTATGAGCCACTCAATTTTCATGAGCGAAGCATATGGTAAGGATACTGTTTGGTTGCATAATGATTTGTATGTGCATTCCTTAACCATATATGTACAAGACATTTCTCAAGGGAGGATCATTTTTCCTTATAGATTTCATGGTCTACGTGAGGCCATAAGCATTTTTGGTGATGGCCACTCCCTAGAATTACTTGGGGAGATTACATATTTTGCAGAGCATGCTCACTTTGCACCATACACCATACACTTTCTCCAAACATGTGAGGAGATTGGGGTAGCAAGAAAGTGGTTGGGAAACCACACATCATGCCATTTTCTGGTTGCATTTGAGGGACCATTTTCCTTCTCCCTTATTACATGCGGAAGCTAGCATGATGCTAATCATGATTCCATTTTCTGATGTTGTTCTTATTTTTATTGGGAGCATGATTGGGGGAGAGACACATTGGTTGAATGTGTCCTTGGGGGAAGAGATCTCCCACACTTTTTGTATTACATGTTCCAAGGGGAGCATGGGAAATGATATGGCCACTACAGTAAAAAAATTTCTTCTTTATGAGGTGGGCCATGGGATTGATTGGATGCCATATGTTAATGATTTCCTATCCATCACATATGGGATGGTTTGGGCCACCATGATTCATAACGTTGGAGATAAGATCTTTGGAGGTCCAGTCTTCATCTTGCCATTTGAGGGCAACATTATTGTAGCCCAAGATCATCACATACTCTATGCTTATCATGAGTGGAGGGAATGATAGTGTGGGGTAGGCTACTTTGTCTACCATTTTCAGATTTTTCAGCCCACCTACATTGCAGGAGCCAAAGGTGGAGAATGATTTTCAGGATTTGCCATGTTGGGAGGTAACTCATTTTGTATGGATGATAGCTTGGGGATGGGAGATTCATATGGGGATGGTATATCCAAACATAAATCATACCTCATGCCTCAATAAGTCCCTTAGATAGCCCATTTTTTCCTCCATGGGTGTTTTACTTTTACATGATGATAGCTATTTGGGATGCTCACCAAAAGCTATCTTACATACTTGAGAAGGGAAACTTGGAGATGTATTGATAGGACAACATCTTGATCCTTGGAGGATTTTATCATATGAGGATTCTATAGGGGGGAAGAGGAGGCTCTTTAGTTCTATCCTTGTAGTTGCTTGAGGACAAGCAACATTTGGGAGGGGAGGACTATAATATTCCAAAATTAGCATGTAGCTAATTGGAATATTGATTTTTTCTTTTGACACTTAAGAGATGAATAAAAGGGTAAGAAGGCCCATACATTTTAGAAATAGGAATAAAATCCCTTATTATGATAAAATGGATCATTATTATGGCTAGATTTCACACCCTTATGTGTGAAAAGGGACATTTGCATGTGGACAAGGTCAAGTTTGACCAAGTCAATAGCGCTGGGATAAGAGGTGGAGATCATCTTTGGAGACAGCGCAGTGATAGTGGGAGAAAGATTCCTTGGTGGAAGAAACCCTAATGAGTGAGACCCAAGGTGAGAGGGCTTCCATTTGTATAAAAGGAGGGCAAGGCAGCCATAACAAGACATGAAATGGATCATTGAATTTGTGGTCTGCATGACTATTGTGCTTTCTTCAACTATTTAGTTGATATTTTTGTGCTACTTAGCACAAGGCATTCCTGTTTAGGAATTCCTTCTCCTTTCAAGAGAGGCCTCTTGAGGGATCTTGTACTTCATTTCTCCACATCCGGGCTTGAGGCCAAGCTACCTCCTTCATCTACAATGCAGTTTCTGTTTAAAGATGGGTTGTGTTGCACGGTGTTGCAGTGGAGGGTTCACAACACCACTTCCAGAGCTTGTTTTTCAGAGGAGGAAGCTTTATTTCCTTTGGGAAATTAGTGAGGAATATTCTGGAGCTTATTTCAAACCTTGGCACTTGGCCAACATATTTTCTTTCACCTACAGCACAGTATCCCTCAATGATTTCATTATTTCAGTGACCATTTGCAGTGAGGGGTTGCAGTGTTTATTTGGAGGGTGAGATCTTCAGTGTTAGGATCAGAATTTCACTTAGAAGATCCATTGGAGGAGGTTTATTCATATTTTACAGCATCTTCAACCATATCCATCTATTTCTTGAGTTTCAACTGCTACTCAGCCCTAGGGTTGCACTCCGACATTTTTTCCTTTTTTCATATTTTAGGAAATCCTTTCCGGATTGTCTTGAAATTGAGTTTGGGAGTCTAGATATTCACTCCCAACATTGTATGAGCTATATTATTGTAGATCCATGTATTGACATTCTCCGGCAGTAGTTATTCCTAATAAAACTGTGTTTTCATAGCCTTGGGCAATCTTTGTGTAGCAGTGTTCTTCATATTTTATGTACATGTTTTCTTGAGGCTTGTGTTGCCTAACTTGAGTGATTATTTCCTCAAGATCTTGTATAAATTTTGCTTCTATGACATTAATATGATGGCTATATGTTCTTCTCACATCTTATAAGTTGATTTACACTTCTATTTCCAATTTTGTGTTCATGTATTGTTGCTTCCCCATTATGGGATATTACAGGTGGGATTTTACCCACATTTCAGAGAATATACGAAAAATTTAGATTCGAGAAGTGCTTCGAGTTTCAAAAATTCATCCAGAAAGTTAACCTAATATTTTACTTTGGAGGACATAGCCCTCCACTTAATCACTTTAAATTGTACTAATCTTTACACAATGGATATTTTATTGGAATCCCACAATACCGGTCACGCTCACTGTCAGGTGACTAGACATGAAATACTACTCATCATGCTTCTTTACAAATATTTTGTCAGTCGCTTGGATATCCATAGTTATCACTGTCACTTGAGTAATACAAATGTTGTGGACTTGGTGACAAATGTGCTTCTGCATGAGGTGGCATGATATTATAGCACAAAAAGAAAGGAGATCCATACATGATCGATACTCTCTCATTTGTAGGATTACAAAGTGACCCAAAGAATTTAGATATTTACTTATATATGGGTTTCTATGGTGGCTAAATATTATGTACTTTAACCCTACTGAACAAATGTTCTATTTGGAAGCAAAACCATGCCTCTGATTGAGTTTTTTTTTTTATGTCTTCTTGGAGGTAAATAATAAATTCATTTTTTCTGATGGTCCAAAATATTCCTCCCCTTGGGAACCAATCATGTAGCAGTATTTTGAACCAAGGTGACCAGTGGTTGTAGGGATTACTCATAGAGCTACATTTGAACATCAACCAAATGCTTTTGGAAAATTTTGTGTATATCAAGGTATTACAATAGTCTACGTAGCTCAACCATGGCTCATACAGACAAATATATCTTTGTCCTACAAATAGTGGAAATCTAATGGCCCCTTGAAACATTTTGGGTGACTCTATAAAATACATAAGATTACTTACATTATTATGGCTACTATTAATCCATTTTTCAAGAATGAATTCATATGTAGGACTCTCCTTGACCCTATTTATGAGACAATGAAAAAAAAAATGACATATGATAATATCTATATATTAAAACACACTAAAAACCCTATGGATCAGGGTAAGGTGATGATGAAGTTGAAGATGATGGACAACTAAACATCTTGATTTCTTTTGGATTTTCTTCTCTTGTAAGAAAATCTGCTAACCAATTATCTTTTCCCTTTTTATATTCAATTTCAAATTCAAATACATCCAAACATAGGCTCCATATTAGTATCCTATTGCTACCTTATTCTAACAATATTTCATTTCTAAGCATCCCAACCATATGTTTCAGGTATATTCTTATAATGAATCTTATTGGCTTTAGGAATAACCTAAATCTTTTGATTCCATTTTTGACAGCAAGAATTTCTTTATGAGAATATGGATACCTAAGTTCAGTGTCATTGAAACATCTTGATGCTTATGAGAAAACTTCTTCCCTTCTTGCATGTTTTTTCATCAAAATCCTTCCAATACTTCATTGGATGCATCTTTTTCTAAAATGTAAGGCAATTCATGCCTTGGAAGAATTAGACTTGGAAAATTTTAGACCTTTTGTTTAATAATTTGAACTGCAGTCGTCATAGATGGGGACCATTCTATTCCTCTGAGCCTAATCTGTAGGACCTTGATATCTTTGGCTTGATTTTCATAAAAAAATTAAATGTAATTCAGGCTTCCCAAAAACCTCTGCAAATGCCTGTGGTCATAAATGGCATCTTGAAATTCTGTTAAATCTTTCAACACATGTTCTTGTAATTCAACTTTTCCTTGGAATAGGATTAGTCATAAATATTCAATTCTAGTTTTTGCAAACTTAAGCTTAGGCTTACTGAGGAATATCCCATGTTTAAAAATCCTATGGTGAACTATCGTGTTGGCGATAAAGAAGGTCTTTGAGTAAGACCTAGGTTCAAGAGAGAGGCCAACAAGGTTTCCGCAGTAATGTAGCACAACACCGGCTTTTTCACCCTACTCCGAAGAGCAAAAAGTCTCACCTGAGGCGTGTCGTGACCTTAGTAAGATAAGAACAGATCTGATATCGATTGATCACAACTATAGAGAAAAACAGACAGAACTAGGAACTACAAACAGACTTAGCTACCTTTCACAAAATGCTACTCATGAATCATATTCAGGACGCAAAATTAAAATTTAAAAGCGGGTAATACATTCATCATAATCAAATTCTTAACACGGAACTCAGGACATCAAACCCAGGTAGAAGTATATTTCATTATCAATAGTGGACTATTACATTACTCCTTAGAATTGACTACAGAAGGACCGACTAAAACATTATAGAATAGAACACAATAGAATAGAACCGAATAGAACAGAGCTCTCCTACGGCTCTCTTCCTCTGCCCTCTAATGGACCAACCTCCTGCCTATGCTAATCGATTTCCTATTTGTTCCTTTGTCAACATAACTGTCAGTTTTCTCTCCTTTCTTGCTTTGATGTTTGTCATTCCTTCCTGATCACTTGGAGTTCTGTTGTCTGTCCTTATCGCTTCTTCCTGCCATCTATGCTAGTTTTTGCAACTGTCACGCCACCTCCTCTCCGCCTCTCTGCAACCATGAAAACTCCCTATCTACCATGGTTTCACTCCGCCACCTATTCTCCATGACTCAAAACCATTTTATTTTCAAAATAAGGGCCCCAACACGTCTTGACCACATGCTATTGACTCATCCCGAGGCAATCCTTTTCTGCTACCTCAGTCTCCATTGGTCTGCCTGCCTCTGTGGCTAGCCCTATATTCTTTTTTTACTCTCCTTGTCCTAACAAGGGCCCCAACTCAGGAACCTTTGCCAATGCTGAAGGTTTGAGTTCACCGAAGTTGGTAATGGCCTATTTCCATTCCTTCATGAGTTGGTCCGTTTCTATGGCAATATGTTCAGCTTCCTTTTCTCCTGCAATAGTCGGCAGCTTGTTGAATACTTCCTTAATTTTGATTTTGGCCTCAGCGGCCATTTGTTGTATTGTCTCTACAGTATGATTTACTGGTTGTCTCGATTCTCGGAGGACCTGCTTGGTGGCAACCGAATTCTCTTCGATCTTTTGTATTTTGGTCTCTAGTTCCTCCGCTTGATTGTTCAACTGGTTAATGCCAGCGGGGTCTATGGCCTCCTTTATTTCTTGTGAGACCTACTATAGTTGTGTTGAGATTGGTTGAGCCTTCATATTTTTTGAGGTTGAACACTCATAAAAATGTTTCAGAATGTTATAATCTTCTTTCACCATGGTCCCCAGGGTTTCCTGCATCCCAGTTGCTTGTTTCTGCTTCTCGGTGACCTTCTCAGCATATATGACAACAAGATCTGGTAACGTCGGTCTGGTCATGAGTGCTTCCTTTAGCTCCTAATTCTCCTTGCTGAGATTCACACAAGATATCTTCACGTGGATGGAACTTTCGACTAGAGTGCAAACTATTATGTCCCCTAGTATCTTGTCATCCTAAGCTATCATAGTTGGCCAGAGATCTTTAAAAACATACGTCACCTTCTCCAGTTGCTCCTGTAGCCTTTCTTTCTCTCCCTTCAATTGGTCACGCTCTTCAGTAAGTGCAAAAATCTGTATTTTTTGTTGTTCAAACCTCTGCTGGAGGTCATTATGGAGTCCTTCAGCCTGCTGTGTTGCACACTGGATGAAATTGTATAGCTGTTATGTGTCCTAAGTCTGTATACTCTCAGCCCCAGACATATGTTGGTTTGGCAATCTCTCTCTGAGTGGTTGACCACTGGCTATTGACCTGGCTGAGTGTTCATGTGGTGACGTCAGTTGGTTCTATTACGGCAGTTGATTCCCTGGGTTATTCATGCTTGTGGTTGGCTGAACCTGTTGCAGTATCAAATTTGCTTACTAAAAAGGGTTTAGCTTCTTAGGAGAGGGTGTTTTATTTGCAGTAAAATATCCCTCATGAATTAAAAGGTCCTGGAAAGTGTTATGTCCAACCACGGGTTGGTTAACCTTGGGTGCCAATGCCGTACTCAAGTTAACCTTTGACTCGCTGTCTCCATTTGTTTTAATTTTTGTCTTGACTGGGTCTGAAATTGCTGATGTGGATGGAGTGCGGGTGGAACGGTCTTTGGAAGTGAATGATGTGTGAGGCGATGAATGGTGAGTGTGAGGTGAAGATCTATGAGTGTGGGGTGGAGATGAAGTTTGAACATTCAAAACTGAAAATGGATTGAAAATAGGTAGCTCAGAGGTTACCTAGAGGCCACCTCCAACTCCTCTTGAATTGGTGCCCCTATATCCATAGGCTGTGTTTGATCTTCCTCAGTGAGATAAACCACCTTCCTAGGCACCATGACTCTGGATTTCTTGGCCTTAAGAGCAGCTTCAAGTGGTTTAGGTGCCTTACTCTTTTTGACTGGTACTACTATTATTGTTGGGGGTGAATTAAACATGGTGGGCAGTAGGGAAGTGAGCATGGGTGCAACTATGGAGGGTGATGCAAAATTTGAGGCCTGAAATTCTGAAAAAGTAGGAAATAGGGGAGAAGCACTGGTGGGAGTTTGCATTACTAGATTGAAGCCTTTTACTCTCGTGTCCAGCTCCTCTAGTAATGGTGTTAGCCGCAACCGCAACACTCTGTTCAGTGTATCATCTGGTCTCTCCCATAGTAGTGCTTTTGGCTACATGCCCTCGAATTAGTAGTGATGGACTCTTCTTCTAATTTCCATTCCCACCCCTGACCAAGAGTAGACTTCAATGTGGAATGCATTTTCATCCACTTGAAACTTCAATAGTCTAATTTAAAACTTTTTTTCATCCACACAGGTGGGACTGATGTAGGTCTATTTGTGAGTGACCCCGAACCATATTTGAGAAGAATAATTGTCCAGCACACTCCTCGGGACCCTTTAGTGCCTCGCCACTATTTCCACCATCTTCCTGTACTAGAATTTGAACGCCTCTTCATTTACCTCCTTGGTGCTGGGGTCTCCCGAGATCTTCCAGGGCGTAAACTTCATCGCCAGCGGCTAACCACTTGTGAGTTCCACAGACTGTCTGACTCCCAGGAAATTCCATTTCCACATTGTGAATTCCATGATGAGGTAGTCGTAGATGAACCCAGTGGCTCTTTTGTAGTTATCCTCATAGGCTTCGAAGAATTCATTCAGTAGAAACGTACACCAATTCAGCTGGGTTCCCTGGAGGCAGTGTTTCGAAACTGAAATGTGTCGAGGGTGAATTCACCCTTTGTATAGTGCCTCATGGTCTTGCCTGCAATCAAGTAACAGGAAAACTTAACTACTGGGTTTTTTATGAGGTCTATCTTCGCCCCCTTCCCTCTTGTTTTTTGTCATATTTCTTATAATAGTCGCAATATCCCGCCTTCTTTACTCTTTTGGAGACTGTCTGGAATGTTGTGGAGACATCCCTCCCTTCTGTTGATAGCCCTATTAGCCTGTGAATATCTTCTACATGCATTGGTATCTCCCTCCCTAGCCATAGTGACCCATTCTGGAGTCTGCTTAGCAATAATTTCGTACACTACATCGCAACTCCTGTGGTTCCGAACACGGGGAGGTTCCTCAGATTTACAATTGTCGACTATTGGATGCCTCTAAACCCTGGGAGTAGCCTTACCGCTTCTTCTCATCCTTCGGTAGCATAATCTTCTATATAAACCTGCCTCTTCATCACCGGAAACTGGTAAGAATCCATGAAGTCTGTGTCGATCAAGGACACACTGTCATATTTTCCCACCAGTGATTCCATTCTTTGAATTATCTCATCGAGCTCAGGCTCGATGACTGTTGGTGCTACCTTGGTCATCTTTGATCTTCTTTTGTATACTTGCAATGCTACCCCTGCTCTTTCTCTGTAAATTCCTGCTACTATATGCTCTCTCTAGACTTCTTCCAATGAGATTTTGCTCGCTACTATTGTTGTTTCTTGTTCTAACTTGGAATTCTCCAATATTCTCGTGTTTTCTTCTTTCATGTGGGTTATGTAAGTAACCTGCACGAATGAGGTTGATAAGACCCCATAACTAATTAATTTTTCCTACCTCCCCCATGGCTATAATCGTGTGATTAGTTACTGTGATGAGGTGCTTTCTGACATGTCTAACTGTTACTTCAGGATTTGGGTAGACATGACAGGTAATGATTATGGCTTAATATGGAAAATTTATTACAGTATGGATGTTACTAATTATGGCAGTTAATTCTCAAATCCTGGTAATGCTATGGATTGATATGGGTATGATGGGTCATGATGATGGAATGATGTTCGACATGTTTGGCTCTCTGACATGGATGACACACTGGACATTACCCTCCCCCCGACCACAATCGGTTGCAATGCAGTCTCCGCATCACAACTGTGAGTTTTTTCTATTATTGTAGTTTTTTCTTTATTGGGATTCCTATCTATTCTCTTCTCAGGTGTGAGAGAGTTATTGACTCTACCTACTCTATTCTACCCTACTGACTCCTCTCGGTTGTGAGAGTTATTGGAAAATAAAATAATGGAACTTACTCGTGATAAGGCTTCAAGCGTGCACGATTCACCCATCCTGGTAATAATTGGTCGTCCAGTTGCGCTAACCAAACTGCTCCTAAATCTTGGATTTCAATCACATGGTATGGTCCCAGCCAATGCATTCTGAGTTTACCTGGTAAATTTTGGAACTTGTTGTCGTACAGTAAAACTTTTCCTCTAACCCTAAACATTTTATCTCTGATATGATGGTCATGCCAAGCTTTATGCCTGTCTTTTTGGACAGTCTGATGAAACTCCACTAAAAACCTGTCCTCTTCTAGTTCCTGTAGCTCATGTAGTCACTCCTTCAATGATTCTTCCTTTGTTAAGTGTAGTGTGGACGCGATTAGCAGGCTCGGTATGACAAATTCAGCAGGTACCACTGCTTCCCTCCTGTACACTAGCTGGAATGGAGTCTGGTTGTTCAGTCTTTTCAGAGTTTTCCTATACACCCATAATGTTGTTGGTACGCGCTCATCTCAGTCATCTCGATCAGCATTGCAAATATTTGTTAGTCCCTTTTTTAGAATCTTATTAAATGCTTCCACTATACCATTTTCTTGAGGATGGTACGAACTACTCTTATGATATTGTACCATGAAATTTTCTAACAGATATTTGATTGTTGCATTGATAAAGTGTGTACCTTGATCACTAGTTAGACTTCTGGGGCAGCCAAATCTGCTGATGATATTTTCAAATATGAACCTAATTGTTCTTTCTACCGTGCAATCCTTCACTGGTACTGCTTCTGGCGATCTGGTAAGATATTTTATTGCGGTAATGATGTACATGGCCTGCGAATGTCTTGCGACAGGTGCTATCGGTCCCATAAAATAAACAACCCACTTCTCAAATGGTTGCAATGCTTTTACAAGGTGAAGTGGTAGCTCATCTCTATGCAATGGACGTCTTGTTCTCTGGCAGACATCGAGTTTCTTTACAAATGCTTTACTATCCGTGTGTACTATGGGCCACCATAAGCCTGCTTGCAATATCTTTATTGCAGTGGGTTTTTCACTGACATGTCCTCCCGCAACTCCACAATGACACTCCCACAGTATATCCTCCCTTTAATGGTCCAGGACACATCTCCACAAGACTTGGTCTAACCACATATTATACAGATGTCCTGCTATTAACTAATACTCTGCTGCCCTAACTACCAGATGTCTTTTCTAAGTCGCTATATATTCAGTCCGGCACTGTCCTGTTGCCAGATAGATTGCTATATGATATAAGCAGTCTAGGATGGCTTATACTCTAAAAAGATCAGCGTCTAGTAGCTTATCATCCAAGGACCCTCCATTTTCTCCATTTTCCAGCCTTGATAAATGGTCAGGACCCACATTTAGTCTTCCTGGTTCACTATCACCTCAAAGGTGAACTCCTGAAACAGTAGAAGCCATCTACAGATCCTTCCTTCAAGGACCGATTTGTTAACTAGGTACTTTAATGTTGAATGGTTTGTGAAGAATTTAAACGTGCCTCCTAATAGGTAACGTTGAAATTCTAAAGGAAATACACCATTGCTAAAGCTTCTCATTCTATTGTGGTGTAGTTCCTTTTAGCTGTCGATGACTTCCTACTTGCAAAATAAATTGGGTGATCAACTGAAGTATCTCCCGGTTGAGCCAGAACTGCTCCTAGTGCAATGCTGGAGGCATCAATGTGGGCGTGGAATTTCTTGTCCCAATTAGGATTAACTAATATGGGCGCACTTGCCAATTTTTCTTTGAGTGTATTAAGGGCAGTAGTACAATTAGTTTTCCAAACGAATTTCTCTAATTTCCACAACAGCTTCTCCAATGGGGCCATTATCTTTTCGTAGTTGCAGATGAATCGTCTGTAGTAGCCGGTGTGGCCCAGTAGTGACCTTAACTGCTTCACAGTTTCTGGTGCCTCTATTTTGATTATAACTACCACTTTTGTTGGATCTATGCAAACCCCTTGTTTGCAAATAACATGTCCTAGCAGCGTCCCAAAGGGTACTGCAAAGATGCACTTCTTAAGATTTAATGAAATTTGGAGTTTTTTGCATCTGTCGAAAATTATCCTTAACAAAGTTGCATGATTCTTCAACAGGCTGTAAACTGTCCAGTAATCCATATAAAATTCCATGAATTTATGGATATATTCCCGAAATGCTGCTATCACAATCCACGAAAATAATACCGATGCATTTTTCAACCCAAAAGGCATTACATGATATGAAAATGAGCCCCATTCGGTTGTGAAAGTTGTTTTCTTCTTATCTTCTTCAACTATCCTTACTTGATGGTATCCTGAAAATCCATCCGTAAATGAATAAGCTTCATTCCCTGCAACATTTTCGAGCACCTCATCACTAAATGGAGTGGGAAATGGATCATGTATGCATGCATTGTTGAGGCTCTTGTAGTCAACACATACTCAAATTTCAGACTTTTCCTTTTTACTTTGTATGACTATACGACTTACCCACTATGCTTCTTCTACCAGAAATATCAACTCTACTTCCAAAATTTTATCAATATCTACCTTGACTTTATCTTTGACTCTTGGATTCATAAGGTATAGTCTATGCTTTACCGATCTTCCGTCGAGATTCAAAATTATACGCATTTCCCCCATGTATCATTTTATTCCTTTTAGTTCCACTACTGAGGATGGGAATAAGTCTTCACATTCTTGTAGGAGATCAAATATCTCCTTAGTCATTTCTACATCCCAGTAGTCACCAATTGACACAAGTTTGGGCTTTTCTGGTGTTCCGATGTTCAGCTTCTTGGTCTTTAACATTAGCAAATTAATTCTTTCTATTTTAGTTTATTCTTGAATATCCCACTCCCCTTCTTTTTCTTCAAAATATAGATGTCTAAGATCTTCTCACTAGAAAATTTGGCGGAAATTCCGACGGCCAATTCATCACTATTCCGACACATAGTCGTCGCAAGAGCGACAGTTCGAGGGCGGACAAAACGTGGTTTGTCATGCCGTCGCAGTTCCGACGCACGTAAAAAATGTCGCACTATCGACACTTCTTCCGTCGCTTCCGAACAAGCGTCACTCTTCCGACGTCTCACAAACCGTCGTGCCTCCGACGTTTGTAAACTGTCGCACTTCTGACGCAATGTGATCCGACGTTTTGAACTTCGCTCTTCCGACGTTTGTAAATAGTCGCAATTCCGACGCAACGTGGTCCGACGTTTTGGACATCGCTCTTCCGACGCCTGTAAGATGTCGCAATTCCGACAAAATGTGGTTCGACGTTTGGAACTTCGTTCTTCCGATGTTTGTAATCTGTCGTAATTCCGACGAAATGTGGTCCGACGTTTTTATACTGTCTCTCTTCCGACGTTTCTGGGTTGTCGCAGTTCCGACGTCTACAAGGCGTCGATAGACCGACGGAGTGTTCAATTTTTTTTAAAAAAAATGTAACTTTAAAAGACGAGAAACGTTGTTTTGAATATATTATATGAACTAAAACAGTCCATGAAGTCATTACATTTTCACATCTGAAGATTGGAACCCAAATATCCATCCAGAAAAGTGGAAGTCCCACCCTAGACAATGATAGAAAAATACCTCATGTCACATACAGGGACATGATATAAAACCCAGTAACGGTCCACATGGAGATTATCGACAATCTGAGAAAGCATCCAAATATGCCCGAGGCATCTATAAGAAAGTGAAATAGCAGTATGTAGAATAGTAAAGCAACACATAGAGTACCGACGTCCATTGTTCCAAATACAAATTAAAGTACCCAAAATCCTTGAACAGAGAAAAACGCTAATCATGTGAGGAGTGTGATATGTCCAAAATATAAAAAGACCATCAAACCATATCAATAAACCAGCAACATAGACCAGCATCGCTAGTTTTGAAGGCAGAGTGATAAACATTAATCATTTTTCTTTCACAAGAGAAAAAAAGATGTTTTGAATATATTATATGAAGTAAAACAATCCATGAAGTCATTACATTTTCACATCTAAAGATTGGAACCCAAATATCCATCCAGAAAAGTGGAAGTCCCACCCCAGACAGTGATAGAAAAATACCACATGTCACATACAGGGACTTGATATAAAACCCAGTAACGGTCCACATGGAGATTATCGACAATCTGAGAAAGCATCCAAATATGCCCGAGGCATCTATAAGAAAGTGAAATAGCAGTATGTAGAATAGTAAAGCAACAGATAGAGTACCGACGTCCATTGTTCCAAATACAAATTAAAGTACCCAAATCCTTGAACAGAGAAAAACGCTAATCATGTGAGGAGTGTGATATGTCCAAAATATAAAAATACCATCAGACCATATCAATAAACCAGCAACATAGACCAGCATAGCTAGTTTTGAAGGCAGAGTGATAAACATTAATCATTTTTTTTTCACAAGAGAAAAAACGTTGTTTTGAATATATTATATGAAGTAAAAAAGTCCATGATTACATTTTCACATCTGAATATTGGAACCCAAATATCCATCCAGAAAAGTGGAAGTCCCACCCCAGACAATGATAGAAAAATACCCCATGTCACATACAAGGACTTGATATAAAACCCAGTAACGGTCCACATGGAAATTATCGACAATCTGAGAAAGCGTCCAAATATGCCCGAGGCATCTATAAGAAAGTGAAATAGCAGTATGTAGAATAGTAAAGCAATAGATAGAGTACCGACGTCCATTGTTCCAAATACAAATTAAAGTACCCAAAATCCTACAACAAAGAAAAACGCTAATCATGTGAGGAGTGTGATATGTCCAAAATATAAAAAGACCATCAGACCATATCAATAAACCAGCAACATAGACCAGCATCGCTAGTTTTGAAGGCAGAGTGATAAACATTAATCATTTTTTTTTTCACAAGAGCAAAAACGTTGTTTTGAATATATTATATAAAGTAAAATAGTCCATGAAGTTATTACATTTTCACATCTGAAGATTGGAACCCAAATATCCATCCAGAAAAGTGGAAGTCCCACCCCAGACAGTGATAGAAAAATACCCCATGTCACATACAGGGACTTGATATAAAACCCATTAACGGTCCACATGGAAATTATCGACAATCTGAGAAAGCATCCAAATATGCCCGAGGCATCTATAAGAAAGTGAAATAGCAGTATGTAGAATAGTAAAGCAACAGATAGAGTACCAACATCCATTGTTCCAAATACAAATTAAAGTACCCAAAATCCTTGAACAGAGAAAAACGCTAATCATGTGAGGAGTGTGATATGTCCAAAATATAAAAATACCATCAGACCATATCAATAAACCAGCAACATAAACCAGCATCGCTAGTTTTGAAGGCAGAGTGATAAACATTAATCATTTTTTTTTCACAAGAGAAAAAACGTTGTTTTGAATATATTATATGAAGTAAAACAGTCCATGAAGTCATTACATTTTCACATCTGAAGATTGGAACCCAAATATCCATCCAGAAAAGTGGAAGTCCCACCCCAGACAGTGATAGAAAAATACCCCATGTCACATACAACGACTTGATATAAAACCCAGTAACGGTCCACATGGAGATTATCGACAATCTGAGAAAGCATCCAAATATGCCCGAGGCATCTATAAGAAAGTGAAATAGCAGTATGTAGAATAGTAAAGCAACAGATAGAGTACGTACCAACATCCATTGTTTCAAATACAAATTAAAGTACCCAAAATCCTTGAACAGAGAAAAACGCTAATCATGTGAGGAGTGTGATATGTCCAAAATATAAAAAGACCATCAGACCATATCAATAAACCAGCAACATAGACCAGCATTGCTAGTTTTGAAGGCAGAATGATAAACATTAATCATTTTTTTTTCAGAAGAGAAAAAATGCTATTTTGAATATATTATATGAAGTAAAACAGTCCATGAAGTCATTACATTTTCACATCTGAAGATTGGAACCCAAATATCCATCCAGAAAAGTGGAAGTCCCACCCCAGACAATGATAGAAAAATACCCCATGTCACATACAGGGACATGATATAAAACCCAGTAACGGTCCATATGGAGATTATCGACAATCTGAGAAAGCATCCAAATATGCCCGAGGCATCTATAAGAAAGTGAAATAGCAGTATGTAGAATAGTAAAGCAACAAATAGAGTACCGACGTCCATTGTTCCAAATACAAATTAAAGTACCCAAAATCCTTGAACAGATCAAGAAAAACGCTAATCATGTGAGAATTCTAAGTAAATTTAATCTATTAACATTGCGAATAAAATTACACTGAAGTCAAAAACATTGCCTGGCCATACACATGGCAAATTTGTCATCAAAAAATCAAAATATTAAGAAGACTGCCCTCATACGGGGAAACTAGTCTTGAACGTTTAATTTATAGAATTCAAAAATATTACAAAGGTCTAGCATAGTAAAATAATCTAAAAGCAGCCCAATTAAGTGGGCCTGCTAAACAAGAAAAACAAATTAACCAAACTACTCCTCCGGTGGTTCCTCCACGATTCGGCACCATCCTTCGGAAGGTCTAGGATCGCTAGGTGCTACCTCCACATGCATGCCACGGCTCCCCTCCTGAAGGCCCGAATGCTGGCCGGCTTTTTTCGAGCTCAAACCCGCCAGACGGGTGCATTCTTCCTCCGTTTGGGCCTCCTCGTGGAAGACCACAGTGACTAAAGCCGTGATTCCCGGGCAGTTGAGAGAGAAATTAAAGGAAAATTGCGCAGTGCGCGTCGTGGGAGAAGGTGAACTAGCAGTGGGGAAGCGAGGAGCAGGGGAATCCATACGGTGGCAAGATCCTACAAGCCGACCCCGCCCACTCCTAGTATTTGGATATCGACCTATGTAATAATCACTGGACTAGCCGGAAGTCGACTCTGTTGAGGGGCTGGAGGGAGCGTGTAGGGGTTGACCTCTAGTGCTCCCCCTGCGGCAATGCATCCTATGACGCACGCGAGGCATGGGTGCAATCTCAGGCGCAGTGGGAACAAGAGGGGACGGAGAAGCAGAATTCCAATTAATAGAGGAAGACAGGCAGAGACAGAACCAAGAGAAATGCAAATATGCAGCAAGGTCTAGGCAGCAGTTCAGCTGGCCACTTCTCCTTATCGTCACAGTTAGCAGGCAGTGTAATCCAGCAACCGGCTTGTCTGAAAAACCATGGCTAAACGCCATTTTGTCGACCCAACTGCAATGCAATCAAAGGACTCCCGTCATAATTAATCTCTGATCATTAATAACGAGAGCCGAAGGCCGAATCAAATTGGAGCGTGCGGAATCGCTAAGAGGAGTGGAGGTCCGATCTTGAACAGTGTTAAAAATTAATTAATGTGGATTTGATGTGAAAACTTAATTGAACAGCGTTAAATGTTAATGCGATTGATATGAAATCGCCATATCCATGTCCCATCACCTTAAACGCCATCGAATGCACCCATAGCCGGGAGCAGGGAAATTTTTTATTCAGGACACGTTGCAGAAATTGATTGGAGCGGATCTTTGTTTGGGCCGCTCGTGCAGTGGAAATCCGGACCCGAAAAATATTAGGGAAAATTTGATAAGAAATTCGCGTCACAACTCTCCCTCCGTACGCCAGCCCAACTTCGGACCCGAAAAATATTAGGGCGGAATTCATTTGGTTTTCGCGTCACAAAATTGGCCGACATCAGCAGGCTATTTTGGAATGCGAATTTGGTTTGAATTATGGTTTATCGCCGTTTGAAGTCCGGCGGGCTCGACTTAAGAACAATTTTGTTTGATCCCATCTTATAAAATTTGTGTTGTTTTTCTTTGATAATACACATATTTATAATAAATCATGGGAATACCACACTAAACATGTGGAAAATTTATATAAATAATTATTGAGAACAATCTTTTTTATGTAAAATTATCCAAGGCGAGGTCTGTGTAGAGAACCGGGGTCGTGAAAACTGTTCAAATATAAAAAACCCGCTTAATAAAGAGACAAAATTGTTGTGCTTTCAGAACCTGACCCGAGGATTGGTCATGAGTTAACAAAAAAAAGGATAGCGGAACCAGACTTGCACCCGTGGTCAAGCCCTCTACCAAAACCACGAGCGGAATCACAAAAGCGAGTTGCCCATATCGCACCGCTTTTGCGGAGTAGGTGGTATTTCCTATTCGCGAGCGATTCCATAGGGAATGCGACACGTGGCGAAGTGACCCCGGAAAACAACCGTTTAACCCGGCATATGCTGCGTTAAAGCCCGACGTTGGAAGCCGAGCGAAATTGCCAAAAGTCGTTGATTTGGAGAAGGGCCATCGGACGGTGGTCGCACGTTGAACTTGCCCGGAGGTTAACTAAGGTGTGCGGAGGATAGCCAGGTACGATACGAGTGTTTGATTGGTTATTGATATATATAGGTGGGGCCGGAGTATAATGAAATTGCTTAATTAAACGATTGGCGGATAATTAGCATAAGTCTGGAGCGTGATTGTTGTAAGGCTGGGTGGTGAAATATAGAGCCGAAAGTTCATTACAAGTTATTTATTTAAAAAGAAACGTGGAGTATAAATACAAAGTGTTGAAAATTATACAGTGGTTATAAGGCTTGGAGATAATATAAAGTTGGGAATATAAATTAAAGTCCAACCATTGTGGATAGTATTTATTTATCAAATTCTACGAATTTGATAAATAAACCCGAAGAAAGAAGAAGTCAATTAAGACTCAGGCTGGAGGAAAAGAACGGGGTACACCAAGGCAAAATGCTGACAGAGTGATTGTAGACACACCGACTCTCCTTGGGGGTCCAATTTCAGTTTTGTTGCGTCACACGATGATCTCTCTTCTCTGGCATTTACTTGTATTGAAGATCACTATTCTAGGAATAAGGAGTTATTTTCTCCAAAAATAACCCTAGCCAAACATTGACAATGCATCAAGGATATCTTTCTATGCTTCATAAGCACATTTTTTCTACTTCTAAATCATGTCTTGGAAGTGGTTGTTTTGCTGGAAATTATTCACCAGTTGGTTTCATACCAAAGTCTTTTTCACATTTTCAGCATTCAATACATGAAAAAGATAATGGTTTAAAACAACATAAATATTTGAAATTTTGCAAGAATTGTCTGGCACACTTTGAATATGAATTTTGAAGTCAAGTGCATGATCTTGTATAGGATCAAGTGTCATTTTGAATACCAAATGTTTCACAAGAAACTTCTCAACATGCTACCCTGCAGTAAGGATTAAATGACAATATTGCATCAACTATTTCCATAATAAAAGTGCACCTCGGCCATAAGACTAAACAACCACAAATGTTGTAGATCTAACAAGACCACACAATCAAATGTATTCCACGAGGCCAATACTGTATGAAAAATGAAAAGGATTTTGCAACCAAAAATACCTTAGGCAACTAATTCAATTAGATACACCAAACCATCAGCAAAAAGGAAAACCAGCCTACTCAAAAGGCAAGCGTTTACCTCCTTTGACAAAATTTTGAGTTCCGAAACAAAGGCCTTTATTGTCTTGTCAATGCCCCTAGTAATTTGAACGGGGTTTGCACCTGCTGCAACAACCTAAACAAAAAGGTTTCATTTCAAATTATTTTCCACAAATTTAAGATACAACCATTGTCAGGTTTGTATTTCCTAACAAGCTCATAAATTTTGACAAAAGAACCAAAATTTTTTAATACCTGATAGCAATTTTTTCACTCAAAAACTATCTTAGACTCAATAAGCCCAACCCAAAAATAAAAAACCAAACACCATAAGACCCTACAAAAATGAATAGATGATCTTAATCCAGTACTATCGACAAAAAGTTACCTTTACACCCTCACTTATTAAACCATGTGCTGTTGAATTTTAACTTCAACTGCTGCAGCAGAAGGACGGATGCAGCAACAACATTTTTTTTTGGAGGTTGCTTGCATGCCATCCAGAAATTTAATTCGGCATTTAAAATTCCTGCAAGTTTTTTTTGTAGACGGCCACAGCCATATTTCTGTACAGGATTGTATTTAAACACAACAGCCAGCATTAACGCAATTCACCAACCAGAAATTAAACAAACAGAAATTTACCCGACAGTTTTGTAAATTCAAAAGGAGGACACGTGGAGCATTAATATTGGATCGCACGAAATTGAAGGGAATCTGAAAACCTGAAAACCGGACCCGAATTTTTTATAGGGCACATTGGATTGAGAATTCGAGTTAAAATTAGGCAGACGTCAGCATCCCATTTTGGAACGCGAATTTGGTTTGAAATTCAATCTATTCAGACTTTTGTAGTCCGACGGAAAGGGTTCTTTAATGTTTTGATAGTTTAATATATACATATGTTTTAAACATATGTTATATATATATCATATGCGAAATGAAAGGTGGGCCATAGAATTTAGTTTTAATTTTATTTTTTAAAAAGAGGGTTTATTATAATATGTTTTATATGTTACGGCATATAAAAATAAAAAGGACGAAAAATCTTGGTAGTTTTTTTTATAGACAGTACGTAAATTTTTTATTACACAGCAGTGTGTAAAAAGTGAAAGACTGAGTGTAACTTTTTAAGTGTGTATGCACGGCAGTGCGAAAGGGAAAAACACAGCAGAGTGTTTTAGAGACAGAGTATGTTTGTTTTGAACAGACAGTGAGTTGGTTTTATGCACTGCGTTTTGTAGCAATCATAATTTTGTAATCCCTCTCAGTGAGGAAGAAGTGTAATAGTTTTTTTTTGAGTTATTGAAGGGAATAGAAGTTTTTTTTCAAAGTATTGAAACTCTGTCTCTTGTCAAAGAAATTTTTATTTTCTCTGTGTTAGAGGAAGGGAGATTTATTCTCCATTCATTGTTCTGGAATTTTTCAATATTCCAACATGTGCAAGAACAACAGATGTTGTGGTTCCATCCCCAACTAAATCATTTGTCTTTGCCACAACTTGCCTTACCAACTTGGCCCCAATATTTTCAGCTGGGTCCTCTAATTCAACCAATAAAAAGGCCAAAACCATAGCATTGAGATACATTTCATTACACTGTCAATAACAATAAAATTTGACTCAGCCATAACCCTTTCCTTTTATTTTTGTGAAAAGCTTTATGCATTACTCTAATGTGGCTAGTCCATAGGCCAAGTAGACCACTGGGTAACAAATATGTTTCCTTTCACCTTTGAGTTTTCAAATTATACCTACCAAATCTAAGACATTTAAGAGGGGGAACTAATACAACGTTAAAAAGAAAACCAAAGCACACATCTACAAATTACCTCCTTAGCTACTGTCACACCATCATTAACTATTTTCGGAGAACCATGCTTGCTCTCCAAGACAACATTTTCCCTTCGCCCCAAGGGTGACTCCAACAAGATCAGCAAGTTTGTTCACACCGCCTGCAAGACAAATTGACAATGCTTTCAGTAAGTGTGCAATTGAATGCCGGACCATATGCCAAAACAACCCTCCATGAAAAATTAAAATAACACATTAAAATCGAATATAAGTGGACAAGGAAAGATCCACCGCAGTGAAGTTTCACGTGCGGGTGACCTTCCTTTAAACATAATTTTTTCTCTGACCTGCAATTTTTTTGTCACTGAGCCATCCTTGTTGAAGTACAACTCCTTTTCCATAGCTCTTGTATTAACTACCTTCTCTCTGTCGCGTAATCTCAGAGTCCCTCTTCTGCTTGAGCGATTAAAAGAAATGGGTGAAAAAACTGAAAGAGAAGACAATTGTCTGCCATAATTATCAAACATTGCACCCAACTTCTTCCCCTTTCCATTGTTACCCAATGAGGTAGATGTGGAAATTGTTGTCATACTGCCCAAAGTAGAGGCCATCTTCTCTTATCCTGGATATAGAATTACAAGATCTTCATATTAGTATGAACCTTAAAAAACATGACTTCCATTGCTAAAAACCACTTTTAAGTTGTAACAGGCAAACTAAACAACTATCGCAACTTTTGGCAACTTCTGGAGCATTAAGAGAGAAACAACCAAAGAGAAATACAACCACAATCCTCATTTTAATGATACCGGACTATATATTTGCATTAAGATAATAGAAAGAAATCACAACTATATTAAGGCCAACACAAAACAATCTTTAACCAGTGTCTCTCGCGGCCTTCAGGTTGCCATGCTAGAGGTTGCATATTTTTAATTTAAATTCTTGACCTCTCATGCCCATATATGAATGCATCCAATGGGATATCTACATCAAATGCTCCTTTATATCCCCAAAAACAAATTCCCTACTACAAGAGCACCAATATTGATGGATCACCCCACACCATCCCACCCACTAGAAACGGTGAAAAAGGAAACCCGAGAAAACTTCTGAAATATCTCAAGATGACTATATGGGTGGTTCTTATGAATCAACCAACCATTAGGAACATGCTCATCAATCCAAACCATGAGTATTATGTGACAATATTCAAGCAGGCACTGAATCGGATTTCTGAAGCTATGTTAGAGAAACCCTAAACTCTCACTGAAAATAGGTGAAATGTGGCACCACTCAGAGATTGACATGTGCCAATTGGTACAAGTAGTAGACAATTGGCATGCTCAAACAACGAGGTGATGCAGGAATGACATGAGGGAGAAAATATCAGAAAAGCCCCAAATCTGGAGAACTAAAGCTCATCACCAACCTGAGATTGACAACTTTACATGATGTAACCTATGAAATCGTAAATGGAGAGATCATAGTAACAATAAAGTAACCTATGTAACAATAAAGTTGGATTCATCCTGGGAGTGGTAATGGGAGAAATCATAGTGAACAACAGGAAACATGCAGAGTTGCTTACAATCAAATAGATGAAAAAAAACACATACAAAAAAACCTAGATAATAATCATGAACAAGCTTAATATTGAATTATGAACTGTAAAGGAACTTACAAAATGTGACATTACGAACCTGGTCAAGCGCACAAGCAAAAATATCCTGGACATGACCCTAGTTGACAAGTTGTATTACTCATGATGCAAGAGGATTTGTACCTGCACTGCCAAGTCAATCAAAATCCATCATTATCTATACAATAAATACAAGTAATTGATGTAGTATTTTTTACTCTAAGATGCATTCTTATGATAATGTTAGAACATATGTTGAAATGTCAAAACATACCTGAATAAGCTCCTCTTCGTTTCAAGAACAATTTATTGGAGTCGCATGAACTTGGAACAAGCCTCCCACGATCTGAAAGAGTAGCAACTAAGTCAACAGTGACTTTTTGTTGCTACGCTGGATCGAGGGAGGTTTGCTCCAAGATTAAATCACTCCAATAAATTATTCTCTACTAAACAGGGCCAACCACGTGAAGGTGGAAGCTCTTATGGCCCCTCCCGCCCCCCTCACATCACTCTCAATTCCCCAATACCCAATCTATATTTCATTTTTTACTTTCATGAGCATAAAAAAAAATATTCAATAACTAATAAAAAAACAATTCAACAAAAAGTACGCAAGGAAACATTGCAATTAATGCTTGACATAAAAATAGTATGATAAATAAGTTTTTTATATAACGCAAAAAAACGTTCCAAGTATGGTAACGTTTGTCTTATAATAATACAATATTTTACATTGTCAAATTTTCTTTTTCTTCTTCCTATTTTTAAAGCTCCTAATTACATCATCAATATCATCGTGCTCTGCTCCTGTTTTGTGCCTTTCAACCCGCACTGCTGACCTAGTTGCGTATTCACGATGTCTGGGCTCATCCAGTGATGGGGCATCGCCTACAAAAACAGATAATATTAAATTTTAATTGTCAGTTTTAAATATCATTGAACTAGTTCGGTAATATTAATAAAAAAAATTGCAATGAGATTATTTACCTGGTGCACCAGTTGTCGCCGCTGACCTAGTTGCGTAGTCACGATGTCTGGTCTCATCCAGTGACGGGGCATCGCCTACAAAAACAGATAATATTAAATTTTAATTGTCGGTTTTTAAATATCATTGAACTAGTTTGGTAATATTAATAAAAAAAATTGCAATGAGATTATTTACCTGGTGCACCAGTTGTCGCCGCTGACCTAGTTGCGTAGTCACGATGTCTGGTCTCATCTAGTGACGAGGCATCGCCTACAAAAACAGATAATATTAAATTTTAATTGTCAGTTTTTAAATATCATTGAACTAGTTCGGTAATATTAATAAAAAAAAATTACAATGAGATTATTTACCTGGTGCACCAGTTGTCGCCGTTGGGACTGTTGCCCTATCTTCCTCTCTGGTGGTAAGATCCTCAAGGGAAACATTCTCTGTAATTTAAACAAAAAACGTTATAAGGACAACCATCAAGGTATAATTAGAAAAAATTATAAGTGGAAATTAATTACCATCACGGCCCTCACTGATAGCAGCATTGTCGGTCTGGTCCCCACTACAATGATCAGGTTGCACGAGAGGATCATCTACATCTGCCTCTAAAACTGGGTTATTTGCCTCGTCGATAGTGCTGCTCCCCTGATTTAAACAAAGTTGTTAGACATTAAATTTATGGACAAAAACAAAAATATTGAAAGGTTAATGTTTTACCTTATCAGGCATTCTAGATCTTGGGACCTACCCCAAGCTCCTGCGACGTTCAACTACAGCTTGATAGCCAAAACGGAAAGCGATATTTTTATCTTCCTCTGTAGATTCTGTTCCGAATTCATCACCCTACATTACATATTATTGTGTATTTTTAATCATATCTGATAGGATTACAAAAACGTTGGAAGGCGATACAATTAATTATAAGATGTTTATCTACTTAATTACAATTCTTGTAGCTAATTTCAAGTAGCCACCCTGGCCGAGCTTGTGATGGCCCTTTTTCTCAATCCTAGCTTTGGTTGCCTTTGAGGTGTCAGGAAACCTAGCATCAAAATATTGAAGTCAGATATGACATAGCACACTTTTATTTTAGACATAAAGAAAATTAAAGCTATTGAATTAAAGTTGTAATTTACCTTGCGGGTCCAGTTGGCATTTTTCCTTCTTTCTTTGCCCTTTTCTCTTTTCCGTCATGGATGAGTGCTCTTCACTCACTCTCTGAAACTGCGAGAGGATGCTCATATCTAGGGTTAAATTGCAATTGCGTCCTATAGGTGTCCCTGGTATATTTCAAATATTTGCTGGCTACCTGAGCCACCGCTGTTCTGTCAAATGTGCCGACCCCAAAAAGGGCTTCTAGATAATCTAGAAGTTCTTTTTTCAGGTTGGAATTCTGGGAATTCCACCCTGTATGTATGGTTGGGCCAAAAATTACCATCGCATGGCTCTCTAGAATCCTGTAGAACTCATTGTTTCCTACACAGAATAAAACCAAAAAAAAAAAAAAAATTATCATTAATTTAAAAATAAAAATCATGATAAATATGTTTTAGATAAAGTACATGAAATAGTTAAAATATTAAAATTTACCTGGGAGTTGTATGTGCTTTATAGGGACACCTTCATCGTTCACCAAAAACGTGCCATTAATGGTCCCTGTGGAGCTGACACGTGTAGCTCCAGGAAACGCAATAATGTAGTTGGCCATATCAACCTCATCATTGCCAACACGTTCAGCGGTTGGCTGGGTGTCTGCTTGGGCAGGGTGTGTTTCTTGGCTGGCACCTAAAGGAGTAGAAGGTGTATGAGAGGGTTGTTGGGCAATCTCTTGCCCTTGTGTCCCACTACCACCAACACCGGGTTCAGCAAATGCCAGAAAATGCTACATACAAAAGAAATTTTTGTTAGTTTAGTCAATGTAAAAATTAAAAATCAAACTATCACAATTCATCTCATGCGGAACAAAAAAAATATCCTTTTAAATTTTTATTATTACCTGATATCTTTCTAGCTGCCTCATAAGATGTTGTATCCTCTCTTATGTTTCAGGTGTTTGAGGCGCGTCTATCAAAGTATTAAATTCCGACCTTGCATCTCATGCCTTTTTTTGCAACAAGAACACTGGAGATAGGGATGAAGAAAGCTCTTCCTCAAAGAGGGAATCATCAGGCATACCATGGCTAGGTGTCTGCATATTTGAACAAAATTAATATTATTTCAATTATGTAAATAACTAAAATACCTGAAGATAGAGCAATGTTGGAACTTTACATGTTCTTCCGTTGGCCTCTTTCCGCGATCATCCCATCTTGGGGTTGTTCTTGTACTGCCCTGATCAGTCTGCCACATTGCAATAAAATTATAAATGTAAAAACTTGAAAACAATATCTAACTTGAAAACACAAAATGAAAACTGAAATAATTTCTAATAAGACACCGGAAGACAGAGTTAGAGTTTCAAATATGCCTTACATTGAATTCAGTCCTGGAAACATGTCATTGCACATTAAGGCACCCAAACATTCAATCCACGAATGATATATTTAAGTAGGCTTCTCCTATTCTGGGAAAAAACCATACCTATAATGCATTCACTTGCATGTATAAAGGGAAAGGAAAACATTTTTTCATACAACGGTGACAAAGGCATCTTGGGGAAAGGTATCTTCACTTTTTATTTATGTTGTTCACCCACACCACTCTCGTGTTTTCACTAATCCTGTTTTTTCATTTTTGGATTTAAATTAAGTTAAGGCCTTAAGTATTTTTTGACCTTTCGGTGTAGTTTTTATAAGTGGCATGTATGGATTTTCCATTAATTCTGCACTTTTTCTCTTCATGCGCATGTTTCCCTGGAAATCAAATGCATGATTTAGTCCCATACATTTAACAAGTTTTTGGATAAAATCCATAGGAAATATCATGTTTCCTATTCAATCAAAATTTATCTTAGTTAGGGTAGGTAGGAAGGTTTTCCCTTTGTATTAATAGGGCACTTCTAGCTTGCATTTTTATTATATCTTTCAAATTTAGTGTCGTTTCAATTAGGGCATGAATTTTTACAACTTTCAAGGTGAGAATGAACAAAGACAAATTTTTGTGATGGATGACTGTATATGACTCCATGGCCAGAGGAAAAGGCACTAATCTACTTCTTCAAATATCCATAGTTCTCATTCACCTCATACGGAGATGGTCCCTGATTTTGAGCCAAATGTTGCAGCAAAAAGTCCCCCCCCTCCATAATTTGATATTCAATGGAAATTTCTTAAATTGATGATGGGGCATGATTATGGAACATTGGCACATACATATGTAATGGAATTCCAAGATCATGATATATTTTTGCATATGTTTATGGAAATGTTCCACCAAGTCCCCTAGAGGTGGGAGCGAGGGGGCGAGGGAGCGCGGGAGCGGCCTATGCAAAAGCTCCCTACCAATTTTCAGGAAACGTGGGGGGACGTCGGGGTCATAAAAATTATAAAATTTAATATTTAAAATGTAACTATATTTTTGCAAGGAATGTATATACGGTCATCATACACTTGCATCATGAAAGATAAATCATAAATGATAAAATTACAAATCGATGAATGATGAATCATATAATTGAAACAAATTTAAAAGTTAAAATTTAAAACATACATCATACAATCATGCATGTAAGTTTGTAAGTTTGTAACTATATAATCATTAATGTAACTACTAACAATGTACAATGAAAATAAGTTTAAGATATCATATGACATATTATATCAAGATTCAAAATAGAATTTAAACTAAAGTTTACAACTCAAGTCTGAAACATAAAACTTAAACACAAATAAGTTATGTCTGAAACATAAAACATAAAACATAACATATGAATATCAAATGATATCATCATAATGATAAATGAGCATAAATGCTCAAGTTAATGCCCCACTAGTCTCTGCATCCAACTTCTGCATGAATATATCAAGATCAACCATGTCACCATCTGAATCAAAATCACTTGGATTCTCAAATATGCTAAGTGGCACATCAACTTTTAACACGAAACCATAAACTAAAAGGGGCGGTGAGGGGACGTGAGGGGGCGTGAAGGGGGGTGTGAGGGGGCGTGAGGGGGCGTGAAAGGGTGTGTGCGGGGGTGTGAGGGGGCGTGAGGGAAACATCCCCTAGAAGTCCCCAAGACCCCGAAGCGCGAGGGGGCGAGGAATCTAGACCCCTAGGTGGGGGAGCAAGACCCCGTGTAACACTGGTTTATGGAGGTGGTGGAGCAAAAAAGAGCTCAAATAGAGCTGAAATTTTTCACATAAAAAGGATTGTGGGCTTGACTAATGGTTCCATTTAAAAAATGATATCTAGATAGAGAATAAGTGTAGCATGCAAACATGCATTGAAAATCCATCTGAGTTTGCATTGTATTACTTATTATGGATTCAAATTTGGGTTTCAAAATGCCAGGTTATGGCATGATTTTGTCGAGAAACCCTTAGTTGGATTCTCATGTTGGTTTAATTTATATTTTAAGTTTGTTTTGCAATCTTTGGGTGATAGTAACTCATGAACTAGTTTACCAATGTGTAACAATCATATTTCAAGAATAAAGTTGTGATTTTTTATATTATTATTATTATCTATTAGCTACGAGTATTGACACCTAATGCCTGGAATTTTGACATCTTGATAGCATGGATAATTTCGAAAATGTTTCTAGTAATGTTAACATAATAACTATCATTCCGTGTCTTCACTTTTGTCACCATAATAGACCTGTGATATGGACTCATCACACAACTTCATATGCTATGTCCCAACAAGTTCAAACTGGTTGAACCTACCTCATAGTGTGGTTATTAAGGACAAGTTACTTGGTATATAACTCGATAGCATAGACTGCGTTGCAGTTCTAAAAAGAATCCTCAAGTGTCAAAAAAACTTCACAATATGTTCTACTATAAAGCCTTTTGGGATACCTGAAATAATATATGTATCATTGATGACTTTTGAAGTATGACAAGATCCAGAGGGAAAGGAAATCAATGGAAGAGTGATCCACCAATGAGAACCTAGAATTTAGCATCAGATGAGTTAGAGTCTAGGAAATTGAAACCCTATAATTTTAATTAGTGATGAAGGACATCACATAGGTAATTATATTTTCATGTATAATAATATGTTTTTTCATGTAGAATAATCTGTTAATTCAAATTTAAACTACATAATATGAAAGGCATACCATAAATTTTTCCACGTAAGTCCAAACAACCTATAAAAAGGGAAAACCTTCTTTTCCATGGGAAATAATTTACCTTTCCTTTTTCAAGACAATCTAAATCACAAAAAATATGAACTATACTGCACACATTCTTGGATAATGTGAAAGTGGAAAAGGAATACTCTACACAAGTGATGCACACATGTACATTTGAACACTAATAGATTTTTGTAGTTGAAATGCAATGCTTGTTTTCATTTAAATGTAGGCTTTTTAAAGCAGGGAGAAATAATGGCTGCCAAATTAATAAGCGTTTCTTTGGGAAAAATTTAAATCTTGTATTGGGTGATGAAGATAATAGAGGGTATTGAATCTTGATTCTTGACATCTAGAGAGAACCCTACACCCTAACACAATCCAATGGAATTGACCAAAAAAACCCAAATAGAGTCAACCCTACTATAGGAGGAAGGGCCTGCAGTAAGAACTTACGATTTTGCAAGAGATGAGGGTGAATGCTGTTCTGCAAGAGCTGAGGGCGAATGCTGAGGGAAAATGCTGTTCTGCAAGAGCTGAGGGCGAATGCTGTTCTGCAAGAGCTGAGGGAGAATGCTGTTCTGCAAGAGCTCAGGGCGAATGCTGAGGGCGAATGCTGTTCTGCAAGAGCTCAGGGCGAATGCTGTTTTGCAAGAGCTGAGGGCGAATGCTGAGGGTGAATGCTGATCTAAAAGAGCGGAGGGCGAATGCGCGCATGATATCAGATGTTAATGTAGCACACATGTACATTTGAACACTAATATATTTTTGTAGTTGAAATGCAATGCTTGTTTTCATTTAAATGTAGGGTTTTTAAAGCAGGGAGAAATAATGGCCGCCAAATTAATAAGCGTTTCTTTGGGAAAAATTTAAATCTTGTATTGGGTGATGAAGATAATAGAGGGTATTGAATCTTGATTCTTGACATCTAGAGAGAACCCTACAGCCTAACACAATCCAATGGAATTGACCAACAAAACCCAAATAGAGTCAACCCTACTATAGGAGGAAGGGCCTGCAGTAAGAACTTACCATTTTGCAAGAGCTGAGGGCGAATGCTATTCTGCAAGAACTGAGGGCGAACGCTGAGGGCGAATGCTGAGGGAAAATGTTGTTCTGCAAGAGCTGAGCGCAAATGCTGAGGGCAAATGCTGTTCTGCAAGAGCTGAGGGCGAATGTTGTTCTGCAAGAGCGGAGGGTGAATGCGCGCGTCATATCAGACGTTAATGTAGCTATTGCGATGCATACGAAACAATAAAATCATTTTTATGTAGCACGCATATAAGTTTCAAATTTTTATGTAGCGTGCATATAACTTTCGTATTTTTATGTGGCGTGCATATAAGTGTCGTTATATCGACGGCAGTAAAAGCGTCGCTATTGCGACGGGTATCTAAACGTCGCAATGGCGACACCTAGACATTGTATCGCACTTGCGACGATTGGAGTCATCTCAATAGTGACGCTTTGGGCCATAGTGTCGCAATTGCGACGTCTTCCTCCAAACATCGCAATTGTGACACTTTTATAAGTGTCGGTATTGCGACACTTTTCTATAAACGTCGGTATAGCGACGGGTTCGGGTGGGATGGAAAAAATTTGGGGAAATTTCCGACATTTGGTCAAAAGCGTCGGAACCAAGTGTCGGAATTTCCGCCAAATGTAGTAGTGTCTAGATCATCATCATCCATTTCATTGTTTATATTTTTGCATGCTACCAACTATCTAACACTTTGTTTCAAGAGTGCTTGTTCTTCATGCTCCTGAATCTCTGGAAAGAACAGTACCCTTTTAATGGCCTGCAATGATTGTGTGATTGGTTTTGTTTCTCCTTCAAAGGAAAAACATTGCGTAAATTGATCTGCAACTTCTCACTAGTCATCGATCCCTCTTTCTTCTCTTTATTTAGGTATCAAGCCTTTGGAATCGAATCTAGTGAATGTACAGACTTTTTCACCCACAGATATTCCAGGTACCCTTCTTTCTTCCATTAGTACTCACATTGTTGTAAATGTTTACTGGGGTTAGAATCCCCTTGGTAATTTTCAGGGAATTCTGGTCCTTCCTCTTCCTTGAATCTGGACCTCACTGTTGCTGCAACCTCGTCCCATCGCGACTGAGAGTTGTGATGGTTTCTCCACCATCTTGTTGACGTGGATTGTAAAGCCACAACCATGAGTGGGACTCTATGTTCCACTGGTACTTTATCTTCTATTTTTGAAATAAATGTATTTATAGCATTCATATTTGATAAAGTCGGATATTCTCTTACCTCAGTTATGATCCAATTTATTCTTTGGATGTTAGCACGTCTTCTTGTATTGTTCTCATATCCCCCCTTCTACCAATCATCCTAGGCTATTTCTAAGCCCAAGTCTAAGCTTTGAACACTTCTCCAGCTTACAATCCCCCCCATTATTGGATTGATATAATCCTCTCTTTTCCCCGCTATCATCTGATAAATATGATCAAGAAGCTGAGCATCCTCTATGTTGTCTACAGTTTCTATATATCGGGGTCCTTGATATGGGTCAAGTGGCTGAGTGACCCTAACTTCCCCATCTTCACATATCATTAATTCCTTTTTCAAATTGATCATTGCATAGTTCTCGAAAGCCCAATATATTCCCAATAATGCCGGGTAGGGATCCTTATCCCCCAAAATGTCTATCACCTGTAAGTCTGGTGTATGTCTTTACCCCCGCAACATCGACTTCGACCTCCTCTAGCCTGCCTATGGGAACAATGCAGTACTGGTTTTCCATGCGGAGCTAGATTGGTGAATATGTCAACTTTGGTCTCCCCAATGCTTCCCATGTCTTCCTTGGAAAAATGTTGACATCTGACCCTAGGTCAAGCATGGTGTCCTTAATTTTGAATCCCGCGACTTGAGTGTTTACATGGAATTCTTTACCTGTTCTTCTCTTATTTATTTTGACTCTCCGTATGTATTTATGTGTTGTGTCATTTGACTCCTCTGAATCTGTGGTTTCCTGCACCACTGTAATGTTCCAAATTTTATGGAACATTAAGTTTTATTGAGGAGATGAATAAATGGGCAGGGGACCCATTCTTTGCATAATTAGAGAATTAAAATCCTCTAAGTATGAAAGAGGATCATGTTGGAGCTGGATTTCACACTTCCATGTGTGAAGGGGGGTTTTTGCATAAAGTTTTGGCCAAGTTTGACCAAGTCAAACTGCGTTGGCATGAGTTGGAAAGCATTATATGGGACAATGTAGGAGGGAAGATTCTAGAGGGATGAAATCCTGATTGAAGTAGGGCCCAGGAGGGAAGGCTCATTGTTTAAAAGAGAAGCAAGGCATCCATTGAGTTCATCTTTCATCATTTTACATTTGAGTCGTAGAGACTTGTTGCTGCCTCTTGTTGTTCAGCAGAGCTGCAATGCCTTCGGGCACGAGGGAGTCTTGTTTAGGAATTCCTCTCCTTCTTGATTAGCTCATGAAGGATTGCACTCCATTCCCCATATTCAGGCATTCAGGCCATAGCTTCAGTCATCTACACCAGTGTATTTCTGCAGCATAGATTGTGCAGTGTTGCTGGGTGTTGCCGGGGAGGTTTCCACACACCATCCAGAGCTTGTTTTTCAGTGGAGAGAGGTTCTATTCATTGGGAGATCAGCAAAGGTGGCTCTTGAGCATATCCCACCATATTTGGCATCAGGCCAACCACTTTCCATCAGAGGCATCACATTCCCTCTCTTAGACAATGTTCTCATTGGTGATTATTTGCTGTGAGGGATTGACATTCATTTGGAGGAGTAGTCTTGGGTGAAAGGATCATCCTTTCACTTCAGATTTCTATTGGAGGAGGGTTCTTCATTTGTTACAGCTATTTCATCCTTCTCCATGTATTTCCAGTTCTTGAGTTTCTACTACTCAGCAACTCCGACATTTTTGCAAAATGCCATTTTTTTATAGATTTCAGCCAATCCTTTTAGAGGATTGATGTATTATATTTTTAGGGGTTGAGATCATGCTCCCCATTCTTATTTGAGCTCGTATTTTCATAAATTATTATATTCATTATTTATGTAGCAGTTTCTCTCTAAAACTGCGTAGTCATGGCCTAGAGCTTTCTTATGCAGCAATGTATTCTCATAATTACATGTATAGGTTTCTTGAGGCTTCTAGTGCCTATCTTGAGTGATCATTCCCTCAAGGAATTGTATTCTTATTTGATGCTATGTATTAAGGTGATGTCCATTGGATTATCCAGCATTTTATGTGTTCATGAGTCACTACTATTTCCATTTGATGTATTTTATTATTGCTGTAGCTGCAATGTTGGGGTTATCTTAAGAGATTCCCAATCTTGTTGTGTTTCCCTCCGGGGGATATTGTCCCTTGAAAACACTCTATAGACAAAGTTTGATAGTGGTCCAGATAGCCTCTAGAACTCATATTTCTTTATGAAGGTGACAAATCCAGTAAATTCCCCTTCATTCTATCTCTGGAATAGATTTTCTTGTCGATTGACAATGTTTCTAAAAAAGGAACATTACAGTGGTATCAGAGCATCGAACTAGCACAGCTTGTGAGTTCAATTTCGGAGGAGAATGATGAAGAATATGAGACTGATCTCATCTATTTTTTTGAATAAAGAAGAGCCTCCCTGAGGAGGAGGATAAGAAAAAGGGAGAAGAGGAAGTTACATGCACTTCCTATTCTCCTGAAGACCAACATGGGAGATGCTTGGATTTCCAGATCTTAAGCAAGTACCCGGGTGACTATAAACCCCATTCTACAGCATTCAGGCGAGCTACAGCGTTCTCACAATATATTCAGCAAATGGAGGAGAGAAGGCCCTTTGGAAAAGGAGAAATTAGAGGAAGTAGGCTTCTATTGTCTACATTTGATGGGGTTACTTCAGCTAGAGCTTGGGAGAAGAAGCTGGAGGCAATTTTATTGCTGCATCTAGTGGCAAAAAAAGAAGCAGTGGAGATGGCAGCACTGTACATGGAGATAGAAACCTTTGTTTGGTGGTTCAAACCCTTGGTCCATTCAAGGGTGAGTTATTTTGCAGTCTTTGCTCAAAGTTTGATCCAAACCTTTGATGAAGAAAGAACAAAGGAACAGAAGCTTACACCACCATGGGAGGAGGATTGCACCAACGCTGCTACAACTTTGAAGTAGTAGCCTTCAACATCTATGGATGAAGAAGCCATTGGAGGACAAGCCATTGCAGCCACACAAGAAGGTCCCAAGATCCACCAAGGTATGGTAAAGTTCCACTTTCTATTTCAGCAAATAATCTTAAGGATGGTGAAATTCCATATGAGGAGGTCCCAGGATCAAATCACATGGCCACTTTCGAGCCTCATGTTTGCACTGCGCTATGCAAAGGATTCAAGGAGGAGAAGAATCCTCATCCTCATGTATCTTTGATGATTTTCATTCAGCCTTAAAGGTGGGAGTGTGGACTTTTGGAGGATGAAATAAACCATGACACCTCCATGGAGAATCATGAGACAATTTGTGAACCGGAGGAAGAGACAGCTGCTACATCACTGGAAGAACCAGCAATGCTGTTTAACATGGGTGGAGAGGAGACATCACCTCCATCACATTTTGATCCTCATGGGTCAAACATAGTCATGGGAAATAGGCCTTTCTTAAGGGGTCTCCAAGGAGCTTCATTTCAAACTCTCATGAAATGCAAAGAGCAGGATGGTAGCCCTCATGGGAGGAATACCAAAAGGATGGAAAAGAGATGGCAAGATACTTGCATCATTGAGCAGCATAGAGTATGGATGCAAGATTTTGATGTGATGCTCATATCATTCATTGTGGCTTCATCACATGAGTTGTATGATGGAAGTATGGGAGGGCAACAAAATACTTTGTTGCTTTGTTTGGGAGAGCAAGGGCAGAATTGCTCTCATACTTTGCATGATGTTGCAGGAGGAGGGAATAGCATTCTCAATTTCGATGATAGAGAGGTAATTCCACCTTATGAGGGGCTTCTTATGTATTTCAGCATTATGAAAGACATCTTTGACAAGGAGCATGTCAAAGAATGGAGCTAGGTATTGATGGGAGCCTATGGGTATAGGCCAACAGTGTTGTCTCTTTGGAGCAGTGACCTATGGATGAAGTGTGCCCAACGGAAATGTGGTGGATCCATAACCCACAAGTCCTAGGAACATTTCATATTTGTTGCACTTGATGGACAAAGAGGAGGTGAGATGGATAAGGTAGCCATATATTACTATGCTACATTCTTCTTGACTTGGATACCCAAGCATGAGAAGAAGGATCTTCTTGCAGCACCTAGTTCATTCCTCTTCATTGGAGCATGCCAGACAACTATGGAGGGTTCATTCATGAATACATACATCATATTACTCCCAGTATATGGTAAGAAATCTATTTTTACATTGGCTGATTTGTATACTCTTACTATTATTTGGCAGTGCATGGCTCTACAAGAGGGCAAGCTTTTTAGATTGCTCCATGGACAAAAATTGGGCCAATTTGTAAGATGGAGACAGCCATCCTTTATATGGCCTTGGGCAAGTGTTTTATTTCATGTATGATAAATTGATACATTCATACATTTGCTATTCATCAGTAGTTGCCATGACATACATAACTATTCATATAACACAAAACAACTTGCCATGTGATTTTCTAAAGCAGCAGTTTGGAAAACTGCGTTGTCATTTTTGGGAAAATTGTTGGTACACGCTTGCAACACATGAAACCTTCAGCATTTTCCTCATTATATTTCTAATCATGACTTCCTTGCTGATATGGATCAGATTTGTACAAGAAGCATTATTATGAGAAAGGCACATGAGTTGGATGTGCCCTTGAGTGAGAAAAACTCTCACATTTTCTGCAGTGCATGTTCTAAAGGGAACATGAGAGGAGGCATGGCTACAGCCACATATTTTCTCATTTGTGGGGAAAGCCATGGGCTTGGTAATGTTATCCATCCATTTTATGTATATGGTCAAGTGTTTGACCTTATGTTGCTGATTCACTCATCTATTCACTATTTAGTAGTAGATGTGATATTTGTGTGCAATACTTTCCATGTTACTTTCTGCAGCTGCGGTGGATGAGGTTGCATTATGACCCTATGAGGCATTGTTGCATATTTTTGCACATGGTATAACCTATAGCAACATTTCATGGATGCATTATATGGTGATATTGTCCTATTCATCATAGATGACATGTATTGGGCCAGCTGACTTTTCATTGATGAAGGATGGATTCTTGGGGAATTACTCTTCATTTTGCCATTTGAGGGCAATACATCTGTAGCCCAGGATCATCACACACTCCAAAATTGTCATAAGTGGAGAAGAGGACAGCATGAGGCAAGTTATATTGCTTGCCATGATCAGATTTCAGCGCACCTTCATTTCCGGAGCTCAAGGTGGAGGGAAATTTTCCATGAGTTGCCTTGTTGGGAGGGAGCTTATTTTTCATGATTGATGGATTGAGGATGGGAGATTAATATGGGGGATGATAATTCCCATTATATATCAGATCCTATGCCTCAAGGAGCCCTTAGACAGCTCTTTTTTCCTTCAAGGATATTTGTCTCTAATTGATAGCTATTTGGGAATGTTCACCCAAAGGCTAGAATGCATATGTTGGAGGGACAATTTGAAGACTTGATTGCTGATATGACATCCCTTTCCTTGAGGAGGTCATCACATAAGGATGCTACAGGGGGAAGGGCATAAAGAAATTCAGTTCATCCTTGCAATTTCTTGAGGGCAAGCAATATTTTGAGAGGGGAGGACTTTAATGTTCCAAATTTTAGGGAACATTAAGTTTTGTTGAGGAGATGAATAAAATGGGTAGGGGACCCATTTTTTGCATAATTAGAGAATAAAAATCCTCTATGTATGAAACGGGATCATGTTGGAGCTGGATTTCACACTTCCATGTTTGAAAGGGGGCTTTTGCATAAAGTTTTGGCCAAGGTTGACCAAGTCAAACTGCGTTGGCATGAGTTGGAAAGCACTATATGGGACAGCATAGGAGGGAAGATTCTAGAGGGAGGAAATCCTAATTCGAAGTAGGGCCCATGGAGGGAAGGCTCATTGTTTAAAATAGAAGTAAGGTAGCCATTGAGTTCATCTTTCATCATTTTACATTTGAGTCTTAGAGACTTGTTGCTGCCTCTTGCTGTTCAGCAGAGCTGCAGTGCCTTCGGGCACGAGGGAGTCTTGTATAGGAATTCCTCTCCTTCTTGAGTAGCTCATGAAGTATTGCACTCCATTCCCCATATTCAGGCATTCAGGCCATAGCTTCAGTCATCTACACCAGCGCAGTTTCTGCAGCAGATATTGTGCAGTGTTACTGGGTGTTGTCGAGGAGGTTTCCACACACCATCCGGAGCTTGTTTTTCAGTGGAGAGAGGTTCTATTCATTGGGAGATCAGAAAAGGTGGTTCTTGAGCATATCCTGCCATATTTAGCATTAGGCCAACCACTTTCCATCAGAGGTAGCGCAGTCCCTCTCTTAGACAGCGTTCTCATTGGTGATTATTTGTCATGAGGGATTGACATTCATTTGGAGGAGTAGTATTGGGTGAAAGGATCAGCCTTTCACTTCAGATTTCTATTGGAGGAGGGTTCTTCATTTGTTGCAGCTATTTCAACCTTCTCCATGTATTTCTAGTTCTTGAGTTGTTGCTACCCAGCAACTCTGGCATTTCTGCAAAATTCCATTTTTGAATAGATTTCATCCAATCCTTTTAGAGGATCGATGTATTGTATTTTCAGGGATTGAGATCATGCTCCCCCTTCTTATTTGATCTCATATTTTCATATCTTTGTATATTCATTATTTATGCAACATTTTCTCTCTAAAATTGTGCAGTCATGGCCTAGAGCTTTCTTATGTAGCAATGTATTCTCATATTTACATGTATAGGTTTCTTGAGGCTTCTAGTGCCTATCTTGAGTGATCATTCCCTCAAGGAATTGTATTCTTATTTGTTGCTATGTATTAAGGTGATGGCCATTAGATTCTCCAGCATTTTATGTGCTCATGAGTCACTGCTATTTTCATTTGATGTATTTGATTATTATTGTAGCTGCAATGTTGGGGTTATCTTAAGAGATTCCCAATCTTCTTATGTTTCCCTCCTGGGGATATTGTCCCTTGAAAACACTCTATAGACAAAGTCTGATAGTGGGCCAGGAAGCCTCTGGAACTCATATTTCTTTATGAAGATGAAAAATCCAGTAAATTCCCCTTCATTCTATCTCTAGAACAGAGTTGCTTGTCGATTGACAATGTTTCTGAAAAAGGAACGTTACAACCACCATCTCCAGATTTTGTTTCAATTGCTCCAGCGTCGGTCCATTGCTTACAATTTTTAAAAATAGATGGAAACATTCTTCAATCATTGTGCTTGTATTAGCTTGTTTCTCCTTGTCCACTGTCAGCTATGGTAACTCAATGCCTTTACTCCCCCCAAGTTGGAAAAATGTTTCTACTTCTTCTTTAAAGTATTGCTTTTGTATATCTGACCTGAACACTGGCTTTGGAGATGTTGGCTTTATCAACTTTATCAGGTTTATATTTTGTGCATCTTCCCTTGGTATCTTTCCTCCGCACGTTACTATGGCTACATTCTGCATAGCCTGAGCCTCTACTATTCTGGGCTCTACATTTACCTGATTTGTTCCTCTTTGTCTGGCGTGTGTATTGACTCTGCACTGAGAACACCATGGTCTTCTTGGAAGTGGAAATTCCCTGTCTACGTGGCCCTCTTGCTCACAATTGTAACATCTTATAGGTCCTCTTCCTCCAGCTCTGTCTCCTCTCATTCCTCCTCCTCATCCCCTGGGAGCCTCATTCACTATATATGATGGCCTATCCAATTGTTCCGCCAGTGCATCTAGGGCTCTACACTACTCTGTATTGTGCATTGTGGAAGCACATAACTCACAATATATGTTGTTTGGAACATTGGAGTATATTTTCAAAATTGGGAATAGGTGGGGTGGATGACCAATGCTTTTGCATATTTCACAGTATTCAGTTGCAGCCTGATTCTGTTGTGTAGAGAACCCTGGGTAGTGGTGTTGTGGTGGATATAGCCCTTGAGTGTTTATCTACGCAACTCCCCCTACTGGTGGAGTTCCTTTTGACCCTGCTGCTGAAGCCCCCGCAACCTTGGACATTCAGTGACCATGTGTCCCTCAATGAGATAGTGGGTACACCATACATTGGGTCTTGCAGGTCGCATTGGCTGGATATCCTTCAAATTTTCTGTTAGACTGGCTATATAATGTTGTAACCCCAATATGGAAGGGTCTTCAGCTGCTACCCCTCCTTTGAACTACTACGGATACCTCGCCATAACCTCTATCTTCATAGCTAGCTCCAATGCATCTTGTAATGTATCGATATTTTGTTGTGTTAGGTGAGTTCTTGTCAACAAAAGAAGGGCCTTGATAAACCAATCTCTCTGATGATTTAGATCGATTGGGTAACTTATTTTTCCAACCGCATCCTTGAACCTTCTCATTATATCCCATGCAGTTTCACCTTCTCATTGTTTAATATCCCACATATCTGATAAATCCTACTGATCTGTCTGAGGCAACTTGAATTCTTTGACAAATTCTTTCTTTACATCATCTATCGCTAGGTTTGGATGAGCTTTGGACCATTTAATGAACCATAAAAGAGCTCTCTCTCTTAGAGTAGTTTGAAACTCGATCAACTTAGCCGCCTCTGGTGTCTGTCGTGCCCTCCATATGGCTTCGCAGAGATGCCAGTGTTGCTCCACATCGTCATTACCCCTCCCAGATAAGTCTGGGTATCGGGTAAATGATCCCGCCATACTTATTTGGGTGGATGGTACTAGAATAGAACCACTATTTACTGGTTGTGAAATTTTGTTACTAGCACTACTGCTAGTATGTATTTTTGTTGTAAACTAAACACTATTCAACTTACTCAATTCTCGTAACTTAACAAAAATTTCACCTAGTGGCTGATAGAGTACCAGGGGAAGGTTGGGACTAGAGCTACTTGAACTTTAAGGAATAGAGTTACCTTGAGTTATGGGTGTCAGCCCCTCTCGAAATAGCTACTCCATCACAACATGCAACTCCACATCGTACATCTCCTCGAGGCGCGTATCCTCCACGTTGGACTTTTCTCCCTTTTCTCTTTGGGCTGGGCTCCTATACACTTGCATGAATTCCTTGACGGTCCCTCCTATTCCTTGGGATCATGTCTAACCTTCCATCTCCTTTTTCATCTGTGGTGCCTTATCCTTGTCCTTTGTACTACTTTCCTACTTCTCCAACTCCTTCATCACTCTTTCCTGCCACTTCTCAGTGATCTACACCCTCTGATGTGCTCGTCACTCTCTCAACCTACTAGAGGTCTCAGCATCCATATCCCTATTCCCCATTCCAACTTACTTGTAGCATCTCTCCCTTGGCTCCTTCCCCCAGTACTGGAGGTTTAGGTCTCCATCTCATATTTTTGAAATTTCTTCAATCCCTCGTCTACCATTAAAGCTTTGATCCACAAAGGAATCTCCTTCAACAGCTCTCCTCGCAATCCAGATCTGAATACGTCTTTTGCTTTTGAGAAGGAATGGTAACATTCAACCATGAATTCCACTATATATCCTTCCATGGTAGATTTCACCCAGAAATCTATAGCTCGGGTCAAATCGGTATCTAATCGATGGAGTGCTACCAAATCCATGTGAAGCCACTTGCAACAGATTTTATGCGAGCTTCCTTGGAATGTATTGACTTGTAGTCTCCGTAACCATTTATAGAGTTCCTCTGCAAACTTTCCCCAAAAAATTTCCTAGAGATCACTCGCAAATTCGGAGAATAGAACCAGATCCTTAACATTTTTCCCCCTCTATTGTCTCAACTTAGCTTGCTGCACTATAAACTGTGTTATCACTCTAGTAAATTGTTAAGTTGTGGGATTTTGGTTTTTATTCAAAGAATACTAGAGGTAACCACAAACCTACTTCAAACACTAGGATCTAGCCTTCCTAGGGTTCAAAGAGGGCTCTCTCTATAAGTTTTAACTTTGTTTTGTTTTATAAAATATTAGGCTAGTTATGAAAGTACAGTTTTGGTTTTGTTTTGATAGATTTGGTGGGAAAAATTCACTTGGAGGGATAGATAGAGGGAAATATTTTTTTTTATTGGGCTATGGAGTCTAAGTCAAGCTAACAGAACTAGGAACAAGGCCTAAAAGGTCAAATGTCTTTAGGGTAAGATAGATAAACCTTGGAGATCTTGGAAAATTGGTTTTATGAGGTGGTATGATCAGGATAAAGGAACTTAAGGATCCTTTGATCTGGAAAAGGGAAGTGGTAGATAGAGGTCAAATGGGAGAGGGAGAAATTAAGGGTTCCATACACAGAAATCAGAAGAAAACAAAGAAATGATAACTAGTCAAAAACAGGATGCTATTAACATGTCTTGTAGTAATACTCCTAGTTATACATTCAGATTTTAGAATTAAAACATAGATGTATGCATGTAACAAAGAAAGATAACAATGACAAGTTTTAGAGAGTACTTCACTCCAGATAGCTTATCACAGGGATCCTGAAGTATGATGCCAAATAGTTGATCCATTCTGCTACTCAAAATCAAAACACAAAGCCTTCAAGTCAACAAAAATATCTATAGTAATCTCCAACAATTTTATTCCACACAAAATACTTCAAAAGAGTGAAGTATGTATACATAATGTTTTACAAAATATCCTAGATGACATCTAGGAATTAACTTAGGAAAATAAAATATCTTACAACAATAATAGTGACAACTGCTCAACAAATCAACAAGCTTTCCTATTTTATTCAAAAGATATAGAAATTGTTTTAGGATAAGAAGTAGTTGGCTTCCTATGTGTCCTCCTTGTTGGCTCTTAGATATTTTTTGGAATCTAACCTACCTTCACTGATACTCTTTCTCACCGATACTCTTTCTTACTGATACTCTTTCATTTTCGATACTCTTTAAACTTTAGTCAAACTGATTTACTGCTGTAAAATATGTTTTGACAGTGAAATCAGCAAACAGATTTTTTCTTTTTCATTTGTCTTTCATTCTTCATAATAAATCAGTAAGTGCTTGCTGTTAGTGTCAGTCTTTGCAGCCTTCCTCCAGTGATCAAACATGCTCTTACAAGGTGATTTTAAGGTGTCAAGGTCAAATTTTGTCGTTTCATTGAGTCTTCAAGTAAAATTTGGTCACTATGTATTAGGTCTAGGGTTTGTTTTCACTCTTTTCAAAGTTGTCCAAATGTCGGTCCATGTCACCTTTCAGCTGAGTGTACCATATTTCATATGTTTTTTATCATCATTTCAAGTTCCACTGGGTCATTTTACACCTTTTTCATGCTTCAGTTGTGCCTAGGTAAGGTCCATTTCTCTCTCCTAGGGTTTTGAAGGTAATTTCTCTTGGATGGTCAAATCATCAGCAAAACTTGTATCCTGATGTTCATACACATTCCCCTATCCATAATGTACCTTATTAAACACTTCCCATCACTGAGATCCCCCAAATTCCTCATTTTTGCACAAACCCTAGTTTCTTGCTACAACTTGGAAATTTTCTAGGCTAGGCCTGTGTTTTGCCCTTTTGGACCTCTTCCCCTCTCTCAATCTCTGAAATTCCACTTTTCCCTACTTCCTAAAATCCCTCTCTACTTCTCAAAATTTTCTCAATAATTTAGAAGCCCCTTATCCCCTTCATATCGCTTCATTTCGACAAATCCCTTGTTCCACACATCGGGATAGGTTTTACTCCAATAATGTTTCTGAGCAATAAAAGATGAATTTTAGAACACTGAGAGAGGTTTTTGTCCAAAATAGTCCAAGGAAGAAAAACCTCCTTAATTTTTTACACAGGTGTCATTTTTTTAGAGAAATGTCAAATATACAGTCGCCTCAGGAGAATTGATGCACCTCTGAAGTGACCTTGGGAAAATCAAGATTTCTCCTAGCTTGGTTAGCCAAATGACTTTTTTAATGAGTCAAATGATAACTAGACACAAATATATTTCCAATGAGATATCATGAGCTCAATTTGGAGTTGAGAAAGACCTTCAAAATTTGACTGCAACAGCACTCTGCCTTGAGGCAGCCTCATTTTTCTCATTTTGACCAGTCTTGGGCGATTTGATTTTTGACAAGGAAAATGAACTCCAAATTGAAAAATTCTAGTTAGGTTGTAAATTAGACTCAATAATATTTCCAACGAGCTATCCCGTGCCCAATTTGGACACCGGGAAGGCCTCTAAAAGCCTCCTGAAAAAAGGCGCTACACATTGGGTTTGTGGCGCGGCGCATAGAGCTGCAAGTCCAACTTCACCATAAACTTCTCCAAATTTTCCAAATGTGCTCAAATCTGTGGTGTGAAAACAGAAATGAGAAAGAGAACAGGTGTGAGGATTGAATGAAGAAGCTTGGAGGTATAATTTTGGTGAAGTTGCAGAGCACGGTGCATTGGGCAGCCAGCGCGACGCACTGGAGGAGCGCAGCGCATTGGGCCTGCCTCCCCAGTGTAAAAAATACACTAGCATGGCGTGTTGGAGGGGTGCGGCTCATTGGGCCGAAACATAAAAAAAATTCCATTCTTCCCCAAACATCAAATTTTCTTGGTTGCTCCATGCTCAAGCAATTCAAAGCCACTCCTCTATTGCTCATAACTCGTGCTTGGTGTTGATTATGAGATTGGTTATGAAAATTTGTGTACAAAACTAAACCCTATCTTTTTGTTGAAAATTGCTTCCTTAGGGTTTTGAATCTGAAGTTTTAAAATTTATTGTGGTGCCAAATACTCCATTCCCCACCTTTTTGTTACTCCCCCTCACTATTATCTCATCACTACAGTCATTCCTAAGCCTATCTCCCTATCCCTAAAGTCATTTCATTTCATATCATTCCCATTTCCCATTTCACTTGATTATAGCCCATCACTTCCCATTCCTCCATATTCCCTCCCATTTGACATTTATTTGGCAATAAACCAAAGACACAAAATTTCTCATTATCATACAAGACAACACAGACCTTGCAAATTCTCATGGAGACGAATACTTCTTATGACCAAGACAGTGACTCTACAACTGAATTGCATGCACCAAGAAGGCATTAAAGCATAGCAAAATGCATGATAGACTCCAAATTTTGGCTGAAGCTTCTTTGGCTCAGAATAGTGCTTTATGGTGGACATTCAGCCCAAATTTCAAGAAATTTGGGAAACCTTTTGTCAATTTTGATTTTTTTGGCCTTAACACAGATTTTTCCGCCCGACGCGTAGCGCCACTTGGCGCGCGCTTATAATTGGCAGCTCTTCTGGAGGAAAAATTTGCATTTCTAGATTTTTCATCAAAATTTATGCATTCCTATGGATTAACTAAGGATTTTTACAAGTTTTGGGTTGCCTAAAGGGTCAAAAACACCCTAAAAATGGCCTTTCTGCCACTTTTTGCACACACAGGAAGCAGTGTTGGGAGATTTGATTTTTGGAGGGGAAAATGGAAACCAAATTTAGAAATTCCACTTGGGTTGGAAATTATATAGGCTGATATTTCCAAAGAGCTATCCTGTGCTCAATTTGGACTTCGGGAAGGCCCTCAAAATCAGCCTCAAAGTGGCGCTACGCATAGAGATTTCAGGTGCAGCGCATTGGGAATTTTGGCTCCTTTTTCACTCAGCTGCTCAGATTTTCGCCTATTTTTGGCCAGTTTGACTTTTTCATCTCCAAATGTGAAACTATTGATGTAACTTGATGTAATTTCATGACTTTGATGTAATTTTGGCACATTTTTACTCATCCAAGTAGATTCATTCACCAAAAAGTGAAATGTAACTGAATGAATCAGTTTCCTATCTTATAGAGGCAAGTTGTTTCATTGCCTATTTTCCAGTTCTTAGTTTAGATCTTGTTGAAACAGCTCCTAAACTAGTGAGATCAACCCCTAGAGGCATGGGAATGAGTTAGGCTTATCTATATCTTGTATTTTCTCAGTCATTTTCAGAGGTTGGACACTTGGGATTGCTTGGCACTTCATTGTACATTTCATCTCTGCAATTTTGGCAAAGGAATAGACCAGGGTTTGCAGCACTCTTTGGGATCCATGTGGCTCTATGTTTTGATGGTGTGTTTCTCTAAGTTATTTTAAGTTTACTGATGTTTCATGTGTACCATTTCCCTTCCTATTTTCTTCTTAAATTAAACAAATGAGTGATAAAGGTGGAATTCATTAGATTGCTTTTCTCTGCCTTGAGTTTTGTTTAATTTTCCATTTTTTCATCTGTTTGAAGAGGACTCTTGAATGATTCTTTCCCTCTTCAACTCCTCACCGGTCTGAGCTATCCATTCATTCAATCCAAAGCATCAAAACATTTTCCTTCCTTGCCCCATTCAAAACTCTGCAAAAACTAGGCCTCATCCCCAGACCCAAAACTGCCTTTCCCTTTGATTCCAACAAAACCCCCAAAATCAAAATCAAACTCCTTTACTTATATACGTAGCCTAAAATTAGCTTTTATTTCAAGTCATCTCAAGCCTTATTGATTATCTTTGCTGAGATTGACCCGGAGAGAGTCCTCTCCTGATCTGGTAGGGCTAGCTACCAGACTGAGCATGGTTTGATGTTACCCTGAACTCTGCCTTCTTTCAACCTGAGGTAGATTTAGGCAATAACACTTGCCAATCCTCATTTTTAGGAATTTGAATATTTTTTAGTTTCCTAAAATTCTCATCATCTTCAGTATACCTAGAAAAGGTTGGCTTGATGACAAATAGGTGTTTGATCTCATACTGTAAATAAATAAATCTTCAGAACTTTTCAATAACACCTTTCCTGTGGGAGTTCCTTGACCTATTGGCTTATTCACTTATTCCTTGGCATATTCTCTTATCTTCTTGTCATAATCATTTTGAGGCATTAACTTATCATTAATAACCATGATATCAGGAAGTCCTTTTTTCCTTAAATTAGTGAACTTAACCATGAATCTGGTTATAGCAGTATTCATACCTTCTCATTTTTCTTCAAGCTGCCTCATCAAATTTCTCTTTGTGCTGAATTTCATGATTTCTAGGATGGTGGCAGTTCTATCTGTTATTTTTAGCTCTTCCAATTCCTGTCTATTCTTGCTATTGAGGAAATTGATTAATCTTACAACCTGTTCTAGTTTATCAGCCAAGTTAGTTTGTGTCTTTTGGATTTCTTCTTGGGCTGCCAATAATAACTCTCTTTGTTCAAAAATTACCTGAACTGAAGGCCAAAAATCATGGATGGATTCAATTACATTATTCCATAGGTAATTTTTTATGTATGATATCTGATCCTTGAGAGTTAATTCTTTTTGTAACTTCTTTACCTCTTCACTCAATCTATTGGCATTTTGTTCATGTATTTTAGCATTTACTTGAGTTGATTTATTTGTTTTCTCAAGATTTTCAATCATCTTTATCAACCTGTTAAATTCATTTGTCTTCAAAGACATCTCTTCCATTGCTTTCACTAGTTGATTTCTTTCATTTGTAGGTTGCAATGCTGTTGTAGAGGATTCAGTAGCTGAAGTTGTTGAAGAAGTCACTAGCACTGCAGTGGCTAGTGGTTCTTTGGCTACCAACTTTTCTCCTAAATTTGAAGGCACTGTTGTATTGATGACTGGCATGACTGTAGGAATCACTGGTTCTTTTACTGTCTCCTTTTCTTGGACAAGTTAGTCCATCTGTACTTTCATTTCCTTAATCTAAGCTTTCAACTGAAGAATTAAACTCATCATTTCATCTTTTTCCTTTTGTTCATGTAAGACTTCTTTTGTCTGAGGATGCCCACTTTGAGGAAGTTTGAGTTGTTTCCTTAAGGCTGCTATATCCTCATTTTTCTTCTTTACCAATGCTTCTGATGCTTTGATGTTTGTAGGATCATATCCTACATGCAATACTAAATCTTCTAAGGCTTTTATCCTTATATCCTTTGCATATAATGAATCTTTATCCATCTTCATTTGATCTTGCATATTAGAGATGGTGTTTTGAAGCTTATGAGCACTCATATATTTTGTTGTTACTGTGGAATACAACATCTCTGAGGTTTGCCTATGAAACTCTATTTGATCTAATTAATGGATTTTCTCTATAGCTACTTCTAGATTGTAATATTCTGAATCTATAATACCTAAACTATTGGGAATAATATGAGTTATTACCAATGTGGAGCTACAGCAATATGTAAAACACACCGATGGAGCAGCAGTGATACATTAACGCATAAAATACCGGAGAATCCAAATAGACATAATATTATATCATAGAAGCATAAGATACACAAATCCTTGAGGAAATTATCACTCCAACAAGGCTCTACAAGCCTCAAGAGACATGTACATGAAAATATGAAGAACACTGCTACATGAACAAAGCCCTGGGATATAACTGCGCAGTTTTATATGGAAAAACCGCTGAAACACATGTCAATACATAGATATGAAAATATATGGTTCATACAATCAGTTGGAGAGAATATCTAAGCTCCCAATCACTACCTCAAGTCAATCCTGGAAGGATTGGCTATAATACATAAAATCTGCAAAATGCCAGAGTTGCTGGGTAGCAGCAACAACTCAAGAACTGGAAATAAGTGGAGAACACTGAAGATGCTACAACCAATGACAAGGTATTCTCTAATGGATATCTAGAGTGAAAGGCTGATCCTCTCACCTAAGATCTCACCCTCCAAACTATCTGCTAATCCCTCACTGCAAAAGCTCTCCAAGAATAACGTTGTCTAAGAGAGGGACTGCGCTGCTAATGATGGTAAGTGGTTGGCCTGGTGCCAAATATGGTGGAATATTCTCATAAACCTCCCTTACTAATCTCCCAATGGAATGGAAGCTCCCTCCTCTGGAAAACTAGCCAAGGATGGTGTTGGAGAAACCCTCCCCAGCAACACCCAGCAACACCGCACAATCTCTAGTTGAAACTGCGATGATGAAGAAGGCTGATGCTTGACCTTAATGCCTAAATATGGGGAATGGAGTGAAATCCTCCAATATACCTCTCAATAAGGAGAGGAAATCCTAAACAGGAATTCCCTGACAATTCTTGCTAAACAGCAAGAGACTGCAACAAGTCTAAAAGACCAAAGATGAATAATATTTGACATGAATCACAATGGCTGCCTTGCCCTCCTTTTAAAAAATGTGAGCTCCCTATCCATGGGTCCCACTCATTATATCTTCCTCCTCAAGGAACCTTCCCTCCTCTTTTACTGCGCTATCCCATAAGATGCCTTCCACCTCCTTCCACTGTGCAGTTTGACTTGGTCAAAGTTGACCTAGTCCTCTTTCAAAAGTATCTTTTCACACATGGAGGTGTGAAATCCAGCTCTATAAGTGATCCTCTTTCACACTAAGAGGATTTTTATTCCATACTCATGAAATGAATGGGTCTTCTACCCATTTTATTCATCTTCTATGTGAAAATGGAAAAAATTAATATTCCATAAAATTTGAAATATTACAGTCCTCCCCTCTCAAAGATTGCTTGTCCTTAAGCAAGTGCAAGGATAGACTAATTTATTTCCCCTTAACTTACCTATAGCATCCATGCATGATGAAATCCTCCAATAAAAGGGATGCATATCATCAATCAAGTGTCCGAGTTGTCCTTCCAACATATGCTATCTAGCTTTTGGTGAACATCCCCAAATAGCTATCATGTAGAAACAAATATCCATGGAGGAAAAAATGGGTTGTATAAGGGCCTCCTTGAGGCATGAGATCTGATATAAAATGGGACTCATAATCCCTATATGAATCTCCCATTCCCAAGCAATCATCCATACAACATAAGCTGCCTCCCAACATGGCAACTCATAAAAATCTCCCTCCACCTTGAGCTTCGGAAATGAAGGTGGGCTAAAAATCTAAATATGGAAAGCTTCATAGCTTCCCCATGTTGTCCTCCTCTCCACTTAGGATTAGTGTGGAGTGTGTGCTGATCATGGGCTACAAAATTATTTCCTTCAAGTGGAAAAATGAAGAGCAATCCTCCAAAAACCTCTCTTCCATCAATGAAGAATAAGCTGGCCCAAGACACTTCATCCATGATGAATAGGACATGATCATCATAGAATATCCAAATGAAATGTTTTTTTTAGGTCATACCATGTGCAGCTAGGTACAAACAATGTCTCATAGGGTTACAACGCAATCTCACCCATTGCAGCTGCAGAAAATAACATGGCAAGCACTGTACAGAAAATATCACCTCTACTACTGAATAGTAAATAGATGAGTCAACCAGCAATACAAGATCAAATACATGCCCATATACATACAATGGATGAATATCATCATCAAAATCATGGGCCACCTCAAAATAAGTCAAATAGGTGGTTGTGGTGGCCATGTCTCCCCTCATGTTCCCATTAGAACATGCAATACATAAACTATGGGAATCACCTCCCCTCAATGACACATTCAACCCTTGTGTCCTACTCAAAATCATGCCTCCTATAAACATATCATCAACAAGGGAGATCATGATCAGCAACAAAATATGGGGACCACCGATGGTTTCATGTGGTGCTTGGAGGTACCAACAATCTCCCAAGTGGATGCAACGCAGTTTTAAAAACCGTTGTTTCAGAAATATACCAGGAAAAATGTTTTGAAATAAAATGCTAATCATATGAATTATCTGAGCATCTATGGAGTGGAAAATCATTTTCCCAAGGCCATTTTTAATATGGTTGTTCCCATCATAAGGTTTGACCCAAATTTTCTCATGGAGCAACATGAAAAATATGCCCCTTTGAGGAGCCATGCACTGCAACATAATGATAAGAGTATGCAAATCAGCAAATGAAAATACAAGGCTCTTACCATAGGCTGGAAGTAAGATGATATATGGATCCATGTGTGTGACCCTGCTCCCAAGTGACAGTGCTTTGAGCTTATGAAAAAAGGCTCTCGCCCATGCCAATCTTTGTCTCTTGACATTCTCCTTGTCAAAGACTCCTCTAGTGATGCTGTTGCAGATATGAAGCATCTTCCAAGATGGAAATGCCTCCTGAACAGTCAAAGCCAAGGAGTATCCCCTTTGCACTATGAGATTGCCCTCCTCTACTCCGGCAACACCATTAGTCATATGAGAGCAAATATGCCTGTGTTCTCTCCAAGATAGCTCAAGAAACCCAAGTGTTTGCTGCCTCCTCAAGCTCACATCATGTAACTCATGTGATGAAGGTATCATGACTTATATCTATACCATATCAGCACCATGTATCCCTACTCCCTTCTACTCAGTGATGTAAACATCCTGCCACCTCTTCTCCATACCCATCCTCCTAGAAAGAGGATACACCAAGTGATGGCCAAACTCCTTCAAGAGGAACCAATGTAGCCAAGCCTCCTGCTGCCCGGTATTATTTATTTTCAAGTGGATAATCAACCTATTTCTCCTCATCCACACCCACTCAATTCCTCGTGGATGTCTTCTCCTCTTCTTTCCATTGGTTTCCCTCTCATGAGGGTCACCATTCTCCCAAGCCATACCTTCCCTTTTGCATTTCATGGAAGGTTGAAATGAAGCTCCTTGGAGACCTTCTAGAGAAGATCTCTCACCCATGACTATGTTGGATCCATGAGGACCCAAATGTGATGTAGGTAATATCTCCTCCCCACCCATGTTTAACAGCGCTGCTAATTCCTCTAATGGTGTAGCATCTGTTTCAATATCCAGCTCAAAATTTGTTCCATTGTTCTGCATGGGAGTGTCATGGTGTGTTTTATCCTCCAATTGTTCACATTCCAACCTCATTAGCTGAATGTAACTCATCAAAGAAGCATGAGGATGGTGGTTTACTCCCTCTTTGTACAGCACAGTGCAATTAAGATGCTTTAAAATAGCAAAGTGTGTTGATTCTTGGACCTTTATAGATGAATTCCCACATTCTTTTAAATGTTCTTCTGAAATAAAAAGTGGGACTTTAATCATACCTTGATGAGTCTTGGGGTGTTCTTATGTGGCTTCCATGACTTTTCCTTCTGATGCAATGGCTGCTTCCTCTATAGATATAGAAGGTTGCTCCTCCAAAGCTACATCAGTGTTGGTGCAATCCTCCTCCCATGGTGGTGTGAGCCTTTCCTCCTTTTTTCTCTCTCCATCAAATATTTTGATTAACCTTTGAGAAAATTTTGCAAAAGAACTCACCCTTGAATGGACCAATGGTTTGAACCATCAAATAAAGGCCTCATCCTCCATGTGCAGCGCTGCAATCTCTATTGCTTCTTTCTCTACCACTGGATGTAGCAGAAAAAATGCCTCCAGCTTCCTCACCCAAGCTCTTGCTGAAGTATCCCCATCAAATGTAAACAATAGGAACCCATTGCCTCTAATTTCCTCTCTATTGCAGGGCCTTCCCTCCTCCTTCTGCTGAATAAACTTTGGGAACGTTGCAGTTCCCTTGAATTCTCTAGAGTGAGATTTATATTCACCTAGGTACTTACTTCAGATCTGATGATCCAAGTATCCTCCATACCTATCTTCCTTGCCTTCATGAGAGTAGGAAGTGCATAGACCTTCCTCTTCTTCTCTTTGCTTCTCCTCCTTGGGGAGGCTCTTCTCTAAAAATATATGAGAGAAAGCTCATCTTCTTCATCATCTCCTTCTGATATCAAACTCACATGCTGTGCTAAGTTCAATGCTCTAATACCACTATAATATTTCGAATCTGGAACAGCTACACTATTGGGAATAATCTGAGTTATTACCAATGTGGAGCTACAATGATATGTAAAACACACCAATAGAGCAGTAGTGATACATTAACACATAAAATACCAGAGAATCCAAATAGCCATCATATTATATCATAGCGGCATAAGATACACAACTCCTTGAGGAAATGATCACTCCATCAAGGCTCTACAAGCCTTAAGAGACATGTACATGAAAATATGAAGAACATTGCTACATGAACAAAGCCCTAGGATATAACTGCGTAGTTTTATATGGAACAACTGCTGAAACACATGTCAATACATAGATATGCAAATATATGGTTCATACAATCATTGGGAGAGAATATCTAAGCTCCCACACTACCTCAAGTCATTCCTGGAAGGATTGGCTATGATACACAAAATCTATAAAATGCCGGAGTTGCTGGGTAGTAGCAGCGACTCAAGAACTAAAAATGAGTGGAGAAGACTGAAGATGATGCAACCAATGACAAGGTATTCTCCAATGGATCTCTAGAGTGAAAGGTTGATCCTCTCACCTAAGATCTCACCCTCCAAACTATCTGCTAATCCCTCACTACAAAATCTTTCCAAGAATAATGTTGTCTAAGAGAGGGACTGCACTGCTAATGATGGTAAGTGGTTGGCCTGGTGCTAAATATGGTGGAATCTACTCATAAACCTCCCTTAATGATCTCCCAAGGGAATGGAAGCTCCCTCCTCTAGAAAACTAGCGAAGGATGGTGTTGTAGAAACCCTCCCCAGCAACACCCAGCAACACTACACAATCTCCAACTGAAACTATGCTGATGAAGAAGGATGATGCTTGACCTCAATGCCTAAATATGGGGAATGGAGTGCAATCCTCCAAGAGACCTCTCAATAAGGAGAGGAAATCCTAAACAAGAATTCCCCGGCAATTCTTTCTAAATAGCAAGATACTGCAACAAATCTAAAAGACCAAATATGAATAATATTCGACATGAATCACAATGGCTACCTTGCCCTCCTTTTAAACAATGTGAGCTCCCTTGTTAGGTCCCTATATTACTAGTATAGTCCCTTATTGTTGTTAGTGTAACCCCCTTATTGTTATTATTGTACCCTTGTAACCCCCATTTTGTTATTATTGTGCCCTTAAATTATTATTGTTAGGTCGGCTAGGATTACATTGTGGCCCACTAGGATTCCATTATGGCCCCATGGACTCCTATATATAGAAAGGAGGTTTTGTAAATTGTATCATCCAAGAATTGTTCATTTATGTAATGTATTGGAGGGTTCCCCCTCTAAGTGGCTCATTTATAAGGCGTTGATATCTCTTTTCTTCTCTTTTTGGAGCTGGTTACACAACATTTGGTTTCAGAGCTTTGGATTCTAGGGTTTCGCTGCTCCAAAAAGGTCATCATGGAATTTTTGCTATAACTTTTTTTCTACGATTTTTCAGAAGCTGAAATTTTTAGGGTGCGAAGCCGAAATCCTGAGGAAGAGTTTCTAAAAAATTTAGAGCTTGGTTCGCAATATTTTTGGAGATATGATGTGTGGAAGTTAAGTCTTTTTTCAGGCTCCTAAACAGGTCATCGCAGCATTTGCGCTATAACGTTTTTCTTACGAAGGTTCAAAATCTGAAATTCCTATGGTGTGAATTTCAAATCTTGAAGAAATTCGTCAAAAATTTTTAGAGATTGGTTCGCAATATTTTTGGAGATATGATCTGTGGAAGGTAGTGCTTTTTCAAGCTCTTGAATTTCATCTCAAAGAGGTGATCGTGGGAAAAGTTCAATAACTCTCTCTCTGGGCATCGGATTGGAGTGCCGTAAAAATTGGTCACAATCACACGGACTGTAGTTTCTTGGCTATCAATTTTAGAGATGAAGGATGAAAGAGTGAGGCGTGGCAAGTCGTACAAGTTCGCTCTACTGAACCAGTCCATAATTAGGTCATTGTGGGAGATTGGACACACTTTGTCTTGGAGAATCCAAATCAGGTCAGACCTGTGGCATTTAAAAGATAATTCAGAGGGCTATGTTGGTACCAAAAATCAAATATTTAAGTGCTGCAATCACAAATATAATCCAATTTCAATATCGAGCTTCTCAAAAGCAAGAAAAAGGTGTGTATTTTTTTTCCGAACTGCATAAGTCTTGTTTGAAGAATCAATTTGAATTGATTCCAAGGGCATATTGTAGAACAGATATCAGTATTGGGTTATAAAATATGCCCCATAAAAATAATTCAACACCCATTAAGCCTTCAGAAGGCTCTACTATGACTCATGAAGATGAAGAATTGCAACATGATCTATCAAAATTACAAGAGCAAGTGCAACAAATTTCACTCTCGCAAAGAGCAACAAAAAATGAAATGGAAGTTTTGAAGAAAGGCGTGGAAGCTAAGATGGATGGCGTGCAAGCTAATATGGATGGCGTGGAAGCTAAGATGGATGGCATGGAAGCTGGCATGGAAGCTAAGATGGAAAACATGAAGAATGATCTAAAAACAAACATCGAAGGTTTGACAAAGTTGATACAAGAAATGTTTCCTAATGGTGAAAAGATAGTAGAAGAACCTCATGATGAGAACAAAATCAATGTTAATCATGATTTCATAAACTCTAATGTTGGCGGGAAGAACCACCATGTTAGAAAAATAGATATGAGGAAGTTTGATGGAAAGGATCCTGTAACATGGATACTACAGATGGAGAAATATTTTGATCTCCATAACGTGCAAAACACACAAAAGGTACGCATTGCAACTTCACATTTAGAACAAAATACATTTGTATGGTATCGATGGCTTTGCTCCCGTAAAAAAATTGTCACTTGGTCTATTTTTACGAAAGAAATGATAGCTTATTATGAGGATACAAAGAGCAAAACCTTCTTTAGCCAATTGATAAATCTCAAACAAAAGGGTTTAGTGGGGCAGCACATTGAGGAATTCTAAAAATTGGATATAAGGGTAACTGATATTCCAGAGGAACACAGGATTGATCTCTTCATAGGCACTTTAAAGGATAATATCCAACATGAAGTTCATGTTCTAGAACCAGATTCATTGGAGAAGGCATTCAGGTTGGCAAGAAAAGTTGAATGTAAAATAATGGCGACAAGGAAGCCTACCACTCAATTCTATAAAGAAGGAAGTGTTGCTATGCCTAGATTTCCACAACCTACAAGGTTGACACCACAACAATTGGAAGAAAAAAGAGTAAAAGGGCTTTGCTACAGTTGTGATAGTAAATACACTAAAGGTCATAAGTGTGCTGAGAAGAAATTATTTTACATAGATTGTGAAGAAGAAGAAGAAAATGAACAAGAAGAGGATATACACCAGGAACCACCCTTAGAAGAGGAAGAAATGAATCCGACCATATCGTGTAATGCACTGGCAGGAATTACCACTCCTCAAACTCTCAAGATAGAAGGACATATAAAGAAGAAAAGGGTAATAGTGTTGATTGATTCATGTAGCACCCATAATTTTATTCATTATAAGGTAGCCAAGGAATTAAATTGTTTCCTATACCCAGCACCAGAATGTCAAGTGATGGTTGCAAATGGAGGAACTATAAATTTCTCTGGAAAATGACATAATATCAAGCTAACCATGGGGGAATATGTATTGAATAGTCCAATGCTTTCCATTCCTATGGGAGGTGCTGATGTTGTACTAGGAGTACAATGGTTACAATCTTTGGGGACGGTAGCTTTTAATTTTCAAGAACTTTTCTTGAATTTTTTTTCAGAAGGAAAGAAAGTCGAATTACGGGGTATTGCAGGGAAGCCAGGAAGGATAATAAGCTCTAATGTCATGACAAAGCTTCTAAAGAAAGAACAGCGAGGCGTAATTGCACAATTATGCTCACTAGAAGTTCCAACATCAAAATCATCTATTTCTGCAGATCTCCAACAAGTCTTGGACAATCATTCCAAGGTGTTTGAAACTCCCAAAGGACTCCACCTATTCGTGATCATGATCATGCTATTCATTTGATTCCAGGAAGTGTTCCTCCAAACATCAGGCCTTATAGATATCCTTACTTCCAAAAGAGCGAAATTGAACTTATGATTGCAAAAATGTTAGAGGCGGGTATAATTCAACCTAGTCAAAGTTCTTTCTCTGCTCCTGTAGTATTGGTACACAAGAAGGATGGATCATGGTGAATGTGTCCAGATTATAGGGAGCTCAATAAGCTCACCATTAAAGATAAATTTCCCATTCATGTGATTGATGAATTATTGGATGAATTACATGGAGTAATTTATTTTACCAAGTTGGATCTTCATTCAAGATATCATCAAATTAGAATGAAGACTGAAGATATTCCAAAAATAGCATTTCGAACTCATGAGGGTCATTATGAATTTTTGGTCATGCCTTTTGGCCTTACCAATGCAGCTTCTACATTTCAAGGGTTGATGAATTCCATTTTCAAACCCTTCCTTAGAAAATTTGTGCTAGTATTTTTTGATGATATACTAATCTACAACAGGTCTTGGAAGGATCATGTTGAACATGTTGACAGGGTGCTCAAACTATTGGAGGAGAAACAATTATATGCAAAAACATCCAAATGTTTCTTTGAAGTACAAGAGGTGGAATATCTGGGTCATATTGTATCTCATGAGGGTGTTAAGGTAGACCCTAACAAAATTAAAGCCATTAAGGAATGGAAAGTCCCCACAACCATAAAGCAGCTACAAGGATTTCTCGGGTTAACAGGGTATTATCGCAATTTTGTTAAGAATTATGGGAGAATAGCAGCACCTCTAACAACATTATTGAAGAAAGATGCATTTTCATGGACTCCTGAAGCAACTAAGGCCTTTGAACATCTTAAAGAGGCAATGTGCCTAGCACCTATCTTAGCTACGCCAGACTTCACAAAAACCTTTATTGTGGAATGTGATGCCTCAGGAAATGGAATTGGTGCTGTTTTAATGCAGGAAGGAAGACCCATTGCTTTTGAAAGTCGTCCAATAAAAGGAAAGTATTTACAGAAACCTATTTATGAGAAGGAAATGTTAGCAATACTGTATGCACTAAAGAAATGGAGAACTTACCTAATGGGAAGACACTTCAAGGTAAAAACTGATCATGATAGTCTTAAACACTTTTTGGAACAAAGACTATCTTCAGAAGAGCAGCAAAAATGGGTCACAAAGATGTTGGGTTATGACTTTGAAATAATCTACAAAAAAGGAAGGCTTAATGTTGTTGCAGATGCACTCTCAAGAAAGAATGAAGAGGTGGAAGCATTGCTTTGTGCCATTTCTATTATCCAACCAGATTGGATAACCGAAGCAAGAGATGAATGGAAGAAGGACAAAGATGTATGGACACTCATTCAAAAGCTACAGCAAGATCCTAGTACATCTGATACATTTAGTTGGAAAAATGATTCCTTATGGTACAAAGATCGCTTATATCTTTGTAATAATTCCCAACTAAAACAAAATATTCTTCTGGAATTGCACACTTCTCCTTTAGGAGAACACTCAAGATTTTTAAAAACTTACCATAGGGTGAAGAAAGAATTATTTTGGGATGGCCTTAAATCTGATATTCAAAAGTTTGTGGTAGAATGTTTGGTTTGCCAACAGAATAAAGTGGAGACAATTAAGACCCCGAGACTTCTACAACCTTTGTCCATTCCAAGTCAACGTTGGGAGGAGATTTCAATGGATTTTATCACAGTTTTACCTAAGTCCAAAGGAAAGAATGTCATCATGGTGGTAGTTGATAGACTTACCAAGTATGCACACTTTTGTGCATTATCTCATCCATTTAAAGCAAGCACAGTTGCTACTATATTTATGGATAGAATTCAAAAGCTACATGGAAGCCCAAGGGTTATTGTGAGCGACAGAGATCCCATTTTTACTGGAAATTTTTTGACGGAGTTATTTTCTTGTTTGGGTACTCAATTAGCTCATAGCTCATCTTATCTTCCTCAATCTAATGGTCAAACTGAGATAGTAAATAAATGTTTGGAAGGATATCTTCGTTGTTTTGTATCTGATAAACAAACACAATGGGTCAAGTGGTTACCTCTCGCCGAATGGTGGTATAACACTTCCTTCCATACTGCAGCAAAAATGACCCCATTTATGGCACTTTATGGATATCATCCACCATCAATCACATCATCTTTAAGGGAAAATTCGAAGGTTCAAGCAGTGGAAGATCACATCGAGCATCAGCAAGAAGTTCTCCAACTCTTAAAGGATAACTTTAATTTGGCACAAAATCGAATGAAACAACAGGCAGATCAACATCGCAGCGAGAGAAGTTTTGATGTAGGAGATTGGGTATTTTTACGGCTACAACCATAAAAACAAATGTCCCTCAAGCAAGAAAAGAAGGATAATAAATTATCGCCAAAGTACTATGGTCCTTACAAGGTGTTGCAAAAGATTGGTACTATGGCATACAAATTGGAGCTTCCCGCTTCTTCGCGAGTACATCCAGTTTTCCATGTTTCATGCTTAAAGAAGGTTATAGGTGAAAATCTTCCAGTTCAAACAATATTTCCAGAACTTGATGAGGAAGGAAAAATCATATTGGAACCTGAAGCGGTCACGTAAACAAGAACTCGACAGCTACGGAATCGATCAATTTCAGAGTATCTCATCAAGTGGAAGAACTTACCCACTGAAGATTCTACATGGGAGGATGAGAATTTTATACAGAAGCACCCAGAGCTACTCAAGTGTTGAGGACAACACTTTTTCGAAGGAGAGGGGCATGTTAGGTCCCTATATTACTAGTATAGTCCCTTATTGTTGTTAGTGTAACCCCCTTATTGTTATTATTGTACCCTTGTAACCCCCATTTTGTTATTATTGTGCCCTAAATTATTATTGTTAGGTCGGCTAGGATTACATTGTGGCCCACTAGGATTCCATTATGGCCCCATGGACTCCTATATATAGAAGGGAGGTTTTTTAAATTGTATCATCCAAGAATTGTTCATTTATGTAATGTATTGGAGGTTGCCCCCTCGAAGTGGCTCATTTCTAAGGCGTTGATATCTCTTTTCTTCTATTTTTGGAGCTGGTTACACAAAATCCCTCTCCATGGGTCCCGCTCATGATAGATTTCTCCTCAAGGAACCTTCCATCCTCTTTCACTACGCTGTCCTACAAGATGCCTTCCACCTCCTTCCACTGCGTCGTTTGACTTGGTCAAACTTGACCTAATACTCTTGCAAAAGTCTCTTTTCACACATAGAGGTGTGAAATCTAGCTCTATAAGTGATCCTCTTTCAAACTAAGAGGATTTTTATTCCCTACTCATGAAATTAATGGGTATCCTACCCATTTTATTCATCTTCTATGTGAAAATGGCAAAAATTAATATTCCATAAATTTGGAATATTACATAGATCAAATTTATGATAGTCAGCAACTGTCTTTGGCACTGATACTGTGGGTTGTAATAATGAAATAATCAATTTCTTACTTGAGTAATCAAATGATGATAAGATTATGTTTTTATTATCTGGCTTTTTTTTCAAAAATTGAGAGTAAATTTCAGTTTTGATTTTTTCATTCTTCAACTTGATTTGCTTGTATTTCTCGTTAATATCCAAATCATTTTCCTCAAATGAATGTGAGGAAGAAGCCTCTATACTTTTTTTCCTTTCCATCATCTGTGTATCTTCACTATTCAGTTGTTCTTCATTTTGATTTGGCTCACCGATAACTACCGTAGCTACATTTGCCTCTGGCAAATCAATGTTGGTATTTAAAGGCTCAGTTTCTTCAACATCTATTGTTACTTTACCTTTACCTGTTGTATCTAATTTTGGCCTTTTGTTGTAAATGATCTTGAACTTTGTTTTTGTTGTAGTCTCTGCAGTATAAGCTCTCTCTTCTCTGATTCTCTTAGTGGATGTCTATGGCTGTTTGGAAATTTCCAAAGTGTGACTAGTATTCATTTTGTTTACTTCCTCTGTTAAAGTGTTTTCAACCCACTCAATTTGATTAGCAAACTTCTCTATTTCTAGTTTTGATTCATGGATAAAGGGTGTCAATTTAAATTCTACCTTAGTTTACTTAAGATCCCTTGTGGATCATAGTTCCAAGGGAAACTCTCTTCCAATTTATATTCTAGTAGTTGATTTGCTGCTTTATTTTCTGCATCTCTGTGATTACATATGAATGGCCTAATTTGATTTTTAATTTTGAATTGGATCTTCTTCTTGGCTGACATGAAATTTATTGAATCAGAGTTTAGGATCTTCCTGATATACTCCAAGGCAAAGATCCTCATTGATGGATGTTTGGGTAACTTGTAAGGCAACAAGTTTGACCCAAAAACTCTAATTTCAGTGAATTTCTCATACAAATACCAGTCACCAACTTTGCTCTGCTTTGATAACTGCAATATTTTCTTCATTTCCTCACTTATTCTAGGCTTCTCTATTTTAGTCAACATGGTGGTCATTGGATTTAAAAACAACTCTGAAAACTCTAAACAACTGAAATTTGTACCTTCTTTTCTGAGTATTGATGTCCAAAAGATGACAGATAAAGGTTTTCCCTCTATGTCCAACTTTTAAAGTGAAATTGGAAAGCTATCTGATTGGAAGTAAAGAAACATGTGCAAAAAATAGGAGGTATATCTGAATACTCCTTCAAGTTGTAAATTAATCAATTTATAGTGAATACTATCAGTGATGAAAACACTATAGTCAAAGATAATTGAGGGCAATTGACCTGGAGAAAAGGTGGACAAGAATCCCAAGATAGATTCATCAGTGTGATCATCAGTGAAATGCCCAAGGATGAAGGAAATCATGGAGATTACATGCCTTGAACCTTCAGGGAATTTAGCAGTTGAATATGGAGGATTTAATGTAATATTCCCAATTTTTGCAGCTCATGGGAATATTGCATTTTATTATCAGTTTACTTTATTCATGAATAAAAGTATGTGAAGGAGGTTTATTAAACTCCTACGTTAAGAATAAATACATGCCCAATGTGAAAAGGGACAAATCTAGACTATTATATTAAACACCCCTAAGTGTAAAAAGGGGAAATTCATTTGAATGGGTCAACTTGGCCCCACCTACAGTGCAGTTTGGAGGGAAGCTTATCCATCAAGCACAACATACTTCTAGAAGAGGATCACATGTGTGAAAGAGGATAAGTTGAAGAAGATGGTTTAGGGTTTTGGAAAGCCCTCATGTTATAAATAGAAGAAGAGGCAACAAGTAAAGGTTGTTGAAGAATTTTAGAAGTTGTTGCAGCCACTCAAGTCTCTTGGTTGTTTAGCCTAAGGGAAGAGAATTTCCTGTTTAGGAATCATCTCTCCTTCCATGGAGTAGCTCTTTGGAGGAGATTGTGATGCATCTATCCACTATCTGGAATTGTGGCCAAGCTTCATCTCTATAGCAGTGCTATTCCTGTTGAGGGTTTTGCAGCTTCTTGTGAGTTGCAGCAAGTGGGGGAACTAGATCTACAAGATCTAGTTGTTTAGAGGAGATTTCTCTCAGGGAGGGTGTCTTGTGATCACCCGGAAGAGGATCTCACTCTCATTTTACTTTTAGATCTATAACTTCTATCTATTGTATCAGTTCATTCCAACTATTGTGTAGTCCCTTCCATGAACTGCGTTATTTTCATGTACTTGTTTCAATAATGTCTATATTTCTCATTGTACTGGATCTCAGGTGATAGAGGCTTGCCTCTCATTTTGAGGATTTGTAAAGTAGCTTACTGATCTAATCTTATTCAGATCTGATATATAATTTAATGAAAGCCATCTTCAGAAATCTCAGAATTTTTCTGCAGTTCAGTGTATTAAAAGCTAGATCTACACTTTATTATGCATTATTTTGATAAAACCCCAAGGGGATCTTGTTAAGAAGGCTGAGTAGTTTCCAGATCTGGTATGGATCTGATGTTTCAGCTATTTATCAGTTTTAGATCTGATTTTTAACCTACATCAGCTGAAGCTCCTCATATAAAATGCTACCAAGTCTTTCTACAGCTTTTCCATGTGTTTCTGCTATAATTTCTGACGGATTCTTGCTCTTGCTTCATGTAAATTCTAATGCCTCTACAAGGGAACTTCATTATGGATCTGATTTCTTGCTACCATACTATAATATGAGTTTCATGTCTGATTTCCAGTGACTTCCAGTAGAAACTGTGCAATTCCTGAAGGAGGGTTTCTCTATTAATTCAGCCCTCTCCTTTAGCTGATTTTCAGCTAGTGTTGATTGTGGGAGATCTGTTTAAGCCCTCTAAACTCTTTTTTTTTTTGCTGAAAATCTGCATGGAGGTCCCACATAGCTTAAAATAAGGGAACCCAACCCTAGTATGTGTTATTTTTACACTGTCTTGCTTATACAACGTCCTCTTTGAGCCTATTGCAGATTTTCCTGAGAGTGGAATTTCTCGCTTCTTCCTTGTTTGGGTTTTGCTTTTATTTTGGATCCATTGTTTAGATCTATAGATCTAAGGTTCCTAAGAGCAGAAAAATCTAAGAGGAGTGTGTCATTCCCACACTTTCTGTGTTTCACCAATCTTCTATAGACAGAGTCTGGAACGGGCCAGGAAGCCTCTGGATTTCACCCTTCCTTGTGAAGGTGATGCATCCGGTAAATACCCTACCAGTCTATCTCTAGTTTAGATCTATTGGTGTAATTCCATATTTATGTGATTCCATAGTGTAATATCTTAAGATATTCCCTATTGAGCCTATTTTTTCCCATTTGGAACATTACAGTGGTATCAGAGCATGATCTCTGGCACAGCCTGTGAGATCAAGCTACCAGTGAATTAAAGAGCAGAATCAGAGAAAATATGGATGGAGAATATGAGATTATTCTCATAATTTTTTAGATCTGATAAGGGCCTCTCCCAAGAGGTAAATCAGAATAGAGAAAGAATAAGCACCGAGACTCCTAGAGGGTTTCGAGAAGAAGCAAGTTGCAGTAAGAGTTGCATGAGATTTCAAGAAGAAGAAGGAAGCCCTAGCACTTCCTATCAGCAAAATAGAAGACCAAAAGATCCAAGATCTCCTCATAGATCCACTATGCCTACTTTCTTTGAAGAATGTGAGAGGTATAGCAATGAAGAAAAGAGATGCAAAGAAACTCCTAAAGGGTTTCAAGATGAAGAGGAAGAACCATACACTTCCTGTTATCACAAGGCAGAGAGAATGACTGAAGAAGAGATCTCATTGTTTTTTTTTTCAAGATTTGAAGAGTATTGAAGAAAATCTCAAGGAGTTTGAGGAGAAGAGGAAAAAGAAGAGCTACAAAGATATATCTCCCAAGGAAACAAAGGAGAATGTCAATCCTGTCACTTTGGGCAAGACATCTCCATTTTCACTACCTGCTGCTAAGGAGCTTGCATGGAGAGAAGAGGCGCTTGCATCTTTGCAAGGTAGTCTTGGATTCTTAACATATGGGGTCCCATGCATGAATCAGGAGATGCATGAGGAGGAGAAGAAATATTCCAGCGCTGGTATACTTGAAGAAAGGAGGCCATCACTTTTACCAGCAGTTGGAGGCATCATTGATCCGGATGGAGGAACTCTTGTGTTCTGTCAAGAGGTTCCCACATATCAGTTGATCCAAGGTATGCATGAGATTTCAGCACATATTATTTCAAGATCCATGCATAGCCAAGGGTTAGATCAAAGTGTTGATTTGAAGCAAAGGTATATCATAGCACTGTCACTTAGTGACTTTGACAAAGAGGCTTCATCATTCTTGGAGCATGTTGGAGGTTCTGCAGATCCAAAGTTTCACTGGTTTTGGGAAGATCATACATGAGAGGAAGGTCTCACTAAGAGATCTCAACAAATATGCATTTCAGTATTCCATGAGATGCAAAGTTCTTCAGTGGGTTAAAGGATATGGTATTCTGCAAGTGGAGAGTTCCATAATTATGCAGCACATCACTCAACTTCCATATTTGAGTGAGTGGATGAGGATGGTGAGCAAGGGGTCACATGATCACTTGAAGACATCTATGGAGACTCCTTTCACTCTTTCAAAGCACCTATTTTTCTGATCTATGCCTTGAAGAATGGTCATGAAATGAATAAGGAGGCTTGGAAACATTGGTTGCCTTGGGGTAGGCATGATCTCTACCCAAAAGATTCTCATTCTCTTATCTCATGCTTGGTACATCATTAGTATATTATATGAAGAGGAAGCATGGATGATGTGGTTTTTAGAAGGAGATTGGACATCACATGTTAAATCTGATGTCCATGGATTCACCTATGCTTGAAGTATGTCTCATATGTCCACATGCATTTCTGTTGGAGGTATGTTTCATGCATGAACTTTGGCTTGGGAAGAGGAATGACTCCCACATAATGTGGTATAAGGATCTTGCTTGTACTATGTTGATGAGACATTTTACATGTTCATCATTGTGATGTTGCTCCAAGATCCACATGTTGATGAGGTGAGAAGGCTGCAAAGTCCTTATTGCTATGGATGCTTTTGGGTGAGTGTGGTTGCTACCCAATAGCTCATTATTTTCTGAATCATGCCTTGGACTTCTTTGTTATGTTGCAGCAAGAGAAGGCATGTACAATTTTGTCTCACTTGAGAAGGTATGGCCACCACATGACATCTCCTATGTCTATGTGTTTTGCATGGTGAAAAATTTGGCATGAATATCTCAAGATGTGCATTGATGATGGTGCTTTGTATGGGGTTGATGTGACACATCATATGTCCATTAGCATGGTTTGGTTTCATGATGCACATGAGGAGGAAAGAGGGCAGCAAGATCACTTGTTGCTTTGATGATTTTGAATGAGTATGGTGACCACCCCATGACTCATAATTTGCTAGTTCATGCCTTATGTATCAAAGATAACTTGCATCAAAGGAGGCATGCACATCATCTTTTGGGAAGCATGGCTTGTCCATCTTACATGGAGGAGATGGAGGATGGCAGCAAAGGGCCTTGCTCAGGTGGTTGATTTTGGGAGAATATGGCTTGAAATATTTTTTTACCCATATTACTCCTTTCTTTCTTCTTTGCATAATGCTGGAAAGATGGAATTTGGATCCAACAAGGCCAACAAGGCTGAGAATGGAGGCATATCAATGCTTATTCAAGTTCAAAAACATGGGATGGAGGAATGTTATACATGATTAAGCTTCTCCTTTATGGCAGGAGCTACCTTACTTTATGTCTCACATGTGTTTGTGATGGTTTTGGACATAATGTATTTGTCATATTGTGATTCATGGTAAGGAGAGGACATCTAACCTTATAGTTGGAAGTCATCCCATGCATGGGTAGAAGACAACTTTGGAACCAACCATACATAACCTACTGCAGGAAATAGAGGAAGCCTTCCTTATGTGGATGCCATTTGGAGGGAATAGATGGTATGCATATACAATAAGAGTTGCTTGAGGGAAAGAAACATTTTGTCGGGGGAGACTGTAATATTACCAATTTTTGCAGCTCATGGGAATATTGCATTTTATTTTCAGTTTACTTTATTCATGAATAAAATTATGTGAAGGAGGTTTATTAAACTCCTAAGTTAAGAATAAATACATTCCCAATGTGAAAGGGAACAAATCTGGGCTATTATATTAAACACCCCTAAGTGTAAAAAGGGGAAATTCATTTGAATGGGTCAACTTGGCCTCACCTACAGCGCAATTTGGAGGGAAGATTATCCATCAAGCATAACATACTTCTAGAAGAGGATCACATGTGTGAAAGAGGATAAGTTGAAGAATATGGTTTAGGGTTTTGGCAAGCCCTCATGTTATAAATAGAAGGAGAGGCAGCAAGTAAAGGTTGTTGAAGAATTTTAAAAGTTGCTGCAGCAACTCAAGTCTCTTGGTTGTTTAGCCTAAGGGAAGAGGATTTCCTGTTTAGGAATCCTCTCTCCTTCCATGGAGTAGCTCTTTGGAGGAGATTGTGATGAATCTCTCCACTATCTGGAATTGTGGCCAAGCTTCATCTCTATAGCAGCGCTGGTCCTGTTGAGGGTTTTGCAGCTGCTTTTGAGTTGCATCAAGTGGGGGAACTAGATTTGCAAGATCTAGTTGTTTAGAGGAGATTTCTCTCAGGGAGGGTGTCTTGTGACCACCCAAAAGAGGATCTCACTCTCATTTTACTTTCATATATGTAACTTCTATCTCTTGTATCAGTCCCTTCCATGAAATGCGTTATTTTCATGTACTTGTTTCAATACTGTCTAGATTTCTCATTGTACTGGATCTCAGGTGATTGAGGCTTGCCTCTCATCTTGAGGATTTTTAAAGTAGCTTACTGATCTAATATTATTCAGATCTGATATATAATGTAATGAAATCCATCTTTAGAAATATTTGAAGTTTTCTACAGTTCAGTGTATTAAAAGCTAGATCTACACTTTATTATGCATTATTTTGATAAAACCCTAAGGGGATCTTGTTAAGAAGGATGACTAGTTTCCAGATCTGGTATGGATCTGATGTTTCAGCTATTTATTAGTTTTATATTTGATTTTTAACCTATAGAAGCTTAATCTCCTCATATAAAACGCTGCCAAGTCTTTCTGCATCTTTTCCATGTGTTCATGCTATAATTTCTGAACGATTCTTTCTCTTGCTTCATGTAAATTCTAATGCTTATACAAGGGAACTTCATATGGATATGTTTATTGCTGCCATACTGTAATATGAGTTTCAAGGCTGATTTCCAGTGACTTCCAGCAGAAACTGTGCAATTCCTAAAGGAGGGTTTCTCTATTAATTCAGCCCTCTCCTTTAGCTGATTTTGAGCTAGTGTTGATTGTGGGAGATCTGTTTAAGCCCTCTAAACTCATTTTTTTTTCTAAAACTCTGCATGGAGGTCCCACACAGCCTAAAATAAGCGAAACCAGCCCTGGTCTATGTTAATTTTACACTGGCGTGCTTATACAATGTCCTCCTTGAGCCTATTGCAGATTTTCCTGAGAGTGGAATTTCCCGCTTCTTCTTTGTTTGGGTTTTGCTTCTCTTTTGGATCCATTGTTTAGATCTATAGATATAAGGTTCCTAAGAGCAGAAAAATCTAAGAGGAGTGTGTCATTCCCACACTTGCTATGTTTCACCAATCTTCTATAAACAGAGTCTGGAACGGACCAAGAAGCCTCTAGATTTCACCCTTCCTTGTGAAGGTGATGCATCCGGTAAATTCCCTACCAGTCTATCTCTAGTTTAGATCTATTGGTGTAATTCCATATTGTTGTGATTCCATAGTGGAATATCTTAAGATATTCCCTACTGAGCCTATTTTTCCCCATTTGGAACATTACATTTAACTTGGGAATTTCAACATGCAAGGGCATAAAAGTCTGAAAAATCATGAACCTTTTAGGAAAATCTAAGCCAATGTATAGCTTGGTGAGGGCCTCAATAGTCAAAGGGACTGCTTAGGGATCTGGTTGAAGTTGCAACATTTGGTTTATTGACTCTACAGTGACAGTAAAAAGGACTTCTTTACTAGCATTCACAATAGCTCTTTGTTCAGGAATATAGTACTGGTGACATAATCTGATAATTTCTTGACAAGGGTGAGTTAGAGGGACTACATATTTGGGCATATTGGATTCCCAAATATGAACTTCTTCATGATCATCTAAAGACTTCTCAAAACACCAATTATGGATATCTAATAGATTGAATTCAACTATGGGATCAACTATTTTGTAGTCAATATTAGCTAGGGCAATGTGTTCAATATCAACAACTGGGGGTCAATGTAATGGATTGACCACAATTACAGTATTTGGAGTCATGGCAGGAGTATTTTTAGGAGCTTTAGAACCTTCAAGCTTGCTTACACTTTGTTTTTTAGGCATCTTGATTTTCTTCTACAAGTTTAAACAATTTGCAGAGGCAATTTTACTATAGCAGAGGCTTAACTGGGAAAATTTGGCAAAATAGAGTCTCTTTTTTGTTTTTCTGCCCAATTATGATTATCAAAGAAGTTTTGAGGCTTTAAAACTGGTCTAAAACATAAAACAGGGGTTTTCTAAGTTTTTTAACTGAGAAATGGGGCTAAAAACTCTGTTGAAAAGGGTTACAAAGGGTTCAGGGTACCTGCAAAGGTTTTCTGGCCTTTTAGAGCTTGAAATGAATCAATAAACTGTGAGAAATTTGATAAATTTAATTGAAATAGTGCGTACCAGACAAACAGGGTTTTTGGGAAAAATTTGGTAGATTTTGGCCTGTTTTTGGGACTTTTTAGGTAGTATTCTTAATTGATTTCTTAATTTAAATATATTTTCTTTCTTTAAACAAGATTTTTCAACTTGGTTACAGGTTTAAATCTCAGAAAAAATACCTGTTTTAATGCAGGTATCGGCTTTGAAAGGGTCTTTACATTTTCTAGTCGAATTGATGGCTTCATCAGTTTATCTGGGGCAAGGTGCAACTCCTCAACAGTCTTCACGGGTGTACTTTGTAAAATTTCAGAGGTTTTGGGCATAAAACTGGCAACCAGGGGCTTTAACAAAGTTTATACAATCGAGAGAAGCAATGCGGTGGTTAAACGCGAAAGATAAATGAATAAAATATTTACCAAAGGTTTTATCAAAACATACCAATTGTATTGAATGCAGATCTTGTCCAGTGGGAGAGTGGTTTCAGAATGCAAAGAATTTTTAAAACTGGTAGTTATCGCACAGGCTTTTGGTGGTAAGTGGTTTTAACCTTAATGAATGTGATCCAATGAGGAGGGGCCACGTAGAGGAGAGAGGAATGGGTGAAACCGCCCATTTCGGGCGGATATGGCATTTGAAGGGTCGAGCATGTTTTTCATGTGATATCATCCTCCGACCTTTAGATTTAAGAGTTGGATGCGAATGGTGGAGATCATTTCGGGAGCTGCGCTAGATTGAAAGGTGGGACTGGGCTATTTTTTATATGTGCTAATGGTTTAAACTTTATGAAATAAATATTTAAAATACGTTTAAACCATAGTTTTATTATATAGTGATGGGGATAGGTTTAAAACATTTATGCAATGTTTTAATCATGGTATAGGTGGGGGTTAATTTTTTTAAAAACATTTATGAAATGTTTAGAATGATTCTATGCGGACACGATAAATATATATTATATATTTTTCAACTGTTGAATAGTTTTCAAACTATAGGGGTAGGGTATTTCAATAATGATAGTTTTAAACCAAAGGGTTTATAATTTGGGGTTTTTATTTGCGCAGATGGGATAATAGACTTTGGTCTAAATGTTATAATAGTGGGTTTTTTGGGGTATTTTAAATATAATGGAATTAATAACTACGGGAGGGTACTTCTTAGGGATTTAATAAAAATATGTTAAAGGTTAATATGAAAGGTAGTCTAATAAAAACAAAACACATATTATCTCTAAGTATAGTATAAAAAAATCATTGCTTATCTTTATATTTCCTTCACTAATACTTAGGATAAATGTAATTTTGAGGGTTTTATGAATGCTTTTGAAAGGATGAAGTTAATTATTTTTAGAGCTACAATTTTACTAAGTAAGAATGTGCCTTTACTTAGGAAAAAGGGTTTTAATGTATGAATGAAGGGTAAATTTTGATGAATGAGGGTTTAAGGTAGTAATTCAATATTTTTAACTTCTCAGTCATCGAGCCTTGGGTCCGGTCCCAACAAAAGTCAGAGAAATGCTCTAAGCATGTTTGGCTGATAGCTTAGAATACTAAATACTCATAGGGGAGGGGAAATTAGTGATTTTTCCCGATGATGTTTTATTTACATGATTGCACCACTGCTTTCTACCTACCCAACTTTATTTCTAACATTTTTTCTTCATTTTGTAGGTGCATTTAGGCTTGCATCCTTAAAACATTTTTCTTTCAAAACATAAAACTATCTAAGTCTACCTTATTTCATCTGAGGGCTCAGATTAAACTGTTGAGCTCCTCACTATTCTCTACCTTTCTACTAATTTTTCAAGTTTAAATTGTTTGAAAAATATTTATTCTCTATCTAAAACATGAAATTGAAAACATAAAATGTTAAGATTAATCTGTTTAACTAATCATGGATTATGGCATTTATTGACACTCTACACATAATCATTATTTTTGCAGTGAAAGTAAAAGTAGTGGCATTTGTACTTGCTTACTTTCAGGTCTTATTTTATCCGTTTTTTCTTTTGAGGTCTATATTTTTCTAAGTCCTTTGATCTTTCTTTTAGGACTTTTTACCCTCTTTTTTCATTTTTTATTATTTTTTATTTTTCAAATATGGGAAAAAAACTTGCAGAAAGAAATGTATGTATGTATTTACAAGACTATCAAAGTCAATTCAAAATTTTATGAACCCTATTATTATAGGACCCTAATAGTGGCTCCACATCAGGATGGCATTTCCTGGTGAAATATCAAGAACTCTGAGACTAGTAGCCTTTGAAATTTGACTATGATGACCCTGTAAATGTCTTCTGATATCTGCAACTTATTCACACTTATGATATTTACCTCTCAAAGCTTAGGGCCTTCTCTTCAGGCTTCAACTTTGCTAAGGAAACATCTAATCCATTCTAAACTTTCCTCTGTATATTTACAATAATCAAAGTGAATAAAAACTAACTATTTGTTAACTCAGGGGAGTAGTAGTACTTCAGCACTCTCCCATTAACTGGTCCTTCTTGCAGATCTGTTCCATCCAATTCTTTCAGAAATAAAGCATTATTACCTCTATATCCATAAATTGCATAAGGTCCTTTCCATAGAAAATCAAAGCATCCATGTTTTCCTTTGCCTTCTCTTCTAGAATCCCATTTTAACACTTTATCTCCTATGTAAAAATCATCCTCTTTAGTCTTTTTATCATAGATTTTCTTGATATTATCCTGAATGACTTGAGATTTAATATAAACTTCTTCCCGTGTTTTTTGCAAGTGAATAGTTTGATTTAGCCTTCTTTGGATGTTATTTGTTTCAACCTGTAATTCTTGGATAATTTTCATCACTGCTACACCTAGGGAGGAAGGAAAAACAACATCTATTCCATAAACTAGTTGGTAAGGAGATGTACGAATGGATTTCTTAGTAGTAAGTCTATCTGCCCATAAGGAATTGACTAACATCTTATTCCAAGTTTTTTTATTATCTTCAAGTAACTTTTTGATGATATTTACAAGGCTTTTGTTTGAGGATTGATGATATTTACAAGGCTTTTTTTTGAGGATTCGGCTAGGCCATTACCCTAGGGGTAATATGCAGTAGAGTGGCCTAGGATAATATGGTATTTGTGGCAAAAATCAATCATTTTCTTGGATTTTAATGTTGTTGCATTATCAGTAATTATATTTTGGGGACATCCAAATCTTCAAATAATGTTGTTTTCTAGGAATGAAATAATGACAGTATATGTGGATTGTCTGGAGGGTATGGCTTCAATCCACTTCGTAAAATAATCAGTGGCTGTCAAAATCCACTTATGTTGGCCTGAAGAGGGAGGGTTAATTTCACCAATGAACTCTAAACCCCATTGTTGAAATGGAATTTCACTTGAAATAGGCTTTAAAGGGAGGGGTAATAATTTATTCTTACCCTCAAAAATTTGGCACTTATGACATGAAGTAACATATTTTTTGACATCAGCAAACAAGGTAGGCCAGTAAAAACCAGCTCTCAAGATCTTGTCTGCAGTAGTTTTCCAGTATAAATGTCCTCCACAGTCACTTGCATGAAATTCTTCAAGTATGTTTCCAGCTTCTTCCTTTAGTAGATAATTTAGTAAAATCCCATTATGATCTCTCCAAAAAAGTACATTATCTAAGATACAAAATCTTACTGCTTTAAGTTTTAAAAATATAGCTTTGGTTCTTGACAATCGGGGAGGAGATTGTAAGCTTTGTAATACAAATATGATATCTATATACCACAGTGAGTCTGAGAAGGCTTCATTGATCTTTGGAGTTGCCATCTCTTCCTAATCATCTACTTGAGAAAAAAAAATTATGTCTAGGGAATTGCAGTTAGATTCAACCATAAGTCTGGCTAATCCTTGACCTTTGATGAGTTTTATGGGTTTTATCTCTATGTCATATTCTAAGATAGTGGAAATCCACTTACCTCTTCTTCCATCAGGACCATCCTGTGTAAGAATGTCTTTAACTACAGAATTTGGGACATAGGCAATAATGTGTGAGTAGAGAATATAAACTCTGAAGTCGTTAATGGCCTTAACCAAGGCTAGGGCTTGTTTTTCCATAATTTTGTACTTCAAAGGGGGATCTCTAAGAGTCTTACTAAAGAAAGCTATAGGATGTTCAAATCCTTGGTCATTTTTCTGCAGTAAAACTACAGCAATGGTGTGTTCGGAAGTAAATGAAAAAATTATGAAATATTTCTTAAAATCGGAACTTATTAGGATTGGAGTTTTGGTTAAGGCTTGTTTGATAGAGTCAAATGATTTTTTATCCTCAACAGTCCATCTAAGAACTAAATATTTTTTTAGCATGTTATTCAATTCTCTAATTATCTCAGCTAAGTTAGATATGAATATTCTTAAAAAAATTATCTTACCTAAAAAGGCTTGTAATTCTTTGATGTTTCTTGGTGGGTTGATGTTCAAAATTGCTTCTATCCTAGCAAGATCTATTCTAATTCCTTCTTTAGAAATTATGTGTCCAAGTAACTTACCTTCTTCTAATCCAAATAGACTCTTCTTAGGATTTAAAGAGATGCCATATTTCCTACACTTATTAAAGAATTGTTTCAAATGATCCAAGTGTTCATTATCAGTTTTGGAAAAGACAGTAATGTCATCTAAGTAAATTACTAAGAAATCATGTATTTCCTTTGCAAAATCTATGTCCATAGCCCTTTGAAAGGTTGCTCCTGCATTCATTAGACCAAAAGGTATTTTTACATACATAAAAGTGCCCTAAGGAGTAGTAAATGATCTTTTAGCTTGGTCTTCTTCTTGGACTAGGATCTGGTTGTGTCCTTGAAGAACCCACTACCCTTTGTAATATGTGGTCCATTTTAGGTAAAGGGTAATTATCCTTTAAGGGTACTTTGTTAAGATTTCTAAAGTGAACACACAATCTAATTTCTCCTGTTTTCTTTCTTGTTGTGACTAGGTTGGAAACCCAATCAGAATATCTGATTGGTGCAATGATCTGGGCATCATACATTATTTTAACTTCTTTTTCAATCAAGGGTAATAGCACAGGGTTAATTCTTCTCAACTTTTGTTTGAATGGCTTTTGATCTTATTTTATTGGAATTTTATGTTGGGTTATGTTTGTATCATAAGATTTTAAATATTCATAACTCCAAACAAACACATCTTGATATTCCTTTAAAAGCTCAATATATTTATCCTTCTCTTATTGAGCTAAAATTTTGGACAGTTTGATTATTTTTGGTTTTAACTCTATACCAATGTTACATTCTTCTATGTCATATCTTACTGGAACCATTTTTGGTTTTCTAGCTACATCATTGGAGTCAAAAAGATCTTCTAAGGGAGCTAAACCTTTAGGTAGTAAATTATCCTTAAGATTCAATATGTCTAATTCATCTTCAATAATTTCTTCAACCTCTAATTTCTCTAAGCTATCAATATCAGCTTGACTAAATCTAGTTGGTTTATAAAACTTTATTCTATTTACATCTAAGTTATTTAAATCTATTTCACAATCCAAATCATAATTTATAGTACAATCTGTATATATATTACAATTCTGAAATTCTCCTTCATTGTTCATAAACTTGTAAATCTATTCATCCTGAGAAAAAATTTGCCAATACTTAAGATTGTTTAGAATTATTGGCCTATGTTTGACTTCAGTATTATATCTATGATTAGGTTGGAATGGTAAATTTCATGTACTAGCAAAAGTTGCAAGACAATGAGCTTGTATATTTTGTTTTCTAGGTATAGCAGCAAATTTACATTCCAATAAATCATCAATTAAATCTATGACAGTGTCTCTATCTCCTAAATGATAGTGTCTCTATCAGTTAAATCCATGATCTATCTCCTAAATGAAATTTTAGGTCCTGGCAATGGAACAATTTTTTGGAGATAAAGAAGGTCTCTGAGTAAGACTCAGGTTTAGGGGAGAGGCCAACAAGTTTTCCGTAGTAGTCTAGCACAACGTCGGAATTTTCACCCTACTCCAAAGAGCATAGAGTCTCACCTTAGGTGTTTCATGACCTTATTAAGGTTAGGAACATATCCAATATTGACTGATGACAACTATAGAGAAAAACAGACAGAACTAGGAACTGCAAACAAACTTAGCTACCTTGCACAAAATGCTACTCATGAGGCATATTCAGGACGCAAAATTAAAATTTAAAAGCGAGAAATACATTCATCATAATAAAATTATTAACATAGAACTCAGGACATCAAACCTAGGAAGAAGTATATTTCATTATCAATAGCGGATAGTTACATTACTCCTCAGATTTGACAACAGAAGGATGGATTACAGCATTAAAGAACAAAACTGAACAGAATAGAACTGAACAGAATAGAGCTCTCCTACGGATCTCTTCCTATTTTCTCTACTGGACCAACCTCCTATCTATGTTGACCTATTGCCTATTTGTTCCTTTGCCATCGTAACTATCATTTTTCCCTCCTTTCCTGCTTTGTTGTTTTCCATTTCTCCCTGATCACTGGGAGTTCTGCTGCCTATCCTTGTTGCTCCTTCTTACCATATGTGCTAGTTTCTGCAACTACCGTGCCACCTTCTCTCCAGCTCTTCACAACCGTGACAGCTCCCTGTCTAACGTGGTTGCACTCTGCCACCTGTTCTCCGCAACTCAGAACCGTTTCATTTTCAAAACAAGGGCCCAAACATATCTCCAAGTTCTTTCTATGCACTTTTAAATCAAAAGAATATATTAGTAAATCATCAATATAAACAATAACAAATTTCAAATCTCCAAAAATGTCTTCCATTCTTTTCCGAAATTTAGAGGGTGAATTCTTCAATCCAAATGGAATTACTCACCATTGGAATTGTCCATGTGGCACTAGAAAACTAGTCTTGTATCTATCATATGGTTTGATCCCTATCTGCCAGAATCTGCTATTAAGGTCAAATTTGTTGAACACATTATTATTGATGATTTTTTGAAATAAATCATCTTTAGATGGGAGTTGATTCCTAATAGGTATCAAGGAATCATTTAATTATCTATAATTAATCACCATTTTAGGTTTACCTCTCTTTTGTTTTGAATGCTTGTTGACATAAAATTTTGGGCAAGACCGCTTCTGCTTGGTTCAATCAACTTTCATTCTAATCGTTCAATAACCTATTTTTTTTATAGATTTTGAGCTCTGGTGGGGACTTCTCATTTGCATTTGACTTCTAAGGCGTTCCAAAGTAATTTTATTTTTAGGGAAGATCCACAAAGTATTTTTCCCTTCACAAAAATGCATTGGGTGCATATGCTGTACATTCTGCTTCAATTTTCTCTTTCATTTCTCTGATGTATTATTTCCATTGTATTTTATAATTTCCAATTACTTTGTTGATCTTTTCTAGTTTTTCAAGAGAACATTCAACTATATCTAGGATAGGGTCTATAATTCTATCTACATAGTTGGACATACTTGCAATTTTTATAGTTCTTCCTTGGATGTTGAGGAAAATGTGGTTTGCTTCTCAAAAAAGAGGAAGATGTCTTCTTACAAAATCTTGACTCAACAAAATATCACTTCCTGTATCAAAACTGTACAAATTTACAGAAGTAGGAATTCCATTAAAAATAATTGGGAAATCGGGAGCCATAGCTCTGATAGTAATTAGCGTATTATTTACGGCTTTAAACTACAAGCTTGTGGGTTTCCAATAATATTCAAGAATGGCATTATTCTTTGCAAAGGAATTCATAGCTCATGTGTCTAGTTTTTCATCCAAAGAATATTGTTTATAACCATTAATCTTGATATCTATTCTAATAACAATCCTATCTTCAAATCCATTTATCTTGAGAATAGATGTGCATGGTTCGAGAGTAGATTTATTAAACCCATAGGATTTTCTATGAATAATAAATCTTACTTCTTCTCTGCTTATGGTAGATCTGCGGGGAAACTGCTTCCTGGGTGGAATGATAGATGAGAGCGTATTGGAAATCTGTGCAGATGTGGTAGGAGTGTCACTTGGATAATAGGGCCAAGATTCACCATGCTTGGCTGCGTGATTTTGGGAAGTTGGCGCTGGAGGGTTGAGAGGTGTTCTGTGAGACGGTGTTGGATGGCGAAATCTCCTGGTATGAGGAATAGGATATTGTAAAGATGTAATTTCAGAGTGCGGGTCTGCAAGATTTTCTATATGAAACATATTAACATTTGAAATGAATTCAAAATCTGAGGGATATTTAGAGCAAGATGAGTCTTTAAGATGTGGAAAACCCATTTTGGTCCCGGTTTTCCCAAAAAAACTTCGTTTAGGGCCTCAAAACGGCTCTCAAAATTTCAGGGCGTGAAAAAAACTACCAAAAATAGTAAATCTCTCTACAATTAAGGAAACTAAAAACTGAAAGAAACAATGGTGGGGATCCAAGTGGAATACGCGGGTGGCCACCAATATCCACCTGGATCAAAGGCATTATACAACCCATTATGGTAGGACCCACATAAATATTTGCAGTTGTAAATGGAAATTCTTGCTAGGATATGGAGAGGTCATTGTTAAATGTTTAGGTCTTAGACTAGTTAAGATAATTTTTTAGTTAGTCATTTGATGGATTTATTGATAGTTCTTTACAAGCCCATGGTATTGCATAACCCATTGTATTTTTTTGTCATATTTATTATGATAAATCCTAATTAAAGGCTTGAGGAAATCCATTATGGAATGTAAGAGTATGAATTTAAACCCATCTTAACTTTGGGATTTATCCCTCTTGGTAGTTGGTAGATATGGATATAAGATGGATATCTGTTGGTTTACAAACTAATTAAGGTTGATGAAGTCCTTGTTGGTTTTGATTGTTAAGAGAATAAATTTAAACATAATATGAGTCTTATGTAATATTTTCTCTTCAATTATAAAATGTTGTAAACCTCTAAATTATATAATAAAATTTGATAATCAATGAAACAAAAATTTCTAATAGTACCTAAAACTAAGATTCTTATTGTAACAGACATACTGGTATAATTCTATCATTAAATCAATTTATGGACACTTTAAAATTGTGCCAACCTTCAACTAGAATAGTAACTCAACATAAATAGTGCAATATTTACTATATAGACTTATAATTAAGTTGGTTAATAATACTAATATACAGAGTATTATTAATATCAAATAATGTTAATCAACTTTTAATAGGAACCATAAATAATATTAGAATACATAATTGAGGAGTTCAAGATTAAAACATCAAATAGTTTCTTCTACAACTTTATATAAATTTGTTTTATATAGTTTATAATAATAATTTTATCATACAAAATGGTGAATGGATGCATTTAAAGTAGTGAAATAATTGATTTTCAATCTTAATCTAGGTAAAGCTATAAATTCTAGATTCGATAACTGATATGTTGTTGAAGTCCTTGTAATACAATTTTTTCCAATTTTAATAAAATATGTGTTATGTTCTTCATTCTAGAGTAAAAAAAAATATATTTTGAATAAAAATAAGTCAAAAATAAAATTTATTTATGTCATGTCCCATTTGGAAATTTAGAATAAACAAAAAATTAATTGAGTATGAGTCATAAGTCCACAAGATGGCTAAGTCATCCTATCCCTCCAAGTGAACCTATTTGACCCTCCTAGATAGCTATATATTAGAGATAAGTTTGACCTAAATTGATCAGAACTGGATCATGGACCAGAATGATAGCTCAAAATTCTAAGTGTTCAGAAGTTTTCTAAACCTAAGCGACTAGAAAGGTCTTGTCGTTGCAATTCTAGTGTCATGAATTGTTCGAAAAACTGACATCGTATGAAGAAGTTATCGCAGTTTGAAAAGTCCAATAGACTATAAAAATTGGACTTTAACCAAGTTTGACTTGGCAATTGGAAAAATTAAAACGACAATATTCTAGGGAATATTCCTATAATATTCCCTGGAATATTCTGTTTGGGCCAATCGTTTAAGGCCAAGTGGCAATCCGAGATTTGACAGTTGGTTGACTTTTATTTTTGGGTCCAATGAAAAACTGCCACATGGCAGGCCCAGAGGCTGCCACGTGGCAGGCCCAGATCGGAGTGTTAAAAATTTTTTTTGGAGCCCATGAGAGTCGAACACCTGATCTCCTATCTGTCAGCCCACCCGCGTGCCACCACGCCACCGTGTGTTTCTTAACCATGTATTCACGGCGGATTTATTTAAAGTTTAACACGGTTTAGTTTGGGGGTTTGGGGGGCCATCCCCCACCATATGGCCTAGCACTAGTGACCACAGTATAACAATCGGCGACAACATCAAACCTTTTATGCAACCATTGCATTTAATAGCCCATTCACATGACATCTGATGGTTAAGTGTGGCACGGTTTATCTGCTCCACCATTTAAGAAGACCACACATTTTCTTGACATATGCCCACGTTAAACCAACCAGTTAATGCTAACTATTAGACCTAGAAGTATTTTTGGAGCGGGCGCTAATTTTGGAGTAATGCCTATTTTAACTGGGGTTAACTCCAGTTCTTCACTTTTGGTGAAGCTGATGTAGGGGACACTAGGAAATAATTGTTTCGGTTCTATCTGGAGCTAGATTCGCCCTATTTTGGAGTGCCAATAGTCAATTTATACTATCTCCAACATTCCAAAATCAATGGAGTAGGTTTTAGAGCCATCATAGATATTCTAAGTAGGTTTTTTCTTAATTGAAGTTCAAGGGGCCACCAGGAGGCAGCAACAGTTTGAGGCCTAGCCATGGGAGCTAGAGGTCTTTTTCAACAATCCAATAATAATTTCTAAATATTTAAACTGTTCTGAATCTGATGAGATTTTTTTTAGAGCCTGTAGAGAACTTTAGAAAGCCTAAAATCTTCAGTGAAGTTCCAAGGGCCATCAGTGCCAATTTTTGCCTGCAGCAGTTCAGGGCCTAGCCAGGGCAGCAGGAGGCCTTAGGTAGCTAAAAAATAGTCATTTCTAACTTTAATCAGCATTCTGAATCAAATGGAAGAGGTTTCAGAAGGTTTTTATGACTTGTAGAGGTCAAAAACCTATCAGAGAATTTTTCAGTGACCCTAGTGCAAGGGGGTGCCGACAGGTGTTGGAGGCGAAAATGCAGCAGCCGGAGGCCATTTTCTACAAATGGATAGTCTATCTTGACTATAAAAAAAAATTTGAAACCAATGAAAGTGGTTGCACAAAATTTTGATAACTTCTAGAGCTCAAAAAGCTGAAGGGGAGTTTTGGCCAGCCTTGGGCAAACCGTGAAGGATAGCCTAGTTTGGGGATGCAGTGCTCATTTTGAGTAATTTATCAGCCGGTATTTGGTGTATAATGTTTGTTGGATACAGAAGGTATGGTTTTAGATACATAAACATAATTATAAAGGATTTTGTGCCATTTAGAAGCTTAGTGTAGCTCAGTGCACCGACAAAAGGAATCATGTCTAAGGGAGCCTAAAGCTGTTTGCAAAGTTTGGACAGCCATGAGAGGGATATAGATGGTATTCTCATCCCTTTGGATCAGTTGAGTATCCATTGGAGTTAAGTGTGGAACTTGTAAAAGAAACCTTACCATAATCCCAAAGAGCTAAGTCAAGATGAAAAAGCTAAAAGGAGACGTAGCCCATGAGATTTGGGTGAACTCCTAGATTAATTTTGCTGTTGTGTTTGAATGTTTTATTGATGCATTATGTTGTTGTTATACATGTTAAATTTCAGCAAGAAAAAATGAGCGTAAGACACATAAACAGTTAAAAACCATACACCACTTTCAAGTAATAATTCCGCATAATGTCAAGTACAAGCTAGATCATTTATATGTTAAAATGAGTGGGAGGTTCTTGAAATACATAAAAAAATTATCCGGACCATTTTCAAATCAGGTTGGTATCGGAGCACTTGGTTCCTTGATTGACAGAAAAAGCTATTGCTTGTATAACTTGAAAGGTGTTTAAACAATGTAAAATATTGATTGTTTTATTGTTTGCAAACTGACTGTTGCTTGAATTTTCTAGACGTATAGGGTCCAAGATAATGATTAAAATGGGCTATGAAGGTAATGGTTTAGACAAGCATGCACAATGCATGGTTGAACCTATTTTTGTTGAGGAACGACCCAAGAATATTGGTCTTGGTTATGTGCAATTTAATGGCGAAGACTCCGAAACCATGAAGGCATGTGAGGCTACTTCAAAGAAAACTTTTGTTCCAAGTTCTAATATTAAAATATGTCAACTTTGTTGCCAAGATGATTGTCATTTCTTTAAGCCTTTGTTGCAACAAGAACATGGTAGACATGCAGCTTATGGCGAGCATGCGAGTTCGGATAGATTTCAAGACAAGAACGATGATGTTAGTCTACAAATGAAAGTTGAAGCCTCTACTATTCATCTCCTCATGAAGGCAAAAAGGATGAACATGAAAAGCAGCACAAGAGGTATAAATCTTCACATAGTCAATTTGATTGTGGTTCTGGAAGGCATGACAATTTGGCATGCTTAAAAGGAAGAAATATTTGTTGTACATATTGTGGTCGATTTAACCATGATATTTCGAGATGTTGGATGAGGAAGAAGGCATACAAGAAGCAGAAGAAGCAAAGGAAACTTTCAAAGAAGGTACATAAGACTTTCACATATTTCCAAAAGAGGGGACATGTTGTTTTCCATTGTTGGAATTTGCATCCAACGAATCATCCAAGAACATGTAGCAAGAGGACAGAAAGATTGGCGAAGGTGGAACCAAGGATTGCATTATTGATATGAGAATGGAAGTTTCACATGAAGAAGAGTTGCAGCAGAAAAATTCGCCATGGAAGTGGCTTGGTAAGAAGTGGATGGACTTCTTAACATAGTAAGACATACTATTTTGTACATATGAAAATTTCGGTTGTATGCATGTATTTTATGTTGTAATCTCTTTTTTGTTTGAGCCACCTTGGATCATTGATCAAGGTAGCGATGTACAGCTACCTTCTACAAATTTCTCTCCAGAAATTTTCTGAGTGAGTGCAAGGAAGACAGTTCTTGATAGGAGGACAAGCGTATCTAGGAAGGGAAGTGTCGATTACTTTAGAGTTGTGGTTCAAAGTCACTAACCATGCAAGGCAAGTTCTTGGAGGCTGAAAAGAAGAGGGTGTTGTACTCTTGTCTACTGTAAAGATCAGTATATCAGTCTTTTGGGGTCCAAAAGATTCCAAATGAGGAGATGTGATCAAAACTAGATCATGGACTAGAATGATAGCTCAAAATTCAAAGTGTTTGGAAGTGTGTTGAACCTGAGCGACCAGAAAGGCCTTTTCATTGTGATTCCATCACCATGAACGGTTCAAAAAACTAACATCGTATGAAGAAGTTACCGCAGTTTGAAAAGTCCAGTAAACTACAAAAACTAGACTTTGACTAAGTTTGACTTGGCAATTGGAAAAACTAAAAATAGAATATTCCAAGGAATATTCTTGGAATATTCCCCAAAATATTGTGTTTGGGCCAATCATTGAAGGCCAAGTGGCAATCCGAGATTTGACAGTTGGTTGACTTTTATTTTTGGGTCCAATAAAAACTGCCACATGGCAGGCCCGAAGGCCCCCACGTGGCCCTGGATCGGAGTGTTAATTTTTTTTTTAGAGCTCACAGGAGTCAAACACCCGACCTCCTATCAGTCAGCCCACCCATGTGCCATCACGCCACCATGTTTTTCTTAACCATGTATTCACGGCGGATTTATTTAAAGTTTAACGCAGTTTATTTTGGGGGTTTGGAGGGCCAGCCCCCACCATATGGCCTAGTGTTGGTGACCACAATCTAACAATCAGCGGCAACATCAAACCGTTTATGCAACTATTGAATTTAATAGCCCATTCACATGACAGCCGACGGTTAAGTGTGGCACGGTTTATCCGCTCCACCATTTAAGAAGACAGTGCATTTTCTTGACATGTGCCCATGTTAAAACAAGTATTTAATGCTAACCATTAGACCTAGAATTTTTTTTGGAGTGGGTGCTAATTTTGGAGTTATGCCTATTTTAATTGGACTTAACTCTAGTTCTCCACTTTTGGTGGAGATGATGTAGGGGACACTGGGAAAAATTTGTTTTGGCTCTATTTGGAGCTAGATTTGCCCAATTTTGGAGTGCCAATAGTAAATTCGACTATCTCCAACATTCCAGACTCAATGGAGTAGGTTGCGGATCCATCAGAGAGCTTCTAAGCAGGTTTTTTCTTCAGTGAAGTTCAAGGGGCCACTGGGGCCACCAGGAGGGAGCAACAATTTGAGGCCTAGCCAGGGGAGCTAGAGGTTTTTTTCAACAATCCAATAATCATTTTTGGATATTTAAGATGCTCTGAATTTGATGAGATGTTTTTCAAAGCTTGTAGAGAACTTTATAAATCCAAAAAGCTTCAGTGAAGTTCTAGGGGCCATTAGTGTCAGTTTTTTCCTGCATCAATTCAGGGCCTAGCCAGGGGAGAAGGAGGCCTTAGGCAGCGAAACAATGGTCATTTCTGAATTTAATCAAAATTTTTAATCTAATGGAAGAGTTTTAATAAGGTTTTTAGGACTTCTAGAGGTCAAAAACCTATCAGAGAAGTTTTCAATGACCCTAGTGCAAGGGGGTGCCGATAGGTGTTGGAGTCGAAACCGGAGCAGCCGGAGACCATTTTCTAAAAATGGATAGTTTATATTGACTATAAAAAGAATTTTGAAACCAATTAAAGTGGTTTCAGAACATTTTGATAGCTTCTAGAGCTCGAAAATCTGAAGGGAATTTTTGGGCAGCCTTGGGAAAACCATGGAGGATAGCCTAGTTTGGGGATGCAGTGTTCGTTTTAAGAAATTTATCAATCGATATTTGGTGTTTGATGTGTGATGGATAAATCGGGTGTGGTTTCAAATATAGAAACAGAATTCTAAAGGAGTTTGTGCCATGTAGAAGCTTAGTGTAGCTCAATGCATCGACATAAGGAATCGTGTCTAAGGGAGCCTAAAGTTGTTTGTAGAGTTTGGATAGCCATGAGAGAGAGATATATGGTATTCTCAGCCCTTTGGATCAGTTCAATATCCATTTTAGTTAAGTGTGGAACTTGTAAAAGAAACCTTACCATAATCCCAAAGAGTCAATTCAAGATGACAAAGCTCAAAGGAGACGTAGCCCATGAGATTCAGGTGAACTCCTAGATAAAAATTTTTGTTGTGTGTGAATTTTTTATTGATGCATTATGTTTTTGTTATACATGTTAAATTTCAGCAAGAACAAATGAACTTACGGCACATAAACAGTTAAAAATGATACACCACTTTCAAGTAAGAATTTGGCATAATGGCAAGTACAAGCTAGATCATTTATATGTTAAACTGAGTGGGAGGTTCTTGAAATACATAACAAGTTATCTAGACCATTTTCAAATCATTCATAGTAATTCATTCACTCATCACATAAGAATCATATATGAACCTAGCAAAGGAGAAGAAGAAGTTGAGTCAAAGGAGAGAGAAGACAAGCTAAAACAAGAAGAATATTCCCTCATTCACAAAATATTTGACTATTTCAGTTCACACATGTGAGAATACTATTTTTATATGGAATGATCCTAAGTTTTATGAGGTGATTACAGGTTAAAATTTGACCCTATTTGCCGACCCAAAATTCTAAAGTCTGACCATATTTGAAGCAGATTGACTAGCGTGGACTTTGTCTTTTGAGAGGTGACTTGGAGGAGGTTTGACTTGGAATCTTGATGGTAGTTTAGTATTCTTTCTTGGCTTGGACGTCTCATTTTGATCTGATTATATATGGAAATAATTATTGGGTTTTCCCCTCACGATTTTTACCCTAGTCACTGGTCTGATTTATGGTGTCTCTTGTCTCATTGTGATCTTGATTTTCCTAAATGATTGAAAAAATTTATAATTTCTTGAATGGATGTCTTTAGAATTTTTGCATCATTATTATGATTTTTTTTTTTTAAATACAACTCATTAATAATGATTCCTAAAAAGTTTGTAAAAAAATTTAATGATTTGATAATTATTTAGAAGTGGTCTAAGTGGTTTTAACATCCTCTTGGTTTTCTCTAAAGGTTCTAAGAGGACCTAGAAAATTTAGCATAAAATCATTTTTTACTTAGTAACTTTCAAGTGAACTAGTTTCAATGCAAAATTTGTAAGGGAGGCACTTTGTGCCAAGTCTTACATTGAGATCCTCACAATGCCATCATATATTCATCAACAACTCCTTGTCTAGATTTTGGGAAACTTGGTGGTGAGAGTTGTTAGGCACAAAAATTAGACATCAAGGAAGTTGGTGTGTTCTCCACAATTATAATATCTCGCTTTTATGTTAGACATACTAATATGATTTAATTTATTCCTAATAAGATATACTATCACACCCCTACTATGTATTGATATTGTTATGGCTAGCAGTCCCATGTTTGAGCTATTCATGGTTACTACTTGGTTTGAAATTACTAAATATATTTATCTTATCTTAAGTTAATATTATTATTTCATTGAGAGGTGATATACAACCCAGTTTGGTAGGACCCCCATAAATATTTACAGTTGTAAATGTCAATGCTTACTAGGATATGGAGAGGTCATTGTTAAATGTTTAGTTCATAGACTAGTTAAGATAATTTTTAGTTAGCCATTTGATGGATTTATTGATAGTGCTTTACAATCCCATGGTATTGCATAGCCCATGGTATTTTTTGTGGTATTTAATATGATGAAGCCTACTTAAAGGCTTGAGGAAATCCATTATGGAATGAAAGAGTAAGAATTTAAAATGATCTTAAATCTGGAATTTATCCCTCTTGGTAGTTGGTAGATATGGATATACAAAATAATTGAGGTTGATGAAGTCCTTGTTGGTTTTTATTGTTACGAGAATAAATTTAAACATAGTATGAGTCTTATGTAATATTTTCTCTTGTCGATTATAAAATGTTATCAATGTCTAAATTATATAATAAAATATGATAATTAATTAAATAAAAATTACTAATAGTACCTAAAACTAATATTGTTAGGGTAACACAGATACTAGTATAATTCTATCATTAAATAAATTTGAGGACACTTTAAAATTGTGCCAACCTTCTACTATAATAGTAACTCAACACAACTAGTGCAGTATTTACTATAAAGAGTTATAATTAAGTTGGTTAATAATACTAATATACAAAATATGCTTAATATCAAATCATGTTAATCAAATTTTTAATGTGAACCATAAATAATATTAGAAGAAATAATTGAGTCTAAGATTAAGACTGTATCGAATAGTTTTTTCTACAACTTTATAAAAATTTGTTTTATATAGTTTATCATAATAATTTCATTGTAAAAAATGGTGAATAATATATTTAAAGTAGTGAACTAACTATTTTTCAATCTTTATCGAGTTAAAGCTATAAATTCTAGATCTACTGAATACCAAATTTAATGAAATGTGTTTGTCGTTGAAGTCCTTGTAATATAATTTTTCCAATTTTAATGAAATATGTGTTATGTTCTTCATGCTAGAGTCAAAAAGAATTTATTTTGAATAAAAATAAAATTTATTTATGTCATGTCCTATTTGGACATGTAGAGAAAAATAATTTGAATTTTAAGTATGAGTCATAAGTCCACAAGATGACTAAGTCATCCTAGCCCTCCAAGTGCACCTATTCGACCCTCCTAGTAAGCTATATATTAGAGATAATTTTTACCTTTATGGTAGCTCATTCACTTAACACATAAGAAGCATATATGAACCTAGAAAGGGAGAAGAAGTTGAGTCAAAGGAGAGAGAAGACAAGCTAAAACAAGAAGAATATTCCCTCGTTGACCAAATATTTGACTATTGTATTTCACACATGTGAGAAGACTATTTTTCTATGGAAGGAGCCTAAATTTTCTAAGGTGGTTACAGACTAAAATTTGGCCCTAGTTGCAGACCCAAAATTTTGAATTTTGACCATAATTGAAGCAGTTTGACTAGTATTGACTTTGACTTTTGAGAGTTGACTTGGAGGAGGTTTGAATTGGAATCTTGGTGGTAGTTTGGTATTATTTTTTGGCTTGGATATCTCATTTTGACCTTATTATATATGGAAATAATTGTTTGGTTTTCCCCTCGTGGGTTTTACCCTAGCCACTAGTCTAATTTCTGGTTTCTCTTGTCTTATTGTGATCTTGATTTTCCTAAATATTGATTGAAAAAATGTATAATTTCTTGATGAAGAAGGAATAAAGGAGAAATAAGAATACATCTAAATTTCACAACAAATTATCAAGAAGGGGAATTAGGTGTTAAATATCATTGCACTTGGTTTCTCAATATGGTATCAAGGCTAGGGTGAAGGAAGGAAGCTTGAAGATCACAATTTGTTGGCACTCTTACAAACATTCTTGTAGCAACTCTCTCTAACTTTCAAGTAATTTTCTATTCTCTATGTCCAATACTTTTGATCAAATGGCATATATCTAAAAGGAGGGAAACAAGCTTGAAGTAACATCTAATTTTAAATATTGGAAGAAGAGGATTAATTTAGTCCTTATAGAAAATGAAGTCATGCACTTCGTTGAAGTAAAATTTCCAGCACCAGATAAAAATAATTCTCAAGAAGTGGCCAAGTATAATAAGGGAGAAATTAGAGCTCAAAGGATTCTCTTTGAATCCATCGAAGATTACCTCATCACTTTTGTTTCAGAATTGTCTACATCTAAGGAGGTTTATAAAACCTTGGTGAGATTATACTCCATCAACACAACAAGTCATAATATATCTTTAAGAAATCAAATCTATTGAACAAGGATGAAAAAGGAGGAAAACATGGCTTCATATTTTATGAAGATATCCAAAATTATAGATCAACTTCAAGGGGTTGTTGAAACTATATATGATTCTGAATTGATCGCCATTGTAATCAATGTTTCACTTTAAACTTGGGATGGTTTTGTTGGAGGAATTTATGCTAGAAAGGAAACTCCTACCTTTGAAGAGTTATGGGTTGTTTTTACTTTAGAGGAATCAAGATTGAAGGCCTAAAGAAATACTCAACTTCATAATGAAGATTCGCAAGCCTTTGCAACTAAATCAAATAAGAAATTTGGATCTCAAAACAAAAATGTTGGTAACAAATCCTGAGGAAATAAAGATATGTCCAAATTCCAACACTTAGGATATCATGAATATGGACACTACAAGAGGGATTGTCTTAATAACCCTAAGAATAATAAGTGGAAGGAAACACATGAAGTGTCAATAGCTAAAGTTGAAAAATATCCAATGAAACCCAAGGACGGAAATCACAAGGATCTGTATTATTAAGATATGATGAAGAAAATGGTAGGCATACATAATCCTACATCCACTATTATACCAGGTTTGAAGTATAAATTTACTATTTATTTTGTGTTTAGAATATAATAGTAAAAGTAGAACTTATTAAGGATAAGATAAATTACAAGACTTATAAGAGCTAGTATATTTGAGATTCACAAGTAGAAGTGTGTCTAGATCAAAAGGATTGAAATTAAGAGAAAGTTATTGGTCATATATAGAAAGATTCAATCCTTTGAAGAATGTATATATTCTTATGACAATAAAAACTCTTTGATTGTTTCCTATGTAAAAATATTATTAGAAATATTTATTGATTGAATAAAGCAGGTGCATGGTAGAAACTCTTGTGTCTTCAAGAAAAAGGAGACTATTCCATCATGAATATCCAGAGGAAGCCAATATCGCTTTCAAAGAAGAAATAATTACAAGAAGGCGGCCAAGGCTTTGGTAGATAGAAGAAGAGAAAATAAAATAGCCTATTAATAATTCTATCTCTAAATTTGTGGTCTATTTGTTTTCAAAATTAAAACTCTAGCTTGCATCATGATAGAAATTCAAAGAAGAATTTTATGAAGATTCTTCGAGCTATAAAGAGTTAAATTTTGATTAAGAAATTTTCTGTAAATTTTAGTGAAGCTAATTCAAAATTTTACATAAAAGAATAAATCCATTTATACCACTAGAATACAAAATAGTACAAATCATTTTTTTTTAAGAGGGAGCGGACTTTGCAAGACAATGGTAAGGGTTTCCTAGAGTTTGGCAACAGATAAAATAATTGATATGACATAACAAAACAAGAGGATGTTCTTGAATATAGAAGAACCAGGAAGTTTTAAGTATGCTTTCATTAAAGAATTCAAGATCTAGAATTCAACAGATGACTGCATGAAAGTGATATTTTAAAAGGTTCGCTCGTTAAATAGAAGTAGTTCATATCTTGGTTGGAAGAGCTACCCCAGATTTGTGAAGGATATGAAAAGAGGACACTCATTATTATAGAATATCTCTTACTTTGGGTCAATTGAATGATTCAAAGAAATAACAAAGTTAAAAGAAAATGTATTTCCTTCATAGGTAGATGGAAGTAGAATGTGATTTGGAGAATCTTAGATTGATTCACAACTACTTAGGACTTGACATAAAACTAATGAGACTTTCCTTGATCAAGGGAAGCATATGATAAATATCCTATAAAAATTTAGAATGGTGGATTTTATACCTATGGAAACCTCTATTAGCAAAATTTGGGGGGTCATGATATTTTTTATCCATCATTATACTGATATATTCCTTGACACATTTAATTCAAGGGTAGATTGATTGGACTGAAAATGATGATGATGAGAAAAGGTACTATTGGTGATTTTTTTTGCTTAGGATCTAGTATGCCTTCTTATAATATCATAAGCAAGATATTATTGCATTAAACACTATAGAGGTAGAAGATATGATAGTATGTGTAGTCATATATGAATCATTTTGGCTCCATAAAATGTTCGACCATAATATTTTGTACTGGTTAGAGTAGTATGAATATTTTTGAAAACTATCAGAGAACCTTGTTTTTAATGGAAGTTCAAAGCTAATTATGATTTGAGATATGATGCAAATGGGAGGTGAGAAAGCTACAACATATCTCCATGGATTAATAGGTATTTTATGTAAGGAATCTTGATTACTTCTGAAACAAGCTTGGGCTTGTGGATAACTCCTCCCAGGTTCAGAGGGATTGAGGATGGACACCTATTTTCTCCTTGTGTCATGTATTGTGACTAGGACTAACACCCTAAGTCAAGTACATCGACCAATATAGGGAGAATGATAGATTGGATAAGCATCAAGGACTAGAATTATTGTGTAATGTGCTCTGACAGATTAGGACTAACACCCTAAGTCAATTACATTAACCCGGCTTAAGAATGGTCTAGTGGAAAATTTCCTTGTGATAAGTAGGAAATGATATTATGGAGGACATAATTTTGTGAACCTAGGTCGATTATGTGCCTCAGAGAGGCATTTGTGTGGTATCCTATTGAATGCATCCCAACATTGTGTTATGATCTAGTTAAGAGATAGAGCTTACTTTTCAAGGCCTTAGTAATTTGAAAATGTTGGTTTTGATGATGTTATCATTGATGATGATTATTAATTTGGATCTTTTCTTATAATATTATTTCAACTTGAGAATATCTTGTTGAGTCATTATGAATACCTAGTCAAAGATATTGCGGAAGGTAGTACGACATCAGGTATCATGTACAACTTATTTCCCAAAGTAATAATAACATAACAAGGTCTAAACTCATACACATCATGTTGCTTCCACAAGTATGGTTGGCCTAATAATAAATTAGACACGTCAAGAGGAGCAACATCACATAGTACCTCATCCATGAAGGGCTTGATGTGTTACAAAAGGCGGCACTGTTGGCTGATGAGGAGATCTCTTCCTTGGTGAAGCCACCTGATGGTATACATATGTGGGTGTGTTGTGGTCGGTAGGCCGAGCCGCTTTATGACCTATGCTTAAATGAGGTTCTTTTGTCTTCCACTATTGACAAGGAATTGCAGTGGAGAACCTTTCATCCACATTTGGGAATGGAAGAGTTCCTCCGCCTCCTCTGGATCCTCGATCTCCTCCCTCTAGAGATTTTTGGTGGCAACAGTGGCACTTGGTTCCACATCAATGATCTATTTCCCTTTTTCATTTCCCTTTTCTAGTTCTAACTCTGAATCAGAACATGCATCTGATTTGGATGCCGTTAGTTCTTCTATCAGCGACTGTTTGTCTCAACACTATATTTTGTTGTGATTGGATTCGTTATGAAATTCACACCTCTTCCTCGTGTCCTTATTTGGCTTTTTTATGTTGTTCTAAGTCACCACTCTTTGGCTTTGCCCCTTGTTCTATTGTTCAAGGGTGCCTTTCCCTAGCTTCGTATTCGTGGATCTGAAGTCTCGCTTCTTCTGCTTAAATTTATGCTCGATCTTGGAGGCATATAGATATGTCATTCCAAGTGAGGAAATGTTGAGGAACTTCATTTCCTCCTAAATGTATCTATGCAAATAGCTGCAATACTTGAGCACTAAATTTTTCTCTTAATATTTAATACCCAACTTTGTGCGCAAGGTATGGAACAAATTCGTCAACTCGTGCACATCTTGATCCCTTTGTTTCCACAGTGTGGTCCATTGGATTTTCTTGTCCTCATAGCTCCCCACAAGGTAATATTGTTCCTTTATGTTGTCTCAGAATGAATTCCAAGTGGGTGTGGGAGAGAACAAAGAGGGTGCCCAAGTGGGTATGGATAAACAGAGTCTTAAGGAGGAATAGGGAATTCCACACATAGTAGAGGCTAGTGGACATTGTGCGCAACATAGAAGCAGACAGGCATACCTTGCAGATGTCCAGCACAATATGCAGATGTGCACCGGAAGCCACGAAGACCATGACATAACAAAAACATGTGTAAGTTGATATAACGCTATTCATTTGTATTGTTTAGTTACTTACGAGAAATAATTTGGTTGTGATTCATCCCATTATGGTCAAGAAATTGGTTGTAGGTCAACATGAATGTGGACAAATCGCCATGGTTAGCTAGTTAGGTGAGTTGGACTAAGATTCTAGAATTGCAAGGGTGAAGATTGAAGTTATATAAAGAGTTGTTTTCGATTCTAGAGGGTTATGTTGTTAGCCTAATGATTATTCTCTAGATATTATGCTTAGCTTAATGTTGTTTCTCTTAATAATTTTTCCCTCTAATACCTTTTTTAATACTCCTTTGTTAATTGTAATGGTGTTGGATGGATAATATAATATGAACAACGATGGTCTAAGTTCTCCCCTTTTCACAGTTATGATACTCCTTTGTAACTTGTATTATTGATATTTTTTGTTAATATGAAGTATCTTGAGATTTTGTGTCAATATTCATGGTTCTGTGGCATATGAATTTTCTATTAATGGTTGGGTAAATGAATTAATTATAGAGTCTTCAAAGTGTTTTTGGAAAACACTCTATGTTAATAGTTTGTAGTTGAAGCATAATGTCAATAACAGTGTCAAAGCATGAATCAAGCTATGTTCCTCCATTCTATGTTAGAGTTATTTTTTCACATGTATGATGATCTTTTGTCGAATAGTCACTTTGCTAGTTAGGAGATGTTTTTGAACTTGACCAATGTGCGTCATATTTTATGGAGAATGTTTCAACTTGCCTTGTATAGGTGTTTGAATGTAACACTTTTTAATGGATATATCTATGCAATATGGAAAATACAATAATTTAGGGTTGGTTATTTGGAACTGAAGTCATCTTGGTTTCCTTTTTCCCTTGCATAACCTTCAAAGGTTCTTGTAAACCCATCATCATACCTAAGGTGAGATCTCACATGATCACAAGTGTTTAAAAATTCGATGTCTAAGGGGGTTTTGTTGCCTTAAATATGAACCCTGAGTCACCCTTATGTGCCAACACAAAATCATCGAGAATGAATTTTTTAGAAAAAATGAACAATACTGAGAGGGGGCTGAGTTAATATTGTGCCTTATGACTAATTTCACCAAATTTTCCTTTATTTACACAATTACTAAATCATCATTCGTTAATTGGTAGCACATTAAACATTAATATATCATAACATGTGAATAATATGAGCAGAAACTAAACAACTATAAGAGAATCAATGAAAATAACCATGAGCAGCAATAATCACAACACATCAATCATACACACTAGGACACAAGATATAAGGTAGAAACCAAAAGCATAAAAACCACCATCGAGTAATAGCCTTCATCTTCTTATTTTGTTAATTTTCAAAACTCATTTTACATTAGATCATTGTACACCACCACTATGCAAGCCACAACTTGCCTATCGTGAGATCCACCACTCGCTCTAGACCACAATTTGTGTGAAATTTGTAGGCCACCACCTGCATGAGGCCACCTCTCCCTCAACTTTGCAACAAACCACCTGTTGAAAGCCACCACTCCTAATAAGTCTCGCCTAGCCACCATTGGACTATCTAGCCACCACACCCAAGTTCTCAAGCCACTACTTAAAGGATGTTGCTACACCTTGAATACACAAGACACCACTCTCCACACTAAATTCCCCAACCTTTAAGATCTCCTATGGGCCACGTCTTAGAATATTTCACATTGGATCCAAGATCTTTGGAATCAAACACTTGTGAGCCACATTTGATCCACTTTCATACTAGACTCAAAATAAAAAAAATTCTCATATATAGAACACTAAATACAATATCTCCATCACAATATCTACAACACAACCTTAATCAATACATCAGCCCATCAACTTATTACAATTTTCACAATTGAATACAAACTCTACAATAAAATCAATCTCTCTCAAATAATCTGATCATCACAACCAATAATCCAGCTGCAGCATACAATAATAAACTCATCCATAAAAAACATATCTAGTAGCCACACAAAACTCAAGCACTAAAGCTACAACAAAAAACTCCCCAGTAAAACCCATGCAACATAGACATATTAGCAATATGATCTCTAATCTAAAATATCTACAACAAAATATTTCCTCTCCTTATCAGCAACAACTAGGAGCCATAATATGCAATAAAAATATGTTAATCATATATAGCTATTGTAGCTCCATCATCTTCTAAATTCTACTCCAAATTTGAGCTCTGATCCACTCTCTCACTTTTCACTCATATACCATACACTCCCTCTCAATCCAATCCCTTCTACTTCACACTCTGGAATTTTATAATTGATGGAAGATTCAATAAATACACATTACTAAACCTCATCATCTTTGACTTGATAACCTTATATATGATGGTTAACTCAAGTTGACTCTATCCATCAAAAACCGCAAGAAAATTCCAATGTGTGTGCCTCTACAATTCACTAGGATGTGCATAGAATCTGGAAAACTAATTCTAGAAGGGATAATGCAGGTAATCCCTTTGGGTAATGAGTTAATAAAATTGGTAATGCACATAGAACATGTGTTACCCTAGGATATAATGTTGGTTTTCCACTAGAAACCTTCATTACCCTGTGTTCATCCCAAAATCTCATCCAAATCTGCTCCACCTCCTCTTGAAGTTGATCCTCAGTGCATGAAAACATATCCCAAGACTATAGATCCTCTGCAGCATCATGTCAAGCCTCTAAAAATTCTTTCAAGGCCTCCAAACCTATTCAAATTATCATCCTTCAAAGGTCTCCAATATTGTTGACAACAATTCCAACAAATCAACTCCCCAGTTGACTCCTTACATAAACAGATAGGTTGATATCCTAAGTTGATTTCCATCGACAATTGACTCCCCAGATGAGTCCATAACCAAACTCCTCTGTAAACTAAAAATATCATGAGGACCACCACATCAATTTCAATACCATGAGACTTTGTAAATCAATAGAATCATGAGGAACACCACTACTAGGTTGACATCAATGTCAACACCTTGATACAACATGTCTAGTATAATTCAGAAGAGTTGATCTACCAAGAAGGCCTTTTATCTCTCAGTATCAAAATATATTCTTTGGATATTTATTTTCTTGTGATTAATTTGTTCATAAATCAATGAATTGTAGATCTTATGTGAGAAATAGAAGCAGAGGATCTTATGAGACCTCAAAGAATGGTTTTATGATCAACAAAACTATAAACGTTGATGAGAATGTTGTTAGAAATTAAAATTCCACCCTTATTAGATCATACTGAATTTTATAAGTGAAATAATTATGGTCACAAAGTATGTTATTGTAGAAAAAACACAATAATATTTCCTAATAAAATCAAGGAAGAAACTATCACCAAACATAGAGAAGAATTCACAAAGGTATGAAAAAGAATGCAAGAAAAATGGGAAGACTATGGCATTGCTCTACATTCAAAAAACAAATGAAGCCAATGGTATATTGATATTGTGTTGGAAATCAGGAAAATACTGGGGTGTAAATCAATATCTTAACACTTTTAACAATTATTTAACCAATTTAACATACTTCGAAATACTATAATGGACAATAGTGTACCAATCACTTAATTTTTTGACAAAAGAGGTTTATGCGGAAACCCATATAAGAGAAAACCATTAAAAAAAAATTATTATGATGTAAAATACAAGCTCCAACTTCAAATTACATCAAATTATGTAGGCGTCAACCAACATGAGGCTCCAACCCCCTTTTCTTTGCAAGCAACAACTCCCACAGTTTGAAAGAAGCATCACCCATTGATCTAAAAGAAGCTACTTGCTCAACATAAAAAATGTTTTTTTCTTCTAATTTTCAAACCCATATCCAAGGATCCTTTAATTAAAATATTGTTGAACTATTTTTTTAATACTTAGATCTGGTGCACTCTCCTCTATAGCATGGAAATATTTTATTGATTCTCTAATCTAATTAATATTGTTCACCATTTCTTCTTCTCTTATCTGTTCTTGATTAATTTTATTTTTTGAAACCAAAATTAGGATGATTCAAATCAGCATATCACAATATCATAGTTGCTCTAGATATTAACTGATATCCAGATACATCCTTTTCAAAACAACTTCTCTTCATATATGTTATCTATATCCTGATGTTCTCTTTTTTATTCAAGTCCCACTAATCTATTTTTTTCTTTCTCTTTTATATGTCAACAGCGGCAATGGCTTCTCGTTTTTCATGGGAACACACTTGAAAACTTACGTTGTTTCCTTTCCTTTTATAGTCATTTCCAAACCAAATATTTAATTAATTCAATCTCTTTTACTAAATTTTTCATCCAAAGCAACTTTAATACTATTTTTCACATATGCGACTTAATTCATCCCAACCTTCTTTAAGAATGTGAAGAGAGCATGTAATATGATCAGAAATAATGACATAGAACTCACTTCAAGCCCCATGCATTTCTAGTATTTAACGAGAGGGGGGTTCAAAATCTTTGTCACTTTCACCTATGCAATGTGGCACCATGGAGGAGAATCGATCCCACTTTCTTATCATCGCTTAGTGGCATATGGGAAATTTCACATGCCACATCCACATCACTGCCACGTCATAACCTCCCACACGTCATGCCATGTCACTTCCATGTGTCACCCGTGTGCGGGGCTACTTGTCACTCTATAGTATGAGTATACATGATTATTTCATAAAAAAAATTTACTATTAACTCTTATATATATATATATATATATATATATATATATATATATATATATATATATATATATATATTTTAAATAATAAATGAATATATATATATATATATATATATATATATATATATATATATTGCATTATGTACCATTGACACTAACTGACCCTTACTACACATTTGAATAGATTTTCCTAATCTTGACTTACATTACCCATCGATTGTAATACATATCTATATATTTACCATGGATATCTTAATTCACTTGTCAAAACCTCCATCATAATGTTCCAGCTGGGCTCCTCTATTCACGAGGCCTTAATAGGTCACAATCAAATCACACTTAAGTCATACGGTACCAGTATTTATGACCAATCCAACTGCTTTTTTTAATTTTTTAATTCATTCAGCACGGTAATTGTATTGACGGTAAGGTGTAATAAATTTGTTTCTCAAAACCTCATCCCTCCCGCTGGCTTGCAATTATGACGAACAATTGTAAACCTCTCCACCGTAGATCTGATTTACCCACATCCGACGGTGGTCATGCATTAGGGTTTTTGGGGTAATGACTACCTCGTTAACCATTTCTTCATTATTATTTGGGTATTTTGCCTCGGTACTCTGTGGATGGGTTTTGTCTCTGCAGACAACCCTTGCAGGGTTCCTACCATGGCCATTCAATTTCGTCACAGTCATTTCCTCGATAAGCATGGTAACACGATTCTTCCACAGTCATTTTCCTCGGCGAGCATGGAAACACAATTCCGCCATAGTCAGTTCTTCAATTCCTCAAGAGATTATAGTCACCTTGTGTTTTTCCTTCAGTAAGCACCCTAAGTTTTTTTTTTCTTTCTTTGTTCTTTTCAGCAGATTTTTTCGCTGAAAGTTTTACAATTGAAACATTACTATTACAAGAATTATCTTACCTTTGGTATTCTTCTGCTAGCTATATTCACAAAGAATCTCCCTCAAGCTATCTATTTGGAGAAATTTTCCTTGGTTTATGCTGCACCAGCACTAGAAAAGGTGAAACCCTTCTTCATGATAGCATTAACTTTCAGGTTGCTTAAGGTTTGTTTTCATTTTCATTTTTATACTAAGCATTTAACCAACAACTGTAATGTATAGGTTGTGGTGCCAAGTTCTCAGCAAGAACATCCTCATAGGTAAAGATGGCAAGCCTCTTATATGTATATTCTTTTATTTATATTCTTTGCAACGTTTTCACATATGATAAAATGAGTTTAATCCCTATCTGTCTCTCCTTGCAGGTAACTCATTGGATGACCTTTGCAATAGTTGAAGGTTATATGTGAAGTTCGTTTTCTCCAACCTTGGCTAAACCTTTGTCTTTTCATTCCAACAAGTACCCTTTTGTTTATTTGGTTCAGAACTCAAACCCTCGGCTTGACTTTCCTGACTTCCTAATGAGATCTTTGCTTTCTATCATTTGGAATTCAGCTTGCATGCCATGCATATGTTGCATGCCACTTTTACTATTAGGTTTTGTAGTAAATAATTTTACCCAATTAATTCAAGGGTGTCATGTAGCGCAATTTTTCATATTACATTTGAGTAAGACAGTGGCTCTTGTTTGATACACAATACTAGAAATAATAAATATAGTTTTTGGTAGAGAATATTTCTCAGTTTTTTCTCAATTCGGTACTCTTGTTTTTGTTCAAAGATAAGCTTGAAAATCAGTTATCTCATGTCTTGTAATATTAAGTGATTTATTTCGTTTTACGGTAATATTGGCTCCATAACCAAACTCTTTGATAAATACAGTTAGGAATTATCTTTCTTGTATTCGTAAAAAGTTTTTTTCGGGTTTGACTGTTGATTCAATTATAAGTTACGGAATTTCTAGAAGTAATATAATATCACTATTATATTCATAAGTGAATAGTAATAGAATTCTTTCCAGAGTTTTTCTTGTTCAAGCTTACCTAGGATTAATACTATTGTACTTACTTATTTTTCCATAACATTTATTGTTTCATCTTCTTGAAGTTGAACAATGCCAATATAGTTTACAGTTCTGTAGAAAATATTTTACATTAAATTTATTTTCTAGATTTCTACTGGTAATATTGTAACTTACAGTTCTTTCAAACAGAGTTCACCATATATAGTTTGGTTTTCAATTGTACTTAACTAAATAAATTTGGTCCATTTCTACGTTGAATTTCTTATCTTTAAAATTTCTCACAGCATAATATTTCTTTAATTTAAAGCTCAAATGTTCTTTTTTTCTTTATGTAACTAGTTAGCCCAATGGCTGGACCATTATGTCCATGTAATATCATAGGAAGTAGAGAGCAACCAACACAGAAACTCTATTTGAGGGTTCTATGTTAACATTTCTCCGCGTTACTAGTTTTAATAGTGCTTGATTTACCTATTTTTTTTATCCATAAAAGAAAAAGAAAACATGTATAGATTTCTACTTCATCATACCTACATGTAACTCTCTGCATTATCCATAATTTCATTAACAGAAAAACAAAATACTTATCTTTCCTTCAATATTCTGACTGATGTTATTCCTCCCTTCCACGAGTGAGGAAATCACATCCTCAACTCTCCCCCGTGCTCCAAGTCTAAGCCTTGTAGGTTAACTGAAATTCTGGAAGAGACCTCACTACAATCTGGTCCAGTCTTCGATTCCAGCAATATCAGAAAATTGGAGTATTCCACTAGTTAGCACCACTTCCGGAATTCTTCTCCCAAATTTCCTTCTCCAATTACCAAACAGAACCCCTCTTCCTCACTGGGATAACCCTTTATCCTTAGAGGTTGGGGTAACTATTTGAACTAATTCTGTTTTAACTAACTCTCAGTTCTTGAGTTACTTTTTACCATCAGTCTATTACTCTTTTTTATGGAATTCACTTCCATAATTCATTTTATTAAATCAAAATTAATTTTTGTTTAAAATGTACTTTTCCAATTACAAATATTAATAAATGTCTTAAAAATAACTTAATCCTGAGTTAGCGTTAAACCCGTTGTTACAATAGGGTCAAATCCACTTTCCACTTGTCCTCACCTTATCGTGCCATGTCATCACCTTATCCACATCATATCTTACATGTATTTCCACATATATTCAGCTTGTCACTTGAATTTTGTGGTCTTTTTGTGCACATTGTTAGATCTTGGAAAATTGATAAGTGCTTGGGCTCTTTTCACCAAGCTCCTTGGAAATTGAGAGTTTTTACCAACACCTTTCCGCTCAATTTTTTTATGCTCATTAACCATGTTATTCATTTACAAAAACACTCATAGACAAATGGTATGATAGATGTCTTGGTGCTTATGCCCAACTCCCTATAATTAGGGGCTATGATTATAATCCTTACCACTCCATCGCTTGTCGCTCATTACTCCTTGTGTGTAGGTCAAGTCTCTCTAACAAATAAATAAGTGCTTGAGCGCTAACTATTAGCCCCTTGCAACCAGGCATTTTGACCAGCATCTTGTTGAGTCACCACCCATCAACCATAATCATGTTCCTCCTAAGTTTTTATCTTCCACTGTCAATTGGTGTCGAACAAACAGGGTGGACTACTCACAAAATATTGAGCCATTGGAACCATGACTAAGCTTCAAGACTTAAAAATTTTATGTCTCCTCATCACTTAGGGTTTAGGCTAAGTTCCATATAGTGTTAGAAAGCTCTTTGCTAGGGTTATCCATCTAAACACTTTTCATGTGATTTTGAGAGAGTTTCCTATAGACAAAATGGCTTGAAAGATAGACTACTAGGATAAACATTAGGTAGTCAACAGACACAATACACATTAATAATAGAATAAGAATCATGCATGAAGACTCAACAAGATCCCCCTAAACTTGACATCACATGAAAGAAATTACTAGACTTAACATCAATGACAACAAACTTCCGATACTCATCATCAAGGCCATTGGAACTTATTCATATAGATCTTTCCAAGCCAGCAAGAACACAAACAATAAAAGGTGATAGCTACTTTATGCTACTTATTAATGATTTCAAAAGAATGACATGGGTCACTTTTCTTAAAGAAAAATATGGATAATTTGAGAAATTCAAGTATTTCAAATCTCTTGTTGAGAATGAAACAAATTTAAAAATTAGATTCTTGAAATTATATAGAAGAGGTGAGTTTTCTTCCAATGAATTCAATGGATTTTATGATAATCGTTGAATTAATGGACATTTCTGAATGGAAAGGAGTCAATAGTACTATGGAGTTGTAGAAATTAATAACATGCCATTATATGGAATGGCAAGAATAATGCTCAATTGAGAAAATATACCAAACATATTTTGGGGACAAGAAGTTAATATGACAATCTACATTCTGAATAGAGCTCAAATTAGGGTGAAAAATAGTAAGACTCCTTATGAATTATGGAAAGGTAGACCAATTGTAGTCAAATACTTCAAATTATTTGGAAGAAAGTGCTACATAAAGACAAATGAAAACAATTTAGGCAAGTTTGATTCCAGAAATGTTGAAGGAATGTTCCTTGGGTATACATATAGAAGCATGGGAAAAAAATGTCACAACAAAATATTACACAAAGTTGTTGAGATCGTTCATGTAAAAGTGGATGAATCATTTCCTAAAAGATAAAAAACATAAGAAAATATAGTTCCAGAGGAGATACTCAATAGAGAGCAAGAAAAGGAAGTAGAAGAAAAAAAGGAACAATAATAAGAGAAGGAGGAAATATGTAACAACCACAGTCAAAAAATACATGTAATAAATTTAATAAAGGTAAAATAAGACCTTGGTCATGGGACACATATTCCAAGCTGAATTTTGGGGAAAAACATAGTGACAGGGATCACTTGTGATTAATTAATGGCTATGGAAATTAGCAAATGCAATGGATAAGGATTTGGAAAGGAAAAGTGGCATTGATTGGCATTTATTTATGAAAATAAGGGAAATTAGGAGAAAAGGAAGGTGAAAGGTCACAGGTTGCATGTGAGGAGGAAATTGAAGGAAAATCATGGGAAATTGAAAAAAATAGAGGCCTCATTAATAAAATTTCTTTTGAGGATTAGTTGGTAGCTTTTGATCAATTCAGCTTTGGAGCTCTCATTTTCTCTCTCTCTCTCTCTCATACTCTTGGACACGAGTTTTATTGTAGCACTCTTGGAGGAGTGTGGCATACTTGGGATTTGGAGCAAGATGGAAAAGGAAAAGTACAAGAGGACATCAGGATCAGTAGCTACGGTGGGTTTTTCTTGCAGGTACCAAGTTGCATGTATGATTTTCTTGCTAGTTTGGACATGCATGGCATATGCATGTGGTTTCATGGTTATGATTTTTCATTGGCATGGTGGATTGCCTGGATTGATAGTGGTTTTGCCTAGCCTTGCCATTTCATAGATAGCCATGGTGTTGTGGGTGTTACCTTTATTTTCTGGTTGGTTCTCATGTTCCTTTGGTTGTGGTTTGAGTTACTAGTTCCTAGAAACCTTGGTTAGAAAAATTCTCTCAAAGCCCTGTAACAGCTTTGGTTGAGTTACTAGTCCTGAAAGCCTTGGTTGGAAAAACGCTCTGGAAGGCCTTGGTGGGTGAGTTACTAGTCTTGGAAGTGATGTTTGGAAAAAATCTCTAGAAGTCCCGTGGAAGTTGTGGGTTGAGTTACTAGTCTTGGAAGCCCTGGTTGGAACAAACGCTTTGGTACCCTAGACATCTTGGGTAGATACCAACCTGGTGATGGTTAGTGATGTCTGATCATTAGGTGGAATCATTGGTTGAGGGTTGAGGTGGTTTGGCCTCTGGAAGTCATAGTTTGGTTTTATTTATATTTTTCCATGAGATCCCACATTCATGCTTGGAATATGGCACGGAAGTGACTAGCTGAAAGAGAGATTTGGTTCAGCCTAGTATATGAATGGGTGGTACGTGGAAGTCCCAAACCGACTTGAATTTTTCATAAATCAATAAGATCTATTTTCCTCTTGTATTTTATGGGTAAATTTACTTATCATTATGTGGTTTATATGGCTATCATATCCTTGTTATTTATGTTGATTATATGTTGGTTATATGTTGGTTATGAGTATGTTTTATAACAGTGATGATGTATGGCTCTCATCAGGTTTTGATTAGTAAATGGTTAAACAATGGATATATGACCTAATAGTGGATAATAGAGCTATTGTGATGAGGCATCAATCCTTATTAATGAATCGTAGATAAGTATAAGACCCTTATTCTCAGATCTATCATTAAGACCTGTAGATTACATATTTTTGACATGTTTGATGAAATGCATGTCATGGCTAGTAGGGGTGTATTCAAGTCATTGATCAAGTGTTTGCATTAGTACCTTTTTTTCAATGTTATTTATCTTTTCTAGAAGTATCATGGAGTTTCGGGAAGTGGCCTGAGTCCTGGCCATGAAAAAGTGGCACAAAATCTAGGGTCGATGGCACAGGATTACTTAAAAATTTCCACAGTCATTGGGATGGCCTTGCTATGGGAGCATCTGGAGGGTTCCAGTCTCACTGTTGCCTTGTCATGGTAGCGACTGGGGTTTTTGGTCAATAAAGGACAAGTTGCTTCAGGAGTTAAGTACCTAGAAAGGTTGTTTGGCTCCTAGAGGTTCCGTGGGATGTGTGGATGGTCAGTGTTGTTGTGTTCCATCGGTTTCACTTCCTTAAGGTGGCTTAGCAAGTTGAATCATCTCACGGTGGCCTCTCGTCACATGTTTATCCCGGTGGACTAGTTACCTTGGGTAAATGTGGGAGGAGGTGGTTGTAGAGTGGTATCAGAGCATGGTTCAACCTTTGGACTGGATGGGCAGTGTGTTGATCATGCATACATTTTGGTTTCATATTTTCTCTTTATCATTGTGGTCTATGTTCTTGCTGTGTATACATGGTGGTGGTCATGGCTGCAGTTGTTTCACCATATTAAATTTGATGGTGTTGTTTTTAATGTGTCGTCATGAGTGTATTATGGGTTAAACATTGTTTATGCATGACAATGTTTACCCATTGTTGTGCATACATTGACATAGTAATAGTTTTCGTGCATGTGGTCATGGTATGTGGTTGGTACAGTCATGCATAGATGATTGGATAATGATTGAAATGATTATTATACGCAGATATATATATATATATATATATATATATATATATATATATTGTTAATTTGGTTGGTCTTGCAGATGAGATATCCTCCCCTAGACTAAGTTGAATATACGTTGGGTTTTTTATGATTTGGTTTAGCTGACATGATACACCTTGCAAGAAGAGAAGAGAAAATATGGCTATCGGAGTGGTAGACTATATTTCACGACATTCTCCATATGGATTAGATGAGAGGCATGGTGAGGAATACTCCACTCACATAAAAGACACGTTGAGAATTCTAAACACAGAAATAAGGAGTTGCAAAGAAAAAAATGATAGAATTATTCAATCACAAGAGAGACTTGCTAGGGAACAAGAGAAACAAGTAGAAGTCAATACTTCTATTATTCATATTTTTTTATATTTTCAGAGACAGAGACTACTTAGAATTAGCCATGGGAAGGAGAATAGGACTAATGGGTCATATGGTAGCATGTCTCATGGTGGGAAAAAGTCAGATAGAGATGACACAATCAGAGATGGCAGGTTCTTGGATACAACAGATAGGAGAGGTGATGGACACAGGTATTATTCTAGCTTTGGTTCTGACAGGTATCATGGTCATCATAGTTATCATACTTAGAGGAGGAGTGATAGGGGATATTTTATGGATGATTTCAATAAAGCAAATCCACCTACATTCTATGGGGAAATGAAGAAATCACAGGATGTCGAAGCATGGTTTCTTGGGATGAACAAGTTCCTTATATTGCACGATTACTTATAGAACATGAAGGCCAAAATAGCTACATTAAGTATTAAAGGTAAATCAGATATTTGGTGGAAAGATGTAAATAATGTCACAGATATTTATGAATAGGATTTGACTTGAAGCGAGTTCAAGAAACTATTTAGGAAGAATTATCTATCGAAAAGATACTATGACGACAAGGAAAAATAATTCTATGAGTTACAATAGGGTCTATGAATGATGAGGAGTACACTAGCAGATTTATGGATTTGTTGAGATATGTGCATTATCTAAAGGAGGAGAAGTCCAAGATTTAGAGATTCATCAATGGGTTGTCGATGGCATTCAAGGACAAGATTGAGTTTGATGAGCCTAGATCATTGGAGGAGGCCATCCAGAAGCTAAAGCATTATTATGAGAAATCAAAGCACAGATCTAAGACTAAACCAGACTAGAAAGGTAATTCAAGAAATAAAAAATAATAATACAAGAAACGAGCAAGGCCTTGGGACACAGGTAACAAAGAGAATGTCATTTCGCATAAGAATTTCAATGCATCCAACAGAGGACAATAATGTCAGTCTGAGGAGCAAAACAAGGGTGTTGATTGGAATCCTTTACATTGTTGGACTTTTGGTTAGGATCATTTTAGGAGATATTTTCCACAACATCAAGGTAGTAGAACATATATTTACAGTGCTCAGGAGGCACATACAGTGGGGGATGTTGGATAGAGAATTCCTCGGATTTATTTAGCATTGGATAATTGATAGGTAGATCATCATACATTTATCATTGAGATGGATGGTAAACTTTGTGATCAAGTTGTTTCTATTTTGATTAACCTTGGATTTAATTATAGCTATGTTAATCCTAACCTAGTGGGTAAGTGAGGTTTTAGTAAGGAAGTGCATGCAAAATCTTGGTTAGTGCAATTGGATATAGGTACAAATAAGGGAGTTCATCATTGGGTAAGATCTTGTGCATTTGAGTTGAATGGTATGCCTACATCAACGCATTTGAATGTATTATCGTTGGGATCATATATTATGCTTTTGGGTATGGACTGGTTATATATTCACAGGACTAAGGTGGATTGTTGTGACAATTCTATCATGTGTTTGGATGAAAATGGAGAACAAAGAATCTTATAGGGTAAGAAGAAGGAAAAATCGATAAGAATGGTGACAGCTATGTAGGCCAAGCGCAATCATAGGAAAGGATGTTTGATGTTTACAATGAATATTTCTAATGATAGAGGAAAGGATGTTGAGGATGCAGAGGTATTGAACAGGTACCTAGTTCTACAGAAATTTTAGGATGTGTTTCTGACAGATATTTTAGAGTTTCCACCTCACAGGGAAGTGGATTTTTCTATTGAGTTGGTACCAAAGGTAGCACCAGCATTAAAGGCACCGTACAGGATGAGCACTCTAGAGTTAGTAGAGTTAAAATTGCAGTTGAAGAAAATTCTTGACAAGGGATACATTAGGACAAGTGTATCATTGTGGGGTTCACTTGTATTGTTTGTGAAGAATAAGGATGGTACGCTAAGGTTATGCATCAATTACAAGAAGTTGAACAAGGTGACCATCAAGAGCAGGTATTCGTTGTCAATGATTGATGATTTTTTTGATGAGTTGAAGGGAGTAGTAGTGTTCTCCAAGATTGATCTAAGATGATCTAGATCTTGGGGGGAGGTCCCCAAGATCTAAAAGGTTGAAATGGATCTAAAAAGATCTACAAAATTACAATGCCAGAAAAAAGAGAGAACACAAAGAAAATAAAACCACAAAGAAACTTGTTTTATTAAAACAGAGAATAACTTTAGAAGCTACATTGTGGTGGACAATCTCTCCTTTTACAAACTAGGGCTTGTTATTTATAGCCTTTTTTGAGTTACAATACCATGTGTAGATACCATAGGTGGATACCATGGGTCAAAACCATGGGTCAATACCATGGGTAGATACCACTTACAATACCATGGGTAAATTCCATGTGTGGATGAATACCATGTGTGGAAACATACCATGCGTGGATGAATTTCATGGATAGAAGTCACTTACAATACCATGGGTGAATGAATACAATGGGTGGATGAATTCCATGGGTCAATGACATTTACAATACCATGGGTAAATTCCATGGGTGGATGGATAACATGGGTAGATGAATACCATGGGTGGATGCCATTTTCCATTCAGATCATTCCTCCCTCTTTAAGAAGAAATGGTCCCTATTGCGTGAAGTTCCCTCCTGAGAAGCCTTTTTTTGAATATGAAGAGCCACTAAAGAGAAGGGTTTGTGTAGTTAACCCTTAACCGTGATGAATAAAGATCCGAGGATAGAGATACCCTGTAATGCTTGTGACCAACTGTGATATTGACAGTGTGGGGCCTAGCAAATGGACTTCGATGAAGTGTGAGCTTGTGGATGAACCAAAACCATGAAAAATGAAGATCTGAGGATAGAGATACCCAGTAATGCTTGTGACCATCTGTGTTACTAACAGTGTGCGGCCTGGCAAATGGACTTCCATGAAAAGGATTTTGTGTGGTTGACCCATAACCCTGATGCTGATTATTGATGAAGTAGCAAGTGCCTACATAGCTTGGGGTGGGAGGGCACATCTCCAACTAACCCAAGCCAAATGCTGCTATGTTGAAACTGATGAATGTGAATTAGGTTCCTATTATAGCGAGGTGGGAGGGCATGTCTCCAAGGGAACCCGCTCCAAATGCTGCTACAGATTTAAAATGAGCATAACTCGGTCAATATAACTCAGAATATTTATTATAACCTATATTTGGAAATGAAATGATCATTCTACATCTTATATATATTTGAAACTACTTTCTGGATACTGTAGACTCTCAGATTCATGTTGGAACTGTCTCGCCATCACAAAATTTCTGAAAAAATAGTTGATTTTAAATCAACAATAACTCCCACATCCAGATTCCGATTCGATTGATTTTTTTTTTGAAATTGGGTGATTTTTCAAGGGGAGCTCAGATCTATAGCAATTTCTTTGAAATTTTGCAATGAAAATTGAAAAAAATGACAGAAGAGCCGCCATCCATGAATTGTCGTCAGAACATTTTCTACAACATTGCTGATTTAGAATTAGCGATATCTCCCTCATCCGAACTCCAATTCGGTTGATTTTTTTTTATCTTGGGTATTGTTTTGCAATGAATCCATATCTGGTCTTCGATTTTGTAAAATTTTCACCAAAATTTTCATATCTAATCTTCAAACTCGTTTCCCAAGAAATTCATGGAGTTTGCTGAAGATTGCTGCCAAAAATTGAAATTGAAATATGCTTCAAACCCTCATTCCCATGGATTCGTAACCTGAATCTAATACCACTGATCTAGATCTTTGGGGAGGCCCCTAAGATCTAAAAATTTGAAATGGATCTAACAAGATATACAAAATTACAATGCCAGAAAAATAAAAAAATAAATAAAAAATGAAAAACACAAAGAAACTTGTTTTATTAAAACAAAGAATAAATTTAGAAGCTACATTATGGTGGACAATCTCTCCTTTTACAAACTGAGGCTTGTTATTTATAACATTTTTTGAGTTACAATACCATGTGTAGATACCATAGGTGGATACCATGGGTAGATACCACTTACAATATCATGGGTAAATTCCATGTGTGGATGAATACCATGTGTGGATACATACCATGGGTGGATGAATATCATGGATAGATGTCACTTACAATACCATGGGTGAATAAATACAATGGGTGGATTAATACCATGGGTCAATGACATTTACAATACCACGGGTAAATTCCATGGGTGGATGGATAACATGGGTAGATGAATACCATGGGTGGATGCCATTTACCATTCGAATCATAAGATCATGGTACCATCAGGTAGGCATCAAAGAAGAGGACATTTACAAGATAGATTTCCAGACCAGGTATGGCATTATGTTTTTGTTGTAGTTCCATTTGGTTTGACCAATGCTCCAACTACTTTTAATTATTTAATGAATAGCATGTTTTGTCCTTATCTAGACAAGTTTGTTATTTTATTCATTGATGATATATTGGTATATCTAAAAATGAGGAAGAATGTGTCAAACATTTAGTAGTAGTATTGGTATTTCTGAGAGAGCATCAATTGTATGCTAAGCTCAGTAAGTATGGTTTCTTTAATACAAAGGTACATTACTTGGGACATGTGGTTCCCAAGGAAGGAATAGTAGTGGACTCGGAAAAGATAAGGGTTATCATGGAGTGGGAAACTCCTAGAAAAGTGAATGAGGTAAGCTCCTTTATGGGGTTAGCAGGTTATTATAGGAGTTTCGTTAGGAACTTCTCACATATTTCTTATCCTATTACATTGTTTCACAGGAAGGTAAGTAATTTGATTGGATAGAGGAATGTGCAGCTACTTTTTAACAGTTGAATTAGTTGCTAAGAAATGATCTAGCTCTAAATATTGCAATTCGGACAAAGAGTTTGTGGTGTGTACATATTCTTGCAAGAGAGGACTTGGTGGAACCCTTATGCAAGAAGGACAGGTAGTATGCTATGAGTCACAAAAATTGAATGAGGATGAGAAAAAATATCTAACACATGACCATGATTTGGCAGTGATCATACATGCATTGAATATGTGGAGACATTATCTTCTTGGTAGGAGTTTTGTACTTATTAGTGATCACATTGGATTGATGTATTTATTTTACCAAGAAAATATGAATGTTATACAAGCTAGATGGTTGGCCACGATCAGTGATTTTGACTTTGAGATTAGGTACATCAAATTTAAAGAGAAAATGGTTGCAGATGCTCTTAGCAGGAGGATATACGTGAATCACATAGTGGTTATGAGTTCTTATGGGACAGATTTACAGGATAGGATTTTACAGGAAGTACAGAAGGATGAAATGGATAGAGTACTTAGGCACAGGCTACAACAGAGTACAGGTATAGGTGCAGGTGTAGGTAGTAGTATAGGTACAAGTACAAGTACATGTAGTGGTACAGGTGCATGTACAGGTGCACGAGATGTGGACTATCATCTCTCAGTCGATGGTTTGGTCAGGTTTAGGGACAGAATCTATGTTTCATATGACAGTGATCTCAAGAATCTTATCTTGAGGTGATTTCATGTTAATCCATATTCAGGTCACCCGGTATATCAGAAGAAATGGAAAACGGTGAAGAAGTTATACTATTGCCTAAATCTGAAGAGGGAAGTGGCAGAGCTTGTGGTGATATGCTTGGATTATCAACAGGTAAAATCAGATTGTAATAATCTATATGGATTACATAAGCGTATTCCAATTCCATAGTAGAAGTGGGAGGTCATTTCCATGGATTTTTTCTTAGTTTTGTCAAGGACATCAAGATAGCATGATTCTATCATGGTTGTGGTGTACAGGTTGAAAAACGTAGTGCACTTCATTCCAATGAAGTATATGTATTGAGCTAGTGTTGTGGCACAAGTACATATCAGCGATGTGGTAAGGTTTCATGGTATATCGAAAAATAGTGTATCGGACAAGGATGCCAAGTTTACTTTGAGATTCTAGAAAGAGTTATTTGCATGTTTGGGTACATATTTGGCCTTGATCACAAATTATTGTATGCATACATATTGACAGACAGAGAGGGTCAGCAGGATATTGGAGTACATGTTTAGATGTATGTGATGCATCAACAAAAGATATGGGAGGAGTACCTTCCATTGGTTGAGTTTGCTTACAATAATGGGTATCAAAATTCACTGAGGATGAGTTCATTCAAGGCATTTTATGGGTGGAGTTGCAATACTCCTATCAGTTGGAGTCATCCAGTTAACAGGGTATTGATTGGAATGGACATGTTGGCAGAGATGGAACAAGAAATTCAAGTAATCAAGAAGAATATAATGGTAGCACGGGACATGGAGAAAATTTATGCATATTAGAATAGGTTTTTTAAGGAGTTTCATGTTGGGGAACAGGTGTACTTGCGCATCAATCCAAATAAGAGCTCCTTGAGGATTGGATCATCTGTCAAGTTGGGACCTAGGTATTGTGGACCTTTCAAGATTCTAGAGAGGATTGGACTATTAGCCTATTGACTTGCATTTCCTCCAATAATGAAAGTCCACAATTTTTTCCATATGTCATTTGTTAAGAATTATGTTAAATATTTTGATCATGTGATTGACTAGTTTGTATTGTAGGTGGAGCCAGAAGGAAAATTCCAGATGAAACTGTAGTTTATTTTGAAGAGAAAGGTGCTCATGCTACATAACCAAGAAATATAGTTTAAAGTGCAATGGAAGCACTTTGGTCCTGATGAAGCTATATGGGAGATGGAAGATCAAATGCAGGCTATGTATCCTTCTCCATTTGTTGGTTGAGTGAATTTTTTTGGTATATGCTTTGCTATGATGTTTTGGTTTATGTACATGTGTATATGGATGTAAATACCACCATGAATTGTGTTAAAAATATCCAATAATCAGTATGGTGTCATGTCATTATGGTTTTTATGTTGTTATGTTGTCATGTTGGTTTTCTTCTCAGCAGGTTGATCATTATAAATACTGAAATGATCTAAGTTATAAAGCTCCATGGGTAGTATGTTTTTCTTTCAATAGTATTTGTTGTTGTAGGTGTCGTTGAACACTGAGGATGGTATTCCTCCAAGGGGGAGGATTCTATAACAACCCTGGTCAAAAATCCATGTAATAAATTTAATAAAGGTAAAATTTTACCTTGGTCATGGGACACATATTCCAAGCTTAACGTTGGGAGAGAACATAGTGACGGGGATCACTTTTGATTAATTAATAGCTATGGAAATTCGAAAGGAAGTGGCTAAGGCTTTGGAAAGGTAAACTGGCATTAATTGGCATTTTATTTATGAAAATAATGGAACTTAGGAGAAAAGGAAGGTGAAAGGTCACAGGTTGCATGTGAGGAGGAAAATGAAAGACAATAATGGAAAATTGAAGAAAGTAAAGGCCTCATTAATAAAAAGGCTTCTGGGGATGAGCTAGTAGCTTTTGATCAATTCAATTTTGGAGATCTCATTTTTTTGTATCTCTCTCATACTCTTGGACACTTAGATTTTTCTTGGAGCACTCTTGGAGGAGTGTGGCATACTTATGATTTGGAGAAAGAAGGAAAAGGAAAAGTAGGAAAGCACAAGAGGACATCAAGATCACCAGATACAACGGGTTTTTATTGCACGTATTGATTTTCATGTATGATTTTCTTGCTAGTTTTGACATACATGGCATATGCATGTGGTTTCCTTGTTTTAATTTGTCATTGGCAAGGGGATTTCCTAGATTGACAATGGTTTTTCCTAGCCTTTCCATTTCCTAGATAGTTATGGTGTTGTGGGTGTTAGATTTGTTTTTTGGTTGGTTCTCATGTTCCTTTGGCTATGGGTTAAGTTACTAGTTCCTCAAAGCCTTGGTTGGAAAAACACTTTGGAATCCCTATAAGATCTTGGGTTGAGTTACTAGTCCTGGAAGTCTTTGTTGGAAAAATGCTCTGGAAGCCCTGTAATGGATTGGATTGAGTTATTATTCCTTGAAGTGTTGGTTGGAAAAAAAAATTGGAAGCCCTTGGTGGGTTAAGTTACTAATCGTGGAAGCCCAAATTGGACAAACACTCTGGAAGCCCAATGGCAGTTGTGGGTTGATTTACTAGTCCAGGAATCCCTGGTTGGAACAAACACTCTAGAGCCCTAGACAACTTGGGTAGAGACCAATTTGGTGATGGTTAGTGATTTCTAACCGTGAGGTGGAATCACTGGTTGAGGGTTGAGCTAGTTTGGCCTTTGAAGCCATGGTTTGGTTTTATTTTCATTGTTCCATGAGATCCCACATTCATGCTTGGAATATGGCACAGGGGTGACTAGCTGAAAGAGAGATTTGGTTCAGCCTAGTATATGGTCTGGTGGTACGTGGAAGTCCCATACTAGGTTGCATTTTTCATAAATCAATAAGAGGTATTTTCATCTTGTATTTAATGAGTAAATGTACTTTTCATTATGTGTTTTATATGGCTGTCATATCCTTGCTATTTTTTTTTATTATATGTTGGTTATGAGTATGTTTTATAATAGTTATGATGTATGTCTCTCATCATCTTTTGATTATTAAATGGTTGAACAATGAATATGTGACCTAATAGTGGATAATGTGTTATTTTGATGATGCATCAATTCTTCTTAACGATTCTCAAATAAGTATAAGTCCCCTATGCTTAGGTCTGTTGTTGAGACTAGTAGATTACATATATGTGACATGTTTGATGAAATTTTTGTCATGGCTAGTAGGGGTCCAGTCAAGTCATTGATCAAATTTTTGCATTAGTACCTTTGTTTTAGTGTTATTTATCTTTTCTAGGAGTCTCATGCAGTTTTGGGCAATGTCCTAAGTCCTGAACCTGAAAAAGTGGCACATAATCTGGGGTCATTAGCATAGGACTACCTAAAAAATTCCACAGCTGTTGGGATGGCCTTGTTCTGGGAGTGACTGGAGGGTTCTAGTCACACTGTTTCCTTTTCATGGGAGTGACTAGGGTGTTTGGTCAGTAAAGGAAAAAAAAATCATGATTTGAAAGCACTTGGAAAGGTTGGTTGGCTCCTAGAGGTTCTGTAGGATGTGTGGATGGTTAGTGTGGTTGTGTTCCAATTGTTCCACATCCTTAAGGTGTCATAGGATTTTGAATCAAATTATAGTGGCCTCTCTTGTTTACCCCAGTGGACCGGTTAGCTTGGGTAAATGTGGGAGGAGGTGGTTACAAAATAGAACATAAACATTGAAAGATTCCATGCAAATATGTATAAAAAAATCATCTAGAAAATCATATTTTTTGTAACAAAAATTCAATATTTCAAACTAGAAGGAAATTGACAAGTACACTAAAGCATGTAAACTTTGCCTTGTTTTCCAAAATAAAACCTAATTACTTCGCTCAAGCTAGTGAAGATAAGTGTTTGGTTAGTGCTATGGAATAATAGTTGAATCAAATTGAGAAAAATATGATATGGGAACTTGTACCTAGAGCAAAAGAAAAGAATATGATAGGAGCCAAATGGGACTTCAGGAACAAGTTGAATGAGGATGGACAAGTAATTAGAAATAAGGCTAGATTAATGAGTAAAGGATATGTTCAAGTTAAGGGTGTTGATTTCGAAGAAAAATTTTCTCTAGTTGCAATATTAGAAGCGATCAAAATGTTCTTAGCATTTGCATGATTAAAAAAGTTTAGTGTTTATCAAATGTATATCAAGACATATTTTCTTAATGGAAATTTAGAAGAAGAGGTGTATATTGAACAACCAAAATGATTTTGGCTATCATAAGATGAAAATTATGTTCAGATTGAAGAGAATATTATATGTTCTAAAGCAATCTCTTAAGGCTTGGTACTCAAGACTTGACAAGTATATACAATGGAAAGGATTCAAAAGAGTAGTAAATAATAACCTTTATATCAAAATATATAATTAAAATATGTCAATCATTGTGGTATATGTTTATGATATTATTTTTGGGAGTGATGTTGACAGAATGAGTAAAACAATTTTAGAATAAATGCATAAACAATTTGATATGTACATGTTGGAAAATTTGTCATTCTTTATAGGTTTGTAGGTTTTTCAATCTGGTAAATTCGTATTTATATCCCAAACTAAAAATGTTAAGGAAATGTTGAAGAAATTTGGGATGGAAAACTATGCACCTATTAGCACACCCAGGGTCATTGGATGCAAATTGAGCATGGATGATGAATCCCCTAATGCAAATAAAACTATTTATATGTCAATTATTGGTAGCTTTTTATATTTGATATCATCAAGACCAAATATTGTGCAAGTAGTAGGGTTGGTTGTGAGATTTCAATCTACACCAAAGAAGACACATGTGCAAGAAATTAAGAGAATATTCAAATATTTGAAGGTTACTCTAGCCTTTGACCTATGGCATTGAAGAAGAAAGTTTTTTAATTTAAAAACATATATAGATGCATATTGGGAAGGAAGTGTAGATCACAAAAAAATAAGTACGGACCCATTTTTCGAGGCATTTGTCTAATATCATGGTTAAAAAAGAAATAAACCTTAATATCCCTATCCATAGTTGAAGTTGAATACATTATAGAAAAAAATCTTGTACTCAAGGTCTCTCGAGAAGTATACTCTGAAGGATATTACGATATAATATGAACAGCCAATATCAATCGTGTGTGATAATACAAGTATAATTAAAATTTTATATAATTTGTGATGCATTCAAATACAAAACACTTTAGCATCAAGAATCACTTTCTAAGAGAGTGGATAGTTGAACAAAGTGTTAATATAGAATACATTCATACCAAGGAATAGGTTGCAAATGTCTTTACTAAACCTATTCCCAAAGCAACATTTGAAAATATCATAAAAACGTTGACAGTGATATCTCTCCCAAATCATCAGTAACGAAAGCACAATATCAAGGGGAGTATCCCTTTACCATCGATGTAAAAGGGGAAGAGATTGAATACAGATGTAGAAGTTGGAAACAAGGGGATTTTGATAGCAGCAATGCACAAATATTTGTGGTTGGGCCATTAATAACTAAGCAGGGGATTCTTGAATATTGTGTTGTAATTGATGTCAAAGTTAGGAGCTGACTAAGAATGTCAAAGTTAGAGGGGAATTTTTGTAAATATTGTTTTCATTAATGAAAAAGATGTGGGGATACTACAAATTCCCAAGATAGTTAGAGATTGCAAGAAAAATATTGTTGGAAATATTGTTTGGATCCAACTTTTTATTGATGCTCAATTTGGATAATCTTAATTTGAAGGCAGTTTTACTCTAAATAACTAGTTCAATTGGGATCATAGAATATTTGGTTGAAATTTTGTGTTTAGACCTTTCCAATGGTATACTATAATTCCTTATAAATCCATTGGAATGAGAATATATGAAATATTTTGTCACTTCGATCTAGCCAAAAAGTAGAAATAGGCCTAGACAATTTTAAAGCAAAGCCCCATAATATAATATATAAACACTATAAAAAAAGGATAAATGAGTTAATTTGAAGAAAATCCAATCAATAATAGATATAAGGTACGTAAAACAAAGCTAGGGAATACTCTTGGGGTCATAAAGATGGAGCAAAACTTTGATTTGTAGAGTGAAGAAATAATCTTGTAATTTCACTATAACTTTTAATTTTCACTGTTCAAGACCATGAAACTTGGAAGCGATAGAGGGGATATTTTCATGTAACTATGGTAGAAATTTTAGAATTTTTTTCACCATAATTTTGGATATATAATCTTAGGAATTGAGGGTTCTTGAATCCTCTTGAAATCTGCTTAGGTCAACTTGGAATTTTCATTATAAATTTTCTTTTGGGATGTTTTATAACATGAAACTTGAAGAACATAGATGGAATATCTTTCTATACTTGTGGTATAAACTTCAACTTTGTTTCATTGTAATTTCAAATATATGATCTAAGGAATTTAGGGTTCTTGAATGCTCTTGAAATGTACTTCAAACGGGTCAGCCTGAAATTTTCGTTATGACTTTTTTTATATATTAATACCATGAAACTTGGATGAAATTTATATTTTGGTTTCTTCTAATTTCATATATAATGCCTATGGAATTTAGGGTTGCTAAATAGTCCCGAAATTAGCTTCAAATAGGTCATTTTGGAATTTTTTCTATAACTTATTTTATGAGACTTTTCAGACTGTGAAAAATTATAGGTAAAAGGAGACATGCAGAAGTGACTCAAGTAAATCTTTTAGAATCATATTTTAAAAATTTTATATTTTTCATGTTGTACAATTTTTTTCTTATGAAGAGGCCAAAAATAACAAGTTTTAGGAAAAGAAAATAGGGTGAAGGCAGAAGCAGCAAGAAAACCTCGTGAAGGTAAAAGTAGCAAGCAGACCTCATGAAGAAAGAAGTATCTACCATACATGATGAAGGTAGGAATAGTAAGACCAGATGGAGGTTGGTTCCTACAATGCATTTGAAGGGATTGATATTTCTTGTAGGTTAGTGCCTAAAAATGTTGCAGCAGAGGGGATTGGTGTCTCCTATAAGTTGGTGCCTATAAATATCACAGTACGGAAATTTTTGTCTCGTGTAGGCCTACCATATTTTATTTTACTAATATTTAATTGTGTAATTTGCAAAAAATGAAAGTATATGATCCACGTATTCCAACAAATAAGGAAGAATTTACTTATCACATTTCCTATTATAATAAGGGAGATCATTTTCAAGAATTGTTCTTAGCTTAATGAGTTCTCTGAATATTTTAACAACTCCTAGATGCATGAAACTCCAGGTTCTAATGTTTTGACCCAAATGGTTTATTTTCTACTCAATTGATCTCCCTTGGATACCCCATAAAATTTAATACAACATCAATAATTCATGAAGGAGAAGGGGATAGTAAAAACTCTCAAGATAGTGTCCTTGAAGTTCAACAACTAGATTTTCAAGATAATTTTGATACTCTTGTGAGCACTAATGAATACTATAAGAAGAAAGGATAAATAGGTAATAATAAGTAAACCAACTCTCATAATTTATCACGAAAAAGTTATTCTATTTCAAGGAGTAATACTTTCATATTTGTCAAAGTAAATCAACTACTATTAGTTTTGGAGATGGATGAGACAAGGATTTCCCCAAGAAAAACCTTGAGAAATTGCATATGGTTTCTTGGAATTTTAAAAATAAAAATAAAAATTAAAAAAATGGATGCTACTAAGAAGTTTAAATCTGAAGTTGAGGTTCACAAAATTGTTCCCAATTATATGGAAATTGATGGTGGTATTGCTATTGATTATTGTGAATAAAATAGATGGTAAAAAACGGATATATTTGTGAGTAATTGAGAAAAAAATCAATCACATTTCAGAAAGAAATGACCATGCTTCATCATAGGGATTTCAACTAAAATTATAAAAAATTATAAATTGAAAAGTTCAACCTACAAAACAAAAAGGTTGTCAAAAAGAAGAAGTTTGAACTTGATTTTGTAAGGGAAAAACTTCGAAAGAGTTTGAGCTCCATGAAGCTACTAGATATGCACTTAAGTATTTAATTGTTTAGAAAGAGAAAGATAACTTGCAGTTGAAGAAACAAATAAAATAATTGGAGGATACTTTTCTCCCTAAACTCTTGTTCCTAGAATCCATATCCTTTATCAGGCCTATTCAAAACACTAAGAAGACGCATGAAATTAAAATGAGGAATAATATTGCTCAATTCTATAAGATATTATGTTACTGATAACATTGATAAGAGGATTCATATAATCCCATAAATTTGGGAACTTACAACAAGATTGCAAAATTGAGGAAATCCTTATGTTAGTGTCAGTTTTTTCATCCTGCCACCAATGATCAAATAGACTCTTATAATGTTTTAATAGGGTCCTTAAGTCAAATTTTTTTCATTTTATTATGTCATCATTCAAAAATTTGGTCACTGGATGTTTTTACTCCTTCCAAAGTTTTACTAATTGCTGGTTCATTTCACCTTCGTATAAAATTTCTCATCACCATTACAGTCATATTTATCATGGTTTCATTCAGTCTAGGGTCTCCATATATGATTATACAAGAATCAATAACAATTCATACATTTGAATTTACAAGAGCCTACATATATAGTCATTTCCCATCTAAATTGTTACATTTTTCCCATGATTTCGCTATAACTTGAGATACCCACAATGCCCCTTTAGTTTTGAGCCTGAATATTCATTTACAAAATAGAGGCATAATTTTTCTATAAGAATATAGAGTTTAAAATGTGGAGGGTTTCATGAATTCTTGTGGAGAATAAATAATATAACCTTCAAAATGCTATAGATATGGGTTCATCAACCAATCAAGTGTAATATACATCCTGTGGTATTAATGAGTGAAATTATTGCATCATATACCGTAATTCATGTTGAGCATATTATCATATATAAAGTAGAAAGACTGAGAGTAAAAGGTGATACTTATGAGCCACAGTTTCTTGTTTTCTTGAACCTTTTATTGGTAACTATTCTCAAGGTTCTAATTTTGGTGTTGTAACGGATAATATATTTTAAGGGATCATATGTATTTCATAAATACTATGCTTCTTGTATTTATTTACAAAGAATTATAATAGAAACAATAGCAGTTTTAATTTCAAATTACAAAGTGCATGTAGTATTAGGTGTGATAGAGGGAGCATGTTTCACACTGTGATACAGGTAATGTTTTCTAGCCTCCCTTTGATAGCTTAGTGGATTCTTGTTGTTTATGGTAAAATCGCAAGAATTGGAGGTTAAAACAACTTAGTGCACCATATATTTTCTTTTAGCACAAATCAATCAAGCATACATTAGATTTTTTTCTAGCCCAACTGCAAATAGTGTAGGCTCAAACAAATATAGCACCTGCTAGATTTATTTCTAACACAAACGCAAACATTGTAGCATGAAACAAATCTAGTGTAAGGAAAAACACAATAGCATTGCAAGATAAACAAAAACACAAACCTTGGCATTGCAGGGTATAACAAATATAGAATGTGCTAAATTTTCTTTTTTTGTTTGCACAAAAAGAGGCATTGTAGGGCTAGAAACAGAATTATTGTAGTGTAAATCATAACATGTGTTAGGTTTGTTTCCAACACAAACACCAAGATTTCAAAGTAAAACAAATTTAAAATGCATTATATTTTCTTCAAACATAAACACAGGTATCTCAAGGTTAAACAAATCTATAATGTGATAGGTTTGTTTCTCGCACAAACACAAACATTTCAAAGTAAAATAAATGTAGCACACATTAGATTTTTTAAGCACAAAAACAAACATTGTAGGGTAAAACAAATCTAGTGCATGTTATATTTGTTTGGAGCACAACCACAAGAATTAAGAAATAGATTTATTTCTAGCATAAACATAAGTATTGCAAGGTAAAACAAATCTAGCACCTGCTATATTTGCTTCTATAATAAATAAATCCATTGCAGGGTAAAATAAAATCTAGTGTGAGGAAAAACATAAGAGCATTGCAAGGTAAAACAAAAGCACAAACACAATCATTCTAGGGTAAACAAATCTAGTGCATGGTAAATTTATTTCTAGTATAAATACCAACATTTCAAAGTAAACAAATATAACATACTTTATATTTATTTCTAGCATAAATACAAGCATTACAAGGTAAAAACAATCTAGCATGAGCTACATTTGTTTTTAGAGAAAAAGAAAGCATTCCAAGCTTAAAAAATATCTAGACCATGCTAGATTTTTTTGTAGCACAATCATAATAATTGCAAGTTAAAAAAAAACTATATTGTGCTAAATTTGATTTTAGCACAACAAAATCACTGCATGGTAAAAAAGATATAGTGCCTTCCATGCTTATGTTTGTACTAGAAATAAATCTAGTGTGTGTTATATTTATTTCTAGCATAAACACAAGCAGGGCAAGGACAAACAAATCTAGCTCCCTCTAGATTGCTTCTAATATAAAAACAAGCATTGTAGGATAAAACAAATCTATTTTAAGGAGAAGGATAAAAGCATTACAGGGTAAAACAAAAGCATAAACACAGTCACTGCAAGGTAAAACAAATATAGCACATGCTATATTTGTTTCTAGCACAAAAAAAAATAATTGTAGGGCTAGAAAGAAATCTAGTGCTTGCTAGATTTATTTATAGCACAAATAAAAGCATTGCAGGGTTAAAAAAATCTAGTGGGTGCTAGACTTATTTCTTCCACAAACCCCAACATTATAAAGAAAAAAAAATCTAACAAGCCCTAAATTTCCTTCTAGCATAAATATAGGCATTGTAAGGTAAAACAAATCTATCGTGCATTGGATTTGTTCGTAATTGAAACAAAAGAATTGCAAGGTAAAACAAATCTAACTTACCCTAGATTTTGTTTCCATTGAAAAGAAAAGCATTGTAGGGTAAAAGAAATCTAGTTCATGCTACATTTATTTCTAGCACAAACACATGAATTACAAGACAAATTAAATCTAGTGCATGCTAGAATTATTTTTAGCACAAACACAAAATCATTGTAGTGCTAGTAACAAATGTAGCACATGCTATTTTTTTTGTATAAAAATCACAGGAATTGTAGGTTGGAACAAACCTAATGTGCATTGCATTTACTTTTAGCACAAACAAAAGAATTGGAGGGTAAAATAAATCTAACGCTCACTATATTTGTTTCTAGCACAAACACAAACATTGTAGTGTAAAACAAATCAAGCACCCGCTATATTTGTTCTTAGCACAATAACATGCATCATAGGGTACAAGATCATTTTAAGGTAAAAAGAAGCACAAACACAATAATTGTAGGCTAAAAAAAATATAGTGCTCACAATAGATTTGTTTCTAGCACAAACAAAGGCATTATATGGCTACAAACAAATATATCCCATGCCAAATTTGTTTCTAGCACAAACAAAATCATTAAATAGTAAAACAAATCTACCACCCTCTAGATTTGTTTCTAACACAAACACTAACATTTCAAAGTAAAACAAATCTAACATCTACTAGATTTCCAACACAAGAATTACAATGTAAAACAAATCCTAAGTGCATTATATTTGTTTCTAGAAAAAATAAAATCATTGCATGGTGAAACAAAACTAGTGCATCCTAGATTTCCTTCGAGTAGAAATACATGTATTGCGAGGTAAAACAAATCTAGGGTGCACTAGATTTTTTTTCATCACAAATAAAAAACAAAGGTAAAACAAATCTAGTGCATGCTAGATTTGTGTGTAGCACAATCACAAGAATTGTAGGTTATAACAAATTTATTATGCACTATATTTTTTTCAGCAAAATTAAAAGTATTACTGGGTAAAATAAATCTAGCATGCATTATAATTTTTTCTAGCACAGACACAATCATTGTAGGGTAAAACAAATATAGCGCCTGCTAGATTTGTTTCAAGCATAAACAAAAGCATTTTAGGGTAAACAAAATATAGTGTAAGGAAAAACACAAGAACATTGCATGGTAAAATAGAATAAAAAAACAAAAACGTTGCAATGTAAAACAAATCTAGCCCGTGCTAGTTTTGTTTCTAGCACAAAGAAAATCATTGTAGGGCTAGGAAAAATGAGCATGTGCTAGATTTGTTTCCAATAAAATCAAAAGTATTGTAGGTTAAAACAAATATAGCTTGCACTAGATTTTTTTCCAACACAAACACCAACATTTCAAAGTGAAACAAATATAACATGCCCTAGATTTCCTTATAACATAAACACATGAACTGCAAGGTGAAAAAAATCTAGCATGTGCTATATTTGTTTCTAGCTAAAACATAATAATTTCATGGTGAAACAAATCTAGACCTCCCTAGATTTCCTTCTAGAATAAACACAAGAATTGAATGGTAAAAAAAAATTAACATGCCCTAGATTTGTTTCCAGCACCTACAGAAACATTCCAAGGTAAAAAAAATATAGCACACACTACATTAATTTTTAGCACATTCCAAGGTAAAAAAATATAGCACACACTACATTCATTTTCAACACAAACGCAAAATCATTGCATGGATAGAAACAAACTAGCATGTGCTAGATTTCTTTGTGGCATAGATAGAGGCATTGCAAGGTAAAATAAATCTAGCACATACTAGATTTTTTTCCAACAAAAATACAAGCATTGCAAGGTAAAACAAATGTAACATGACCTATATTTATATGTAGTAGAAACACAACAATTTCAAGGTAAAATAAATCTAACATGTACTAGATTTCCTTTTGGAAAAAAACAAGCATTTCAAGGAAGAACAAATCTCGCATGCATTAAATTTGTTTCTATCACAAAAGAAAAATCATTACAAAGTAAAAAATATCTAGTACTCTCTCAATTTATTCCTAGCACAAAAAAAAAACATTGTAGGGTCAAATAATTCTAGCATGCACTATATTTTTTGATAGCTTAAACACAAGCTTTGTAGCGATAAATAAATTTAGTATCCACTAGACTTGTTTCAAGCATAAACACAAGCATTGATGGGTAAAACAAATCTAACAACAGCTAGTTTTGTTTTGAACAAACAAACATTGTGAGGAAAAACAAATATAGCGCATGCTAGATTTCCTTCCAGCACAAACATGAACTTTACAAGGTAAAGAAAATGTCCTATCTACTATATTTCCTTTTACAAAAAAATAAATATTGCAAGGTAAAATAAATCTAGTGTATGTTAGATTTGTTTTTAGCCTAAAAATAAGTATTGTAAGGTAAAATAGAACTAGCGCACATTATATTTGTTTCTAGCACAATCAGAAGCATTGGAGGGTAAAACAAATTGAGTGTCCACTAGATTTTCTTTTAGCACAAGAAAAAACATTTTAACTTAAAACAAATCTAGTGTAAGGAAAAACAAAAATCCATTGTAGGGTAAAACAAAATCACAAACACAATTATTTCAATGTAAAGAAAATATAGTGTGCACTGGATTTGTTTCTAGTACAAACAAATATTTTGCATGGTTTAAAAAATATAGCAGGTTCTAGATTTGTTTCTAGCACAAACACCAACATTGCAAAGTAAAAAAAATATAGCACACACTAAATTCCTTTCTATAATAAACATAGGCATTTAAAAGTAAATCAAATATAGTGTATGCTATATTTTTTTCTAACACACGTAGAGACATTGCAAGATAAAACAAATTAAGTGCATGCTAGACTTGTCTTACCATGTAGTGTTGTTTTGCTTGTGCAAGAAAGAAATCTAGTATAAGAAATCTAATGTGTACTAGATTCCTTTTTCCCTATAGAATTTTTATTATTCTTCTTTATTTTATTACAAATATAACGATTAATGCAAAGATAGTATTTATAATTCATATTTTCTTTAATACTTAGAAAATTTGGTGACAGTCTTTTTAATTTTAATTTTCAGAAATCATGGACTATGAAGCCAAAGAAAATTCAAAGAAAGCATCTAACAAAGAAGAAATTTTAGGAAATATACCACCAAAAAAAAATTTAAATGCTATGGAATTTTCAAAATTACTTTATACTTTGCTGCAAATGGTTAGGAATTATGTGAATAAATAAATGTTGATTAATGAAGTTTGAGTTATCATTTTCTTATAGTGAACTTAGGTATGTTCTGAAATTCTTTGTTCTTATGCATCTGTGTGAAATGAGATGTTTTGAAATATGATTTCATATTATCTTTTAACTTTTATTTTTTAATTCATTCTAAATTGGCATATATATCTCTAAAAATATTTTCATATTCTAATGACTGGTGCAAGTGAGATTTGAAAGAAAGAATCAACAAAAAAAAAAATGAAATCAAATATGACACAACACAACTCTCTTGTAGCTAATATGACATTTTCAAATCTAGTTTATACTCATTTACAAATAACTATACAACATTCTATTATGCAATTTCAAACTGAATAAATTTCAGCATATCATTATTTCAGTAGTAACATTGCATAACACATGGGATTCAATGTTCTTATGCATGTAAATGCAAATAATGTATTAATATGTTATTTAATATATTTGGTATTTCAATCATCTTACAATTATTTTCAGAAATTACGAAATCAAGTGTATCTAAAATTCCATGTAAAATAGTGAAGAGCAAAGGAAAAATATGTGATACACCAAAAATGACTCCTTCATCTGGTATGGTGGTTTTATATATTTTTTATACTCCATTAGAAGTGATTATATTATTAGGTGTGTCAAATATTTATAAAAAATTGTATGACAATGTAAACAAATATTATGCTCAACATATTTCCTTCTAGCTCAAACGAAAGTATTACAAGGTAAAAGAAAAGAAAATTTAGCATGTGTTATATTTTTCTGTATCATAAATATACATAAGCATTGTAGGGTAAATCAAATCAAGCACATACTATTTTTTTTTTAGCACAAACACAAGCATTATAAGGTAAAACAAGTGTATCTCATGCTAGATTTGTTTCTAGCACAAACACAAGCACTGTAAAGTAAAATAAATCTAGCATATGGTATATTTTCTTCTAGCATAAATAGAAACATTTTGAAGTAAACACAAATCTATTGTGCACTAACACGAGCTTTAAGAGGTAAAAAAAAGTTTAACATGTGTTAGATTTGTTTCGAGTACAAACATAAGCATTGAAAAATAAAAAGAGATTAATGCATGATAGATTTAATCTTAGCAAAAACATAAGCATTGTAAGGTAAAATAAATAAGGTTCACATTAGATTTATTTCTAGCACAAACACAAGCATTTCAAGGTTAAACAAATCTAGTGCATGTTAGATTTATTATTTATATCATAAACACTAGCACTATAAGGTGAAAGAATATAGTGCCTTATATTTCCTTCTAGGATAAACACAAGCATGGCATGGTAATACAAATCTAGCACACACTAGATTCGTTTCTAGCATAAATAGAAGCATTGAAAAGCAAAATAAATGTAGTTAATGATTGATTTCCTTCTAGCACAAACATAAACATTGTAAAGTAACAAATAGAGGTCATGCTATATTTGTTTTTAGCACAACTAAAAGCATTGCAAGGTAAAATAAATATAGTGTGTGATAAATTTTCTTATTGTACAAACATAAGAATTGCAATGTAAAACAAATCTAGCACGAGTCAGAATTTTTTTGGCACAAAAAAAAACATTGCAAGGTAAAATAAATCTAGAGCATGGTAGATTTGTTTCTAGCACAATCATAATCATTTAAATATAAAGAAAATCACATGCATGCGATATTTGTTTCTAGTATACACAAAATAATTGTAGGGTAAAACAAATATATCATGCATTAGATTTTTTTAAGTAGAAAGAAAATCATTGCAAGGTAAAAAGCATCTAGTGCATGCTAGATTTGTTTCTAGCACAAACAGAAAGATTTCAAGGCAAAATAATTCCAGTGTGTGGTAGATTTATTTTTAAAACAAACAAAAACAATGAAAGTAAAACAAATACAATTCATGCTAGAATTTTTTTTCCTTGCAATGTTTTTGTTTGTGCTAGAAAAAAATCTAGTATGCATTAAATTATTTTAAGCATGAACATAAGCAATGGAAGGTCAAACAAATATAAAGCATGTTAGATTTCCTTTCAGCACAAATAAAATTATTGCTAGGTAAAACAAATATGGTACCTATTAAATTTGTTTATATCACAAAAACAAGGACATAAGTCACTAGCAATCCAAAAAATGTTATACACACTTAATTATTGAAAAAGGTGTGGGAAATGCATATTCTTTATGATGCAACTAATATTGTGATAGTGAATTATTCACATGAGAGAGTAAAATAAAATCATAAAGAAAATGTGTTTATTGCTACTCAATTCACTGGCAAAAAACAAAGGTGATAATTGGTTTATCAATCTGTTATGGACAATGTTGAATAAATTCAACAAGGAAGAAAATGTGTGAGATAATTTGAAGGATTTTCAATCGTAATTAATAGTACCTTAAGATGCCAAGTGTCTATTTCATAACTAAATGTACATATATTAATTATAATATGAATTCTTGGTCATTAGATGTATAACATTATAAATTATTATTGCATTTTATAGCCTTCATTAATTTAAGTTAACTTGTATTTCACAACACCAATACATTAGTAGAAAAAAATATATCTTTATTTTTTTAATTTCTTTTAAGATATTGTGTTAATGACAATTATTGATTTGAATGGTTTTTTAATGTGTTCATATCAAAATTTTATATTTTATAGAAATTTTAGAAATGGATCAAGTTGGATAGTTGGTCTATTTGCTTCATTTGGACCATTGCGATTATTTTTTCAGTTTTGGTTTACCTAGTCAATAGACCTCTTAAAAATTAGTGATTTTAATGATGGTTCATTATGTTCTTATAACTTTTATTTTTCCATCAAAGTTAAAAAACAATATTAGGTTATATGTAGCACCAATAATAGAAGTAGATATTTCACTAAAATAAACAAAAAAAAAGTAACTAAGGGATATACTCTATAATTAATTTGTATATTTGAAATATAAAAATATGCTTAGGTTTTATGTGGAAATTAGAATATAATTAGATTTTTTACTTGAATTGGACTATTTTAATTATATTTCTTATTCCTATTAAACAAATAGTTCTAACTCTTGAAATCAACCAGGTAAATGGTGGGTCATTCTATTAACGTAATACTTACTTGTTCCATACAAATTAAATAGATGTATTAGGTTGTATGTATTAAAGCATTGCAGGGTAAAAGAAATCTATCGCACTAGATTTGTTTGTAGCACAAACAAAAACTCTACATAATAAAAAAAATCTAACATGCCCTAGATTTTATTTAAGGATAAACATAAGTGTTTCGTAGAAACAAATCCAACAACTACTATATTTGTTTGTAGGATTAATAAAACATTGTAAGGTAAAATAAATCTAGTGTAAATAAAAACACAAAATCATTGCAGGGTTAAACAAATCTAAAGTGATAGATTTGTTTCTAGCACGAACAAAATCATTGCAAGGTAAATCAAATATAATGCACTCTAGATTTTTTTTCTAGCACAAACACAAGCACAAGTGTGTAAAACAAATATAGTGCCCACTCGATTTGTTTCTAGCATAAACAAAAGCATTCTACGATAAAACAAAAGCACAAACACAAGCATTGTAGGGTAAAATAAATATATCATGCACTATATTTTTTTCTATTACAAACAAAAACATTATAGGGTAAAACATATATATCATTGACATTATATTTGTTTCTAGTGCAAACAAAAGCATTGTAGGGTAAAAAAAAAAAGCATAAACACAAGCATTGTAGGGTAAAATAAATATAACATGCACTAGATTTTTTTCTATTACAAACAAAAACATTATAGGGTAAAATATATCTAGAATGCACACTATATTTCTTTCTAGAACAAACACCAATATTTCAAAGTAAAACAAATCTAACAAGCACTAGATTTTCTTCTAGGATAAACACAAGAATTGCAAGTTAAAAAAATCCCCCTATGTGCTAGATTTGTTTCTAACACAAACACATTATAATTAGACCATTATAATTATACTTATCAATTGTTATTAAACAAATAATTCTAACTCTTAAAATCAACCATTTAAATTGTGTGTCAATCTATTCATGTAATACTTACCTATTCCATACAAATTAAATAAATGTATTAGGTTATATGTATAAAAAATACATATTATTAATTTTTTCATTTGAATGGAGTCATTGCAACAATACTTTTTTATTGTCATTTAACTCTTAGTAAAAATTTCTTTGTTAAAAAACCATAATATATACTTACATCATTTTTTAAATGTTTTGAAGTGTTGTGTTTTGATATTCTTAAATAATTAAGTGTTCAAGTGGAGATATGTTAATGTCATATATGTGGTTGATGAACATTAATGTAAGTATAAAGATGTTATTTCTATTTCAATGGGACGAGTATTCTTCCAATCATACATTGGATATTATCCAAGATGTCATATTCAAAGAGAACTAGATTGGAAGCTTAGTGATAGCTCATATTTCTTGAGGAATTCTCAGTCATAAGTATTAAAATATATCTTTAAAATTTATTATGTCGCAATATGAAAAATAGATGTCATTGGAAAGGTCATTGGAAAGTATATACTACAAGTACTTAGTGTCTGAGGACACTTCTGAATCTACATTTTTGCTCCAAATCGACTTCGAGTTGTGAGTTGAGTTTCATGACTGGAAGAAGGAGAGGATTCATGGTGTTGGGAAGCAGTGCTGACTGTGTGCATTAGGTCGAGTTTTCCTACAGAAGAGGCGACCTAGTGCGGCGAGTGACCATGTGGCATCGAAGATTGAAGTTGACCACTGATCGAAGCTTCGCACAGCCGGCTCGCAATTCTGCTTACCGTGATGACAATCCACTCTATGCGTCTTTGACTCGAAGAAGGCTAACAAACTCAAGAAGTCTCTGCCAAAAAGGTTTGATAGTTCACGACCTGTAAGATGCAAAGGAAGTGTGAATTATTCTTTCAAGTCTTTTTAAACTAGTAAATTTTGTATCCATCTTTTGCGTTGCACGTTCAGCAGCGATCGGCAATCATGCTTATCGCATAACAGCGTAACAGCATAAGCTGTTGTTCCTCCACCTACTATTCTTAATCTAGTTCTTAAAGATATTTTCCATGAAGGGCCTCCAAAAACAAAATCTAGTTTGAATGGTCATAAATATACACGGAATATCAAAGCTGCTCCACTTGAATCGTTGTTCACACAATTCTCTTTACAATTCCTGTTTTTCTATCAGTCATGTTTCGAGCAGCTCCTTTCTTCTCCATGAACGTTACTGGCGACTGAACATTGTGGAATTTTCAAGCCCTCCGTTACAGATCCAACGGTGTTAATCGTTTTGCGTTGAGGATCGAACTTATATGAAGAGCTGTGCGAAGAGGCCGTCACACAAACTTGTCCAAGCAAAGTCTACATGTGGTTCCTTAGTGTTGGTCTGCGGTTTGAGCAGTAGAATTGTGAGTGATATGTAGATATGACTGCGTGAGGTTTTTTTAAGCAGTACATAGATTGGGAATCGTTCTCTAACCCTGTATCGTGACTAGTGGCAGCAACCTGCATTTTGAGGGGAGCAACGTACGTGAGTCTTCTTGTGTGCAGATTCTTGTAGCCAAGGAGCATATGGTTTGAGCTGCGGATCGTCAATTGTGTTGTTGGTTCTCATTGGATATAGATTAGATATATCCTCCCTTACAGTCAGCACTAATGGTAGTCCATATAATTGCCCTGCAATGAAGGATATTTTCAACCGTCTGGGGGTTAAGCCCATGGTCATTGAATTGGATGAGCTCGTACCTGCACAATATCAGTTCAAGAATGCATTGATCAGTTGCACGAATGGTGAAGCTGGCATCGGAGGGAGTAGTGGTAGAAAAATAATTTTTTTCGCATTGATCACCTTCAATAATACGAAATCAAAGTGAGTAGTCTTTACTGCACACTGTTTCTGCTATTACTGGAGTTGTTTTATTTACAAATATGCAAATTGCCAAATTTTTGGCACAGATCTGTTTCAATTTGATCGGATGTCTCTAGTATAGGCAGTGGAAGGTATTCTCAGAATATCAGCGAATTATTTTAAGTTTGACAGAAAACAAGTCTTTTTAAGCCCCATTTGATAGCTTTGAACTGTCCAATCGACAAAAAGTTTAAGAGAAGTGTGTGCTATTTTGTTTGAGAGAAGCCAAGCTTGGAAGCACCAATTTCACAGAGGTAGATCAAAACAGATCTCTTTCTGCTCATTGAATGGTGAATTCTGATAGTTATGATAGCTGGAGTCAACTCTTGACTGGTCACTTCACTCAACTCCGTTATAGCTCTTGCAGCTTCAAATATGACCATTCCTGCTTTGTGCCGCAAACAACCCTCCAGGTAGTCATAGAAAGGGCGATCAAGTGCTTGTGTATTTAAACTCGATTCTCATATATCCTGATTGATGTAATGGATCAAAAGACATTGAGCTAAAGGTGAACGAACTGGTCCTCCAGTTAGACTGGTCACCAGCTTGCTCACAACCAAACGATCATTTTGTCGAATCTGGTGAAGTAAGCCTAGTGCATGAAATTGTACAAGAGCAGCTTGGGACTGAACTACTTCCTGGACCTCGTTACTCCATTGTCTCACAATCTCGGAGCACAACCATTACTATTGCAATACCTCCTACTTTCATATGTTTAACGAATTGTGTAGAGAAGTTTTATTGCATAATTCAGGTTGAAGATTTGTGCATCAATGAGCTGAGGAGGTAAAGTGACTCTCTTTGTAATTGAAGTGATGAGGTGTGACACAATTGAAATGATTTTTTTTTAAAGTGATAAGAATATTTTGTATTATTTTGGAGTAATAAGGGTTTTGGAGAGATAAGTGTGCTTCTTTTTTAACTGGAGTAATAATTTGTAACATGGAGAAATAAGGTGTCATTTCTTTTTTGTATTTGGAGCAATAAGTACCCACGGTTTTTGAAGACATTTTCTTCCAAAATTTGCAAGCATCTGATTCTCATTGTTTGAGAAAGCTTCAGTGGCAATGTTGTAAAAGATGAAAGGTTGATGATCTCAATACTCAATAAACACATATTATTTATGGTGTTCAAGTGTCCTAGATCTGGCCAAAATTGAATAAGGGGATTTTAGGTACACCATGTGTGTTTGTGATGGCGCATGTTTTTTATGGCTTCATGTTGTTGCTTTTTTATTTGTGTCTAGTTGTGACACATCAATAATTTCATTTAATATCGCATACATAAAATTCAATATAAGCAAGCACAAAACATATAACGAAGACACTGCAAGGAGGGGAAATTAAGCTCAACACATGCATTTGTGTAACTAAAACACATAATCAAAGATTGTCAACATCGGCATTCTACTTCAACAAGAAAATTCACTCACTTTCATGAATCTGGACACTCCAGGGTTCCAAAGAAAATTCTATATCAGTGTTCTTGCAAATCCATTTAAGAATTTGTAATCAAATTCATTGTTTTAAGTGAATCATTAAAATCATTGTAAGCTTTATTGGGTGCATTTTTTACAGTGTTTGACACCCTTTCTTTAAGAAAAATCAAGTGAGTGCATGAGTTTTAACTCTAAATAAAACAACAAATTCACATCTCCTGCAAGCGAGCGTGAGTATTCATTCAAGAAATTTGCATCAAGTCAGTACAAAGATCAAACCTTCAAGCGAGCCAGAGTGAATTTCATTGCAGCAACCATCAACGCAACCAAACACGATCAACTCTAACACCAATCAAGCAAGTTGAGATCGACATCAAGCGAGTGTGGCTATTTATTCAAGTGAGCGTGAAGTCATCAAGTAAGTCAAGTGAGCACTTAAATGAACGTGATCAACATCAAGCAAGCGTGACTTCGAGAGTTTAAGCAAGAAGATTCTACAATTCTAGCAAGTGTTCCAAGTAAGCGCAATAAGCAACAAATCAAGCAAGTGTGTCATTCACGTCACATAGCAAGCGAGCATGTCCTTCAAGTACCAAAATTAAGTGAAACAGTTCAAAGAACGACATCTACAACAAGAGAGCCCGATTTCAAGAGCGCAAGTTAAAATGGCGCAACATATTCAGTTGTTAAACATTCTTCATAGTTTGATCGTCTCCAGTGATGAAGACATGGTGCACATCAGCAAAGACACTCTTGCTGATCTTTCACGGCATCTACGAAAAACACATGAAACCATTGAGTTTCTTCAACTAGAGTCGCAACTTCAAAGGATTGAATTGCAAGAAAAGTGTGATACTTTCAAGTTTTTGAACCATCCAGATGATAAATCATTCATTCAAATAGCTTCAAGTGTTGAAGTTGTTCCAGTTCCAATTTCTTCCAAGCCCATCATCAAGACATGGGAAGAAATTCAAAATAACAAGAATCGACGAGGCTTAGGATATGTCAATGACGACATCAACTTGGATATCCCAGATTACTCCAAGCCAATTAAGTTCGTTAGTGCAGGATTTCTTGCACAACTCACCTCGGCAGATTCTGAGAAAGTTGCAAACAATCAGCAATGCACACAACCCAAAGTTGTAGACAAACAGAATTGCACGCAACCTGAAGTTGAAGTCCAACCGAAATGTTCTCATTGTCAAAGAACTGGTCATATGAAAGATCAGTGTTTTGATCTGCATCCTTGTCACCATTGTGGCAAGACCAGTCATTCCTCAGAAAATGTCTCACCCAACAAACATCAGCCAAATTGAAGATACATTATGAATGGATCGACTCTTGGAAACGGTCATCCACAGTCAAAATATTGTCTGAGTTCTTCAATCAAATACAATCACACATAGTGCAGCCAATAGTGAAAAGATGATGGTACTCTCATGCAGTTGAACGGGGGAGTACACCAGTGTAAAACTCCTACACTTAAAGGGGGGGAGTGGGCAAAGCCAAAGGGCATTCAACAAATTTTGTCAGAGGACAAGAGATGTTGATTTCACGCAAAAGATAGATGGATCCTTTTGCAACTTGGCACTTGATGGAGTTGTCAAGCAACATTCATAGATGAATCAGACATACAGCTGACTCATGGTCTCTTCAGATTGAAGATTTTTTCAGCATCAACTTGAGAACTTGGAAGATGGTTCCTCGTTCTTATTTTGGATTTATCCTTGAAGGGGGGAATGTTAGCCTCTTTCATAAAGACAACTATAAATCCAAAAATACATAAATTAAATAATGTAAAGTTAGGATAAATATATTTAATAAATTAGAATATTTAATAAATATTAGAGATACTTAGAAATAGTATTTTGTTAGTAAAAATAGGACTCTAGAATAGAGTCATTTCCTAGGCTCTAAAATAGGAATAAAGTTAGTAGGATGGTTAGAAGATCATTTATTATAAATGGACACTTGTTGGTTTTCCAAGTGATCCATAACTAAATTAAGTTAGAACATAGAGCTTATAAATAGATTAGTTTCCTAATTTCATGGTAGTGAGAGTTTACGTTTTTAAACTCCTGTAATTTGTTATGTAATCTTTTTCCATGATCAATAAATTTATGTGTCTGAGGACACTTTTGAATCTACACTTAAAGAATAAAATATTTATTTAGGGGACTTTAAATTTATATGGGACATGTATCATTTTCATTTCCAAACAAAAGTGACAGTAGGGAGAACAGTAGAATTATATGAGGGAAGATTGATTGATGTGTGATCCAAATATGGAGATAAATATAAAGAATCAAATGCATTTCTAATAGACTCATCAAAGCATCTTTCACAATTCATTGGATATCGACCAAATGACACCTTGGGGAAATAATATACATGATAAGAGCAATATACTTGGATTATGAAGGTTTTATTTCCATTTCTTAATATATGTCATTGTATCAAAGAGAAATGTGAATACATTTTAATTTTCAATAGAACATGCACTTCATTTTAATGGATGAAGACAATTTTTTTAATAAATTTTCTCAAAAGAGCATTCCAAATTTTCTATGAAACTTGGACATAGTTTTTGTGAGTTAATTTGTATGATTATTTGCTTGTTTCAAAATATATGGGAATTAAAAAAATTATATTAATATATATTTTTATTAATATTTATAATCATGTTTTCATTTAATTTGTTGTACCAAGGATTTATTTTTCTAATGTTTGTGTGTGTATGTGTATTTTAATTTGCATTCTTAAATAAATTATTTATCATTCAAATCATCTTAGATGATCCATTGAGGAAAAGTGTTATTTTTATTGATTCAAATTTACTTATATTCATTAATACTCATAGATAAATGTGAAATGTAATTTTTGAAATAATGTTTGATGTAAATAAAGGTACATCTCTTAATAAAAATATTATAGATAATTTTGTTGATAAATGCAACATGCACTATTCAGGCTAATAGGAAATGGATCATAGGTAATGGACCATAGGTGAATGATTTGAACTTTTTGTAGTATAAGATATCTAATTTCCCAATCCATAATTTTTGGTAAGTTTGTATATGCTTAAATCAATTAATATTTGTAATTGTAATCATATCATTTTGAAAATCAACAAGTCAATTGATAATTTTTTGGTAAATTTGTATATACCTAAGTCAATTAATATTTGTCATTTGTTTACTTTTAATTCCTTACAAAATGCATTAATATGAGTGTATAAATGTGATATATAGTTTTTAAAACCAAACTCCATCGTCAATAAATTTTCATTTAAAAAAAAAAATACAAATAATTAATTGATAATGAATGCTAAGTGGGGTATTAAGGTTTCATTGAACATGTATTATAGATGATTTATGTCTTTGAAATTTTTAATTGTAAGGAATTTCATTTCATTGTCCAATTGATTTGTATTCCTTCAGTGTCGGATTCACCCATTATCTTTTACTTATGTGATGTGGTTAGAATTTTAGTGAAAATGGAATTAAAATAACACATGCATGCTTCAAGCAAGAAGAAACAAGACAAAAATCAGCAACACAAGAACACGAGATGTTGATAACGGAGTTCACCTGGTGTGGACTATGTCTCCAAGCCTAGTGTCAAGATGGGGTAGGCCACTTCATATAGTGCTGGAAATGGTGATCATGTACATGGACTATATTTTCTGTCATACAAGGACATATGCCCTCAACATGAGTGGCTTGTCTCTCCATGAGATGTTCCGCTACAGGAAATCCCACTCACAATAGGCCTGCTACAAGCATGACATAATCTCACACAAGGTGACGATGAGGATTCCTTCATTGAGGTTACATAGGGATCTTAATAAAACATAGAAATCCATGGTGAATACATCTCCCATGAAGTAGAAACATAGATCCTGCAACATACATCAAGAAGGGATCTAAAAAATATATTACATCTCACAGCAAATGATAAAAGAGGCAGATGACATCAATACTTCATATACCGCAACCCCTAAAGTTGGTTGAAGAAGTGGATGCTCAGCTGTTGAATTTGGTTGCACCATCGAATTCGTGGTGTCGAGAGGCATAAAATTGATTATCCACACTTGGGAATCTGACACCGTCACTCCAATCTGGAAAATGGACTAAAAATGGGAAGCTCTATGGCTGAAACGGACATAACCATTGATTTCCTGTCACTAAGAGGTGTAAAATTGACATAAAATTTGTCAAATTATGACTCTTGCAAGTTCTGGACCTCAAGGAATCTTTTTTATGCCCCTCATTATTCTCTGGGCAAGGTTCCGACCTCTTCCCAGACTCATGGTTTCGCACCTACAATAAAAAATATTATCTATTGAATAACACATTGGTATTCCCCCGCAACACTAAAAATTCAAGTTCATATAGAGACTGGGTAGCAGACTTTACAAAGCCGCCACTAGTGGTCTAGTCGTTATGGCAGAAAAAATTAAGGTGGAGAGGTCAAGGTTCTAACCCAGCCGACCCCTCCAAACTTGGTGTTTTTTTTTACCGAATTTTAAAAATGGTGGTGAATAGATTTACATGAGTGCGTTTGACTTTGTAACTCCGGCATTTGCAAATGTTTTATAATTAACATTTTTGTTAACTCCCAAATCCGAGGTACCTTGGAGTGGTTGGCATGTTTTTGTTCGAAAGTTATATATTACATAGCAATGGAGCAAATAAAATATATATGCAGAAACACAAACACAAGAAACACATAGAACCAGAGAGACACAGATATATGTGGTTCACCCAGTTTAGACTATGTCCACCCCGAATAGCGAGTCCTTTCTTTTTATTATCCAGCAAAATGAAGAGACACAACCTACAGTAGATCCGACGTAATATCCTTTGTTCTCTCTCACAACCTCCCTATTTGTTTCTCGCTCTGAGAATACACATACAATACACAGTCGTAATAAAATACCCTCATACAAAATGAGGGTTTCCTTCTAGGGCGAAAAACACTAAACTAAACATAACTTCTACCGTCAGATCATCCGCTTAATGAACAGCCTAGATTGACTAGAAATTACAATACTTTTACAAGGCAATTTTACATATGTTTTTAGCTTCAAGGGCGCTTCCCCTGAAACCCCCTGCCAAGGGGGGCGGGCTCCATAAAGTCGTAGCCACCCCCCCTAGACCCCCCAGGTAGCATTTAATTATGAGCAGTGTTGTCGCCCCATTAAGGTACAGGGGTCCAATGCTATGATACAAAATAAACAAGATAATGAGGCTCCACACCCAACAATCTCCCACTTGGAGACTAATTGTAGCAACTCCACTGCTGCTTCATTTGATGGAAAATGAGTCCACTTTGGACCTGGTTTTTTCTCATCTTCATCGTCTACTTTAAGACCAATTGAAACTGAGCATAATCTTAGTTTCTCCCTAGTTACAACTTTTATTAGCTTATCTACATGATTCTAGCTAGTGTGTATCTTTTCTAGCTTCAACTGTTCATCTTCCCACACTGACCGTATGAAATGGTACTTGAGTTGTATGTGTTTAGTCCTGGAATGAAATGCTGAGTTATTTGCAAGATGAATGGTACTTTGGCTTCACTGTATAACGTGCCCATATCATGCTTCTTACCTAATTCACCCATAAACCTTTGTAACCAAATCATTTATTTACTAGCCTCTGTAGCAGCAACATACTCTGCTTCTATTGTTGAAAGTGCAACAACACTTTGGATTTTTGAAACCCAACTAACAGCTGTTCCAGCTACAGTAAATACATATCCTGTAGTTCTCCTCCTGTTATGTTTGTCACCTACCATATCTGCATCAACATATTCCTGTAGAGCAATTTTTGAACCACCAAATCATAATGCTTGATTTGTGGTACCTCTCAAATATCCGAGAATCCATTTCACTTCCATCCAATGTTCTTTTCTTGGATTGTTCATGTACCTTCTTACAACTCCCACTACATGTGCAATATCAAGCCTTGTGCAAACCATTGCATACATTAAGCTTCCAACTATTGATGTGTATGGAACTTTAGACATATAATCCATTTCTTCTTGGGTCTTGGGGCACATCTCCTTACTAAGTTTGAAATGGCTAGTAAAAGGTGTACTAACTCGTTTTTCATTCTGCATATTAAATGTTTTCAACACCTTTTGTATGTACTCATTCTAAGATAATGTTAATTTGTGATTTTTCCCGTCTCTAGTTATTCTCATACCAAGGATTTTTTTTTCAGCTCCAAAATCCTTCATTGCAAAGGAATTTTCCTATTTTCTTTTGAGCACATTTATTTCCTGCATGTTAGAACTCGAAACAAGCATGCCATCTACATACAATAATAATATAATATAGCTACCATCATTTTTCTTTTTAAAATAAACACAATGATCAGACCGACATCTAGTATAACCTTGTTCAAACATAAACTTATCAAATTTTAGATACCACTGCCTTTTCTTTGACCTCATATACTTTTGTTTACTGCATATAAATATCTTCCTCCAAATCTCCATGGAGAACGGTTGTCTTTACATCTAACTGTTCAAGATGCAAATCTCCATGTAAATCGCTACAAGACTTAAAATAGTTCTCATTCAGGTCATCTTAACAACAGGAGAAAATATTTCATCAAAATCAATACCTTTCTTCTGTGCAAACCCCTTCATCACAAGTCTATCTTTGTACCTTTGTTTTCCTCCAACTTCTTCCTTCAGCCTGTAAACCCATTTATTTTTCAATGTTGTTTTACTTGCAGGCAACCTAACTAAGTCCCAAGTCTGGTTATGTATTAAGGAGTCCATCTCTTTTTTCATGGCTATCTCCCACTTCTTCTTGGTTTTAACCTTCATTGCTTCTTCATAACATTCGGGTTCACCAGAATCAGTCAAAAATAAATAATATAATGAAGGAGAGTATCATTCAGGGGGCCTACTTATCCTGGTAGATCTTCTAACACCACTTTCAGGTGTTCGAGGTACCTGTTGTTGTTGTGGTGGTTGTTGTTGTTATGGTTGTTTATTTTATTATTTTCAAGTACCTTTACTTTTTCTGTGATCTTATCAAGGATTGTGTCTTATTGTTTTATTTTTCTAATTTCTTTTCCTGCAACTGATTCTTATACAAGACCTTTTCATTGAATATTACATCTTTTCTCCTAATTATTTTGTGATTTTCATAATCATATAAGAAATAACCAAAATCATTAACACCATATCCAATAAAGGTACACTTCTTTGATTTTGCCTCAAGCTTTGTTCTATTTTCTTTATTAATATGGACAAGGGCCTCACAACCAAAATACTTTAAAAAAGAGTAGCTTACCTTTTTACCTGTCCATGCCTCCTCTGGATTACCACCATCCAAAGAACTTGAAGGCCCTCAGTTTATTATATAAACAATAGTATCTACAGCATCTGCCCAAAATTGTAAAGGAAATCTTGCATGCAATCTCATGCACCTTGCACGCTCCATGATTGTTTTCTTCATCCTTTCTAACACACCATTTTCTTGTGGTGTTCTTGGAACTTTCTTCTCTCTGCAAATTCCATGCTCTGAACAGTACCTATCAAAATATTTGCTACAATATTCACCCCCATTTTCTGATCTCAGACATTTCAATTTCTTTCATGTCTCAATCTCAACCAAATATTTCCATTTCTTGAAAGTATCAAATACATTAGATTTATTTTGAATACAATAAATCCATTTTTTTCTAGTTGCATCATCAATAAAAGTAACATAATAATGAGATCCACTGAGAGATGATACATGAGCAGGTCCCCATACATCTATATGCACAAGCTCTAATTTTTCTCTCTTCTTTTCTTTCCCAACTCTCAGAAATCTGACTCTCTTCTGTTTTCCATAAATACAATTCTCACATAAATACAAATCAATATTCTTCAAACCTGAAAATAAATTTCTTGAGTGAATAATCTTCATCCCTTTCTCACTCATGTGTCCGAGCCTATGATGCCATAATGTTGCATCTGCTCCTTTGGAAGTTAAAGCATTAACAGAGTTAGAAATACCATTGCATAAATAAAATGTACCAACCTTTTAGCCTTTTTCTATTACCAGGGCTCCTTTGGTGACCTTCCAAGTTTTATCTGTGAAATTTGTCACACAACATTCACCGCCTAACTACCTTGTTGAAATCAAATTTTTCTGCAGACCTAGAACATGCCTTGCCTCCTTTAATAACCATTGGTTTCCATTCTGTTGTTTTACAAGAACTTTACCCATTCCAACAATTTTACAGAGTTTATCTTCGCCCAAACGAACTTGTCCAAAATCTCGTTGAACATAGTCATGAAAATATTCCTTATCATGTGTGGCATGGAATGAGGCCCTAGAATCTACCACCCATGAATCAGTACCATTTTCTAAAGAAAAAATCAAAGCATCTTGTAACACTTCACCTTTCACATTTGCTTCATGATTGTATTCTTGTTGTGCATCTCCTTCTTTTCCCTTCCGATATATATAGTATTTCTTTAGGTGTCCTTTCTTTCCACATCTCCAACACACTATCCCCGATCTGGACTTGGATCTACCTTTCCTTGATTTACTGTGATATGCTAAGCTCTTTCCTCTTTCCATTTTTCTTCCCCTAGAGTCTGCGCTCAAAGCATTACTCGATTTATCACCATAGCTTTTCTGTCGCATTTCCTTGCTAAGGATAGCACTGACAACATCATCAAACTTTAAAGTACTAGATCCAGAGACAGAGTTACTAATGGCCATAACTAAAGTATTCCAACTTTCTAGCAATGCGCACAAAAATAAAAGAGCCCTAACTTCATCATCAAAGTTTACCCCTACAAAACTTAACTGACTGGTAACTTTATTAAACTCATTTAAATGTTCTGCAATAGATCCACCTTCCGACATCTTCATATTAAATAAATGTTTCATAAGAAATACCTTGTTTGAGGCCGACGTTTTTTCATATAGTTTTTCCAATGCCTTAATCAAACCCTCTGTTGTTGTTTTCTTTGAAATATTGAAGGCTACCGATGCCCCGAGGCACAACCATACTATTCTGAGTGCCTTTCTATCGAGAATCTCCCATTCTTCATCTATCATAATCATCGGCTTCTTTGTTTTTATGCTCAATGGTAGGTACAAATATTTCTGATACAGATAATATTCCATCTGCATCTTCCACAGTGGGAATTTTTGGCCGTTAGATTTCTTGACCCTAAACTTACCATCTTCCGCCATTTTTCCCACTCAAACCAGGAACCCTTCTTTCCTGCGAGTTTATTAGCCAAATAGACCTTCGGCTCTAATACCAATTGTTAGAAAATTATATATTATAGAGCAATGGAACAAATAAAATATATATGTGGAAACACAAACACAAGAAACACCTAAAACCATAGAGACACAGATATACATGGTTCACCCAGTTTGGGCTACATTCGCCCCGAATAGCCAATCCTTCATTTTTATTATCCAGCAAAATGAAGAGACACAACCTACAGCAGATCCATTGTAATATCCTTTGTTCTCTCACAGTCTCCCTATCTATTTCTTGCCATGAGAATACACATACAATACATAGCCATAATACAATACCCTCATACAAAATGAGGGGTTGCCTTCTAGGGAGAAAAACCCTAAACTAAACATAACTTCTACCATTAGATCATCTGCCTAATGAATGGCCCAGATTAACTAGAAATTATAATAATTTTACAAGTTAATTTTACATATTTTTTTAGCTTCGGGGGTGCTGCCCCCGAAACCCCCCTGCCGGGGGGGGGGGGGGCTCCGTAAAGTTGCAGTCACCCCCCTTAGACCCCCCAGGTAGCATTTAATTATGAGCGGTGTTGCCGCCCCATTAAGGTACAGGGGTCCAATGCTGTGATACAAAATAAATAAGATAATCAAGCTCCACACCCAACAGTTGTGTTGTATAGTAGTGAATTTTATGGGTTGAGCCACCCGTGGAGCGGGTCAGCCAGGTGGTCGGGAAGGTTTGATTCTCGCTAGCCCATTAAGATGGTGCCTTGTGGTATGGCCTTCATTCCTCCTTTCGAGTTCCACCGGGTTTGGGTTCCACATGTTTAATTACATGACCAACTATGACCCAAGCATCCCATACTTGCCACGAGTTTATAACTCATACTCTGTGGTCAAGTTTACAACAAAATGGAATCAATACCCCAACTATCAATACAAGGCCAAAACATCATTGTTGCTTCATAAGTGATCAAAAACACATCATCACTTTTACATTTTAAATTGAAACATGTGATTTAAAAAATAAGGCCATGACACACTACCACACCTAGAAAAACTATCTCTCACTTATAAAAGTGTATGGGTCATCCCTCTATGGTGCATTTTATTGTCAAACAATTGTTTCAACTGGTTCAAGCATGGACACTTTGTCCTTGATATGCTGCTCTAGATGGAGCCTCCAATACATGGCTCTTTGATGACCACTTTTGTCACAATGACTGCCACGAGTCTTCTTCTTCTAGACCTACTTTACCTTCTTCTTTTCCTGCAATGGAGAAGGTCTTTCATGCCTCATCCTCTTTCGTGTTGTCATTCTTTTCTAGCACTCAGAAAATACATGATTATGTAGTCCACAAAAACTACATGTTTTTTGATTCCATATCTATGTTCATTATTAGCGACATGCTTTTAATCAAAATGAAAATTATAATACTGATACTTGTTATAACTTTCTTGTTGCTCTCTAGTGCAATCATGGTGATAAGAGATTTCCTCAGTGCTTTCTCTACAATGTGCACTATCATAGGATGATGGTGAAGTGTTCCCATCATTCTCTTTCCCTAATGTTTTCAACCATTTATTGGAAGCTTCTGACACCTTTGAGCATTGTCCTCCCATGTATCCCAAACTTGTGAATCGAGGTCTCTGCACAACCTCCAATGGTTGAGTTATGCCTTGGTCATTCACACCAAGTCCTCCTCCTTTCTGCCCCATTTTGGTAAGGAGTCTCATGCCAATTCCTGTAATGGGTATCTCGACATTTCTAACAGAAAAAATAGCATGCGGAGATGAAATTGAAGAGTAATTAGCATTTTTTACCTCAATTGTTGATTTGAAAATAGGTGATGATGGCTTCTTTAAGCCTTCGTTGTGCTTCAATTCCTCCAAGGCCTCTTTCGCGGCTCAGAACTGAAGTTACAAACTCTGATTTTCCTCTTTCTCTTCTTGTAGTAGTCTCCTTAATTTATCGTTCTCTTCTTGAAGACTCTGGTTGATCCCCTCATGTTAATGATGAGAAGACGATGAAGGTAATGAAGAAGATACATAAGAAATAGAAGATGTGGATGAAGCATCGTTCTCTGATACTTCTTTCTCCTCTTCCTATATTATATTCTCATAAGCGTCATACATTATGTCCACAAATTTGGACATCCTAATCATGGCCTCGTACATGTCTTTGTCATCCTCCATTGATGCACATTCAATCATTGTTCAAGCTCGCAATTCACATCAGTGAGAAGACTGCTCTGATACCATCTTGATCTTGGTTCCTTTAGTGCCAGATTTACCCATGATATTTTACTTCTGTGATGTGGTTAGAGTTTCACTGAAAATAGAATTAAAATAACACATGCATGCTTCAAGCAAGAGGAAACAAGACAAAAATCAGCAACATAAGAACACGAGACGTTGATAATGGATTTCACCTAGTGTGGGCTATGTCTTCGGGCCTGGTGTCAAGATGGGGTAGGTCTCTTCATATAGTGGTGGAAATGGTGATGATGTACATGGACTATGTTTTTAGTCATACAAGGACATATGCCCTCAACATGAGTGGCTTGTCTCTTCATGAGACGTTCTGCTACAGGAACTGTCACTCACAATAGGCCTCCTATTAGCATGACATAATCTCACACAAGGTGACGATGAGAATTCCTTCATCAAGGTTACGTAGGGATCTCAATCAAACATAGCAATCAATGGTGAATACATATCCCATGAAGTAGAAACATAGATCCTACAACATACATCAAGAAGGGATCTAAATATCATATTACATCTCACAGCAAATGATAAAAGAGGAACATGACATCAATACTGCATATACCTCAACCCTTCAAGTTAATTGAATAAGTGGATGCTCAACTATTGAATATGGTTGCACCATCGAATTTGTGGCATCAAGAAGCATAAAATTGGTTGTCCATACTTGGGAATATGACACCGTCACTCCAATCTGGAAAATGGACTAAAATGTGAAGCTCTACTGATGAAACGGACATTATCATTTAGTTCTTGTCTCCGAGAGGTGTAAAATCAACATAAAATTTGTCAAATTATGACTCTGAAAATTTCTGGAGCTCAAGGAATCTTTCTGATGTCCCTCATTATTCTCTGGGCAAGGTTCCGGCCTCCTACTAGACTCAGGGTTCCACACCTGCAATAAAAAAATATTATTCATTGAAGAATGCATCGATCTGCCCCCGCAAAACTAAAAAGTTGAGTTTATATAGATACTAGGTGGCAGAATTTACAAAGCTCCAATAGGGGTCTAGTGGTTATGGTGGAAAAATTGAGATAGAGAGGTCGAGGTTCCAACCCCGTTGACCCCTCCAACCTTGGCATTTTGTTTTACCGAATTTTAAAAATGGTGGTGAATAGATTTAAATGATCGTGTTTAACTTTGTTAACTCCGACGGTTGCAAATGTTTTATAATTAAATTTTTTATTAACTCTAAAATCCGAGTGTCGTTGGAGTGGTTGGAATGTTGTGTCATATAGTGGTGAAATTTATGGGTTGGGCCACCCAAGGAGCGAGTCAGCCATGTGGCTGGACGGGTTCGATTCTCGTTGGCCCATTAAGATGGTGCCATGTTGTATGGCCTTCGGTCCTCCTTTGGAGTTCCACTAGGTTTGGGTCGGGTCCACCGAAGGTGGCCTGCCCACCCATCTGTTGCTATATATATGGTGTCGTGGGCGGAGGGTGTGGCGGGGGTCATGCCTTATCACCCCATAATTTTTATATTTTTTTGTTTTAACAACAATGAGTTATTTTTAAATTTTCTGAAAATAAGGGTCGTTGGACAAATTAGGAGGCCACAATTTTTCCCATCTCGGTGGCCGGATTCTGTGTGTCGGGTCTTGGTCAAATTGTGGGACAATTAATCCTGGCCCACCTACCCACTTTGACCAAAAGTTTGACCAGCTCTAACTTCTCCATACAAGCTTGAATTGGAGATTCATTCGCACTATTGGAATGAGGGAAATGAGTACTGTTATTTGGACCTCATTCAAGAGAAAGATGACCACTTTAAATTTTTACCTATCATTAGCCCTCTTTGACCTCTGAGTGTGTCTAGAGCCACCTAGATCACCATTGATAACTTTTTATAAATTTGTATTTTTAAATAAAATGAAATTATATCATATGAACCAACAAGGCACAAAGTTATGTTATCAACTTTTACTTATTTATATTGATTAATCTGAGTGTATTAATATGATATATAATATCCATAAAATATGAATTATTTCTTCCAAAAATAATATTATAATTTGTTGATAATAAGTGCTAAATAGACTATTTAGAGTAGTGGGAAATGGGACATACAACAATCACTTCAAACTCTTTAAATTTTAAGGCATTTTATTTTCAATTCCTAACTGTTTATGAATTAAATGTGCTCATAAATCAATTATTTTGTATGCAATCATATCATATGAGTCAATAAATTATGAAGTCATTTATTGATGTTCCTTTCCTATCATTGATTTAATAAGAGTGTATAAATATTACATCATTATTTTTGAAATCAAACTCCATGTAAAACAAAATGTTTTCATAATAAAACATGGAAAATTTATTTGGCAATGAATGTTAAGTAGACTATTCATTAAGCCACAAGGGTTAGATCAAGTGGTCTAGAGCCATACGTGAAGTTCTTTGATATTTTTTATAGTTGTTGTTGATCATGTGTTTGTCTCTTTTTTATTCCCTTGTGGTGAGGCCCCATAGTCACAGCCGACGGTTTAGCCAATTTACCATCCACAAAATGTGGGGAAACACTTTAGAGTTTCACATGGTCTCATTCCAAGTAAAAATAATAAAGAAAAATAAAAAGTGGAATATTAAGGGTTATTCAAGAGATAGGTCATAAATGGATGTCTTTAAAAAAGTTGCATATAACATTTGATTTTCCCATACACATTAACAATTTTAAAGTTCGATTCTTAAATAAATTATTTCTAATAGAAATAATGCGATAGAATCCAACAACACATTAACCTATTTATTGAGATTTATTTAGTTATATACATTGATATAATTTTTTAAATGTATTGTACCTTTGAGATTATTTAAGATCTTAATGTCAGTAAACATATTTTTTTCCAAAACAAATTAGAATTAATTCATAATGAGTTCTATGTGGTATATTTGATTTTCCATACATAACTTTTTATAACTATGTATTACTTAATCAATTACTTATATGATATCAGATAAGTCAATAAGTGAGGAAGCCATTTATTTACTTTTATATGTGTATCATGTGGTTTGATATTAGTGCATAAATGTAACATTGTTATTTTTCAAATAAAAATCCATTTAAACAAAATGCATTTCCTAATCAAATATGGAATAATTAATTAACAATGATTGTTAAGTGGAATATTTAGGCTCAATCAAGAGATGAGCCATAAATGGATGATTTACACTTTTTGCACCATAATATGACATTTTATTTTCCCGTCCATATTAACATTATGTAAATTTTAATTATGAAATACATTAATTGTAGTTTATATTGGGTGTGGAGCCTAATTATCTTCTTGATTTAGAGGTCCCGTCTTAGCTGTCTTGGACCCCAGTTCCTAATGGGGTAGCAACTTCACCTGTAGGATCTTCGTTGGGGGGCTTGAGTCCCCTCTCCCTGCGAGCGTCCATGAAGAAAACTTTTGATAAAAATTTCCTTGTAGAATATTTTAATTTTGTAGTCAATCTCGGTCGTTCACTAGGAGAAATATATGACGGTAGAATTTATGTTAAGCTAGGGTTTTTTACCCTAGAAGTCAACCCTCAGTTTATATGAGGTAATTTTATTGCAGTTGTGTATGATTATTTTGTGCGAGAAAGAGGGAGGAGATTATGTGAGAGAGAAGATACAATTACATCAGATTTGTTGTAGGTTGTATCTCTTCATTTGTTGGGTAATATAAAATGAAGATCTAGTTGTTTCCCCATGGGCATAGTCCAAATTGGCTGAACCATGTATATCTGTCTCTCTTGTTTTATGCTTTTATGTGTTTGTGATTTCACAATATTTTATGTGTTCCATTTCTCTGTTAGTTAATTTCTAAGAGTTGATATAATCTCATATAAGCCAACAAGACATGAAGTTATTTCTTAAATTGTATTTAGTAATATAACCATAATACATGTTTGTAAATGTAATGTATTATTAAAATAAAGAATGTAAGTAAAGATACAAATCTTACAAAATAAATAATTTATAATTAATTTATAATGCATTTTAAATGGTCTAGTTTTTTTTAATCCATAACTTTTTCTAAATATGTATTCTTAAATCAGTGACTTGTGTTTCAATGACTACAAGGAAAAGACCCTCTAGCGGAGGTTATAAGGAGGATTTTGGTGTTATAAAATTGGCCAAAATTGTCAAAAAACATTTGCTACAACATCATTTTTTGGTAACGGAGGCTTTAACGGAGCTTCTAACAGAACTTCAACACAACTAAAAAAAATTGGGTGGTCGGAGGCTTTTACGGATGTTTTTCTCATCAGTGCACACATCATGTGTGAATGCACCAATACGTTATACTATGTACGCACCGGTATTGTAAATACACCAAGCACCTAGATGGAAATAAAAGTTCGGAAGCCCCAAGGTGTTTAGCAATGTCCCAGTGCGTGTCACCCACAAAGACGCACCGGGCCTATAGAAGGTGCATGCACTGGCGTTGTTAAGGTGTAAAAACGCATCGAGTCGTTTAGGTGTTAAAACGCACAGGGTCGTTAAGTTATAAAAATGCATTGGTGCATTAAAGGCAAACCATACCGATGCATGCAATGCCTATCCGCCTGCCCGGATGGTAGTCATTGATCAAGCGCATCGGGATTTCTAAATGGTATTGGTATTTGGTGTGGTGTCCTTAGGCCATAGAAATGCACCAGTGTGCATTATCATACAAACGCACCGGTGTACAGTAACTAACACGCATCGATGTTCATTTTCTATTTTTTAGAAACATCGACCTGTGAAAGTGCAATTATTGTGATTTTTTTAAATTCATTATTCATCAAAAGTTGACACATATCTTATAATAGTATCCATATCAGTTAAATTTTTATTAGTGCATTTGAATGTGATGTTTGGATGAATTGGTTATATCATATCATCATATTTCTCATCTCTTCATTATAATATTCAATTGTCCATATATTTAATCAGTGGTGTAACATTTCATAGCGAAAATGGAGAACGCAATAGAATAAATTAAAACATATGTTATTATATATATATGAATAAGACACTCTTTTTCATACAAAATGGGACAATTATTGGTATCCCTTTGTCTTTCAATTGGGACATTATGTCCATTACATTAAAAAATGTCTAATTTCACAGACAAATATTTCAAAAAATACGACGACTTACTTTCATATCTAAACATATTGATCATCATTCTCCATTGGAAATATTGTCACTGCTCGAGCTACTTCCATGACTTGGGTTATTTGGAGGAATGTTTTGTTCATTGTGTTGATTTTTTTCTTCTTCTTCAAGTTCCATCTACAAACATAAAAATAAAGTGTAATGAGTGTATATACATTGGTGAGAATAATGAAAATTTCAATATTAAATAATATACATCAGTGTAAATCGAAAAGAAATGTGCCATAGCAAGAATTGACTTGTGAACTATACACATTCTTTCAAAACCAGATTTCATGCTAGCTTTCAACAATTAATTTGTTGGCGTGGTTCCATACTTTGTTTCTTGCAATTTTTACACCCCATAACAATTCATAGATTTAATATAAAATATTTTTTTGTTCTATTAATTATAGACGGATCTATGTAAAATAGGATAGATGTTATGGGGTAGCAAGCTAAGTGGCCTTGATTATGGGGAAAACTCCACAATTAAGTGTGCTTGAGCCAAAGGAGTTCTGGGATGGGTGACCTCCCAGGAAGTCCTGGTTACCGGGTGTAAGCCCCAGAAGTGATTATTGACGCTATGTGATTCATTTCACTAATTTCAATCCCACTTCTTCACCCCTATGAGCATCACCCGATACAATGAGTGCTAAGTGGACTATTCAAAAATCATGATAAATTATTTAGTTACAGCTAATTCTCATGGAAATGGTCATAGATGAATGACATACTTAACGCAGTTGAATCCCAAAAAAATGATATCTAATATAATGCACTGCAGAAACCCCTCATACTTAAAATACAAAGAATAAAAGGAGCTCTACTTGAATGGTTCATGAGGCACAATACTTGCTAAGTTTTTGCAAATGAGGTAGCAAGCTAAGTGGGCTTGATTGTGGGGAAACTCCACAGTTAAGAGAACTTGAGCTAGAGGAGTTCTGGGATGGGTGACCTCCTAGGAAGTCCTGGTTACCAGGTGCAAGCCCCGAAAGTGATGATTGACGCTATGTGATTCATTTCACTAGTTTCAATCCCACTTCTTCACCCCTATGAGCATCACCCAATGCAATGAGTGCTAAGTGGACTATTCAAAAATCATGAGAAATTAGTCAGTTATGACTACCTCTCATGGACATTTTCATATATGAATGACTTACTTAATGCAGTTGAATCCCAAAAAAATGATATCTAATAGAATACATTGTGGAAACCCCTCATACTTAAAATAAAAAGAGTAAAGTGAGCTTTACATGAATGGTTCATGAGGCATAATACTTTCTAAGGTTTTTAAAATAGGGTAGCAAGATAAGTGGGCTTGATTGTGGGGAAAACTCCATAGTTAAGCGTTCTTGAGCCAGAGGAGTTCTAGGATGGGTGACCTCTAGGGAAGTCCTACTACTGGGTGTAAGCCCCGGAAGTGATGATTGGCGCTATGTGATTCATTTCACTAGTTTAAATCCCACTTCTTCACCCCTGTGAGCATCACCCAATGCAATTATTTCTAAGTGGACAATTAAAAAATCATGAGAAATTAGTCAATTACGACTACCTCTCATGGAAATTGTCATAGATGAATGACTTATTTAACACAATTGAATCCCAAAAAAATGATATCTAATATAATGCACTGTGGAAACCCCTCTACTTAAAATACAAAGAGTAAAGGGAGCTCTACTTGAATGGTTCATGAGGCACAATACTTGCTAAGGTTTTTCAAATGGGGTAGCAAGCTTAGTGGGCTTGATTGTGGGGAAAACTCCACAGTTAAGTGCACTTGAGCCATGATTTTTGGGATGGGTGACCTCGCGATAAGTCTTGGTTACCGGGTGCAAGCCTTGGAAGTGATGATTGACACTATGTGATTCATTTCACTAGTTTTGTTCCCACTTCTTCACCCTTATGAACATCACCTGATACAACTAGTGCTAAGTAGACTATTCAAAAATCATGAGAAATTGGTCAGTTACGACTACCTCTCATGGAAATGGTCATAGATGAATGACTTACTTAACGCAGGTGAATCACAAAAAAAATGATATCTAATATAGATGCTTACAAATTCCACAATTAATTTCTGATATGCCAAGATATATTGACAACCCATATTTAACCCAATGTCAATCAATTCTTTTAATGGTTCTTCTTTGTATGTTAACACATGTTTGAAGACATTCAATAATTATTGTTGTAAAACAACTTAAAATATACAAAAATTAAATATAGTTAAGTTGTTATAAGGAAGTAACAATTACTCACAAACATAGATATCAACCTTTTTCTTTCTTATCATCCTATTTTATGTGTTGAATGGATTCCATTTTCTTTTATTTTCTACAAGAAAATACTTGAAAAATAGTATTTAATGCTAAATTGTTTATTTATTGTACATAATCGGAAAATTCAATGATTACATATTACATTTGAAGCATGTTGTTGTTGATATGGCTCCTCGTTCGATGCAATTATGCCCATTTCTTTGGCCATCTCCTTGTACACCTTTTTGGACATTCCTACTGGCATATTTCTGATATCAGCTCGTTCATCCTTTGAGGTTTTCATAATCTTCCTGAAAATGTAACATGACAATAAACTATTAATTTTTATATTGATATATGAAAACTAAATATAACAAAAGTGATATATGTAAATGATTTCTTTGTAGTAATATATACATATAATTCTAGAAAGACATTTAAAGGAATATTACTTTTTCAATCCTTCTTTTTTTTTGGTGTATGTTTTTTCTATTAAAAGTCTGACATGTCTCATTGACCAATTCTCTGGAAACTCGTCTTATAGTTAAAATAAAATTTGGTTCTTGGAATCATTGGATTGATTTTTGTATTGTATGTGGAAAGAACATCTATAAATTCATTTCAATAGATCCCTCAAAGTTTTGTAAAATAATTTCCCCCTTTCATTAACCTCCAACACCACTCCAGATGAGCTAAGGAGCAATTCATTTCCATTTGCATGTTCTATTTTTTTCTTTTCTTATAACAACATTCCTTTTCTTCGTTATTGGTCCCTGTAGAAAATTAAATATATCTGAATTAATAGACTTTTTGAAACATGTTATCTAATATTTTTAAGTATATTATTAATGAAAATTAAAAAAAAAAAACTCATATTGGATCAATAGTATTTTTTCATTCACCTGATTCATCCTTCTACAATTTTTCCATAATGATTTTACACTCTTCTGGTCTTAGATTAGAAATAATCTTATCGAGCTTCGCCATTCTGTGGCTCTGTGTGATACAATACATATTAGTTAAACTTAAAAATAGTTCAAAAATAATAATTTTTGTAAAGAATTTAAAAATAACTTGCCTTTTTTTTTTTTCTAGATGTGCTATCAGTGTTTTTGTTACTTTAACTCTTGTTAGCCATTTCTTTATCAATATGAAACATGTACTATTCATTAATATATTTTATAAATAAATCACATACTTTTCAGGTAAAAATAAAATAAAAAACAAGAAAAAAGTGTGCCTTTCGCAACTTATGCACGGAATGCAATGCGTTAGGTTCTTATAAACGTATCGCCAATACAACAGAAACGTCGTACAGTGCTCTTTTTCAACAAGGAGACCCGGTGCGTTATATTAATACTTGAGCATAGATTAACATAAACATAAATTAATAAAAAAATATTTTTATCAAACAGTGTTTTTTTTCAATACACGCCCAGTGCGCTATACTACAATCGTGCACCGGTGCGCTATTTTAAACAGTGTGCACTGATTAAAAAAAATTGTTTTCTAAAAAAATCATGCAAGGGCCGATAGGGATTGGGATCTGACTCTACAAGTGGTCCCACGGGTTAGATTTAATATGCCTATATATATAGTAATACAAACCCTTTAAATCTAAAATGAAAAGCCCTAATTGTGAAGTCACATAAATAAGAAGAAGCAAGGGTTTAACGTAAGAATGGATTTTTTTTTTCTAAATTTTAATTAAATGTAAATAGGAATAGAGATTTTAAATGATTTTATTAGTAAAATGTACAGTAAAATTTAAAATTTTTAGTATTCATGTATTAAATCTAATAGAAACAGTAAAAATAACAATTATTACAGTAAAATTTTACAATTTTACTCTACTACAGGGTTTTTTTGTGAATCACTAGATGTTTCAAATTTTGATTCTCTGAATAGTGTTGTTGTTCGAAAGTATTTTTCTGCTCTAGAGTGTTTTCGTGCTCTCTTGCTCGAGGTATGTCTCTTGTGCAAATCCCTCCCTAAAAAATTTTGGAAAAATAAAGAAATAATGAATAGATTTTACTATTTAAAGAAATTTTTTATGAAATTAGGTTTTCGAAAATCATTTGTCGCTCATTTTTCAATTTACCGCTTTGTTTTCACTTCAAAAAAATAAATTTGCATTTTTTTCCTAATATTCGGTGCATTTTTTAACTAACAGCACTGGTGTGTATGTTAATTAAAACGCATCGATGTGGTTAACAATACATTAACACCAATAACAATAACTCCTTTTTTAAGGCAACGAAATTACTTTTAGGTATGTATACCGAAAATTATTGTTGATTTTGCTTAAATTCAGGGAGAAAATCTCATAACTATATCAAATGGAGAATTATTCAAAATCTAGCTCGTTCCATAATATTTCTCAAAGTTCGTCACGAAGTTCTCCCTATCCATCTCCTGGCGTAATTACTTCATATTTTATTTTTTATTTTCATTATCTAATTGAATATATATTTTTTATACATGCCAATCAGCTGAATAAAATTAATGTACACAAATTTGTAGCTTCATGCATATTCAGAATTGAGTTTAGATGCACAAAATATTCAAAAAGTTCCAAAACTTCAGAAGCTCTTATCAAGAACAGCATACCGCAAGGTGAAATCAGTAGATGAAAATGCACAGTCGCTTCACCCTACCAATTGTAACATGCCATCTTCTAGCCACAATCCTGGGACAATGATGGTAATAATAATTGTTTGGTATAATGTAATTATTTCAACGTCAAACCAATTAATCATGCATTGATGTGCTTACTAATTGATATCATTGATTTTGTACTAATCATGTTCAAATATATTTTTTGAAATTATTAGGATTCTAGTGATGATGACCGACCTACCTACCATCTTCTATTGCACCCCACGACAATGTCAAATTGAGATAAGATTGAATTAAGAGAAAAACTTGGAGAAGAGAGATACCAAGAATGGTTGAATCAACCACCTATTCAATTCCCACTACGTCTAGATTCACCAATTAGGAATGACTACAGCAATAGTAGTTCTTCAAAAGATGGAAATGGAGGCAATCAAATAGCAGTTGGTATGGATGATTACTTAAGGAATATGACTAACATGGAGACAATGTTGTTAGATGCATTCCAGAACAATGATCAACTAGGGGATGATGCTCATATCACTGATATCTTTTTCGAAAGTCTTAAATTTGCTTCCACCACCCCTCTCTTTGGACCCAGCAGTCAATCAAAGTCTACCTAGTTGGGGACAATGATGTTACTATACAACCTAAAATTAAATTTTGGCTTGTTGAATGCATGTTTCTCTGAAATTTTGAGGTAATTGACCATCAAGTCCCTTATATTTTGAGAAATTTTGTCACACAATCAACATTACAAATGGCCAATTTTATGAACTTTAATAATTATCGGCATTAATGTACATTTAATATTGTCCATGACCACCTACAGGTTATTCAAAGATAAGGTTCTTTTGAGTAATAATGTCTTTCTTGGTAACTGTGAAGAGGCAAAGAAATTGTTGAAAATTTTGGGTGTTGAGTACATATCATATCATGCATGTCCAAATGATTGTATTCTATATAGAGGAGAATATGTAGAGAAAGAGACATGTCCAAAATGTGGGCATGACAGGTATGATCAATCAAAAATAAGGGTAAATCACGTGCTCCTCCTTTTAAGATATTGAGGCACATGCCTATAATCCCAAGGATTGAAAGGCTCTTTAGTTTCAAAGAATTAGCTCTGTTGTAGGGATGGCATGCCTCACACAAAATTGAGTTGGGAGTTATGTGAATCCCAACAAATTCAATAGCCATGAAGCATATATAGGATACATGGCCCGAAAAATTCAAGGATGAATTAAGAATTCTATGACTCAGTATAGCCATGGATGACGTCAACCCATATTCCCTCCAGAACACCAACAATTCTATTTGGAATGTAGTAGCGATCAATAACAATAACCCCCCCCCCCCTCCCCAACGGTTGTCCGTGAAGAATAAACATCTAATGTTGGTTGTCATAGTCCCTGGTAGAAGACAAGTGAATAATATAGATGTCTACTTACAACCACTGGTAGATGAATTGAAGGAATTATGGGATGGGATAAATGTATACGATGTATCAAGACCCATCGTAGCAGAGAGGATTTTTACATTGTATGGCACATGTGCTTACACAACACATGATTATCCAAGCTTAGGATTTTGCTCTGGTAAATTACATGTTTATTGATATGTTTACATAAGTAACAATATTCTTTCACATATTAATTTTTTAATTCATTGTAATTGTTCTGATATTCATGTTATTCTTTAACGTTCCATGCATATTGTATACAAAAATTTTGCAGATCTTGTAACAAAAGGGTATTATGGATGTAAATGTTGTGGACCTTCTCTGAAAGCTAGATGGTCCAACGACCTACGAAATCCAATGTATGACTTCTCTAGGGTATTTCTCCCAAAATAACACCCTTACATAAGAGCAGCATCTGCTTTCAATGATAAATGAGAGAGAACCCAAAGGCCTGCAATAACAACACCAGTTAAATGGCTTAGAGCATATGAGAGAGAGAAGGAGAAGGAGTTCATATAAATGTTCGATTCAAATGGGGAGCCTATGTTCAATGATCCAGAATTCTTCGACACCTATGTTGAGAAATTTCCCATTGGGATGAAAAGGATATCTATCTTTTATAACCTTCCATATTGGGAGAATCTTAAGATTACCCACTTATTAGATCCCATGCATATATTTGAAAATGCTTCATCTTATTTATGGAGGCACATATCATCGAAAAAAAGTGACACATTGGTTGTTATGAAAGGTCTTATTACTTGAAAAACTAAAAAGAAACATTATCCAAGACGATTAGAAAGTACAGGATCAAAGGTTGGTCCCTCTAATTGGTATTTCAAAGAAGGTGATGTCCCATGGATTTTTAAAAAATATTATATTTCTTTGGAAAAGGAAGTTGTAATTGGTGTGAGGGTTCCATCTTCATATGGGTCTTCACTATGGTGATGCTTCACTATGGAAGACCATTTGTTGGGGTTGAAATCGCATGACCATTTGAATCTTCTAAGAGTACGTATAATGTAAAAAGCATGATTTTATTTTTTGTTATATTAATATTTTATCCCATGCAGGGATCATAAAACATAACTAATTTTGTATATTCTTGCATGTGTTTATAACTTTGTAGTGTCATTATTCTTTTTTCATGCATGGGTGTGTGAAACATGACTTCCCCCAAGACCTAAGACATGTTATATCTAAATTATTTGCATTTTTAGGTTGGATCACGTCAAAGGAGATTCATATGGCTAGCATTCCATGGTGGCATCAAGAGATAGTTCAAATTGTTTGTATGTTTGAGAAGGAACTACTGACGAGTTTCATGGACTTGCAAGTTCATATTCTAATCCACCTAGTAGATGAGGTTGAATTATTTGGGGTGGTTTCTTGTCATTGGGTGTTCTTCTTAGAGAGATACATAAAGAAATTGAAAGGTTTTGTTCGACAAAGGGAAAATCCCGAGGGGTCTATGGTAGAGGGGTACATACTATATGAGTCTTTCTATTATGAAAGTGAGCACATTAATCAGATTGATAACAAACCAGGTGAGGTGATTTGGGGTGATGAAAGGGATGAAAACAAAAGAGAAGGGGAGCTTCTCCAAACGAATATAAAAAGGAAATTGATAAAAAGTAAGCGACTTATAATTTTTCAAATTTAAACAAATTAAATATTAACGTTGAAATTTGATATAGTGTATATTCTGATCTCATATGTATTATATGTCAGTTTCATTTCATCAGTGAATGCAGAAATTTAAGCAATCAATAAATTCGTTCTTTACAATTCTGAAGTGACACAACCGTGGGTCGCATTGTACGAACAAAAGATGATGAAATGGGATAGTGACAGGAAATAAGTCAGACGGTTGAATGGTAGAAGTGTGCCTTATCCATATCATTTAAAATAAAATATGCCAATTATATTCCCAAACAGTTGGGTTGCTGACCAAGTCAGAGAGAAATACGGTGCAACCAGTCATTACTCGCGTGTTGGAGAGGATGCGCTAAACATAGGGAATGGGTGCAGCAACTCGGTAATAATCTATTTATTTACATTTTAAACTTAATAATGAACCTTTGAAATGTAACATCTATATTTTATATTTTAAAATTTGGGTTATTAGACACATGACACTAGGTGCATTTTTTCCCATCTATGTGGGCATATGGACACCATTTTCGCACAGAAAATGTCGATGATGGGCGCATGACACAAGATTGTGGAGTGGAAGTCAAGTTTTATCAATCTATTCAAGCTAGCCACCATGATCAAAACCTAGTAAGAGGGACGTTAGGTTACATCGGAAAGATACAAGAGATCATTGAAGTGGACTTCTCTTCTTTCCAATGTGTTATTTATAGGTGCAAGTGGTGGGACACCTTTGATCAGAATAATGTAGGAAGATCACGATTGTAGGCTAATATGTATCAACTCTAGAAAGATGTGGGATGAAGCTAAGGAGCCTTATGTTTTCCCCAAACATTGCAACCAAGTGTTTTTTTACCTAGATGTGTTGGATAGGAATTGGTTGTTCATATTGAAACATGACCCTAGATCACAACATATTTTTGAGAATAATAGTGTTATCATGCCAAGCGAGCTGGAAGATAATGAGGATGATCATGAGAATAGAGAGTGATATGGTACATGTGTTATTTCATCATTTATACTCTTTAAGATGGGTTTTTATAAAGAAGAGGACTTAACCTTATAACCAAGACTTTTTTTTTGTAACATTATAATATGTATTTTGAATTCATTGGTTTGCATTGTGTTAATGTTAAAATCATTTCACTTGATAATTTTCAATTATGTGTGAATGATATCTTCAAATTTTAAAAAATGTATTAATGTATACTGTTATTTTTGGTATTTAAGATCATAATAAAATAATGATAATTCTAAACATGAATTTATTTGCATTATTTTCTAACTTTATTATGTTACAAAAACTCATATTATTCTAGATCTATTACTTTACAATTATTTATATTCATACAAATTTATAATTTTACAATTATGGTAATTTAACAATATGTATGGTATACATTTTAATTACGGTAGTTATGGTTCAAAATTGAGAATTAATTTACAATTTTACAATTTTAATAAAATTGAATCGTGACAATACATACAATTACAATTACAATTTTACAATTTCACAATACAAATACAATTTTACAAATATTTTACATACAATATCAATTAAAATTACAATTACAATTAAAATTACAATTTTACAATTTTACATACAACTACAATTAAAATTACAATTACAATAATTTCACAATACAATTAAAAGTTTACAAATATTTTACATACAATTACAATTACAATTTTACATAAAATTACAATTAAAATTACAATTTCAATCACAATGCATACAATTATAATTACAAATTTACAAATTTTACAATTTTAATAAAATTGAATCTGACAATACATACAATTACAATTACAATTTTACAAATATTTTACATACAATTACAATTACAATTTTATAATGTTACAATTACCAATACATAATATTTAATAAATATCATGATTTAATATTAAAAATAAACATCACGATCATATAACCATCGTACAGACATCATATTCTAAAATACACATTCAAATCCGTTAACATCATCTAATTATCGTGATCATGATCATCTAACGAAACAGAAGCATTGTATAACATCATTACAACACAAACATCAAATATACATCTCATGTCAAATAACTGCTATCACATAATGTCAAATAGCTGCTATTACATACACATCTACACAGAAAGCGATAAATAAACATATCTAACATGCCCTAACAATATACACATCATGACGAACACCAAAATGTAAATTATGTACATCAACATGAACATAAAATACATGCACCATTTATATATTTATATGTGTGTGTGTGTGTGTGTGTGTGTGCGGTGCATGAACACCTTTATATATATATATATAGTGCATGTATTTTATGTTCATGTTGATGTACTTAATTTACATGTTGGTGTTTATCATGATGTGTATATTGTTATGGCATGTTAGATATGTTCATTTAATGTGATTTCAGATAGATGTGTATGTGATAGCGGTTATTTGACATGAGATATATATATATATATATATATATAATGTCAAAAATATACAATTGTAATAGAAATGCATATAAATATCAAATATTTGTTGGTACTACATCAATACTATAACTAGTACTAGAATGATGATCACTCCCCTCATGATCATGATCATCTGATGAGTTGCTCTATCATGCATCTCCACGATGCCTATCTCTCCTAGCCACTAGTAGTATGGAAGCTCCAATGATATGACTCATAAGGGTCATCATATCAAGGGGCATGTCTCTCCAGAGCTCTGTGAGTCTACGATCAACCTAGATCTCCTTGATCATAGTAGGGTGGACTCCCTCATCAACCAGGAGTCAGCACAGTCAATCGCCCAACTCCATCCTGAATCGGATGTCCACCCTACGCTGCATCCTCATGGGTATCTACAAACAAGGATTAGGTTTTTCACCCTGATATGCCACCTCTTCCATCTCCTCGTCATGATCTACAGCCGGATCATCAGGTAGGGGTGGAATTATGTCCCTAATGAATGTGCCAATATCTACAAATTATATAGTACACACAAATAATTAGAAATTTTCATTAAATAGTTTAATAAAACAAGTTAAATAACGTGTTAGAATAAATTTAATTCTAATTAATTAATTAAGAAATAAAATGAAACTATATTAATTTAAAGAAAACACTAATATTACCTTTAGCATCTGGTGGCTCATCTTGTGTGAAGAGGATGTTGGTACACCCTCGCCAATCCAAACTCGTGTATGGACACGGTACCATCATGAACGAGTGATCATTAGTACTAGATAGAAACTCCAGTGCATCACTAGATATCCTAGTCGGATAGTCAGACAGGCCCCTCTTGGGCATCTTCTGGCCCCACATCTGCATCCGTACATGCAACATTGGCCTATGAGGCTACCGAAAAAAAGTAGGCCTCGTCTTCGGAAACCTCTTAAAAATAAAAAATAAAAATCTAAAGAAAAATGGAAGGTCAACCTCCCACGTGCCTAAGAACAACATCTATCTAATGCTATACAAAGTTGCCACAAAAAATGGCAGACCGTCTCACAAGTTGTGGCGTCTGGAATAAATAAACAACATGAAATAAAAGTGGGAAACTAATGCACTTCCCATCACAGTATAGTGTGAAATGGTCACTAGTAGTAGTGAGAGGCACCTCACCTCCTCTAGACCAAATGAAGCAATGCATAACTGACCACCAGACACCTGAAAATCTACAGGAGAAAGTATATTGTCCCTAATGTATCTCTGGGATTACACCAACTCACTCCCTCCTGCATAGCCGACGAGGACATCTGGGAACTGGGGAAAATCCTTCCCTCTCATAGATAGGCCAGTAATAAAATATATGTCCTCCTCAGTGGGCTCGTACCACTTGCCAGGACCGACCCGGAAAGCCTTTTGGTGGGTATTCCACCTATAGATCAGTTGTCCCAATAACCCATTATGCCCCTTCAAGGATGTATCCTCCTCGTAGAACTTAAGGAAGTGTACCTCCCTTAAGAGCAACTAGGTGCGTGTCGTAATAGGGCGATGGTACAAAAGTCTCTCCCTCTCTCATGCCTCCCACTGCTGAATCATGTTATAACAGTCCTCCACATGCTCTTGTTGTTCCCTTTGCTTTCTCTGTTGATGTCGTTGAATGATTCACATATTAAACAAAAAAAAATTATTAAATGAGAAATGTATTTACAAATATTTCTTGTGTAGTGCATTGACCAAACTATCTACTTCGTGGCGGTTATTTTGGTGAATGCACCGCCTGACAGGAGTACATAATTACCGGTGCGTTCCGGTAAATGACCACACCGCCGTACAGTCATACATAGTGTGTTATTTTTAACAATTTTATATGGTTGATGTGGTTGGAAACCAACATGCACCGCACTATTTTAGTGTTACAACGATGTACATTTTCTCAGTACCGCACTGAAACCAGATGAGGTTTCCGTTAACACCGTTTGCGGTGTGGCTTGTAAATTTACACTAGATGGCTCGAACGCATCGTGCAGAAAATAAATAAATAAATAACAAGTAAAAAATAAAAATAAAAATAAAATAATAAAAATAAAAAGTAAAAAATAAATAAATAAATAATAAAAATAAATAAATTTAAAACGGTAAATTTTAAGTGAATTTGAGAAATTAATCCACTAAAATGTTAATTTATTGAGAAACAAGAAGATTACCTGGACATTTGTGCGTTGAGGAGGCACCTCAGAGAAGACAAACTCACATCGGTGCTTGAGAGCTCTAGAGCACTCAACAAGTAAAAATGAGGTTTTTTGTGGCCGGTAATTTTTTTTTAACTAACCCTTTTTCAGTGCGCTCAATTATAAGACGCACTGGGTGGTTTTATCAATGGTGCACCGCACTTCAGTACAGTGTGTAGGATTATTGAGACACACCGAACTAGTTTTTACATAGAGCAGAGTGTCTTGGTGTGCCATTTAATAGTACGCACTAGTACACTCGAGTACTGAGATGCACTAGGTCGGTTTGTACGGAGAGCACAATGCCTCAATGTGACATTTGATAGTAAGCACCGGTGTGCTTTTCATAAAACACACCAGTGCGTGTTATGATTAGAAACGCACCACCAAAAAAACATCCGCAAAAACCTCCACCTGCCAACCTCCTCTAGTGACCTTCGCTACAAACGGATATCTGGGCTATTTTTTTAAGGGCTTCCTCAAAAACATTCGTTAGAGGGTATTTTCCTTGTAGTGAATCATCTCATATAAGTCAATAAGTCAAAATTCATTTATTGACTTATATTTTCATATCATGTGGTTTAATATGAGTATATAATGTGACATTGTTGTTTTTGAAATAAAAATATATGTAAAACAAAATGTGTTTCCCAATCAAACATGAAATGATTAAGTGATAATCACTGTAAAGTGGACTTTCAAGGTTCATTCAAGAGAAGGATCACAAATGGATGTCTTTAGAATATTTCTTCATTATTATGATATATTTTTTTTACAAAATACAACTCATTAGTAATGAATCCTAAATGGTTTGTAAACAAAATTTAATCATTTGATAACTATTTATAAGTGGTCTAAATTGTTTGAAAATCCTCTTGGTTTTCTCTAAAGGTTCTAAGGGGACCTAGAAAATTTAGCATAAAAACATCTTTTACTTATTAAATTTCAAGTGAACTAGTTTCAATGAAAAATTTTCAAGGGAGATGCTTTGTGCCAAGTCTTACATTGAGATCCTCACAATGCCAGCATATCTTCATCAACAATAGGACCTAAAAAATTTAGCATAAAAACATATTTTACTTAGTAAATTTCAAGTGAACTAGTTTCAATGCAAAATTTACAAGGGAGACACTTTGTGCCAAGTATTACATTGAGATCTTCACAATTCCATCATATATTCATCAACAACAAGACCTAGATATTTTAGCATAAAAACATATTTTACTTAGTAGCTTTCAAGTGGACTAGTTTCAATGCAAAATTTGCGAGGGAGACACTTTGTACCAAGTCATACATTGAGATCCTTACAATTCCATCATATCTTCACCAACAACTCCCTTTCTGGGTTATGGGAAACTTGGTGGTGAGATTTGTTAGGCACAAAAATTAGAAATCAAGCAATTTGATCTATTATCCATGACTATAATATCTCACTTTGATGTTAGACATACTAATATGATTTAATTGATTCCTACTAAGTTACTATCACACCCCTACTGTGTATTGATATTGTTGTGGCTAGCAGTCCTATGTTTGACATATTCATGGTTACTACTTGGTTTGACATTACTAAAATTGTTTATCGTATCTTATCTTAAGTTAATATTGTGATTGCATTGAGAGGTTGATCCACATTTATGTAGGAACGCAAAATAATATGAATATAACCATAAATGCAGAGATGCAACGAAAATAAAACTTCATTTCATAATATCAAGGAAATGAAATATGCTTACAGACAAAATGGAAATAAACTAGCTAGGGCGCTGGAAGCTTATCTCTGAGAAGACATGTGGCGGCTATAGGCCTATGAATGGTATTACATTGAGGCTCCAAGGCCTATTTATGATTGAGAAACAATGGAAAACTATAAACCTCCAAAAAACTAACCCTAAGAGATGAAGCGCCAAAACTATGGGCCCTGTTTGGGTAAATTGGACATCAACTTCCTAGGGACATAACTTTGGCATATGATATTTGTTTGATGTGCACAATACCTCGTTAGAAATAACTATCCGAGGACTACAACTTTCGAGTGACCAACATGGGTATGACCCATGTTGATCCCAATTTTCCCAAAGAACATTGTTTAGGGCCTCAAAATTGCTCCAGAAGTTAATGACCCGAAAAAAAAAAAAAAAAAAAGAAGGTAAATTGTGCTACAATTAAGGAAACTGAAAACTAAAAGAAAAAATGGTGGGCATCCAAGTGGAATAGGCAAGTGGCCACTAATATCCACCTATATTATTCCTCCCACCTTAGGAATCAATGGTCCTAATTGCGTTGAGTTCCTCCATGAGATATGCAATGTCGGATGTGTCCAGAAATGGTGGAAAGTATGGTCGAAGGAGATCCACATTTAATACTATTTTTCGGACAAGGAATGGGGGAATGTTGGGCTCAAATGCATTATCTCCCATAGCCTTGATAATGTTATAAGGCCCATATCAGTGTGGTATGAGCTTCTAATGAGCTTTGGTTAGGCGTTCTTTCTACAAATGCAACCAAACTTTGTCGCCCACCTGGAACTTATGTGGCACTAGATGATGATCATGATGTTTCTTGTACTTGGCATTGGATTTATCCAAGATGTTGTGGACCTGCTAGCGGATGTGATGAATGCATTCAATAAATCTGGTTGCATTTTCAGTCTCAGGCAATACATGTGAGGAGTTTTTCCTGATGTGCCCTTTCTACAACAGCTCTTGGATCTGCCTCTCATTCTCCAGAACATAACATTGATAGATCAACCCATTATGCAGTGGCGCGCCTGGGGTCAGATCAATGGACTGCTTAACCTGACATTGTATAGGAACCCCTGTGGGTGAGGAGAAATGTCCTTGTATTCCTCCCCAACTTTTCCCATCTATTACTGTCACACAATGGAGCCATGTTGGGAGTTGCACCCACAATATTCTTCTTGCCCTGTGTAACAAAAACAAATTTCCTGGTTTGGGAAATAATCTTAGTGCATTTATTTGTAGTACTCAAAAAGATGGTGGAAGGCGGTACTACCTCTGGTATCCTATACAACTTCTTTCCCAAAGTAATAATAACAAAACGAGGCCTAGACTCATACACAGCATGTCTCTTCCACAAGTATGATTGGCCTAATAATAAATCAGACACGTCCAGAGGAGCAACATCACATAGTACCTCATCCATGAAGGGCTTTATGTGTTACGAAAGGCGGCACTATTGGCTTACGCGGAGATCTCTTCCTTGGTGAAGCCACCCGATGGTATACAGTTGTCAGTGTGTTGTGGTCGGTAGGTCGAGCCACTTTAAGACCTCTGCTAAAATGAGGTTCTTTTGGTTTCCACTATCAACAATTAATTGCAGTGGAGAACCCTGCACCCACATCTGGGAATGGAAGAGGCACTCCCCATCCTTTGGATCCTCGGTCTCCTCCCTCTGGAGCTTGGTTGTGGCAACATTAGCACTGGGTTCCACATCAATGATATGTTTCCTTTTTTCATTTCCCTTTTCGAGCTTTGACTCAGAATTAGAACATGTGTCTGATTTGGATGCCTTTAGTTCAGCCACCAATGACTGTTTGGCCCGACAATATTTGTGTTGTGAGTGGAGTCGTTATGAAATTCACACATCTTTCTCATGTCCTTATTTGGCTTTGTGGTGTTGTTTTAAGTCACCCCACTTTGGCTTTGCCCCTTGTTCTACTATTCAGGGGTGTCTTTCCCTAGCTTTAGATTCACGGATCCAAAGTCTCGCTTCTTCTACTTAAATTTCTACTCAATTTCGGAGGCATATCGATATGTCGTTCCAAGCAAGGCAATTTCGAGGAACTCCATTTCCTCCTGAATGTATTTGTGCAAACAGCTACGGTACTTGAGCACCAAATTTTTCTCTGAATATTTAATACCCAACTTTGTGCACAGGGTATGGAAAAAATTCATCAGATCATGCACATCTTGATCCCTTTGTTGACACAATGTGGTCCATTGGATTTTATTGTCCTCATAGCTCCCCATGGGGTAATATTGTTAATTTATGTTGTATCAAAATGAATTCCAAGTGGGTGCAACCTAGAAAAGAGAGGGTTCCCTCTCATCATTTTTCTCACATTAGGTTTCCCACCAATCTTTGACATGGGGGGCGGCTTTCAGGAGTGTAAAATTAATATTTTCTCTGTTGGAGAAATCATGGATCGAGAAATACCCTTCCATTAAAATCAACCATCTATCTACACCATGTGCATCTAACTCACCTTCAAATATAGGAATTTCAAAGTTGAATTGTACCTTGAAAGGAGTGGCGCCTCCAAAGTGGCTATTGGATGCAAATGTGTCACCGATGGGCAGTTGTTGAAGGATCTAGGCAAAGTTATCCGTCATTGCGTTCCTTTGTTTCTCAAGGGCCTCCTCGAGCAATATTTTGATAGGATCTCCTACTCCCTCATCTTTCTTTTCTTTCACCATGGGAGGTCATTGGAGTTTGTGAGGTTAATCTTGCAAGGGTTCAACCAAATCGATCCCTAACTCCTTATACCCTAACCTCGTTGGGGACATGCAAAGAAAAATAGAGAAAGAGAAAGATATGATACCACTGATCTAGATTTATGCAAGAACATAACAGAATATGAATATAACCATAAATACAAAGATGCAGTGAAAATAACACTTCATTTCATTAATATCAAAGAATAGAAATATGCTTACATACATAATGAAAATAAACTAGCTAGGGCGTTGGTAGCTTATCTCTTGGAAGATATGTGGTAGCTAAGGACCTCTGAACTATGTTACAATGAGGATATTTATGATTGAGACATAATGGAAAACCCTAAACCTCCAAAAAACTAACCTTAGGAGATGAAGCACCAAAACTTTGGGCCTCGTTTCGGTAAATTAGTACATCAACTTCTCGGGGATGTAACTTTGGCATATGATCTTCGTTTGATGTGCACAATACCTCATTATAAATATCTATCTGAGGACTCTTAGGGAGTATTGAGTCTGAGAATTTGTTAAGTTCGAGAAAAGTTTTTTTTTGTTATCAGAGCCAAAATTCACGCATTGTAATAGGTAGAGTCTATAATGAGCCAGGAAGCCTTCAACCTCTGAACAGTGTTAGCTTCTTCTTTCTCATTTCAGTCTAGTTAATAAATGCTCATACAATCAATATTTGTATTTATAATGTATGTGATGTAATATGTGTTATCATTCAATAAAAATGTGACTTATAATCCTATGTGTTTTCTCTATTGTTTGAGTAAGAATTATGAGCCATATTAACTATAAATATAGAAAGCGAGATGTGGCCAGTATTATGAAGACTTTCCGGATGAATATCTAAAACTCAAAGCACTTATCTGACTTTTGGTGGGATTTGACCCACATTTAAGAGAATCTATGGAATATTTAGTTTTGAGAAGTGCTTCAAGTTTCAGATATTGATCCATAAAGTTAACCTAATATTTTACTTTAGAGGACAGACCCCTCCACTTAATCACTTAAATTGTCCTAATCTTTACATAATTGATATTTTATTGGAATCCCACAATACTGGTCACACTTACTGTCAGGTGACTATACATGAAATACTACTCATAATGCTTCTTTACAAAGATCATGTCAGTCGCTTGGATATCCATAATTATCACTGTCACTTGAGTAATACAAATGTTGTGAACTTGGTGACAAATGCGCTTCTGCATGAGGTGGCATGATATTATAGCACATAAAGAAAGGAGATCCATACATGATCGGTACTCTCTCATCTATAGTATTACAAAGTGACCCAAATAATTGAGATATTTCCTTATAGATGGGTTTCTCTAGTGGCTAAATACTATGTACTTTAAGTGTGTTGAACAAATGTTCTATCTGAAAGAAAAACCATGCCTCAGAATAAGCTGTTTTTCTTGTAGAAATTTTAATAAAATTATGTATTTCCTAGATTCTCCTAATCTAACAATTATATGCCACTGTTAAATATAGAATCTCTTCTACAAAAATATTTGCGGAAATTTAAAACACGATCTCCAATTGCAAACACATGAAGAAAGATCAATCACACATAACACAGACGTTTTTACCGGGAAAGCATAAAGCTAAAACCCCACTATCATATATTATGTATATATCATGGATCATGAAACAATATCATGCAAAACTCTAATCCAAGAGCTCTTAGTACAATGTACAATCGTCTCACACTATCGTACAAAATTGGCAAATACATGCACCAATTTACTACCTCCTAACAGCCCGCCTCCACTACGCAATCCCTACTAATCAAAATCCCTAAATGAATGAGATTTTGCCTTGCCTTGACTATGAAATCCTCATTGGCATCTCCAATGTGTGTGTGGTTGCATGAGTGCACCCACTAATTTCACAATTGATAATCAAACTGTCCCTTTCACCTATCTCTCAACGAGGTCTCCACTGGATCTGACATGCATGTAGTTAACAGTAGTAAATCTTCAGTTGCATGTGAGACCACTGCTTGTGAATTAATTAAATAATTAATTCACTGATCTCTCACTAGTGTATGTTTGATTACAACTAGCACAATTTAGTTTAACTCACTTAACTGAGTTAAACTACCTTATAACTCACATAACTACACATCCAACTCTATTACAACTTCGAATCACTCAATTACAATTAATTCCACTTGCATGTCCCACCAACCAACCACTCAACTCGAAATCCACTTAGCTAACTGATTTTCCACTTCAGTTAACTATTTCCAAGTGCTCATTGAGAATATATTAATGTTTATTTTCCAATTATTATTAATAGATAATAATAATTGAAATGCATTCTATATTTAGACATGTGATCTATAAATAGACTTTGCACGTGCATCTAAAAATAGATCATCTATAAATAGAATTTTCTCATCATTCTAAAAATAAACTCCCGCTATAAATATAATTTTCTCACCATTCTAAAAATACACATACACCTAAAAATAGCCTATGGGCCCCACCTAGTGTAGGTGCTTAATTTTCACTAGGATCATCATCTTGTTGAATCTCAACACTCCCTCTCAACAATAAAGGGATTATCCTTCACCCCGATCTTGTCTCTATGGTATTCGAATTTTCTCCTGGTGAGCACCTTTGTCAGAATATCTACATCCTGATCTTCCGTAGGAATGTATTGAAGCAACACGATCTTCCGTTGCACACAATCTCTAATATGATGATACTAGATATCTATATTCTTATATCTATCATGAAACACAGGATTAATCGAGAGTTTAATGAAACTCTGATTATCAAAATGAATCACTGTAGGATCTAAATGAGAACCAAACAAACCAACTAGGATCTTTCTCATCTAGATAGCTTCACGTGCAGCTTGACTTGATACCATGTATTATGCTTCCATTGAACTCAGTGCCACAGATCTCTGTTTCCTGCTGCACCAAGAAATAGTTGTAGATCCGATACTAAAGACCCCTCCTGATGTGCTCTTTTTGTCCATTGGGCTACCCACCCAATTTGCATCTATGAAGCCATGCAAATTCACCTCATTCATCTGTCTGTACCATAAGCCATACTCAGGTGTGCCCTTGAGGTATCTCAGGACATGCTTTCCAGCCTTCCAAAAGAGCTTGGTAGGCTTAACCATCGCTTGACTAAGTTGGTTCACCACATAGCATAAGTTTGGTCTTGTATTCACTAAATACATTAGCAAACCCACTAATTTTCGATAGACAATAGCATCTACTACCTCTCTTAGAGATGTAGCATCCTCTTTCCTCCGGTTTTCTGGAAGAGGAGTATCCATGGGTTTGCAGCCCTCCATGTGAAACTTACTCGGTATCTCCCTTTAATACTTGCCTTGAGACAAAAAATTTCACCTTCTCTCTACCATATTTCCAATCCAAGGAAATAATGAAGGAGGCCCATATCCTTCATCTCAAACTCCTTTGCAAGGTCCTCCTTGCATGAGTGTATCAGTTGCTCATCACCAGTCAGTATTAAATAATCAACATAAAGAACAATGATTAAAAGCTTACCCTCCACCACAATTTGGTATAGGTTTTCATCTACCTCACTCTTGGTGAAGCCAAGTCCAGTGAAATAGTTGTCGATCCAAGTGTACCAAGCACGGGGTGCTTGCTTCAGCCCATACAACGCTCTTTTGAGTCTCCACACATGCGACTCATTGCTGAAGATCTCAAATCCTTCAGGCTGCTCAATGTACACTTCTTCTTCAATGATCCCATTAAGTAATGCAGTCTTCACATACATCTGATGCATGTTCCGACCCATCTACGTTGAGAGAGCAAGGATGGTCCTTATGGAAGAATACCATGCGACAGGTGCAAAGGTCTCTTCATAATCTATCCCCTTGATCTGTGAGAAGCCCCGGGCCACAAATATGGCCTTGTATTTCTCAACACTCCCATCAGTAGCTTGCTTTACCTTGTAGATCCATATTGAACCTACCATTGATTTATCTACTGACTTTGGAACAATTTCCCAAGCACTGTTTCTGACAATGGAGTCATACTCCTCCACCATTGCATCTACCCATGTGAGCTCCTACACTAATTCCTGAAAGGAAGATGGCTCAGTCGCAATACATTTTCTCATGAGAGCCATGTATCTAGTGAATCGGTCAGGAGATTGTCTTTGTCTGCGTTGTGAAGTAGGGGCTCCTACATTCTGTGCTGCATCAAGTTTCAGCCTCTCAGCTTCTATGGTACGCCTTCTGTCAGTTCTGATGTTTTGATCTATGTGAGTGGGCTCCTCCACTTCATGAACATCCTCCTGTGGCTGATCCACATCTGGAGACTCATCTTTGGGAACCAAAAGTTCCTCCTCTACATGTAATTATAGCTCCCTGTCAAGCGACAACTTCATGGCTTTCTCCTCATTGAATTTTATATCCCATCACACCACAGTCATTCGACTATTTGGAAAATACACATGATAATTATGTGGTGTTTCTGTGTACCCCACAAATATCCCAACTTCAGCAGTCAGCTCCAACTTCTTCCTGGTGTTCTTGTTCACATGCACATAAACAGATGAGCCAAAAATCTTAAAGTGAGAAACATCTGGTTTCTTACCAGTAAAAGCTTCTTCAGGTGTACTCATGCCAAGTACTATATAAGGACAATGGTTTTACACATAAACCATAGTGTTGCATGCTTCCGCCCATAAATTCATTGGTAGGCCCTGATCGTGCAGCATCGCTCGTGCAACATCCATGATCATTCTATTCTTCCTCTCTGCGACCCCATTTTGTTGTGGGTTATGAAGCACTATGAGTCCTCTTCGAATTCCTTATTTGCTAAAGAAGTCTTTGAATTCATTCAATATGTATTCTCCACAATTATCTCTCCACAGAGCCTTCACTTTCTTCCTCAACTCTTTCTCCACCAATGCTTTAAACGCAGAACTTTGAGAATGTTTGATCCTTCTTCTACATGAATAAGATCCAACGTTTTCGAGAAAAGTCATCAACAAAAATAACATAATACCTGTGTTTTTTTGTTGAAGCAACCGAGAATGGTCCACACACGTCTGTGTGAACTCTCTCTAGGATCACCGAAGCATGGTTCTCCTTTTCATGAAAGGTGGACTTTACATACATCCCCATGGTACAACCCTTGCACTGATCTAACTGAGCAAGTGTTCGCATTGGAAGTCCAGTAGATATTTGTTGCATGACTTTCAAGGCTCCATGATGAAGATGGCCCAATCGCCTATGCCATAATTCACCCTCATCCCTTCTCACCACTTTTTCTTCCTTGCCCATCATGGAAGCGCATCCATCTACCTCTAGCTTGTAGAAATTCTTGACTCGAATCCCTATCCTCTTGGCTTGACCCATTGTTTTCTGTCGTAGGAAAGCTTTTCCATTGTTGAAAACAATGTCATAGAATCTGTCCTCCAACATCACGACTAAGACAGAGTTTTTCTTCAGACCTGGAACATGCATAACATATTTCAATTGAAATGGTTTACCTAAATCCCTCTCAAAGGTAATGGTACTAATTTCGGTCGCACTATATCGTACATCATCTCCCATCTATATATGCATTTGGAGATCTTTCTCCTCCAAGTCACTGAAAAGCTCCTTATCTCCCGTCATGTGGAAGGAAGCACCACTATCAAGATACCACATTGATCCCGTTGCGCTTGAAACCAAGCATGCGATCAAAGAGAAATCAAGTTCAAATTGCGAGGCAAGGGCCTCACCAGCTGCAGCTCCAGCAGCCTTTTTGTTCTTCTTTTTTTGTGGGCAATTAGTGGCGATATGCCCATGTTTGTGACATTGAAAACACTTCACCTTGGACAAATCCAGCTTCTTGCCTTTAGACTCGGATTTTGAATGGAATTTCTTCCCCTTCCCTTTCCTTACCTTGGCAGCCAAATCACAATCCTCTTCATCATCATGCTTTGATGAAGAGCCATCTTTGGTGTTCCGCCTGAACTCCTCCTGCACTAGATCTGACCACAATCGTTCCCAATCCGCTAGTTTTTCCCGTCTGTTGACAGAGACTTGATAACTATGCCAACTCTTAGGAAGTCCCAAGAGAGCCAAGCTCACCAAATAATCATCAGTAATTTTGATTCCAACACTCCTCAGTTCATCCCGACATTGGAAAAAATTTGTGAGATACCTTGGAATATTGTCACCCTTTTCCATCTTGATCTTTCTGAGTTTATCCTTCAGTGCCAATTTCCTTTGGTGGTTGTTGCTTTGGAAAATATCCGTCAAAGCCTTCCACATAGCATATGGAGTAGATTTCCCATGAAATCTTGAGAAAATGTGGTTTCGTACACCTTCCAATAGAATCCTTATCATCTTCGCTACTTTCTTTTGCCATGCATCAAGTAATGCAACATCCATTGAAGTGGGATTAGGAACATCACTTTCGATGAATTCCTTCAAGCCATTATCTTGAAGCACTGCCTCCATCTTGTCCTTCCAGGAAATGTAGTTTGAGCTACCCTTGAGCGCATACTCTAGCCATAAGTCATTGAAATCCATTTTGATGTTTACTCAACTGTCGTACCAAGAAATTCTTGCAACAAATTCAAATTTTTTCCACCAATAAACTCAGCTACTGCTTCAAAATTGCAATCTTCTTTGCTCTGATACCATGTAGAAATTTTAGAAAAATTTTGTATTGCCTGGATTATCCTGATCTATCAATTATATGCCATTGTTAAATACATAATCACTTCTTATACAAAAATCTTTGCGGAAATTTAAAACAAGATCACCAATTGCAAACACATGAAGAAAGATCAATCACACATAACACAGATATTTTTACTGAAAAAGCATAAAGCTAAAAACCCCACTATCATATAATATGTATATATCATGGATCATGAAAAAATCTCATACAAAACTCTAATCCAAGAGCTCTCAGTACAATATACAATCATCTCACACTGTCATACAAAAATTGGCAAATACATGAGCCAATTTACTGCCTCCTGATAGCCTGCCTCCACTACGCAATCCCTACTTATAAGAATCCTTGAATGAATGAGATCTTGCCTTGCCTTGACTGTGAAATCCTCATTGGCATCTCCAATGTGTGTGCGGTTGCATGAGTGCACCCACTAATGTCACAACTGATAGTCAAACTGTCCCTTTCACCTATCTCTCAACTGGGTCACCACTGGATCTTACATGCATGTAGTTAATGGTAGTAAACCTTCAATTGTGTGTGATACCACTGCTTTTGAATTAATTAAATAATTAATTCATTGATCTCTCACTAGTGTATGTTTAGTTACAACTAGCACAACTGAGTTTGACTCACTTAACTGAGTTAAACTACTTTACAACTCACATAACTACATATCCAACTCTATTACAACTTCGAATCACTCAATTACAACTAATTCCACTTGCATGTCCCACCAACCAACCACTCAACTCGAAATCCACTTAGCTAACTGATTTTCCACTTCAGTTAACTATTTCCAAGTGCTCATTGAGAATATATTAATGCTTATTGTCCAATTATTATTAAGAGATAATAATAATCAACATGCATTCTATATTTAGACATGAGATTTATAAATAGACTTCGAACATGCATATAAAAATATAACATCATCTATAAATAAAATTTTCTGATCATTCTAAAAATAGACTCCCAATATAAATAGAATTTGCTCACGATTCTAAAAATAGACATACACCTAAAAATAGCTTGTGGGCCCCATCTAGTGTAGGTGCTTAATTTTCACTAGGATCATCATCTTGATGAATCTCAACAGTTCTGATGTCTTCTTGGAGGTAACCAATAAACTCATAGATAAGGACCATTCTATTCCTCTGGGCCTCTTCTGTAGGACCTTGACAGCTTTGGCTTGATTTTCATAAAATTTTCAAATGTAATTCATGCTTCCCAAGAACCTCTACAATTGCCTGTGTTCATAAATGGCATCTAAAAATTATGTTAAAGCTTTCGACACATGTTCTTGTAATTCAAATTTGCCTTGGAATAGGATTATTCCTAAATATTCAATTCTAGTTTTCGCAAACTCAAGCTTAGGCTTACTAAGGACTTGCCCATGTTTCAAAATCCTATGGTGAACTATCTCCAAGTGCTTTTTGTGCTATTTTAAATAAAAATAACATATTAGTAAATCAGTAATATAAACAATAAAAAAATTCAAATCTCTAAAAACGTATTCCATTCTTTTCTGAAATTCAGAGGGTGCATTCTTAAATCCAAATGGCATTACTCACCATTGGAACCGTCCATGTGGAACCACAAAACCGTTCTTGTATCTATCATATGGTTTGATCCCTATCTGTCGAAATCTGCTCTTAAGGTCAAATGCGTTGAACACATTATTATTGCTAATTTTCCAAAATAAAGCTTCTTTAGATGGTAGTGGATACCTGGTAGGTATCGAGGAATCATTTAATGCTCTATAATTAATCACCATTAGAGGTTTACCTCTCTTTTGTTTGGAATGCTTGTTGACATAAAATGTTGGGCAAACCCAAGGGCTTCTTCTTGCAGGTTCGATCAACTTTCGTTCTAATAGTTCAAAAACCTCTTTTTTACAGAGTTCAAGCTCTAGTGGGGACACCTAGTTTGCAGATGACTTTTAGGGTGTTCTAGAGTAATTTTCTTTGTAGGGAAGATCCACAAAGTATTTTTCCTTTTGACAAAATGCATTGGGTGCATCTATTGTACATTCTGCTTCAATTTTCTCTTTCATTTCTCTGATGTATTATGTCCCTTGGATTTTAGCATTTCTGATTACTTTGTTGATCTTTGCTAGTTTGTCAAGATAACATTCAACTCTATCTGGGACAGGGTATACAATTCTATTTACATAGCTGGACTTATTTGGAATTTTTATAGTTCTTCCTTGGATGTTGAGGAAAATGTGGTTTTTCTTCTACAACAAGAGGAAGATTTCTTCTTAAAAAATCTTGACTCAAAAAAATATCACTTCATGTATCAAAATTGTACAAATTTACAGAAGTAGGAATTCCATTAAGAATAATTGGGAAATCGGGAGCTATAGATTTGATAGTCATTAGAGTCTTATTTACAACTCTGAACTGCAAGCTTTTGGGTTTCCAATAATATTCAAGAATGGCACTATGCTTTGCAAATGAATTCATAGCTCCTGTGTCTAGTTGTGCATCTAGAGAATACTGTTTATAACCACTAATCTTGACATCTATTCTAATAACAATCCTATATTCAAATCCCTTCATCTCAATAATAGATGTAGATGGTTCAAGAGTAGATTTCTTAAACCCATAGGATTTTCTATGATGAAGAAATATTACTTCTTCTCTACTTATGGTAGATCTGTGGGGAAACTGCTTCCTAGGTGGAATGATAGATGACAGCATATTGGAAATATGTGCAGATGTGCTAGGAGTGTCACTTGGATAATAGGCACCAAGATTCACCACGCTTAGCTGCGTGATTTTGGAAATTTTACGTTGGAGGGTTGAGAGGTGTTATGTGAGATAGTGTCGGATGGAAAAATATCCTAGTGTGAGGGAATAAATACAAGATTGTAAAGATTCAATTTCAGAGCGTAGGTCTACAAGATTTTCTAAATAAAACATATTAACATCTGAAATGAAGTCAAGATCTGAGGTGGATTTAGAGCAAGATGATTCTTCAAGATGTGGAACACCCATGCTGGTCTTGGCTTTCCCAAAAAACATCATTTAGGACCTCAAAACGGCTCTGGAAGTTCAGGGCCCGAAAAAAACTGCCAAAAATAGTAAATTGTGCAAATATTAAGGAAACTGAAAACTGAAAGAAACAATGGTGGGGGTCCAGGTGGAATAGGCGGCTAGCCACTAATATCCTCCTGGATCAGAGGCATTATACAACCCAGTATGGTAGGACCCACATAAATATTTACAGTTGTAAATGGAAATTCTTACTAGGATATGGAGAGGTCATTGTTAAATGTTTAGGTCATAGACTAGTTAAGATAAGTTTTAGTTAGTCATTTGATGAATTTATTTATAGTGCTTTACAAGCCCATGGTATTGCACAGACCATTGTATTTTTTTGTCGTATTTATTATGATAAATCCTACTTAAAGGCTTGAGGAAATCCATTATGGAATGTAAGAGTAGGAATTTAAACCCATCTTAACTTTGGAATTTATCCCTCTTGGTAGTTGGTAGATACAGATATAAGATGGATATACGCTAGTTTACAAAATAATTAAGTTTGATGAAGTCCTTGTTGGTTTTGATTGTTAAAAGAATAAATTTAAACATAATATGAGTCTTATATAATATTTTCTCTTCAATTATAAAATGTTGTAAACCTCTAAATTATATAATAAAATTTGATAATCAATGTGATGCAGCCAAAGCCACAATTACCCACATTTTCCATATAAAAATGCATGGTTCATTCATAAACCAAAATAGTTCTTAAACTGGGGCAAACTCTAATGCGGAAGCTTACCTTTTCAATCGATGGTTAAAACCATATACCAAAACCCATTGCATGAAATTCAATTCAATATATTTAACCTTGGTTAAATAACCATTTTTCAACCATCATATATGGTGACCTTTCACGCGGAAGCTTTTATTCTTTTCTTAAAAACTATGGTTAAAACCATAATAAAATTCACTTCATGAATATCACATCAACGTTGGAATTTGGTTAAAAATTCCAAATATGCCAACAAATAGTAATATAAAATTTCGGGCCCACAGCTTCACATTTCATTACTTTTTAGAAATTCGACTTTGGTTAAAAAAAACCCAAAGCACCAACATAAGATTTTATTCGGATATCACAACTTACCAATCCACTTATTCTGTCAATCAAATTATATAATCTCCACTTAAATAAAGTTCTTACCTTGGTTATAATATCAAATTCCGACATAATATTATATCTGGGTCCCACAGCATTGACAACTTACCTTTCGTTAACCTCTGTACAACTTCTGATGCGAACACCGTCAGATCTCAAATGTTTATGATCGAACGGCTATCGCGTAAAAATAGCCCCGATGACTTATCAACCCAAAGTCACGTGAAATCAATGGTATTAAACCACCATGTGTCATCTGCTGGGGTGTATCGCGCAAATTTCTTCAATACCATTTACCAGTTTATAATCACGCGAAAACCATTTGTTGTTTTCCAAAACCGCCTTCACTGTTCTGCTATGTTGTTTCCCACAGTTCCACTTCCAACTCTTCAATACGGCACCTTTGCAAACTTGGTGAACACTTAAACAGTCCATCGATTCATTTCACAGGCTTAGATCACGGATATTTGCAGAGAATGGGTTCCATTCCATTGGTTCTTTTGCATAGAGCCCCCACAACTGAATTCAATTGAATTTGACTCCTTTCCTCATTAATGCCTATCATCCAAATATCATCACTGTTTATTCAATAACCACAGAAATTCCATTTAAGGGGATAAGATCCATACACATATTGAACATATGATTCCTATTCTGATTTTTAGTTCTTAAACAATATACTCAAGATATTGATTTGAGAGATCATTTCCTCTTTCGTCTCATCGATCAATTATGTGATCGATACACACAATTTCACAATCACAACTCAGTATTAAACACACAAACTCATACAATCAACAATCTTGTAACCCAATTTCATCTGCAAACTATATAAACTCAGTAATGAAACATGAACTCAGAAATTGAGTTTTCTTTTGCATTAATACACAATAATTACATAGGAAATTCCTCCCTCTGGCCTGATCTTCTGTATCAGTGGCCTTTTCCCTATTCTGCCCATAGGCTTACAATTCAAACTCTACCTCTCTATCTATGTTCCTTTTTTTTTATGCCTTTGAGGCTTACAATTTATCCAAAAGGTTCTGAAGCTATTTTTGGTTTCAAATCCTTTATCTTCTCAAAAAATTCCTAAGAATCCTCTCTCATCCTAAAATCATGAACCAATTCTAATTTAGGATTTACCATTAATTCCTAAATCTCTCAATCCCTATGCACTTTCAACTAGCCTAATTCTCTCATGTTATCCAACATTCAAGAACATTTACAAAATTCCTCACAATATTTAATTAATTCTCATTAAAATCATACAAAACATCACATAAGAAACCAACTCCCTTGAAAACACAAAACCCCTAAGTATATTAAAATAAAAAAGAATTTTCTTGAGCCTAATACTCCTGCATCAGACTCCCAAAGTAGAAATTTATCATGATCTCCTAATAATGTGCTTCCAACCTTTGCCTCCTGGATCCCATACTTTGTTTTGCTACTGTTCATAAGTTGCATTATTCTTCAGCTACACTTTTCTAGGCTTCCATATTTTATTCTACATCTTACCACTAGCTATGCTTTCACAGTCTCTTTTTGTATTTTCCTTGTTGTTGCTAATTGGCTTTCTTGCTGCTGTCTTTTTCTGAGATACCTTTATCATCAATCTTCTTATGCTTTCAATTTCTATGTCCAGGTTATCTTCTGAAGAGTAACCACTCTGCCTTTTGTTGTTGCTTCTAATTTATGCTGTAAATATTACTCCAAATACTGTTGCTTTGGACATTGTTGTAGATGTTGCTGCATATGTTTCCTTTGTTGTTGCCTTCCAAACTCCCTGAATATCTCTTAATATATCTCCCTCTACAACATTCTTCTTCTGCTCACTACTTGCAAATTCACTTTTAAAAAATGAATTATCATTTGATTCTTTAACTGCAGTAACATGCTCATTCATTGTTCCTTGTATACTAGTAAGCATAATAAAATTTGACAAACTAGTATCTGCTCCTGCCTCTTCCACAACTTCAGGCATTTTTAATCTAGTGTCTACAATTCCTTTCTCTTGTTCAAAAGTTTTATGTGAACATTTCAGCCATTCTCTTTGTACTTATTTTATTTGAAACACATCATCAATATGCTGCAATTTAGTTTCATCATATCCTTCTTCTTCTTCTTTGACAATCTTCAGTAATTGTCCATCACCTCCTTTATTGATTCTGGCAATCAATTCAAATTCTTCAAACACTATATCTTCATCCTTTATCAGAATATAATTTTGATTCTCCATCACTGTGGCAGTTCTAAAATTCTATCCTATAGTCTTCTCTTGGCCAATTGGACAAGCCAACTCCTCCTTGTCATCAATAATAACAAGTTCCTTCATATGAGACATGATTGTCTCAGCTTCCTTGGAATTTATGAGTTCCTTCTTCTACAATAGTTCATCTTTATTCAAGACAACTCCAAGAGATGGATTTTCTTTTGAAACACCTGTAAACATAGTCAAATTATCAATTTCAAAATTACAAGACCCAATGGTTTCATTTGATGATCCATTCACCAAATCTTCTTCTAGCAGTTCCAAGTCTCTTTTAGGACTCAGAAAATTTCCACTGTCTTTCTTCCCAGCTTCTAGGGTTATCTCCATTGCTCCAATCACCATGATAGAATGATGATCCTCCACCATGTTTTCATCCAACATAGTTTTCCTTTCATTAGATTCTCTGACATTTTCCATTTGTTTTCCTTCTTTGCCTACATAATTAACACATGAATTATCAGTATTAAAAATACAAGGTCTCAATGCCTCTTCCTCCTCTGGAAAAATTTCAGTATGCTTCTTTGAGTTTTTGTTTAATTCCCTTGTCAACACATCAGTATGCTGATTTAAATTCTCCATGAGACTATTAGCTAGTCTCTCCTTCATATCATCTGTTTCAAGAATGTCTCTCTGCTCTGGTTTACAATAATGAACTTCTTCAATTTGCTGAATCATTGCACCGAGAGGTGCATTCTATAGCCCAGTATGACCCCGATGTGTAAGTATGTCGGAAGCCAAAAAAAATGTCGGCTTGAACAATAGCTTACATAAACATATAAAACGATATAAACTTAAAATATGAAGAGTTTACTAACACTCAAAAAAGAGATATGGTAAATAAATAAAATATGGTAAATACGTAAAAATATAAATAAAACCTCTTTTTATATTACTTAAGAGGTATGGTAAATAAATAAACTAGATGTATGGTAAATAAATAAAACCGATTTTTATATTTACTCAATAAACCACTTTATATTTACAAAAACTCAAAAACAGGTTTTATTTAGGTGAAGCCTATGGGACAAATTATTATTAATACCATGGGACAAATTATTAATAATACCATGGGCAAATACCATGGGCCAAATAATATATTTATAAAATAGGTATGGTAAATAAGTAAATATAAAAAAGGTATAAAGAGGTAAGGTAAATAAATAAAAATATATCAAATACGATTAGAAATCAAGATCTAATTATATATGAAGTATAAGGGTCAAATACCATGGACCAAATTATTATTAATACCATGCCAAAAAAAACATTATTAACCCTAACATTAATATTATAAAATTTAATATGTTTAGATTAATACAATATTAAATTTATTATATTGTAATATATATTAATATATCATGATATATGATAGAGGTGGAGAAATAGGGGGAGTGACAAGGGAGATATGGAGATAAATTGAAGGAGAAGGGAGAAGAGGAATGAAGAGAGAGAAAGTGAGAAGAGTGAGAGAGTTAGAGAAGGGTAAGAGAGGGAGAGGGAGACATAAAGATGGAGGTGGGAGAGAGATAAGGAGAGAGGGAGGGAGAAGGAGAGAGGATTGGAGGGTAAAGAGTGAGATAGAGAGAAAGAAGGGGGAAGGGAGAGGGAGGTAGGAGAGAAAGGGAGAGAGAGAAAGGATGAGAGGTGGAGGAGAGAAGGAGGGATAGAGAGATGGAGCTAGAGGCAGAGCGAGGAAAGGAAGAATAAATACATAAAGAGGGAGTGACAAGGGAGAGATGGAGAGAGAGTGTGTATGCTTATGGGTGGGATAAAGATATATAAGAGTGATGGAGACAAGGGGGAGAGAAGGAGAAAGGAGGAGTGATGGAGACAAGGGGGGAGAGAAGGATAAAGGGATAGAAATAGTAAGATAGTTGGAGAGTGAGATAGAGTGATGGGGGAAGAGAGAGGATTGGAGGATAGAGAGAGAGAGAAAGAAAGAGAGCTGGGGGGTCAAATAGAAGGAGGTGAGAGAGGAATGATGAGAGAGAGGAAGAGAGTGATGAGGGAAGAGAGGATTGTAGGAGAGAGAGAGAGAGAGGAAGATAAAGGGAGAGAGAGGAAGGAAAATGGAGGGGACTTGAAAGAGAGGAGGAGAGAGGGAGGGATAGAAATATGGATTTGGAGGGGGAGAGAGGGAGGGATTGAGAGATGGAGAGAGAGAGATGGGGGAAGAGAAAGGGAGGTAGGAGAGAAAGGGGGAGAGAGGAAGGAAAGGAGAGGGGACTTGAAAGAGAGGAGGAGAGATGGGAGGAGAGAGGGAGGGATAGAAATATGGATTTGGAGGGGGAGAGAGGGCGGGATTGAGAGATGGAGCTAGACGAGGAGAGAGGGAGGGAAGAATAAATACATAGAGAATTAGTAGTGGAGAGAGAGGCGGAGTGACAAGGGAGAGATGAAGAGGGAGTGTGTATGTTTTGGGGTGAGATAAAGAGACAAATAAGGAGATATGGAGAGAAGGGGGGAGAGAAGGAGAGAGAGAGGCATATGGTAACAAAGTTGGAAGGTGAAGATAGAGAGAGGGGGGGGGGGGGAGAAAGGAAGAGAGAGGATGAAGAGAGGTAGGGAAAGAGATATGAAGATGGAGAGGGAGAGAGGGGGAGGTAAGAATAAATACATAGAGGGTGAAAGGTGGAGAGAGAGAGAGAGAGGGAGTGATAAAGAAGATGGAGAGAGAGGGAGAAAGGGTAGCAGGAAGGAAGAGAGATAGAAGCGAGAGAGAGAGAGAGGGAGAGAGAGAGAGAGAGAGAGAGGATAAGGGAGTGATACATAGATAGATAGATTGGAGAAAGAGAGTTTATGTTTTGGAGTTGATATAGAGAGATAGAGTGAGATATAGATATATATGTAAGGTGAAGAGAAAAAAAGATAGATGGAGAGAAGGAGGGAGGGACAAGGAAATTGGTAGATATGGAGTGAGAGAGAGTGTGTGTATGGTGGGGTGAGATAAATAGAAAAAGAAGGAGAGATGGATGGATATATAGATATATATGGGGGAGAGAGGGAAGAAGGTTTCCTGCAGTAGATGCATTGATTTTAGTGTAGATGGTGATTCTAATCCTATTTGATTTCTTGCACTAGATGAATTGATTTTGGTGTAGATGCTGATTTCTAATGATATTTGATTACTTACACTAGATGGATTGATTTTAATGTAGATGATTTATAATCCTATTTGATTGCTTTCACTAAATGCATTAATTTCAGTGTAGATGATGATTTCTAATCCTATTTGATTGATTTCACTCGATGCATTAATTTTAATGTAGATTTTGATTTTGGTTATATTTGATTTCTTTCACTAGATGAATTGATTTCAATGTAGATTATTTTTAATCCTATTTGATTGCTTGCACTGAATGGATTGATTTCAATGTAGATGGTGATTTCTAATCCTATTTGATTTCTTTCACTAAATGCCTTGATTTCAGTGTAGATGGTGATTTCTAATATTATTTGATTGCTTGCACTAGATGCATTAATTTCAATGTAGATGTTGATTTATAATTATATTTGATTGCTTGCACTAAATGTATTGATTTAAATGTAGATGATTTAACTAAATGCATTGATTTAAATGTAGATGATTTAACTAAATGCATTGATTTAAATGTAGATGATTTATAATCCTATTTGATTCCTTGCACTAAATGCATTTATTTCAGTGTAGATGGTGATTTCTAATCCTATTTGATTGCATGCATTAGATGCATTGATTTCAGTGTAAATGTTGGCTTTAAATCCTATTTTCCTATTTGCACTAGACTCATTTATTTGAGTGTAGATGTTGATTTCTAATCATATTTCATTACTTGCATATTGTAGATATTGTTTTCTATTATTATTTGATTTCTTGCATTAGTTGCATTGATTTCAGTGTATATGTTGATTTATAATTTGATTTAATTGGATGTATGATGGTACATTAATTTTAAATTCAATGGATTAATTGTGTGTGTGCAATGATTTCAGTGTAAGCACAAAAAATTATTGACAATGTACATTGACTTTTGTGTTATAGTAATTCAACCTATTAATATTGGAGAGCAAGAGAGACAAGGTATGATGTTTACTACAACAGTTCGAGCTAAATATTTAAATGGTTTATGATTCCAACTGTCCTTTTCAAATAATCAATATGAAAATATGACAAAACTAACATGGGTGAAAATAAGAATAGTAGAAGAAAATAGTTTGAAATCGATCACAATGAAGACTATTCGTAATTGACTACATTCTTATTATTCATAGTTTCTATCATTCAATATTATTACATTGTCACTTTGCATTCAAAATTTTATTTCATCATTAAATTTATTTTACAATATTTATCATCTCAACAAACTGAGGTAATTAATCAAATTTAAAATTAAAATGACTCAATAAATCTCAGACATATTTAACATATTTAAAATGGTTATGTTAATATTAGATGTATTTACATATTATTGATAAAATTAATCATGTGTTCCTCATATTATCAATAGATTTTCCTTGGTCTCACATGAATAAAACTAGCCTAGTTCCATATTAACTCCAGATCTATCAAGCTCCGAGAGGGATCAAATCTCTTGAGGTAAAAACCTTTCCTCAAGTTTTGCACTCAAAAAAGAGGTTTTCACCTCGAGAGATTTGATCCCTCTCGGTGCTTGATAGATCCAGAGTCAAGATGGATCTAGGCTAGTTCTTACATCATTATCCTCTATTTCCTGACTGTCATTCATGACAAATTCTCTATCTTTCACATTCAACAATTTATCCTGAGTATAGATCCTCTGCTTTTCCAACTCTCTTCTTTGAAGATCTAACTTTCTATATAACTCAACAATTTCAATTGGGGTATAATTTGGAAACTTCACATGACTTTCCATACCTTCACTTGTTATTGAAAAATCATTAGATGGCCCCTCTTCCTCTGCTTCAATACTCTATTGTTTATTCCCATGAGACCCCTCTGTATCCTTTTGTTTCTGAGATCTTGCTATCTCAGCATCATTTTGAACAGAATTGAGATTCAACTTCTTTTCCTTAACAAACTTCAATTTTTTTTCAACATCCTGTGATGTACCTACAATCATGCACAAATCATTAGTTTTAAAAACACAAGACCTTTCAGTCTCGTTTTCTTCTTCAAGAATTTCTCCTTGAACAGATTTGCATGTGGAATCCTCAAATTTTATCCTTGACTCAAAAAATCTGAGTTCTTACTTTCATAAGGCAATCTCCTTCTGCCTCCACTTCATTTGTAATGGTTTCCAAATTACCCTCTTTCCCTTTAGTGGAAATATCCATCCTCCTCTCTGGTTTTCCTCTTCTTGTAGCCATCCCTTTAGTACCTCCAGTTGTACTTTCATCACTACAATATCTATTTATCTATCCTCCATCTTATCTCTATGGCATTCTTTAGAACCTCTTCTTTGATCCTCTATGATCATCTTCTTCATGAGCTCCTCACTTACTATGAGTTGCATTAAGCCTCTGCAACAGCAAGTCCTCCCTACTGCCACTTACCTCACCAATCCCCTCTCTAGACTTGGTCTTTTGGCAAGCACTAGTTCTCTATCTCCGGAACCTCTTAAGCACTCTCTTCTTCTCTCTCTAGGCTTATATCTTCAACTCACCTTCTCTTGAGAACACTTCACATATTATCCCTATCCAACCTTTAGCTGGAATATTAGGTTCACTGCCATCATCATCAAAAAAAAATTCTTCATCTTGTCTGCAACCAGAATTCTGCAATCACAATTTTTTAAACCAGATTAAAATTATCTCACCTTCAAGATCTCTACACGACCTTGTTCTCTTCATTTACTTGTACTTTGATTGGACTGTCTTCATTTATTTCTGCAAATGCATGTTCACTTTAATTATGTGTATCTGCTGCTTATCAAATTTAATATATGATCTCCTCTTATTTTTCCCCATCAAACATGCATTTAAAAAAAAAAAAAAAAAAAATTCAAAAGAGCTTTTCCAGCTTTGTTACGAAAAATGGTGTAACCAAAGCTACAATTACCCACATTTTCCATATAAAAATGCATGGTTCATTCATAAACCAAAATAATTCTTAAACTGGGGAAAACTCTAATGCGGAAGCTTACCTTTTCAATCGATGGTTAAAACCATATACCAAAACCCATTTCATGAAATTCGAATCAATATATTTAACCTTGGTTAAAGAACCATTTTTCAACCATCGTATATGGTGACCTTTCATGCAGAAGCTTTTTTCTTTTCTTAAAACTTATGGTTAAAACCATAATAAAATTCACCTCATGAATATCGCATCAATGTTGGAATTTGGTTAAAAATACCAAATATGCCAAAAAATAGTAATATAAACTTTCGGGCCCATAGCTTCACATTTCACTACTTTTTTAGAAATTCGACTTTGGTTAAAAAAACCCAAAGCACCAACATAATATTTTATTCGGATCCCACAACTTACCAATCCACTTATTTCGTCAATCATATTATATAATATCCACTTAAATAAATTTATTACCTTGGTTATAATATCAAATGCCGATATAATATTATATCTGGGTCCCACAACATTGACAACTTACCTTTCGTTAACCTCTGCACAACTTCTGATGCGAACACTATCAGATCTCAAATGTTTATGATCGAACGGCTATCGCGTAAAAATAGCCCTGGCGACTTATCAACCCAAAGTCACGTGAAATCGGTGGTATTAAACCACCATGTGTCATCTTCTGGGGTGTATCGCACAAATTTCTTCAATACCATTTACCAGTTTATAATCACACAAAAACCATTTGTTATTTTCCGAAACTTCCTTCACTATTTTCTTGTGTTGTTTCCCACAGTTCCACTTTCAACTCTTCAATACGGCACCTCCTCATACTTGGTGAACACTTAAACAATCCATCGATTCATTGCACAGGCTTAGATCAGTGATATTTGCAGAGAATGGGTTCCATTCCATTGGTTCTTTTGCATAGAGCCCCCACAACTGAATTCGACTGAATTCGACTCCTTTCCTTAGTAACTTCTGTCATCCAAATATCATCACTATTTATTCGGTAACCACAGAAATGCCATTTAAGGGGATAAGATCCATACACATCTGGAACATATGATTCCTATTATGATTGTTGGTTCTTAAACAATATACTCAAGATATCGATTTGAGAAATCATTTCCTCTTCCGTCTCATCGATCCATTCTGTGATTGATACACACAATTTCACAATCACAATTCAATATTAAACACACAAACTCATACAATCAACAATCCTGTAACCTAATTTCATCTGCAAACTATATAAACTCAGTAATGAAACATGAACTTAGAAATTGAGTTTTCTTTTGCATTAATACACAATAATTACATAGGAAATTCCTCCCTCTGGCCTGATATTCTGTATCAGTGGCCTTTTCCCTATTATGCCCGTAGGCTTACAATTCAAACTCTACCTCTCTATCTCTGTTCCCTTTTTTTTTTATGCCTTTGAGGCTTACAATTTATACAAAAGGTTCTGAATCTATTTTTGGTTTCAGATCCTTTATCTTCTCAAAAAATTCCTAAGAATCCTCTCTCATCCTAAAATCATGAACCAATTCTAATTTAGGATTTACCTTTAATTTCTAAATCTCTTAATCCCTATGCACTCTCAACTAGCCTAATTCTCTCATGTTCTCCAACATTCAAGAACATTTACAAAATTCCTCACAATATTTAATTAATTCTCATTAAAATCACTCAAAACATCACATAAGAAACCAACTCCCTTGAAAACACAAAACCCCTAAGTCTATTAAAATACAAAGAATTTTCTTGAGCCTAATGCTCCTGCATCACAATGAAACAAAAATTGCTAATAGTACCTAAAACTAAGATTCTATCATTAAATCAATCTATGGACACTTTAAAAGTGTGCTAACCTTCTACTAGAATAGTAACTCAACACAAATAGTGCAATATTTACTATATAGAGTTATGATTAAGTTGGTTAATAATACTAATATATAGAATATTCTTAATATCAAATAATGTTAGTCAAATTTTTAATAGGAACCATAAATAATATTAGAAGAAATAATTAAGGAGTTCAATATTAAAACATCAAATAGTTGTTTCTACAACTTCATATAAAGTTTTTTTATATAGTTTATCATAATAATTTTATCGTACAAAATGGTGAATAGATACATTTAAAGTAGTGAAATAATTGATTTTCAATCTTAGTCTAGTTAAAGCTATAAATTTTGGATCCTTTGAATACCAATTTAATGAAATGTGTTTGTTGTTGAAGTCCTTGTAATATCATTTTTCCAATTTTAATGAAATATGTGTTATGTTCTTCATGCTAGAGTCAAAAATAATTTATTTTGAATAAAAATAATTTTTTTTTATGTCATGTCCCATTTGGAAATTTAAAAGAAAAAAAAAATGAATTTTGAGTATGAGTCATAAGTCCACAAGATGACTAAGTCATCCTAGCCCTCCAAGTGCACCTATTCGACCCTCCTAGGTAGCTATATATCAGACATAAGTTTGAACTACACAGTAACTCATTCACTCATTACATAAGAATGATATATGAAAAGGAGAAGAAGAAATTGAGTCAAAGGAGAGAGAAGTCAAGATAAAACAAGAAGAATATTCACTCATTACATAAGAATGATATATGAAAAGGAGAAGAAGAAATTGAGTCAAAGGAGAGAGAAGACAAGATAAAACAAGAAGAATATTCCCTCGTTCACAAAATCTTTGACTATTGCAGTTCACACATGTGAGAATACTTTTTTTCTATGGAAGGATCCTAAATTTTATGAGGTAATTACAAGTTAAAATTTGGCCCTAGTTTCAAACCCGAAATTTTGAATTTTGACCATATTTGAAGCAGTTTGACTAGCATTGACTTTTACTTTTGAGAGGTGACGTGGAGGAGGTTTGACTTGGAATATTGGTGGTAGTTTAGTATTATTTATTGGCTTGGATGTCTCATTTTGATCTGATTATATATGGAAATAATTATTGGGTTTTCCCCTCATGGGTTTTACACTAGTCACTGACCTAATGTATGGTGTCTCTTGTCTCATTGTGATCTTGATTTTCCTAAATGATTGAAAAAATGTATAATTGCTTGAATGGATGTCTTTAGACTTTTTTCATCATTATTATGATATTTTTTTCTTACAAAATACAACTCATTAATAATGAATCCTAAATAGTTTGTAAACAAATTTTAATCATTTGATAATTATTTATAAGTGGTCTAAGTGGTTTTAACATCCTCTTGGTTTTCTTTGAAGGTTCTAAGTGGACCTAGGAAATTTAGCATACAAGCATTTTTTACTTAGTAACTTTCAAGTGAACTAGTTTCAATGCATAATTTTCAAGGGAGGCACTTTGTGCCAAGTCTTACATTGAGATCCTCACAATGCCATCATATCTTCATCAACAACTCCATGTCTGGATTTTGGGAAACTTGGTGGTGAGAGTTGTTAGGCACAAAAATTAGACATCAAGGAATTTGGTTTGTTATCCATGATTATAATATCTCGCTTTTATGTTAGACATACTAATATGATTTAATTTATTACTACTAAGATATACTATCACACCCCTACTTTGTATTGATTTTGTTGTGGCTAGCAGTCCCATGTTTGAGTTATTCATGATTACTACTTGGTTTGACATTACTAAAAATATTTATCTTATCTTAACTTAATATTGTGATTGCATTGAGAGGCGCTATACAACCTAGTTTGGTAGGACCCACATAAATATTAATAGTTGTAAATTTCAATGCTTACTAGGATATGGAGAGGTCATTGTTAAATGTTTAATTCATATACATTAAGATAATTTTTAGCTAGTCATTTGATGGATTTATTGATAGTGCTTTACAATCCCATGGTATTTCATAGCCCATGGTATTTTTTTGTGGTATTTAATATGATCAAGCCTACTTAAAGGCTTGAGGAAATCCATTATGGAATGAAAGAGTAGGAAATTAAAATCATCTTAAATCTGGAACCTATCCCTCTTGGTAGTTGGTAGATATGGATATACAAAATAATTGAGGTTGATGAAGTCCTTGTTGGTTTTGATTGTTAAAAGAATAAATTTAAACATAGTATGAGTCTTATGTAATATTTTCTCTTGTCCATTATAAAATGTTATCAATGTCTAAATTATATAATAAAATATGATAATCAATTAAATAAAAATTACTAATAGTACCTAGAAATAAGATTTTTATGGTAACACACATACTTGTATAATTCTATCATTAATTAAATCTATGGACACTTTAAAATTGTGCCAACCTTCTACTATAATAGTAACTCAACACAACTAGTGCAGTATTTACTATATAGAGCTATAATTAAGTTGGTTAATAATACTAATATACAAAATATTCTTAATATCAAATCATGTTAATCAAATTTTTAATATGAACCATAAATAATATTAGAAGAAATAATTGAGTCTAAGATTAAGATTGTATTGAATAGTTGCTTGTACAAATTTATATAAATTTGTTTTATATAGTTTATCATAATAATTTCATCATAAAATATGGTGACTAGATACATTTAAAATAGTGAACTAACCGGTTTTCAATCTTAATCTAGTTAAAGCTATAAATTCTAGATCTACCAAATACCAAATTTAATGAAATGTGTTTGTCGTTGAAGTCCTTGTAATATAATTTTTCCAATTTTAATGAAATATGTGTTATGTTCTTCATGCTAGAGTCAAAAAGAATTTTTTTTGAATAAAAATAAAATTTATTTATGCCATGTCCTATTTGAACATGTAAAAGAAAAAGAATTCGAATTTTAAGTATGATTCATAAGTCCACAAGATGACTAACTCAACCTAGCCCTCCAAGTGCACCTATTCGACCCTCCAAGATAGTTATATATTAGAGATGATTTTGACATACATGGTAGCTCATTCACTCGTCACATAAGAAGCATATATGAACCTATAAAAAGGAGAAGAAGTTGAGTCAAAGGAGAGAGAATACAATCTAAAACAAGAAGAATATTCCCTCGTTGACCAAATATTTGACTATTGTAGTTCACATATGTGCGAAGACTATTTTTCTGTGGAAGGAGCCTAAATTTTCTGAGGTGATTACACACTAAAATTTGGCCCTAGTTGTTAGGTCCCTATATTACTAGTATAGTCCCTTATTGTTGTTAGTGTAACCCCCTTATTGTTATTATTGTACCCTTGTAACCCCCATATTGTTATTATTGTGCCCTTAAATTATTATTGTTAGGTCGGCTAGGATTACATTGTGGCCCCACTAGGATTACATTGTGGCACCATGGACTCCTATATATAGAAAGGAGGTTTTGTAATTTGAATCATCCAAGAATTGTTCATTCATGTAATGTATTGGAGGTTTCCCCCTCGAAGTGGCTTATTTCTAAGGCGTTGATATCTCATTTCTTCTCTTTTTGGAGCTGGTTTCACAACACTAGTTGAAGCCCCAAAATTATGAAGTTTGACCATAATTGAAGCAGTTTGACTAGCGTTGACTTTAAATTTTGAGAGGTGACTTGGAGGAGGTTTGAATTGGAATCCTAGTGGTAGTTTGGTATTATTTATTTGCTTTGATGTCTCATTTTGATCTTATTATATATGGAAATAATTTTTTGGTTTTCCCCTTGTGGGTTTTACCCTAGCCACTAGGCTAATTTCTGGTTTCTCTTGTCTCATTTTGGTCTTGATTTTCCTAAATGATTGAACAAATCTATAATTTATTGATGAAGAAGGCATAAAGAAGAAATAATGATACATCTAAATTTCACAAGAAATTATCAAGAAGGGGAATTAGGTGTTAAAGATAATTGCACTTGGTTTCTCAACATGGTATCAGAGCTAAGGTGAAGGAAGGAAGCTTGACAATCACAATTTGTTGGCACTCTTACAGACATTCTTGTAGAAACTCTCTCTAACTTTCAAGTAATATTCTATTCTCTATGTCCAATACTTTTGATCAAATGGCATATATCTAAAAGGAGGGAAACAAGCTTGAGGTAACATCTAATTTCAAATATTGGAAGAAAAGGATTGATTTAGTCCTTATAGAAAATGAAGTCATGAAATTTGTTGAAGGAAAATTTCCAGCACCAGATAAAAATAATTCTCAAGAAGTGGCCAAGTATAATAAGGAGAAAATTAGAGCTCATAGGATTCTCTTTGAATCCATCGAAGATTACCTCATCACTTTTGTTTCAGAATTGTCTACATCTAAGGAGGTTTATGATAGCTTGGTGAGCTTGTACTCAATCAACACAACAAGTCATAATATATCTTTAATATATAAACTCTATTGAACAAGGATGACAAAGGAGAACAATGTGGCTTCATATTTTATGAATATATCAAAAATTATAGATCAACTTCAAGGGGTTTGTGAAACTATATATGATTCTGAATTGATCACCATTGTAATCAATGTTTTAATTGAAACTTGGGATGGTTTTGTTGGAGTTGCTAGAAAGGAAACTCCTACCTTTGAAGAGTTTAGAGGAATCAAGATTGAAGGCAAAAAAAAATACTCAACTTCATAATGAAGATTCTGAAGCCTTTGCAACTAGATCAAAGAAGAAATTTGGATCTCAAAACAAAAATGTTGGTAACAATTCCCAAGGAAATAAATATATGTCAAAATTCCAACACTTTGGATATCATGAATATGGACACTGCAAGAGGGATTGTCCTAAGAACCCTAAGAAAAATAAGGGGAAGGAAAGACATGAAGCGTCAATAGCTAAAGATGAAGAAGCTATGAAGAAACCCAAGGACAGAAATCACAAGCCTTCTTTACTATTAAGATATGACGAAGAAAATGGGGCATACATAATCCTACATCCACTATTGTACCAGGTTTGAAGTATAAATTTACTATTTATTTATTTTTAGAAGATAGCAGTAAAAGTATAACTTATTAAGGACAAGATAAATTACGATACTTATAAGAGCTAGTATATTTGAGATTCACAAGTAGAAGTGTGTCTAGATCAAAGGGATTGAAATTAAGAGAAAGTTATTGGTCATCTATAGAAAGAGCCAATCCTTTGAAGAATGTATATATTCTTATGAGAATAACAACTCTTTGATTGTTTCCTATGTAAAAATGTTAGTATAAATATTTATTGATTGAATAAAGCAGGTGCATGGTAGAAACTCTTGTGTCTTCAAGAAAAAGGAGACAATCCCATCATGAATATCTAGAGGAGGCCAATATCGCTTTCAAAGAAGAAATAATTACAGGAAGGCAGCCAAGGCTTTGGTAGATAGAAGAAGAGAAAATAAAATAGCCTATTAAAAATTATATCTCTAAATTGTGGTCTATTTGTTTTCAAACTTAAAATTCTAGCTTGCATCATGATAGAAATTCAAAGCGGAATTTTATGAATATTCTTCAAGCTATAAAGAGTTAAATTTTGATTAAGACGTTTGCTCTAAATTTTAGTGAAGATAATTCAAACTAATACATCAAAGAATAAATCCAGTTATACCACTAGAATACAAAAAAAAATTACTAGTACAGAGCATTTTAGTTTAAGAGGGAGCAGACTTTGCAAGACATTGGTAAGTGTTTCCTAGAGTTTGACAACATATAAAAGAATTTATAGTACATAAAAAAACAAGAGGATGTTCCTAAATATAGAAGAACTGAGCATTTTGAAATATGCATTCATTAAAGAAGTCAAGATCTAGAATTCAACAGATGACTGCAAGAAAGTGAGATTTGAAAAGGTTCACTCATTAAATAGAAGTATTTCATATATTGGTTGGAAGAGCTACCCCAGATTTGTGAAGGATATGAAAAGAGGACACTCATTATTATATAAGACCTCTTACTTTGGTTCAATTTAATGATTCAAAGAAATAATATATTTAAAAGAAAAGGTATTGCCTTCATAGGTAGATGGAAGCAAAATGCGACATGGAGAATCTGGATTGATTCACAACTACTTAGGACTTGACATAAAACTGGTGAGGCTTTCCTTGATCAAGGGAAGCATATGATCAATATCCTCTAGAAATTTTTAATGGTGGATTTTAGACCTATGGAAACCTCTATTAGAAAATTTTGGGATTCATGATGTTTTTGATTCATCATTATACTGATATATTCCTTGACACATTTAATTCAAGGGTACATTGATTGGACTGGAAGTGATGATGGTGAGGAAAGGAACTATTGGTGATTTTTTTTTCTCAGGATCTAGTATGGCTTCTTGAAAAATCATAAAGCAAGATATTATTACATTAAACACTATAGAGGCAGAATATATGATAGTATGAGTAGTTATATATGAATCAGTTCGGCTCCATAAAATGTTCGACAATAATACTTTGTACTAATTAGAGTAGTAAGAATATTGTTGAAGACTATCAGAGAACCTAGTTTTTAGTGGAAGTTAAAAGTGAATTATATTTGAGATATGATTCAAATGTTAGGTGAGAAATCTACAACATATCTCCATGGATTAACAGGTAGTTGATGTAAGGAAGCTTGATTACTTCTAAAACAAGCTTGAGCTTGTGGATAACTCCTCCCAGGTTCAGAGGGATTGAGGATGGACACCTATTTTCTCCTTGTGTCATGTATTGTGACTAAGACTAACACCCTAAGTCAAGTACATGGACCATTATAGGGACAATGATATATTGGATAAGCATCAAGCACTAGAATTCTTGTGTAATGTGCTCTGACATATTAGGACTAGCACCCTAAGTCAAGTACAATGACCTGGCTTAAGAATGGTCTTGTGGACCAACATTTCCTTGTGATAAGTAGTAAATGGTCTTGTGAAGGACATTCTTTGGTGAAACTAGGTGGATTATGTGCCTCAGAGAGGCATTTGTGTAGTTTCCTATTGAATGCATCCCAAAATTATGTTATGATCTAGTTGAGAGATAAAGCTTACTTGTCAAGGCCTTAGTAATTTGAAAATGTTGGTTATGACGATGTTATCATTGATGATGATTATTAATTTTGATCCTTTCTTATAATATTATTTCAAGTTGAGAATATCTAGTTGAGTCATTATGAATACCTACCTAGTTAAGAAGGAGTGTTGAAGTTGTAACTAGGTTCAGTCTTCATAATATATATTTATCATTGATGTACTTATTATAATTTTTCAAGCATGCTCTTCAATATAGAGTCAAAAATAATTTATTTTGAGTCAAAGGAAAATTCATTTATGTCATGTCCCATTTGGAAATTTAAAATAATAAAAAAATTAATTTTTGAGTATGATTCATAAGTCCATAAAATGACTAAGTCGGCCCTCCTTGGACAAGTTGGCCTAGCACTCCAGGTGGAACTTATTCTACCCTCCTGGATATCTATATATTAGAGACAAGTTTGACCTACTTGGCAGCTCATTCACTCATAACATAAGAAGTATATCTAAGCCTAGTGAATGAGAAGAATAATTTGAGTCAAAAGGAGAGAGAAGGCAAGATAAAACAAGTAGAATATTCCATCATTGACCAAATCTTTGACTACTGCAGTTTGTACATGTGAGAAGAATATTTTTCTATGGAAGGAGCCAAAATTTTCTAAGGTGATTACAAGTCAAAATTCAGCCCTAGTTGTAGACCTGAAATTTTGAAGTTTAACAATATTTGAAGCAGTTTGACCTGCATTGACTTTGACTTTTGAGAGGTAACTTGGAGAATGGTTTGACTTGGCATCTTGGTGGTATTTTAGTATTGGTACTTGGCTTGGATATCTCATTTTTATCTAATTCTATAAGGAAAGGATTATTGGGTATTCCCCTTCTAGGTTTTTCTTTTGCCACTGACCTAATATATAGTGTCTTTTGTCTCATTGTAATATTTATTTTCTTGAATGATTGAAAAATGTATAATGCCTTGATGAAGAAGACATAAAGAAGAAATAGGAAGACATTTAATTTTCACAAGAAATTATCAAGAAGAGGATTTAAGTGTTCGACTAAATTGCACTTGGTTTCTCAACATGTTGGGACCAAGGGGAAAAGGGAGGGAATTTTTGAAATTTTGGTTTAGTATGGAGAAAATTAGTATTGAGGAAATAGGGAATACCACACATAGTAGAAGCTAGTGTACATTGGGCCCAACATAGAAGCAGACAGGCATACCATGCAGATGTCCAACACACTATGCAGATGTGCACTGGAAGCCACGAAGACCATGATATAACAAAAACATGCAGCAGTTGATATAACACTCTTCAGTTGTATTGTTTAGTTAGTTGCGAGAAATAATTTGGTTTTGATTCATCCCATTATGGTCAAGAAATCAGTTGCAGGTTAACATGAATGTGGACAACTCACCATGGTTAGATAGTTATGTGAGTTGGCCTAAGATTCTAGGAGCGTGAGGGTGAAGATTCAAGTTATATAAAGAGTTGTTTCTAATTATGGAGGGTTGTGTTGTTAGCCTAATGATTATTCTATAGATATTATGCTTAGCTTAGTTTTGTTTCTCTTAATGTTTTTTTCCCTCTAATACATTTTTTAATACTCCTTTGTTATAATGGTGTTGGATGGATAATATAATATGAACAATGATGGTCTAAGTTCTCCTTTTTTCATGTGTATGATATTCCTTTGTAACTTGTATTATTGATATTTGTTGTTAATATGAAGTATCTTCAGGTTTTGTTCCAGTATTCATGGTTTTGTGGCATATGAATTTTGTATTAATGGTTGGGTAAATGAATAAATTATAGATTCTTCGCAGTGTTTTTGGAAAATTTTCTATGTTCATAGTTTGAGTTGAAGCATAATTTCAATAACATTGTCAAAGCATGAATGAAGGTATGTTCCTCCATTCTATGTTAGAGTTATTTTTGCACATGTATGATGATATTTTTTTGAATAGTCACTTTGCTAGTTAGGAGATGTTTTTGAACTTGACCAATGTGTGTTGTATTTTATGGGGAATGTTTGAACTCACGTTGTATAGGTGTTTGAATGTAACACTTTTTAATGGATATATCTATGAAAGATGGAAAATACCATAATTTAGGGTTGGTTCTTTGGAACTGAAGTCATCTCAGTTTCCTTTTTCCCTTTCATAACCTTCAAAGGTTCTTGCAAACCCGTCATCATACGTAAGGTGAGATCACACTTGCTCACAAGTGTTGAAAAATTCGATGTATAAGGGGGTTTTTTTGGCTTAAATATGAACCCTGGGTCACCCTTATGTGCCAACACAAAATCATCGAGAATTAATTTGTTAGAAAAATTGAACAATACTGAGAGGGGGGTGAATTAATATTGTGCCTTATGACTAATTTTACCAAATTTTCCTTTCTTAACACAATTACTAAACCATCATTCATTAACTGGTAGCTCATTAAAAATTAAAATATCATAACATGTGAATAATATGAGCAGAAACCAAACAACCATAAGAGCAGCAATGCAAATAACCATGAGTAGCAATAATCACAACACATCAATCATACACATGAGGACACAATATATAAGGTGGAAACCCAAAGGGTAAAAACCACCATCGACTAATAGACTTTAGTTTCTTATTTTTTTAATTTGCAAAACTTATTTTACATTACATCACTAGCCACCACCAGTGTGCAAGCCACAACCTGCCTATATCGTGAGATCCACCACTCGCTCTAGGCCACACTTTGTGTGAACTTTGCAAGCCACCACCTACAGGATGCCACCTCTTCCTCAACTTTGTAGGAAACCACATGTTGAAAGCCACCACTCCTAATAAGTCTCGCCACCACTAGACTATCTAGCCACCACACCCAAGTTCTCAGGCCACTACCTAAAGGATGTTGCTACACCTGAATACGCAAGACACCACTCACCACACTGAAGGCCCCAACCTTTAAGATCTCCTATGGACCATGTTTTAGAATATTTCACATTGGATCCATGATCTTTGGAATCAAACATTTGTGAGCCACATTTGATTCATTTTCATATTGGACTTACAATAACAATTTTCTCATATATAAAACACTAAATACAAGCTCTCCAACACAATCTCTACAACACAACCTTAATCAATACATCATTCCATCAATTGATTACAATTTTCACAATTGAATACAAACTCTGCAATAAAATCAATCTCTCTCAAAGAATCTGATTATCACAACCAATAATCCAGCTGCAACATACAATAATAAACTCAACCATAACAAATATATATAGTAGCCACAAAAACTCAAGCACTAAAGCTACACCAAAAAATCTCCCCAATAAAACCCATGCAACATTGACACAATAGCAAGATGATCTCTAATATAAAGTCTCTACTGCGGAATCTACAACAAAATATTTCCTCTCCTTATCAACAAAAACTATGAGCCATAATATGCAACACAAATATGTTAATCATATATATCTATTTTAGTTCCATCATCTTCTGAATTATACTCTAAATTTTAGCTTTGGTCCACTCTCTAACTTTGCACTCGTGTAGCATACACTCTCTCTCAATCCAACCCCTTTTACTTCACACTCTGGAATTTTATAATTGACGGAAGATTCCATAAATACACATCACTAAACCTCATCATATTTTACTTGAAAACCTTCTATATTATGGTTAACTCAAGTCAACTCTATCCATCAAAAACCAAAGTGCATGCCTCTACAATTCACTAGGATGTGCATAGAATCTAGAAAACTAATTCTAGAAGGGATAATGTAGGGAGTCCCTTTAGGGACTGAGTTAATAACATTGGTAATGCACAAAGAACCTGTGTTACCCTAGGTTATAATGTTGAGTTTCCACTAGAAACCTTTGTTACTCTGTGTTCATCCCAAAATCTCAGCCAAATCTGCTCCAGCTCCTCCTGAAGTTGATCCTCGGCACCTGCAAACATATCCCAAGCCTATAGATCCTCTAAAACCTCATGTCAAGCCTATGAAAATTATGTCAAGGCCTCCAAACCTATTCAAATTATCATCCTTCCAATGCCTCCAATCTTGTTGACAACAAGGCCAAAATAATCAACTCTGCAGTTGACTCCTTAGATAAACACCTTGGTTGATATCCTAAGTTGAATGCCATCGACAATTGACTCCACAAATGATTCCATAGTCAAACCCCTCTGTGAACTAAAAAAATCATGAGGACCACCACATCAATTTCAATACCATGAGACTTTTTAAACCAATAGGATCATGAGGGCCACCACTACTAGGTTGAAATCAATTTCAACACCTTGATACAACAAGTCTAGCAAAATTCAGAAGATTTTCTCCACCAAGAAAGCCTTTTACATCTCAGTATCAAAATATCTTCTTTGGATATTGATTTTCTTGTGATAAATTTGTTCATAAATCAATAAACTCTAGATCTTATGTGAGAAATAGAAGCAGAGGATCTTATGATAACTCAAAGAATGGTTTTGTGATCAACAAAACTAGAAATGTTAATGAGAGTGTTGTTAGAAATTAAAATTCCACCCTTATTATATCATACTAAATTTTATAAGTGAAATACTTATGGTCACAAAGCATGTGATTGTAGAAACAACACAATAAGTTTTCCTAATAAAATCAAGAAAGAAAATTTTACCAAACATAGAGGATAATTCACAAAGGTATGAAAAAAAAATCAATAAAAATGGGAAGACTATGGCATTACTCTACATTCAAAAAACAAATGAAGCCAATGGTATATTGATATTGTGTTGGAAATCAAGAAAATATTGGGGGGTAAATCGGTATCTTAACACTTTTAACAATTATTTAACCAATTTAACATACTTAGCAATACTATAATGGACAATAGTGGACCAAATTCATTTAATTTTTTGACAAAAGAGGTCTATGTGGAAACCCATATAAGAGAAAACCATTAAACCAAAAACATTATGATGTAAAATACAAGCTCCAACTTCAAATTACATCAAATTATGTAGGCATCAACCAACAAGAGGCTCCAACCCTTTTTTCTTTACAAGCACCAACTCCCATAGTTTGCAAGAAGCATCACCCATTGATCTAAAAGAACCTATTTGCTCAACATAAATAATGTTTTTTTCTTCTAATTTTCAAACCCATATCCAAGGATCCTTTAATTAAAATATTGTTGAAATAATTGTTTAATACTTAGATCTGGTGCACTCTCCTCTACAGCATGGAAATATTTTTTTGATGCTCGAATCTAATTAATATTGTTCATCGTGTCTTCTTCTCTTATCTGTTCTTGATTAAATTTATTTTTTACAACTAAAATTAGGATGGTTCCAATAAGCATATCACAATCTCATAGTCTCTCTAGATATTAACTGATATCCACATACATCCTTTTCACAACAAATTCTCTTCATATATGTTATCTATATCCTCATGTTCTCTTTGTTATTCAACTCCCACTAATGTATTTTTTCTCTCTCTTTTATATGTCAACAGTGGCAATGGCTTCTCATTTTGCATGGGAACACACTTGAAAACTTGTGTTGTTTCCTTTCCTTTTATAGTCATTTCCAAACTAAATATTTAATTAATTTAAAAAAATTTACTAAATTTGGAATCCAAAGCAACTTTAATGCTATTTTAAACATATGCAACTTAATTCATCCCAACCTTCTCTAAGAATGTGAAGATACCCTGTAATATGATCAGTTTTGATGACAAAGAACTCACTTCAAGTCCCCCTTCCTTTCTAGTATTTAACAAGAGGGGGGTTCAAAATCCTTTGTCACATTCACTTATGCAATGTGGCACCATGGAGGAGAATCGGTCCCACTTTCTTATCATCGCTTAGTGGCTTATGGGAAATTTCACATGCCACATCCACATCACTACCACATCATAACCTCCCACACGTCATGCCAAGTCATTTCCATGTGTCACTCAAAAAAAGGCCACTTGGCCACCCCATAGGGTCAAATCCACTTGCCACATGTCCTCACCTTATTGTGCCATGTCATCACCTTATCCACATCATATCTGACATGTATTTCCACATCATGTCAGCTTGTCACTTTTGTTTTGTAGCCTTTTTGTGCACATCGTTAGATCTTGGCAATCTGATAAGTGCTTAGCATATTTCCACCAAGATTCTTGGCAATTGAGAGTTGTGACCAATGCCTTGTTGCTCCATTTCTTTATGCTCATTAACCATGTTATTCATTTGTAAAAACACTCATAGATGGATGGTCTGATAGACGTCTTGGTGTTTATGCCCAACTCCCTATAATTAGGGGCTATGACCAGCATCCTTACCACTCCATCGCTTGTCGCTCATTACTCCTTGTGTTTAGGTCAATTCTCTCTAACGGAGAAATAAGTTCTTCAGTGATAACTATCGGCCCCTTGCAACCAAGCATTGTGACCAGCATCTTGTTGAGTCACCACCCATCAACCATAAGCATGTTCCTCCTAAGTTTTCATATTCCACTGTCAATTGGTGTTGAACAAATGAGGTGGACTACTCACAAAATATTGAGACATTAGGACAATGAATAATCTTAAATACTTAAAAATTTTATTTCTCCCCATCACTTAGGGGTTAGGCTAAGTTCCATATACTTTTAGAAATCTCTTTGAGAGGGTCATCCATCTAAACACTTTTCGTGTGATTTTGAGAGAGTTACCTATAGACAAAATGCCTTTAAATATAGACAACGAGGATAAACACTAAGAAGTCAACAAACACAATACACATAAATAATAGAATAAGAATCATGCATGAAGACTCAACAATATCCCCCTAAAATTGACATCACATGAAATCAATTACTAGACTTAACATCATTGACAACAAATTGCCAACATGCTCAACATAGTGGATGCTCAAAACATATGCCAAGAGGTCAAAGTAAATTTCTTACTCTAAAAGAAGAAAAAAGAGTCAATATTACTTTTGGAGATAATGCATCAACAAGGATAGCTAGAACAGGGATAGTCATTCTTAAAAATGAAAGGAATAAAATCAAAATTTTATGTATGTTGAAGTTTTGAAACACAATATTCTAAGTGTAATTCAAATGTGTGATCAAGGATATAATCTCACATTTCATTCTAAAGGATGTGAGATAAGCAAGGAAAAATTTGAAAGATTAGTGTAAAAGGAAACTAGGACATCATGTAATATATATTTCCTAGATAAAGTTAAAAGAGAAATATTTTGTATGGGACAATTTGATGAAATTTGGTTATGGCATAGAAGGATGGATCATATTAACTTTGACAATCTAGTAAAACCTAGCAAAAAAAAACCATTGAGAGACATGCCTAAGATCTCAAAACCAAATGACATTATTTGCAAGCCATGTTAACATGGGAAGCAGACTTGAGTCAACTTCAAGACAAAATAATACTCATCATCAAGGCCATTGGAACTCATTAATATAGACCTTTCCAAGCCAGAAATAACACAAACAATAAAAGGTGAGAAATACTTTATGCTAATTAATGATTTCAAAAGAATGACATGGGTCACTTTTCTTAAATAAAAATATGAAGCATTTGAGAAATTCAAGTATTTCAAATCTCTTGTTGAGAATCAAACTAATTTTAAAATCATATTCTTGAAATTAGATAGAAGAGGTGAGTTTTCTTCCAATGAATTCAATGGATTTTATGATAATTTTTGAATTAAGGGAAATTTCTGAATGGAAAGGACTCCATAGCAAAATGCAGTTGTAGAAAGGAGGAACATGCCACTGTAGGGAATGGCAAGAATAATGCTCAATTAAGAAAATCTACCAAACGTATTTTGGGGACAAGAAGTTAGTATGACAATCTACATTCTGAATAGAGCTCAAATTAGGGTGAATAATAGTAAGACTCCTTATGAATTATGTAAGGCAGACCAATTATAGTCAAATATTTCAAAGTATTTGGAAGAAATTGCTACAAAAGACAAATGAAGACAATTTAGGCACGTTTGATTCTAGAATTGATGAAGGAATATTCCTTGGGTATACATCTACAAGCATGGGAGAAAAATTTCACAAGAAAATATTACACAAAGTGGTTGAGAGTATTCATGTAAAAGTGGATGAATCATTTCCTCAAAAATAAAAATCATAAGAAAATATAGTTTCAGAGGAGATACTCAATAGAGAACAAGAGAAGGAAGAAGAAGAACAAAAGGAACAAGAAGAAGAGAAGGAGGAAATATGTAACAACCATAATCAAATAATACATGTAATAAAGTTAAATAAAGGTAAAATAAGACCTTGTTCATGGGATACATATTCCAAGCTGAATTTTGGGAAAAAAAATAGTGACGGGGATCACTTGTGATTAATTAATGGCTATGGAAAATAGAAAATGCAACAAATAAGGATTTGGAAAGGCAAAGTGGCATTGACTGGCATTTATTTATGAAAAAAATGGAAATTAGGAGAAAGGGGAGGTGAAAATTCACAGGTTGCATGTGATGAGGAAATTGAAGGGAAATCATGGAAAATTGAAGAAAATAGTGGCATCATTAATAAAAAGGCTTTTGAGGATTAATTGGTAGCTTTTGATCAATTTAGCTTTGGAGCTCTCATTTTTCTCTCTCTCTCTCTCATACTCTTGGACACTTAGAGTTTTCTTGTAACACTTTTGGAGGAGTGTGGCATACTTGGGATTTGAAGCAAGATGGAAAAGGAAAATCGCATGAGGAAATCAGGATCAGCAGCTACGACGAGTTTTTCTTGCACGTACTGAGTTGCACGTATGATTTTCTTGCTAGTTTGGACATGCATGGCATACGCATGTGGATTCCTGGTTATGATTTGTCATTGGCATGGAGGATTGCCTAGATTGATAGTGGTTTTTCTTAGCCTTTCATTTCCTAGATAGCCATGGTGTTGTGGGTGTTACCTTTATTTTCTGGTTGGTTCTCATGTTCCTTTGGTTGTGGTTTGGGTTACTAGTTCCTAGAATCCTTGGTTAGAAAAATTCTCTTGAAGCCTTGTAACAGCTTGGGTTGAGTTACTAATCTTGGAAGCCTTGGTTGGAAAAAATCTCTAGCAGGCCTTGGTGGGTGAGTTACTAGTCCTGGAAGTGATGGCTAGAAAAACGCTCTAGAAGCCCCATGCCAAGTTTTGGGTTGAGTTACTAGTCCTGGAAGCCCTGGTTGGAACAAAACTTTGGAACCCTAGACAACTTGGGTAGATACCAACCTGGTGATGGTTAGTGACGTGTGATCATGAGGTGGAATCATTGGTTGAGGGTTGAGGTGGTTTGGCCTCTGGAAGCCGTAGTTTGGTTTTATTTAGATTGTTCCATGAGATCCCACATTCATGCTTGGAATATGGCACGGGAGTGACTGGCTAAAAGAGAGATTTTATTCAGCCTAGTATATGGTCGAGTGGTACGTGGAAGTCCCAGACCGAGTTTCATTTTTCATAAATCAATAAGATCTCTTTTCCTCTTGTATTTAATGTTGGTTATGAGTATGTTTTATAACAGTGATGATGTATGGATCTCATCATTTTTTATTAGTAAATGGTTGAACAATGAATATATGACTTAATAGTGGATAATAGATCTATTATGATGAGGCATCAATCCTTCTTAACGATTCTCAAATAATTATAAGACCCCTATTCTCAGATCTATCATTGAGACCTATAGATTACATATTTGTGACATGTTTGATGAAATGTATGTCATGGCTAGTAGGGGTCTAGTCAAGTCATTGATTAAGTGTTTGCATTAGTACCTTTGTTTCAATGTTATTTATCATTGCTATAATTCTCATGGAGTTCTGGGCAGTGGCCTGAGTCCTGGACATGAAAAAGTTGAACAAAATATGGGGTCAATGGCACGGGATTACTTGAAAAATTCCACAGTCATTGGGATGGCCTTTCCATGGGAGTGAATAGAGGGTTATAGTCGCACTATTTCCTTGTCATGGGAGTGACTGTGGTTTTTGGTCAGTAAAGGACAAGTTGATTTAGGAGTTAAGCACCTGGAAAGGTTGTTTGGCTCCTAGAGTTTCTGTAGGATGTGTGGATGGTCATTGTGGTTTTGTTCTGTTAGTTTCACTTCCTTAAGGTGGCTTAGGAGGTTTAATCACATCATAATGGCCTCTCATCACATGCTTATCCCGTTGGACTAGTTACCTTGGGTAAATGTGGGAGGAGGTGGTTGTAGAGTGGTATCAAAGCATGGCTCAACACTTGGACTGGATGGGCGGTGTGTTGATCATGCATACATGTTGGTTTCATATTTCATCTTTATGATTGTGGTCTATGTGCTTGTTGTGTATACATGGTGGTGGTCACGGTTGCAATTGTGTTGCCATGTTAAATTTGATGGTGTTGTTGTTGAATTTGTCGTCATGAGTGTATTATGGGTTAAACATTGTTTATGCATGAAAATGTTTACTTGTTTTTGTGCATACATTGACATAGTGATAGTTGTTGTGCATGAGGTCATGGTATGTGGTTGGTATGGTCATGCATAGATGACTGGATAATGATTGAAATTATTATTATATGTGGATATAAATAGGTTTATATATATATATATATATATATATATATATATATATATATATATATATAGATATTTAATCTGGTTGGTATTACAGACGATTTATCCTCCCCTAAACTAAGTTGAATCTACGTTGGGTTGTTTATGATTTGGTTTAGCTGACATGATACACCTTGCAGGAAGAGAAGAGCAAAGATGGCTAGCTGAGTGGTAGACTATATCTCACGATATTCTCCATATGGATTAGATGAGCACCATGGTGAGGAATACTCTGCTAACATAAAAGACATGTTGAGAAGTCTAAACGCAGAAATAAGGAGTTGCAAAGAAGAAAATGATAGAATTATTCAATCACAAGAGAGACTTGCTAGGGACGGGAGAAAAAATTAGAAGTCAATGCCACTATTATTCATATTTTTTCATATTTTCAGAGACAAAGACTGCTTAGAATCATCCATGGATGGGAGAATAGGACTAATGGGTCATATGGTAGCAAGTCTCATGATGGGAAAAAGTCAGATAGAGATCAAACGATCAGATATGGCCGGTATTTGGATACAACGGATAGGAGAGGTGATGGACACAGGTACTATGCTAGCTCTGGTTCTGACAGGTATCATGGTCATCATCGTTATCATACTTACAGGAGGAGTGATAGGGTATATTTTATGGACGAGTTCAAGAAAGAAAATCCACCTACATTCAATGGGGAAATGAAGAAATCACAATATGTTGAAGCATGGTTTCCTAGGATGAACAAGTTCTTCATATTGCATGATTACTTACAAAACATGAAGGCCAGAGGATATTTGGTGGGAATATGTAAATAATGTCAGAGATATTTATGAAGAAGAGTTGACTTGGAGTGATTTCGAGAAAATATTCATGATGAAGTATATATCGAAAAGATACTATGACGAAAGGGAAAAATAATTCTATGAGTTAAAATAGGGTGTATGACTGATGAGGAGTACACTAGCAAATTTCTGGATTTGTTGAGATATGTTCCTTATCTAAAGGAGTAGAAGTCCAAGATTCATAGATTCATCAGTGGGTTGTCGGTAGCATTCAAGGGCAGGATTGAGTTTGATGAGCCTAGATCGTTGGAGGAGGCCATCCGAAAGCTAAAGCGTTGTTATGAGAAATCAAAGTGCAGATCTGAGACTAAACCATACTAGAAAGGTAATGCATTGAATAAACAAAAATAATACAAGAAACGAGTAAGGCCTCAGGACAGAGGTAACAAAGAGAATGTTGTTTTGCATAATAAGTTAAATGCATTGACAAGAATTTCAGTCTGAGGAGAAAAACAAGGGTGTTGGTTGGAAGCCTTTACATTGTTGGACTTTTGGTAAGGATCATCGTAGGAGAGATTTTCCACAACATCAGGGTAGTAGAACACATATTTACAATGCTTATGAGGTACAAATAGTGGGGGATGTTGCATAGAGAATTCCTTGGATTTATTCAGCATTGGATAATCGACGGGAATATCATCATACATTTATCATTGATATGGACAATAAAATTTGTGATCAAGTTGTTTCTATTTTAATTTACCTTGGATATAATTATAGCTATGTTAATCCTGACCTAGTGGATAAGTGTGGCTTGAGTAAGGAAGTGCATGCAGAATCTTGGTTAGTGCAGTTGGATATAGGTACAAAGAAGTGAGTTCATCATTGGCTAAGATCTTGTGCATTTGAGTTGAATGGTATGCCTACATTGGTGCATTTGAATGTATTACCGTTGGGATCATACATTACTCTTTTGGGTATGGACTGGTTATATCTTCACATGACTAAGGTGGATTGTTTTGACAATTCTATCATGGGTTTGGATGAAAATGGAGAACAGCGAATCTTATAGGGTAAGAAGAAGGTCAAATCGGTAAGAATGGTGACAGCTATGCAAGCCAAGATCAATCACAAGAAAGGGTGTTTGATATTTACAATGCATATTTCCAGTGATAAAGGTAAGGATGTTTAGGATACAGAGGTATTGAACAGGTACCTAGTTCTACAGCAATTTCAAGATGTGTTTATGATAGATATTTTAGAGTTTCCACCTCACAGGGAAGTGGATTTTTCTATTGAGTTGGTACCAGAGGTAGCATTAGCATCAAAGGAATCGTACAGGATGAGAACTCTAGAGTTAGTAGAGTTAAAGTTGTAGTTGAAGGAAATGCTTGACAAGGGATACATTAGGACAAGTGTATCACAGTGGGGTGCACTATTATGTTTTGTGAAGAAGAAGGATGGTATGCTTAGTTTGTTCATCAATTACAAGAATTTGAACAAGGTGACCATCAAGATCAAGTATTCATTGTCAAGGATTTATGAGTTATTTGATCAGTTGAAGGGAGTAGCAGTGTTCTCGAAGATTGATTTAAGATCAGGATACCATCAGGTAGGCATCAAATAAGAGGATGTTTACAAGACATATTTCTAGACCAAGTATGTCATTATGAGTTTTTCTTAGTTCCATTTTGTTTAACTAATGCTCCAACTAATTTTAAGTGTTTAATGAATATCATGTTTTTTCCTTATATAGACAATTATGTTATTTTATTCATTGATGATATATTGGTATATCTAAAAATGAATAGAGTGTGTTGAACACTTAGTAGCAGTATTGAGATTGGTGAGAGAGAATCAGTTGTATGCTAAGTTGAGTAAGTATGGTTTCTTTCATACAGAGGTACATTACTTGGGACATGTGGTTTCCAAGGAAGGAATAGCAGTGGACTCGAAAAACATAAGGTTTATCATGGAGTGGGCAACTCCTATTAATGTGGATGAGGTAAGATCCTTTATGGGGTTAGCAGGCTATTATAGGAGTTTCATTAGGAACTTATCATAGATTTCTTATCCTATTATATTGTTTCAAAGGAAAGGTAAGAAATTTGATTGGATAGAGGAATGTGCAGCTAATTTTGAATAGTTGAAGCAATTGCTAACAAATTCTCTAGCTCTAAAGATTGAAAATTCAGACAAAGAGTTTGTGGTGTGTACATATTCTTGCAAGAGAGGACTTGGTGGAGTCCTTGTGTAGGAAGGACAGATAGTATGCTATGAGTCACATAAATTGAATGAGCATGAGCAGATCTGACACACGATCTTGAGTTGGCTGTGATCATACATGCATTGAATATGTGGAGACGTTATCTTCTTGGTAGGAGGTTGGTACTGATTAGTGATCACATTGGATTGATGTATTTATTTTACCAATCGAATATGAATGTCAGAAAAGCTAGATGGTTGGCCATGATCAATGATTTCGAATTTGAGATCAGGTACATCAAAGTTAAAGAGAACAGGGTTGCATATGCTCTTAGCAGGAGGATATAGGTGAATCACATAGTGGTTATGAGTTCTTATGGTACAGATTTACAGGATAGGATCTTACAGGAAGGACAGCAGGATGACAAGTATATAATGCTTAGACATAGGCTACAACAAAGTACAGGTACATGTGTAGGCCGTAGTATAGGTATAGGTGCAGGTGCAAGTAGTAGTATAGGTATAGGTACAAGTGCAAGTAGTGGTACAAGTGCATGTACAAGAGCACAGGATGTGAACTATCATCTCTCATTCAATGGTTTGGTTGGGTTTAGGGACAAGATCTATGTTTCATATGACAATGAGCTCAAGAAGCTTATCTTGAGGTGATTTCATGTTAAGCCATATTCAGGTCACCTGGTATATCGAAAGACATTGACAGCGATGAAGAAGTTCTAATATTGCCTAAATTTGAAGAGGAAAGTGGCATAGTTTATGGCGAGATGCTTGGAATATCAACAGGTAAAAGTAGAGTGTAAGCATCTAGGTGGATTACTTCTGAATATTCCAATTCCATAGTGGAAGTGGGAGGTCATTTCCATGGATTTTTTCATAGGTTTGTCAAGGACATCTAGACAACATCATTCAATCATGGTTGTGGTGTACAGTTTGAAAAATGTAGTACACTTCATTGCGGTGAAGTCTATGTATTCATCTATTGTTGTGGCAGAAGTATATATCAGAGATGTGGTAAGGTTGCATGGTATACCAAAAAATATTATATCGTAAAAGGATGCCAAGTTTACATTGAGGTTCTGGAAATATTTATTTACATGTTTGGGTACATATTTTTCCTTCAGCGTAGCTTATTGTCCACAGACAAATGGACAGACAGAGAGGGTCAACAGGATATTGGAGTACATGTTTAGGATGTATGTGATTCATCAACAGAAGAGATGGGAGTAGTACCTTCCATTGGTTTAGTTTGATTACAACAATGGGTATCAGGGGTCACTGGGGATGAGTTCATTCGAGGCATTGTATGGGTGGAGTTGCAATACTCCTATCAGTTGGAGTGATCCAGTTAACAAGGTATTGATAGGAATGGACATGTTGGCAGAGATGGAACAAGATATTCAAGTAATCAAGAAGAATATAAAGGTAGCACAAGACATGGAGAAAAATTATGCATATCAGAATAGTTTGTTTAAGGAGTTTCAGGTTGGGGAACAGGTGTACTTGCGCATCAATCCCAAGAAGAGCTCCTTAAGGATTGGATCATGTGCCAAGCTGGCACCTAGGTATTGTGGACCTTTCAAGATTCTTGAGAGGATTGAACCATTAGCCTATCGACTTGCATTACCTCTGACAATGAAATTCCACGATGTTTTGTATATGTCATTGCTTAAGAAGTATTTTAAAGATTTTAATCATGTGATTGACTGGTTTGTATTGTAGGTGTAGCTATAGGGTAAATTCCAGACAAAACTACAGTGTATTTTGCAGAGAAATGTGTGCATTCTCCAGAACTAAGCAATCGAGTAGGTTAAAGTGCAATGGAAGCACTTTGGGCCCAATGAAGCTATATGGGAGATGGAAGATTAGATGTGGGCTATGTATCCTTCTCTATTTGTTGGTTGAGTGAATTTTTTTGGTATATGCTTTGGTATAATGTTTTGGTTTACGTACATATGTATATGGATGTAAATACCATCATGAACTGTGTTATAAAGCTCCAATTAGTGGTATGGTGTCATGACATTATGGTTGTCATGTTGTTATATTGTCATGTTGGTTTGCTTCTCAGTAGGTTGATCATTATAAATACTGAAATGAGCTCAGTTATAAAGCTTGATGGGCAGTATTTTTTTCTTTCAATAGTCTTGTTGGTTGTAGGTGTCATTGAACACTGAGGACGTTGTTCCCTCAAGGGGGAGGGTTCTATAACCACCCTGGTCAAAAATCCATGTAATAAATTTAATAAAGATAAAATAATACCATGGTCATGGGGCACATATTCCTAGCTTAATGTTGGGAAAAAACATAGTGATGGGGATCACTTGTGATTAATTAATTGCTATGGAAATTGGAAAGGAAGTAGCTAAGGCTTTGGAAAGGTAAACTGGCATTAATTGGAATTTTATTTATAAAATAACGGAAATTAGGAGAAAAGGAAGGTGAAAGGTCACAGGTTGCATGTGAGGATGAAAATGAAGGAAAATAATGGAAAATTGAAGAAAATAGAGGCCTCATTAATAAAATGGATTTTGAGGATGAGCTGGTAGCTTTTGATCTATTTAGTTTTGGAGAACTCATTTTTTGTATCTCTCTCATACTCTTGTACACTTATATTTTTCTTAGAGCACTCTTGGAGGAGTGTGGATTTGGAGAAAGAAGGAAAAGGAAAAGTAGGAAAGCACAAGAGGAAATCAAGATCACCAGCTACAGTGGATTTTTCTTGCAGGTACTGATTTTCATGTTTGATTTTCTTGCTAGTTTGGACATTCATGATATATGCATGTTGTTTCCTAGTTATAATTTTCCATTGGCATGGAGGATTTCCTAGATTGACAGTGGTTTTGCCTAGCCTTTCCATTTCTTGGATAGCCATGGTGTTGTGGATGTTAGAGTTGTTTTCTAGTTGGTTCTGATGTTCCTTTGGCTATGGGTTGAGTTACTAGTTCCTACAAGCCTTGGTTGGACAAACACTTTGGAATCCCTATAAGATCTTGGGTTGAGTTACTAGTCTTGGAAGCCTTGGTTGGAAAAACACTCTAGAATCCCTATAACGGATTAGGTTGTGTTATTAGTCCTGGAGGCCCTGGTTGGAAAAATGTTCTGGAAGCCCTTGGTGGGTTAAGTTACTGATCCTAGAAGCCCTAGTTGGACAAACACTTTGGAATCTCGACGGTAGTTGTGGGTTGAGTTACTAGTCCTAGAATCCCTCGTTGGAACAAACGCTCTAGAGCCCTAGACAACTTCGGTAGAGACCAATTTGGTGATGGTTAGTGATTTCTGACCGTGAGGTGGAATCACTAGTTGAAGGTTGAGTCGGTTAGGCCTTTGGAAGCCCTGATTTGATTTTATTTGGAATATTCCATGAGATCCCACATTCATGCTTGGAATATGGCATGGGGGTGACTAGTTGAAAGAGAGATTTTGTTTAGCCTAGTATATGGTCAAGTGGTACGTCGAAATCCCAGACTGGGTTGCATTTTTCATAAATCAATAAGAGCTCTTTTCATATTGTATTTAATGGGTAAATGTACTTTCATTATGTGTTTTTATATGGCTATCATATCCTTGCTATGTTTTTTGATTATATGTTGGTTATGAGTATGTTTTATAATTGTGATGATGTATGGATCTCATCATATTTTGATTAGTAAATGGTTGAAAAATGAATATATGACCTAATAGTGGATAATGCATCTATTGTGATGATGCATAAATGCTTCTTAACGATTCTCAGATAATTATAAGTCCCCTATGCTTAGGTATGTTGTTGAGACCTGTAGATTACATATGTGTGGCATGTTTGACGAAATGTCTGTCATGGCTAGTAGGGGTCCAGTAAAGTCATTGATCAATTTTTTGCATTAGTACCTTTGTTTTAGTTTTATTTGTCTTTTATGGGAGTCTCATGCATTTCTAAGAAGTGGTCTGAGTCCTGGCCTTGAAAAAGTGGCACATAATCTAGGGTCACTAGCACAGGACTACCGAAAAAATTCCACAACCGTTGCGATGGCCTTGTTGTAGGAGCGATTGGAGGGTTCTAGTCACATTGTTTCCTTGTCATGGGAGTGACTAGGGTGCTTTTTCAGTAAATAAAAATTTTCTTCGTGATTCAAGCACTTGGAAAGGTTGGTTGGCTCCTAGAGGTTCTGTAGGATGTGTGGATGGTCAGTGTGGTTGTGTTCCATTAGTTCCATATCCTTAAGGTGTCCTAGGAGTTTGAATCACATCATATTGGCCTCTCTTTCTTACCTTGGTGGACTGGTTAGCTTGGGTAAATGTGTGAGGAGGTAGTTACAAAATATAACATAAACATTGAAAGATTCCATCCAAATATGTGTAAAAAATCATCTAGAAAATCATATTTTTTGTAACAAAAATTCAATATTCCAAACTAGAAGGAAATTTACAAGTACATTAAAGCATGAAAACTTTTCTTTATTTTCCAAAATAAAACCCAATAACTTCGCTCAAGCTAGTGAAGATAAGTGTTGGGTTAGTGTTAGGGAAGAATAGTTGAATCAAATTAAGAAAAATATGATATGGGAACTTGTACCTAGAGCAAAAGAAAAGAATATGATAGGAACCAAATGGGACATCAGGAACAAGTTGAATGAGGATGGATAATTAATCATTATTAAGGATAGATTAGTGACTAAAGGATATGTTCAAGTTGAGGGTGTTGATTTCGAAGAAAACTTTTCTCTAGTTGCAATATTAGAAGCGGTTAAAATGTTCTTAGCATTTGCATGATTAAAAAAGATTAGTGTTTATATAATGTATATCAAGTTATATTTTCTTAATGGAAATTTAGAAGAGGTATATATTGAACAACCAGAAGGATTTTGGCTATCATAAGATGAAAATTATGTGCAGATTAAAGAAATGCTTATATGGTCTAAAAGAAGCTCCTAAGGCTTGGTACTCAATACTTGACAAGTATCTACAATGGAAAGGATTCAAAAGAGTATTAAATAATGACCATTATATAAAAATAAATAATTAAAATTTGTCAGTCATTGTGGTATATGTTTATGATATTATTTTTGGAAGTGATGTTGACAGAATGAGTAAAAAAATTGTAAAGAAATGCATAAAAAATTTGATATGTCCATGTTGGAAAATTTGTCACTCTTTATAGGTTTGTAGGTTGTTCAATCTAGTAAATGCATATTTATATCCCAAACTAAAAACATTAAGGAAATTTTGAAGAAATTTGGGATGGAAAACTATGCACATATTAGCACACCCAAGGACAAAGGATGCAAATTGAGCATGGATGATAAATCCCCTAATGCAAATAAAGCTATGTATATGTCAATTATTGGTAGCTTTTTATATTTAATATCATTGAGACCAAATATTTTGAAAGTATTAGGGTTGGTTGTGAGATTTTAATCTACACCAAAGAAGACACATGTGCAAGAAATTAAGAGAATATTCAAATATTTGAAGGTTACTCTAGCCTTTGACCTATGGTATTGAAGAAGCAAGGTTTTTAATTTAAAAACATAAATAGATGCATATTGGGAAGGAAGTGTATATCACAAAAAAAAAGTATAATTGGAGGCCCATTTTTCGAGGAATTTGTCTAATATCATGGTTAAAAAATAAATAAATCTTAATCTCCATGTCCATAGTTGAAGTTGAATACATTATAGCAACAACATGTTGTACTCATGGTCTCTGGAGAAGTAGACTCTGAAGTATATTATGGTAGATTATGAACATCCAATATCAATTGTATGTGATACTACAAGTACAATTAAAATTTTAAAGAAAATTGTGATGCATTCAAATACAAAACACTTTAGCATCAAGCATCACTTTCTAAGAGAGTAGATAGTTGAACAATTTTTTAAGATAGAATACATTCATACCAAGGAATAGGTTGCAAATGTCTTTACTAAACCTATTCCCAAAGCAACATTTGAAAATATCATAAAAACGTTGACAGTGATATCTCTCCCAAATCATCAGTAACGAAAGCACAATATCAAGGGGAGTATCCCTTTACCATCGATGTAAAAGGGGAAGAGATTGAATACAGATGTAGAAGTTGGAAACAAGGGGATTTTGATAGCAGCAATGCACAAATATTTGTGGTTGGGCCATTAATAACTAAGCAGGGGATTCTTGAATATTGTGTTGTAATTGATGTCAAAGTTAGGAGCTGACTAAGAATGTCAAAGTTAGAGGGGAATTTTTGTAAATATTGTTTTCATTAATGAAAAAGATGTGGGGATACTACAAATTCCCAAGATAGTTAGAGATTGCAAGAAAAATATTGTTGGAAATATTGTTTGGATCCAACTTTTTATTGATGCTCAATTTGGATAATCTTAATTTGAAGGCAGTTTTACTCTAAATAACTAGTTCAATTGGGATCATAGAATATTTGGTTGAAATTTTGTGTTTAGACCTTTCCAATGGTATACTATAATTCCTTATAAATCCATTGGAATGAGAATATATGAAATATTTTGTCACTTCGATCTAGCCAAAAAGTAGAAATAGGCCTAGACAATTTTAAAGCAAAGCCCCATAATATAATATATAAACACTATAAAAAAAGGATAAATGAGTTAATTTGAAGAAAATCCAATCAATAATAGATATAAGGTACGTAAAACAAAGCTAGGGAATACTCTTGGGGTCATAAAGATGGAGCAAAACTTTGATTTGTAGAGTGAAGAAATAATCTTGTAATTTCACTATAACTTTTAATTTTCACTGTTCAAGACCATGAAACTTGGAAGCGATAGAGGGGATATTTTCATGTAACTATGGTAGAAATTTTAGAATTTTTTTCACCATAATTTTGGATATATAATCTTAGGAATTGAGGGTTCTTGAATCCTCTTGAAATCTGCTTAGGTCAACTTGGAATTTTCATTATAAATTTTCTTTTGGGATGTTTTATAACATGAAACTTGAAGAACATAGATGGAATATCTTTCTATACTTGTGGTATAAACTTCAACTTTGTTTCATTGTAATTTCAAATATATGATCTAAGGAATTTAGGGTTCTTGAATGCTCTTGAAATGTACTTCAAACGGGTCAGCCTGAAATTTTCGTTATGACTTTTTTTATATATTAATACCATGAAACTTGGATGAAATTTATATTTTGGTTTCTTCTAATTTCATATATAATGCCTATGGAATTTAGGGTTGCTAAATAGTCCCGAAATTAGCTTCAAATAGGTCATTTTGGAATTTTTTCTATAACTTATTTTATGAGACTTTTCAGACTGTGAAAAATTATAGGTAAAAGGAGACATGCAGAAGTGACTCAAGTAAATCTTTTAGAATCATATTTTAAAAATTTTATATTTTTCATGTTGTACAATTTTTTTCTTATGAAGAGGCCAAAAATAACAAGTTTTAGGAAAAGAAAATAGGGTGAAGGCAGAAGCAGCAAGAAAACCTCGTGAAGGTAAAAGTAGCAAGCAGACCTCATGAAGAAAGAAGTATCTACCATACATGATGAAGGTAGGAATAGTAAGACCAGATGGAGGTTGGTTCCTACAATGCATTTGAAGGGATTGATATTTCTTGTAGGTTAGTGCCTAAAAATGTTGCAGCAGAGGGGATTGGTGTCTCCTATAAGTTGGTGCCTATAAATATCACAGTACGGAAATTTTTGTCTCGTGTAGGCCTACCATATTTTATTTTACTAATATTTAATTGTGTAATTTGCAAAAAATGAAAGTATATGATCCACGTATTCCAACAAATAAGGAAGAATTTACTTATCACATTTCCTATTATAATAAGGGAGATCATTTTCAAGAATTGTTCTTAGCTTAATGAGTTCTCTGAATATTTTAACAACTCCTAGATGCATGAAACTCCAGGTTCTAATGTTTTGACCCAAATGGTTTATTTTCTACTCAATTGATCTCCCTTGGATACCCCATAAAATTTAATACAACATCAATAATTCATGAAGGAGAAGGGGATAGTAAAAACTCTCAAGATAGTGTCCTTGAAGTTCAACAACTAGATTTTCAAGATAATTTTGATACTCTTGTGAGCACTAATGAATACTATAAGAAGAAAGGATAAATAGGTAATAATAAGTAAACCAACTCTCATAATTTATCACGAAAAAGTTATTCTATTTCAAGGAGTAATACTTTCATATTTGTCAAAGTAAATCAACTACTATTAGTTTTGGAGATGGATGAGACAAGGATTTCCCCAAGAAAAACCTTGAGAAATTGCATATGGTTTCTTGGAATTTTAAAAATAAAAATAAAAATTAAAAAAATGGATGCTACTAAGAAGTTTAAATCTGAAGTTGAGGTTCACAAAATTGTTCCCAATTATATGGAAATTGATGGTGGTATTGCTATTGATTATTGTGAATAAAATAGATGGTAAAAAACGGATATATTTGTGAGTAATTGAGAAAAAAATCAATCACATTTCAGAAAGAAATGACCATGCTTCATCATAGGGATTTCAACTAAAATTATAAAAAATTATAAATTGAAAAGTTCAACCTACAAAACAAAAAGGTTGTCAAAAAGAAGAAGTTTGAACTTGATTTTGTAAGGGAAAAACTTCGAAAGAGTTTGAGCTCCATGAAGCTACTAGATATGCACTTAAGTATTTAATTGTTTAGAAAGAGAAAGATAACTTGCAGTTGAAGAAACAAATAAAATAATTGGAGGATACTTTTCTCCCTAAACTCTTGTTCCTAGAATCCATATCCTTTATCAGGCCTATTCAAAACACTAAGAAGACGCATGAAATTAAAATGAGGAATAATATTGCTCAATTCTATAAGATATTATGTTACTGATAACATTGATAAGAGGATTCATATAATCCCATAAATTTGGGAACTTACAACAAGATTGCAAAATTGAGGAAATCCTTATGTTAGTGTCAGTTTTTTCATCCTGCCACCAATGATCAAATAGACTCTTATAATGTTTTAATAGGGTCCTTAAGTCAAATTTTTTTCATTTTATTATGTCATCATTCAAAAATTTGGTCACTGGATGTTTTTACTCCTTCCAAAGTTTTACTAATTGCTGGTTCATTTCACCTTCGTATAAAATTTCTCATCACCATTACAGTCATATTTATCATGGTTTCATTCAGTCTAGGGTCTCCATATATGATTATACAAGAATCAATAACAATTCATACATTTGAATTTACAAGAGCCTACATATATAGTCATTTCCCATCTAAATTGTTACATTTTTCCCATGATTTCGCTATAACTTGAGATACCCACAATGCCCCTTTAGTTTTGAGCCTGAATATTCATTTACAAAATAGAGGCATAATTTTTCTATAAGAATATAGAGTTTAAAATGTGGAGGGTTTCATGAATTCTTGTGGAGAATAAATAATATAACCTTCAAAATGCTATAGATATGGGTTCATCAACCAATCAAGTGTAATATACATCCTGTGGTATTAATGAGTGAAATTATTGCATCATATACCGTAATTCATGTTGAGCATATTATCATATATAAAGTAGAAAGACTGAGAGTAAAAGGTGATACTTATGAGCCACAGTTTCTTGTTTTCTTGAACCTTTTATTGGTAACTATTCTCAAGGTTCTAATTTTGGTGTTGTAACGGATAATATATTTTAAGGGATCATATGTATTTCATAAATACTATGCTTCTTGTATTTATTTACAAAGAATTATAATAGAAACAATAGCAGTTTTAATTTCAAATTACAAAGTGCATGTAGTATTAGGTGTGATAGAGGGAGCATGTTTCACACTGTGATACAGGTAATGTTTTCTAGCCTCCCTTTGATAGCTTAGTGGATTCTTGTTGTTTATGGTAAAATCGCAAGAATTGGAGGTTAAAACAACTTAGTGCACCATATATTTTCTTTTAGCACAAATCAATCAAGCATACATTAGATTTTTTTCTAGCCCAACTGCAAATAGTGTAGGCTCAAACAAATATAGCACCTGCTAGATTTATTTCTAACACAAACGCAAACATTGTAGCATGAAACAAATCTAGTGTAAGGAAAAACACAATAGCATTGCAAGATAAACAAAAACACAAACCTTGGCATTGCAGGGTATAACAAATATAGAATGTGCTAAATTTTCTTTTTTTGTTTGCACAAAAAGAGGCATTGTAGGGCTAGAAACAGAATTATTGTAGTGTAAATCATAACATGTGTTAGGTTTGTTTCCAACACAAACACCAAGATTTCAAAGTAAAACAAATTTAAAATGCATTATATTTTCTTCAAACATAAACACAGGTATCTCAAGGTTAAACAAATCTATAATGTGATAGGTTTGTTTCTCGCACAAACACAAACATTTCAAAGTAAAATAAATGTAGCACACATTAGATTTTTTAAGCACAAAAACAAACATTGTAGGGTAAAACAAATCTAGTGCATGTTATATTTGTTTGGAGCACAACCACAAGAATTAAGAAATAGATTTATTTCTAGCATAAACATAAGTATTGCAAGGTAAAACAAATCTAGCACCTGCTATATTTGCTTCTATAATAAATAAATCCATTGCAGGGTAAAATAAAATCTAGTGTGAGGAAAAACATAAGAGCATTGCAAGGTAAAACAAAAGCACAAACACAATCATTCTAGGGTAAACAAATCTAGTGCATGGTAAATTTATTTCTAGTATAAATACCAACATTTCAAAGTAAACAAATATAACATACTTTATATTTATTTCTAGCATAAATACAAGCATTACAAGGTAAAAACAATCTAGCATGAGCTACATTTGTTTTTAGAGAAAAAGAAAGCATTCCAAGCTTAAAAAATATCTAGACCATGCTAGATTTTTTTGTAGCACAATCATAATAATTGCAAGTTAAAAAAAAACTATATTGTGCTAAATTTGATTTTAGCACAACAAAATCACTGCATGGTAAAAAAGATATAGTGCCTTCCATGCTTATGTTTGTACTAGAAATAAATCTAGTGTGTGTTATATTTATTTCTAGCATAAACACAAGCAGGGCAAGGACAAACAAATCTAGCTCCCTCTAGATTGCTTCTAATATAAAAACAAGCATTGTAGGATAAAACAAATCTATTTTAAGGAGAAGGATAAAAGCATTACAGGGTAAAACAAAAGCATAAACACAGTCACTGCAAGGTAAAACAAATATAGCACATGCTATATTTGTTTCTAGCACAAAAAAAAATAATTGTAGGGCTAGAAAGAAATCTAGTGCTTGCTAGATTTATTTATAGCACAAATAAAAGCATTGCAGGGTTAAAAAAATCTAGTGGGTGCTAGACTTATTTCTTCCACAAACCCCAACATTATAAAGAAAAAAAAATCTAACAAGCCCTAAATTTCCTTCTAGCATAAATATAGGCATTGTAAGGTAAAACAAATCTATCGTGCATTGGATTTGTTCGTAATTGAAACAAAAGAATTGCAAGGTAAAACAAATCTAACTTACCCTAGATTTTGTTTCCATTGAAAAGAAAAGCATTGTAGGGTAAAAGAAATCTAGTTCATGCTACATTTATTTCTAGCACAAACACATGAATTACAAGACAAATTAAATCTAGTGCATGCTAGAATTATTTTTAGCACAAACACAAAATCATTGTAGTGCTAGTAACAAATGTAGCACATGCTATTTTTTTTGTATAAAAATCACAGGAATTGTAGGTTGGAACAAACCTAATGTGCATTGCATTTACTTTTAGCACAAACAAAAGAATTGGAGGGTAAAATAAATCTAACGCTCACTATATTTGTTTCTAGCACAAACACAAACATTGTAGTGTAAAACAAATCAAGCACCCGCTATATTTGTTCTTAGCACAATAACATGCATCATAGGGTACAAGATCATTTTAAGGTAAAAAGAAGCACAAACACAATAATTGTAGGCTAAAAAAAATATAGTGCTCACAATAGATTTGTTTCTAGCACAAACAAAGGCATTATATGGCTACAAACAAATATATCCCATGCCAAATTTGTTTCTAGCACAAACAAAATCATTAAATAGTAAAACAAATCTACCACCCTCTAGATTTGTTTCTAACACAAACACTAACATTTCAAAGTAAAACAAATCTAACATCTACTAGATTTCCAACACAAGAATTACAATGTAAAACAAATCCTAAGTGCATTATATTTGTTTCTAGAAAAAATAAAATCATTGCATGGTGAAACAAAACTAGTGCATCCTAGATTTCCTTCGAGTAGAAATACATGTATTGCGAGGTAAAACAAATCTAGGGTGCACTAGATTTTTTTTCATCACAAATAAAAAACAAAGGTAAAACAAATCTAGTGCATGCTAGATTTGTGTGTAGCACAATCACAAGAATTGTAGGTTATAACAAATTTATTATGCACTATATTTTTTTCAGCAAAATTAAAAGTATTACTGGGTAAAATAAATCTAGCATGCATTATAATTTTTTCTAGCACAGACACAATCATTGTAGGGTAAAACAAATATAGCGCCTGCTAGATTTGTTTCAAGCATAAACAAAAGCATTTTAGGGTAAACAAAATATAGTGTAAGGAAAAACACAAGAACATTGCATGGTAAAATAGAATAAAAAAACAAAAACGTTGCAATGTAAAACAAATCTAGCCCGTGCTAGTTTTGTTTCTAGCACAAAGAAAATCATTGTAGGGCTAGGAAAAATGAGCATGTGCTAGATTTGTTTCCAATAAAATCAAAAGTATTGTAGGTTAAAACAAATATAGCTTGCACTAGATTTTTTTCCAACACAAACACCAACATTTCAAAGTGAAACAAATATAACATGCCCTAGATTTCCTTATAACATAAACACATGAACTGCAAGGTGAAAAAAATCTAGCATGTGCTATATTTGTTTCTAGCTAAAACATAATAATTTCATGGTGAAACAAATCTAGACCTCCCTAGATTTCCTTCTAGAATAAACACAAGAATTGAATGGTAAAAAAAAATTAACATGCCCTAGATTTGTTTCCAGCACCTACAGAAACATTCCAAGGTAAAAAAAATATAGCACACACTACATTAATTTTTAGCACATTCCAAGGTAAAAAAATATAGCACACACTACATTCATTTTCAACACAAACGCAAAATCATTGCATGGATAGAAACAAACTAGCATGTGCTAGATTTCTTTGTGGCATAGATAGAGGCATTGCAAGGTAAAATAAATCTAGCACATACTAGATTTTTTTCCAACAAAAATACAAGCATTGCAAGGTAAAACAAATGTAACATGACCTATATTTATATGTAGTAGAAACACAACAATTTCAAGGTAAAATAAATCTAACATGTACTAGATTTCCTTTTGGAAAAAAACAAGCATTTCAAGGAAGAACAAATCTCGCATGCATTAAATTTGTTTCTATCACAAAAGAAAAATCATTACAAAGTAAAAAATATCTAGTACTCTCTCAATTTATTCCTAGCACAAAAAAAAAACATTGTAGGGTCAAATAATTCTAGCATGCACTATATTTTTTGATAGCTTAAACACAAGCTTTGTAGCGATAAATAAATTTAGTATCCACTAGACTTGTTTCAAGCATAAACACAAGCATTGATGGGTAAAACAAATCTAACAACAGCTAGTTTTGTTTTGAACAAACAAACATTGTGAGGAAAAACAAATATAGCGCATGCTAGATTTCCTTCCAGCACAAACATGAACTTTACAAGGTAAAGAAAATGTCCTATCTACTATATTTCCTTTTACAAAAAAATAAATATTGCAAGGTAAAATAAATCTAGTGTATGTTAGATTTGTTTTTAGCCTAAAAATAAGTATTGTAAGGTAAAATAGAACTAGCGCACATTATATTTGTTTCTAGCACAATCAGAAGCATTGGAGGGTAAAACAAATTGAGTGTCCACTAGATTTTCTTTTAGCACAAGAAAAAACATTTTAACTTAAAACAAATCTAGTGTAAGGAAAAACAAAAATCCATTGTAGGGTAAAACAAAATCACAAACACAATTATTTCAATGTAAAGAAAATATAGTGTGCACTGGATTTGTTTCTAGTACAAACAAATATTTTGCATGGTTTAAAAAATATAGCAGGTTCTAGATTTGTTTCTAGCACAAACACCAACATTGCAAAGTAAAAAAAATATAGCACACACTAAATTCCTTTCTATAATAAACATAGGCATTTAAAAGTAAATCAAATATAGTGTATGCTATATTTTTTTCTAACACACGTAGAGACATTGCAAGATAAAACAAATTAAGTGCATGCTAGACTTGTCTTACCATGTAGTGTTGTTTTGCTTGTGCAAGAAAGAAATCTAGTATAAGAAATCTAATGTGTACTAGATTCCTTTTTCCCTATAGAATTTTTATTATTCTTCTTTATTTTATTACAAATATAACGATTAATGCAAAGATAGTATTTATAATTCATATTTTCTTTAATACTTAGAAAATTTGGTGACAGTCTTTTTAATTTTAATTTTCAGAAATCATGGACTATGAAGCCAAAGAAAATTCAAAGAAAGCATCTAACAAAGAAGAAATTTTAGGAAATATACCACCAAAAAAAAATTTAAATGCTATGGAATTTTCAAAATTACTTTATACTTTGCTGCAAATGGTTAGGAATTATGTGAATAAATAAATGTTGATTAATGAAGTTTGAGTTATCATTTTCTTATAGTGAACTTAGGTATGTTCTGAAATTCTTTGTTCTTATGCATCTGTGTGAAATGAGATGTTTTGAAATATGATTTCATATTATCTTTTAACTTTTATTTTTTAATTCATTCTAAATTGGCATATATATCTCTAAAAATATTTTCATATTCTAATGACTGGTGCAAGTGAGATTTGAAAGAAAGAATCAACAAAAAAAAAAATGAAATCAAATATGACACAACACAACTCTCTTGTAGCTAATATGACATTTTCAAATCTAGTTTATACTCATTTACAAATAACTATACAACATTCTATTATGCAATTTCAAACTGAATAAATTTCAGCATATCATTATTTCAGTAGTAACATTGCATAACACATGGGATTCAATGTTCTTATGCATGTAAATGCAAATAATGTATTAATATGTTATTTAATATATTTGGTATTTCAATCATCTTACAATTATTTTCAGAAATTACGAAATCAAGTGTATCTAAAATTCCATGTAAAATAGTGAAGAGCAAAGGAAAAATATGTGATACACCAAAAATGACTCCTTCATCTGGTATGGTGGTTTTATATATTTTTTATACTCCATTAGAAGTGATTATATTATTAGGTGTGTCAAATATTTATAAAAAATTGTATGACAATGTAAACAAATATTATGCTCAACATATTTCCTTCTAGCTCAAACGAAAGTATTACAAGGTAAAAGAAAAGAAAATTTAGCATGTGTTATATTTTTCTGTATCATAAATATACATAAGCATTGTAGGGTAAATCAAATCAAGCACATACTATTTTTTTTTTAGCACAAACACAAGCATTATAAGGTAAAACAAGTGTATCTCATGCTAGATTTGTTTCTAGCACAAACACAAGCACTGTAAAGTAAAATAAATCTAGCATATGGTATATTTTCTTCTAGCATAAATAGAAACATTTTGAAGTAAACACAAATCTATTGTGCACTAACACGAGCTTTAAGAGGTAAAAAAAAGTTTAACATGTGTTAGATTTGTTTCGAGTACAAACATAAGCATTGAAAAATAAAAAGAGATTAATGCATGATAGATTTAATCTTAGCAAAAACATAAGCATTGTAAGGTAAAATAAATAAGGTTCACATTAGATTTATTTCTAGCACAAACACAAGCATTTCAAGGTTAAACAAATCTAGTGCATGTTAGATTTATTATTTATATCATAAACACTAGCACTATAAGGTGAAAGAATATAGTGCCTTATATTTCCTTCTAGGATAAACACAAGCATGGCATGGTAATACAAATCTAGCACACACTAGATTCGTTTCTAGCATAAATAGAAGCATTGAAAAGCAAAATAAATGTAGTTAATGATTGATTTCCTTCTAGCACAAACATAAACATTGTAAAGTAACAAATAGAGGTCATGCTATATTTGTTTTTAGCACAACTAAAAGCATTGCAAGGTAAAATAAATATAGTGTGTGATAAATTTTCTTATTGTACAAACATAAGAATTGCAATGTAAAACAAATCTAGCACGAGTCAGAATTTTTTTGGCACAAAAAAAAACATTGCAAGGTAAAATAAATCTAGAGCATGGTAGATTTGTTTCTAGCACAATCATAATCATTTAAATATAAAGAAAATCACATGCATGCGATATTTGTTTCTAGTATACACAAAATAATTGTAGGGTAAAACAAATATATCATGCATTAGATTTTTTTAAGTAGAAAGAAAATCATTGCAAGGTAAAAAGCATCTAGTGCATGCTAGATTTGTTTCTAGCACAAACAGAAAGATTTCAAGGCAAAATAATTCCAGTGTGTGGTAGATTTATTTTTAAAACAAACAAAAACAATGAAAGTAAAACAAATACAATTCATGCTAGAATTTTTTTTCCTTGCAATGTTTTTGTTTGTGCTAGAAAAAAATCTAGTATGCATTAAATTATTTTAAGCATGAACATAAGCAATGGAAGGTCAAACAAATATAAAGCATGTTAGATTTCCTTTCAGCACAAATAAAATTATTGCTAGGTAAAACAAATATGGTACCTATTAAATTTGTTTATATCACAAAAACAAGGACATAAGTCACTAGCAATCCAAAAAATGTTATACACACTTAATTATTGAAAAAGGTGTGGGAAATGCATATTCTTTATGATGCAACTAATATTGTGATAGTGAATTATTCACATGAGAGAGTAAAATAAAATCATAAAGAAAATGTGTTTATTGCTACTCAATTCACTGGCAAAAAACAAAGGTGATAATTGGTTTATCAATCTGTTATGGACAATGTTGAATAAATTCAACAAGGAAGAAAATGTGTGAGATAATTTGAAGGATTTTCAATCGTAATTAATAGTACCTTAAGATGCCAAGTGTCTATTTCATAACTAAATGTACATATATTAATTATAATATGAATTCTTGGTCATTAGATGTATAACATTATAAATTATTATTGCATTTTATAGCCTTCATTAATTTAAGTTAACTTGTATTTCACAACACCAATACATTAGTAGAAAAAAATATATCTTTATTTTTTTAATTTCTTTTAAGATATTGTGTTAATGACAATTATTGATTTGAATGGTTTTTTAATGTGTTCATATCAAAATTTTATATTTTATAGAAATTTTAGAAATGGATCAAGTTGGATAGTTGGTCTATTTGCTTCATTTGGACCATTGCGATTATTTTTTCAGTTTTGGTTTACCTAGTCAATAGACCTCTTAAAAATTAGTGATTTTAATGATGGTTCATTATGTTCTTATAACTTTTATTTTTCCATCAAAGTTAAAAAACAATATTAGGTTATATGTAGCACCAATAATAGAAGTAGATATTTCACTAAAATAAACAAAAAAAAAGTAACTAAGGGATATACTCTATAATTAATTTGTATATTTGAAATATAAAAATATGCTTAGGTTTTATGTGGAAATTAGAATATAATTAGATTTTTTACTTGAATTGGACTATTTTAATTATATTTCTTATTCCTATTAAACAAATAGTTCTAACTCTTGAAATCAACCAGGTAAATGGTGGGTCATTCTATTAACGTAATACTTACTTGTTCCATACAAATTAAATAGATGTATTAGGTTGTATGTATTAAAGCATTGCAGGGTAAAAGAAATCTATCGCACTAGATTTGTTTGTAGCACAAACAAAAACTCTACATAATAAAAAAAATCTAACATGCCCTAGATTTTATTTAAGGATAAACATAAGTGTTTCGTAGAAACAAATCCAACAACTACTATATTTGTTTGTAGGATTAATAAAACATTGTAAGGTAAAATAAATCTAGTGTAAATAAAAACACAAAATCATTGCAGGGTTAAACAAATCTAAAGTGATAGATTTGTTTCTAGCACGAACAAAATCATTGCAAGGTAAATCAAATATAATGCACTCTAGATTTTTTTTCTAGCACAAACACAAGCACAAGTGTGTAAAACAAATATAGTGCCCACTCGATTTGTTTCTAGCATAAACAAAAGCATTCTACGATAAAACAAAAGCACAAACACAAGCATTGTAGGGTAAAATAAATATATCATGCACTATATTTTTTTCTATTACAAACAAAAACATTATAGGGTAAAACATATATATCATTGACATTATATTTGTTTCTAGTGCAAACAAAAGCATTGTAGGGTAAAAAAAAAAAGCATAAACACAAGCATTGTAGGGTAAAATAAATATAACATGCACTAGATTTTTTTCTATTACAAACAAAAACATTATAGGGTAAAATATATCTAGAATGCACACTATATTTCTTTCTAGAACAAACACCAATATTTCAAAGTAAAACAAATCTAACAAGCACTAGATTTTCTTCTAGGATAAACACAAGAATTGCAAGTTAAAAAAATCCCCCTATGTGCTAGATTTGTTTCTAACACAAACACATTATAATTAGACCATTATAATTATACTTATCAATTGTTATTAAACAAATAATTCTAACTCTTAAAATCAACCATTTAAATTGTGTGTCAATCTATTCATGTAATACTTACCTATTCCATACAAATTAAATAAATGTATTAGGTTATATGTATAAAAAATACATATTATTAATTTTTTCATTTGAATGGAGTCATTGCAACAATACTTTTTTATTGTCATTTAACTCTTAGTAAAAATTTCTTTGTTAAAAAACCATAATATATACTTACATCATTTTTTAAATGTTTTGAAGTGTTGTGTTTTGATATTCTTAAATAATTAAGTGTTCAAGTGGAGATATGTTAATGTCATATATGTGGTTGATGAACATTAATGTAAGTATAAAGATGTTATTTCTATTTCAATGGGACGAGTATTCTTCCAATCATACATTGGATATTATCCAAGATGTCATATTCAAAGAGAACTAGATTGGAAGCTTAGTGATAGCTCATATTTCTTGAGGAATTCTCAGTCATAAGTATTAAAATATATCTTTAAAATTTATTATGTCGCAATATGAAAAATAGATGTCATTGGAAAGGTCATTGGAAAGTATATACTACAAGTACTTAGTGTCTGAGGACACTTCTGAATCTACATTTTTGCTCCAAATCGACTTCGAGTTGTGAGTTGAGTTTCATGACTGGAAGAAGGAGAGGATTCATGGTGTTGGGAAGCAGTGCTGACTGTGTGCATTAGGTCGAGTTTTCCTACAGAAGAGGCGACCTAGTGCGGCGAGTGACCATGTGGCATCGAAGATTGAAGTTGACCACTGATCGAAGCTTCGCACAGCCGGCTCGCAATTCTGCTTACCGTGATGACAATCCACTCTATGCGTCTTTGACTCGAAGAAGGCTAACAAACTCAAGAAGTCTCTGCCAAAAAGGTTTGATAGTTCACGACCTGTAAGATGCAAAGGAAGTGTGAATTATTCTTTCAAGTCTTTTTAAACTAGTAAATTTTGTATCCATCTTTTGCGTTGCACGTTCAGCAGCGATCGGCAATCATGCTTATCGCATAACAGCGTAACAGCATAAGCTGTTGTTCCTCCACCTACTATTCTTAATCTAGTTCTTAAAGATATTTTCCATGAAGGGCCTCCAAAAACAAAATCTAGTTTGAATGGTCATAAATATACACGGAATATCAAAGCTGCTCCACTTGAATCGTTGTTCACACAATTCTCTTTACAATTCCTGTTTTTCTATCAGTCATGTTTCGAGCAGCTCCTTTCTTCTCCATGAACGTTACTGGCGACTGAACATTGTGGAATTTTCAAGCCCTCCGTTACAGATCCAACGGTGTTAATCGTTTTGCGTTGAGGATCGAACTTATATGAAGAGCTGTGCGAAGAGGCCGTCACACAAACTTGTCCAAGCAAAGTCTACATGTGGTTCCTTAGTGTTGGTCTGCGGTTTGAGCAGTAGAATTGTGAGTGATATGTAGATATGACTGCGTGAGGTTTTTTTAAGCAGTACATAGATTGGGAATCGTTCTCTAACCCTGTATCGTGACTAGTGGCAGCAACCTGCATTTTGAGGGGAGCAACGTACGTGAGTCTTCTTGTGTGCAGATTCTTGTAGCCAAGGAGCATATGGTTTGAGCTGCGGATCGTCAATTGTGTTGTTGGTTCTCATTGGATATAGATTAGATATATCCTCCCTTACAGTCAGCACTAATGGTAGTCCATATAATTGCCCTGCAATGAAGGATATTTTCAACCGTCTGGGGGTTAAGCCCATGGTCATTGAATTGGATGAGCTCGTACCTGCACAATATCAGTTCAAGAATGCATTGATCAGTTGCACGAATGGTGAAGCTGGCATCGGAGGGAGTAGTGGTAGAAAAATAATTTTTTTCGCATTGATCACCTTCAATAATACGAAATCAAAGTGAGTAGTCTTTACTGCACACTGTTTCTGCTATTACTGGAGTTGTTTTATTTACAAATATGCAAATTGCCAAATTTTTGGCACAGATCTGTTTCAATTTGATCGGATGTCTCTAGTATAGGCAGTGGAAGGTATTCTCAGAATATCAGCGAATTATTTTAAGTTTGACAGAAAACAAGTCTTTTTAAGCCCCATTTGATAGCTTTGAACTGTCCAATCGACAAAAAGTTTAAGAGAAGTGTGTGCTATTTTGTTTGAGAGAAGCCAAGCTTGGAAGCACCAATTTCACAGAGGTAGATCAAAACAGATCTCTTTCTGCTCATTGAATGGTGAATTCTGATAGTTATGATAGCTGGAGTCAACTCTTGACTGGTCACTTCACTCAACTCCGTTATAGCTCTTGCAGCTTCAAATATGACCATTCCTGCTTTGTGCCGCAAACAACCCTCCAGGTAGTCATAGAAAGGGCGATCAAGTGCTTGTGTATTTAAACTCGATTCTCATATATCCTGATTGATGTAATGGATCAAAAGACATTGAGCTAAAGGTGAACGAACTGGTCCTCCAGTTAGACTGGTCACCAGCTTGCTCACAACCAAACGATCATTTTGTCGAATCTGGTGAAGTAAGCCTAGTGCATGAAATTGTACAAGAGCAGCTTGGGACTGAACTACTTCCTGGACCTCGTTACTCCATTGTCTCACAATCTCGGAGCACAACCATTACTATTGCAATACCTCCTACTTTCATATGTTTAACGAATTGTGTAGAGAAGTTTTATTGCATAATTCAGGTTGAAGATTTGTGCATCAATGAGCTGAGGAGGTAAAGTGACTCTCTTTGTAATTGAAGTGATGAGGTGTGACACAATTGAAATGATTTTTTTTTAAAGTGATAAGAATATTTTGTATTATTTTGGAGTAATAA